>CM034233.1:51989776-53189776 GCA_019916065.1 Vitellaria paradoxa | reverse complement strand
ATTCTACCGTTTTAGGGGTTAGAAGCACATAAGAAGTTACAAATAGAGAGCTGTCAGCATACTGAGTTACTTCAGTCAAAATTTTGGCTTCCCTACCCCCAATATACGGGTATTTATTTTTATCACAATCAAGTTTCATACTTCAAACCAGAAAATGCATCAAATATATTTTAGGAGATTCATCATCCTACCTCAATGAAGATATTAATGACCAAGTCTGAGAAGGAAAAATGAGTTAGCTTTGAGCACCACCCAAATTGAAAACTTCCAAGCCTTTCTTCTTCCTCCAAGCAACACCAAATCTTCAGCCTCACTAATAAATAATTTATTTTTATTTCTCTCTTATTTTCTTCTCTTTGAAGACACACAATTTATAGGGAGTGTAGAGAAAATTATTAGTGGAGAAAAAATCAACTAAGGTAAGATCATGCCTATACAATTGGTAGCATGATCCAAGAATCATGCTTACTTTTTTACTATCTAACCATATCATTTAAGAAAAGCATTGGGGAAGATGTATGGAGGTGGCATGATCCGGGAATCATGCTAACTTTTTGACAAATTTAAACAATCATGCTAGCTTTTTGACAATTTAACCAAATGCTTTAAATCATGCTAGCTTTCAAACAAAATGCTTTAAATCTTGTTTGCTAAATAATTTGAAAAAGATGCTTTAAGGTCATCAATGTGGGTCTTCTCTTTGTCCAATTAGTCAAATAATTTTGAAAGATGGTGAGAGTGTATGGAAGATGGAAATGAAGTTGTCGGGAAATAATTTAGAGCAACTATTCATGAGTCAATTCATTCAGTGATAAAGTGAGTTGAAATGAGTTGAGGTGAGTCAAAGAAAAGGGTTGACCCATGGGTTAATGGTCTTGGTTTGAACCAAATAAGTAATTGGGCTAAGAAGTGTTTGGATAAAAATTTTAGAAATTCTACATTAAACTCCCACATAGGGTGAAATTTAATCCGAAAAATTTTTCAACTAATTTTTATCATTCCAAAAATTTTCAAATGCTCAATTTTCTAGATTTTTACTATAATAAATATCACTACCACACTTAAATAATTTAATTAAGGAAAAAAAATTCAGGTTATTACAATCCACCTCCCTTAAATAAATTTCGTCCCGAAATTTACATAAAGCATAACTCAAGTGTTAAACAAATGAGGATATCGTTCACGCATAACAGACTCACGCTCCCAGGTGGATTCCTCCACACCACGGTGCCTCCACAACACTCGAACCAATGGAATGGTTTTGCCTCGTAGTACTTGTTCATGCCGATCCTCGATCTTAACCGGCTGTTGTTCAAATGTAACATCTTGCTGAATATCAAGTTCAGTCCAATCAATCACGTGACTCGGGTCAGGTTCATACTTTCGAAGCATGGATACATGAAATAATCATGAACACGTGATAGTTGAGGTGGTAGAGCTAGCTGATATGCAACCTGCCCAACCTTTGCAAGGATTTCGAATGGTCCAATATATCGAGGAGCTAACTTCCCCTTTTTCCCAAATCGAACGACTCCTTGACGTGGGGAAACTCGAAGAAAGACATGATCTCCAACCTCGAACTCCAAAGGTCGTCTTCGTCGGTCAGCGTAGCTTTTCTGACGACTCTGGGCAGTAAGTAGACGTTGACGAATGATAGCAATCTTTTCTGATGTTTGCTTGATCAAGGTCGGGTCCTATCATCACCGATTCTCCTACCTCGGTCCAACACAGAGGAGAGCGACATGGCCTCCCATATAATGCCTCATAAGGTGCCATTCCAATACTTGCTTGATAGCTGTTGTTATACACAAACTCTATCAATGGCAAATGTTCTTCCCAATTTCCTTTAAAGTCTAGTATGCAAGCGCGAAGCATATCTTCCAATGTCTGAATTAACCGTTCTGACTGTCCATCCGTCTGAGGGTGAAATGCCGTGCTAAGGGTCAATTTAGTGCCTAAAGCC
Source organism: Vitellaria paradoxa (assembly GCA_019916065.1). Taxonomy (NCBI): domain Eukaryota; kingdom Viridiplantae; phylum Streptophyta; class Magnoliopsida; order Ericales; family Sapotaceae; genus Vitellaria; species Vitellaria paradoxa. The sequence continues at coordinate 53,187,813 of CM034233.1, read as the reverse complement.
TCCTGCAGACTCTTCCAAAATTGAGCTGTGAATAATGGATCTCGGTCAGATACTATGGAGACTGGTGTTCCGTGAAGCCGGATGATCTCGCGAATATATAGCTGGCTGCGCTTTTGGAAGTGTGTCGGTAGTCTTCACTGGTAAAAAGTGCGCTGACTTTGTTAGTCGATCAATAATAACCCATATAGAGTTATTTTTCTTCAACGTCTTAGGTAAGCCCACGACGAAATCCATCGCAATGTGCTCCCACTTCCATTTAGACACAGGTAAAGGTTGGAGTAATCCAGCTGGTTTCTGGTGTTCTGCTTTGATCTGCTGACAAGTAAGACATTTAGCTACGAATCGAGCAACATCCTTCTTCATTCCCTTCCACCAATACTGTCGTGCTAAATCACGGTACATCTTCGTACTTCCAGGGTGAATGGCAAATCTTGAATTATGGAACTCATGCAATATCTCCTTTTGAAGGCCATCAGAATTCGGGACATACAACCTTCCACAATGCTGTAGTCCTTGATCAGAGCGAAGTGTCCATCCTTCTATAATCTCTCCAGACAAGATTTGAGCTACCATCTTCTTGCATTCTTCATCATGTTGTTGCGCATCGATCACCTTAGTAATTATTGAGGGAATTGCCATCAGAGAACAACTTGTCACTGTAGCATTTCCCTGATCAAATCTGATCTCAAATTCATTCACTGATTCTAGCATCTTCCATTCCCATACTGCCAAATTCGCCAATGTTGAATGTGATTTCCTACTGAGTGCATCTGCTACAACATTCGCCTTTCCTGGATGATACTGAAGGGTGAAATCGAAATCCTCCAGATATTCCATCCAGCGTCGTTGTCGTAGGTTCAGGTCTCGTTGGGTGAACAGATATTTCAGACTCTTGTGATCTGAAAAGACTTCAAACTTTTCACCGTACAAATAATGTCTCCAAAGTTTCAATGCAAAAATAATTGCGGCCAATTCTAGATCGTGGGTTGGATAGTTCTTCTCATGGTTTCTCAATTGTCGAGAACCATAAGCGACTACATGGTCTAATTGCATTAGTACACAACCCAATCCTTCTCTTGAGGCATCACAGTATACTGTATACCCTACCCCTCGTTCTGGTATGATTAGAACTGGGGCTTGAGTCAATCGAGCCTTCAACTCTTGAAAAGCTCTTTCACATTTCTCATCCCAAACAAACTTGACATCTTTGCGGATTAATCGCGTCATGGGTGCAGCAATTCGAGAAAAGTCCTTAATGAACCGTCGGTAGTACCCTGCCAAACCGAGGAAACTTCTTATCTCGAAGACTGTCTTCGGTTGCTTCCAGCTCATTACGGCTTCTACTTTCGTTGGGTCTACTGCAACACCATCTGTTGAGACTATATGTCCCAAGAATGGTATTTTTGTTAGCCAAAACTCGCATTTGCTAGCCTTGGCATACAGTTGGTGATCTAATAAAGTTTGTAAGATAATACGAAGGTGCTGTTCATGCTCCCGTTCATCCTTTGAATAAATAAGTATGTCGTCAATAAAGACTACAACAAACTTATCCAGGTATGGTCGGAAAACACGATTCATCAGATCCATAAATGCTGCTGGCGCATTGGTGAGTCCAAAAGGCATAACCACGAACTCGTAATGCCCATATCTCGTACGGAAAGCTGTCTTTGGAATATCTTCCTCTCGGATACGTAATTGATGGTATCCTGATCGAAGATCGATCTTAGAGAAGAACAGTGAACCCCTCAATTGATCAAATAAATCATCTATTCGTGGCAAGGGGTATTTATTCTTGATAGTGACTCTGTTCAGCTTTCTGTAATCAATACATAGCCGTAAACTTCCATCTTTCTTCTTTGCAAAAACAGCTGACGCTCCCCAGGGGGAAACACTGGGTCGAATGAATCCTAGCTGGAGCAATTCTTCAAGTTGTACTTTTAATTCTTGAAGTTCTGTTGGTGCCATTCGGTAAGGGGCTACTGAAATTGGCGCAACCCCTGGCTGTAGATCTATACGAAAATCTATTTCTCGCCGAGGTGGCAAACCTGGAAGCTCCTTAGGAAAAACATCTGGAAACTCACAAACTACTCGAGGGAGAGCAGTCTGTGGAAGCTCCTCATTCAAAGTCAGATTGGCTAGCAAGCTATTTAATTGCCTGCAACCTCGAGAATGTACTGGGGATATAATTGGATCTTCTCGGGAATCTCCTTGGATACAGAATCGAGCTCCCGATGGAAGAATAGCCGAGACACGCTTCAGATGACAATCAATAATTGCTTGGTGTAAAGAAAACCAGTCCATTCCTAGAATGACATCGTAGGTGTTCATATCCAACCAGATAAGATCACATTCTACTATGATCTCCCCGAATTGGATTGCACAAGATCTAGTGATCTTATTTGCCACAGTGTTATTTCCCAGAGGGGAATCAATGGTTAAGGTTCCATTTAATTCCTCTGGTATTAACTTCAATGAACATGCACATTTGGATGATATAAAGGAATGCGAAGCACCAGTATCAACTAGGATTACCACCCAAGTACTAAAGAGTAATGAGGTAACCTGAATAACTGTGTTTTCTGGTACCGCTGTAATGGGTTCTGGTGCTTCCAAATGGTTAAGTGCAAATACGCGTCCCTGCAGAACATTATTATCCCTTCTTGGCCCTGGTCCTCCTCCACCACGACCTCGTCCTCCGCCATTGTTCTTCTGTTGTCCTCCTTGCTGGTTCATGTTAAGATTCTGAAAAGGTGGTCTTTGTTGAAAACGTTGTTGTGGAGGTGGGTAGGTGATTCGTGCTGGTCCTGGATTCTGTGAATTCTGTTGATTTTGCTTGGGGTATGTCATTGCCCTCTGAGGACAATCCCTTTTAAAATGCCCAAGTTGCCCACACTGGTAACAGGCATTTGGATCCTTTTACTGATGTCGAGGTTGACTCCCTCCTCCATTTTTCTTTTGCGGTTGGCCACCATAATGTTTGTTGTTTTCAAAGAATCTACCTCGTTTTTGTCCAGCATTTTTATTTTGCCTCATGATTGAACCCTTGAACGTTGATCCCTTGAGCTTGGCTGTGTCTTGCATTTCCATTTCCACAGCAATGGCTGCCCTCACAGCTGCAGCATAAGAAGTGTGCATCATACCAATGATTCTCCCTCGAATGTCAGTCCGCAAGCCCCATGTAAACTGATCGGCCTTTGCCTTGTCAGTTAAATTCAAATTTTGGGCATACTTGGACATACTAGCGAACATTGCTTCGTACTGCATAACAGTCATGCCACGCTGCTTCAAGGATAAAAACTCCCGTGTCTTAGCATCCTTGAAAGTTTGTGGAAAGAAATGATCCATGAACAATTCTTCAAATCTTTCCCAGGTCATGGTTGCAGGGTCGTGACTTCCCTTAACGAAAGTCCACCATTCATATGCATCACCCCGTAGCCGGAACGTTGCCAGGGTTATCTTAGTAGCATGACAGGTTATTCCCATAGTCTCTAAAATACGAGAGACTTCTTTGAACCAGTTCTCAGCTGCTACTGGTTCGGGTTCACCATGAAATTATGGTGGGTCATACCGTAAGAAGTTTCTCAGGTCATCATCATGTCTTTTTACTGGTGGTATTACTGGTGCTACTCCCGCTACAGCCGTTGTCGGCATTGCCGCCGGTGCTCGTGGATTCATCTGTATGAATTGGGCCATAACTGTCGCCATGTCCCGGATAGCTTGGGCCATCTCGTTGGTAACGTTGGTGGTGGTTGCAGATTGTGCATTTGTTGGTTGCGATTGCGCCCCATTTCGGCTATTGTTTCGGGGTTGTCCACGGCCTCTTCCGGTGTTTTCCATTCTATATAAGATTCACAGATTAGTTGATACTTACACACAAATATACGCAATAAGTATAAAAATACCCAATCCCCACTACCCTTAGGTAAATCGTAAACCTATGGCTCTGATACCAAGCTGTCACGCCCCGGATTTTCATAACCGAATGCCCAGGGGTGACTTGGAATTTATTTGCTAGGTAGAAAAATAAGATGATAAAAACACGCTGTCACACCCCAGAGTTTTCCTCCAGATTGGGGTTGACCCGTAAGAAAAATTTAAGATAGTCAAAATCCCATGTTTATCCCAAACAATATTTATAAGTCATTGGACTAAACCATTTGATGGGATTTCAACTACAGGGCACAAAATAAAGATAGAGAAAAATATTACAGAGCCATCTAAGTGTCCCAATCACGCTATTAACATTACATACCAAATAAAATCAAATTAGGTCTATGCTTAATAATTACAATCATCCAACAATTATTACAGACCAAAAATAAAGTCCTCCAGTTCTGTGCAGGAAAGAAGAAAAAATAGATAACTCTTCTGATGGAATATTTAAGAGAATTTAATCTCTTTCCAGCTCATCTTCTGTATCCATGTGCTTAATATCCTGAAAAAATATTCCCACAAGGGGTGAGCTACTAAAGCCCAGTAATCAGAATCTCCTAGGTGCCTATATGCAGTGGTTGCAATACTACACTGTATTAAGTGAATGTGTTTAAGTGGCATACTATTTATGCAACAATTAATTCAATAGATCTCAACTGAATAATGTAAATTATACTTATAACGGTTCGATGAAATCGTCACCGTAACTACTATTTTACTTACATGTAAAATAATTAAATATTGATGTGTATACCACAATGAAGTCTGTGTCGCAGTGGTAGGGATCTCAGATTTAGATCTTCAAGGTCTCGGGATCAAACCCCGTAGCGATACAGGTTTCATACATATATATATATATATATTTTTATAAAATATTAATCGAGAGAATTAAATATAATTAAATAATTCCAACACATCATTCATACATAACAAGAGAGGTTACTGGTCAAAGTAAAATTTTGTAAAGGAGTTTAATCTAAATCCTCCTAAGATAATCATACTCCTATCTTCCTCTACCCCCAGCCTTGGGAACCAGTGACTTTACGGGCTTAGCATCCAATGCATACCGACGGTGTCACCTACCAAAAACCTAGCCGTCGCGACCGGCTACCTGACTGGCCAGGTCAGAAGGGAGCATCTCCCAAATAAAATGCATGTTCCCATCTTCATCTAAAAGGCCATTTCTACCCACCCATCGCCCCATTGCCAAAAACAACTTTAGCACGAAGTGCCTTAATTTCTTCTCACCCTTTTACATTTCAAGGGTACCTTGTATGGAAATCAGACATTTTTAATAACAACCGGCAATGTTCCCGGGCGATGAATCAAAAGTGAGATTATTTAGTCACATGCAATATATTTTTAAGCACTTTATCTATATCCATACTTTAATAGTAATTCTCAATAAATCAAAGATTTAACATAGTCATCAATATCATTATCACAAAGGTAGGCGCTATATGTAAATTAACAATTAGCCAGTAAAAAAAAAAATTTAGAATACAAACTAGTATTTTAGTTAATTGTTTTGACAAGCTTACCGTACCAAATTTGATAAGAATAAAATTATTTCTAATGGTATATTAATTAGGCCGAGGTTGGTAGCTTAGTGGGTGGGCGACCCTAATTGCGATTTAAAGTCGCAAGTTCGAACCTCATTGGCTGCAAATCTCGATTTTTGCTCCTTTTACCTTCTATTTTATTATTTTATGGAATATGAAGATAATAAATAGCTCTTGGACTTATATTTAATTTTTAGCAAAATTGATAAGTTTTATTTTATTCAAAAATAATTTAAATAAATTTTCAATCATCATCTTATTTATAACCAAACCCTTATCATAGGTTTTTGGCTTCAAGATATCCACAAATGTCCACAGAATTATCCCAATGTTTAGGAAGGTATTAAATGAGTTTCATTTAATTCACTTAATCATAAAAATATAATTATATAACTTGCTAGGTTGACAAAACAATGCCAAAAATAAATCAAATTCATTTAAGAAAGACCAAATGAGAAAAGAACGAGTCCATTGTTTCTTTTGGGCATTTTATCAAATATTAGCATTTTAGTTTGAATAAGTCATCCAACTATCCATGATGAAACTGATTATCTAAGTCAATTATCATCAATATTAGAGTGTCAAATAATACATAATATCTAGTTTAAAATAATTTCATATCAATAGAAATTATTAACATGACAATAACTAACAGATGGAAATTAGAAATTTAAATAAATCTTTAAACATAATATTCTAAACAAATCCAAACAAGCATCAATTAAAGCTAAGCAGAATAGCAGCTTGAAAGAAAATTCATATAAAATAGAGCAAGACTCCAATATCTATAAACTTTATATCTGTAGAAACTAGACTTCAAGACCTACAACTTTCATGTTTTACACTTTTTAAAATTCTAAGGTCTAAAGGTACAAAAACAGCTTTGAATTCAGTTTGTTCAGAAAATACAGTTTTACACGTGCTCAGTATTTTGGGCATAACTTTTGACTCACAAATCGGATTGATGCAATTCTTTTTGGGTTGAAAAGAAAACTGAAAGGGCTACAACTTTTATGTTTTAGCCAAAGCCTAATTCTACCGTTTTAGGGGTTAGAAGCACATAAGAAGTTACAAATAGAGAGCTGTCAGCATACTGAGTTACTTCAGTCAAAATTTTGGCTTCCCTACCCCCAATATACGGGTATTTATTTTTATCACAATCAAGTTTCATACTTCAAACCAGAAAATGCATCAAATATATTTTAGGAGATTCATCATCCTACCTCAATGAAGATATTAATGACCAAGTCTGAGAAGGAAAAATGAGTTAGCTTTGAGCACCACCCAAATTGAAAACTTCCAAGCCTTTCTTCTTCCTCCAAGCAACACCAAATCTTCAGCCTCACTAATAAATAATTTATTTTTATTTCTCTCTTATTTTCTTCTCTTTGAAGACACACAATTTATAGGGAGTGTAGAGAAAATTATTAGTGGAGAAAAAATCAACTAAGGTAAGATCATGCCTATACAATTGGTAGCATGATCCAAGAATCATGCTTACTTTTTGACTATCTAACCATATCATTTAAGAAAAGCATTGGGGAAGATGTATGGAGGTGGCATGATCCGGAAATCATGCTAACTTTTTGACAAATTTAAACAATCATGCTAGCTTTTTGACAATTTAACCAAATGCTTTAAATCATGCTAGCTTTCAAACAAAATGCTTTAAATCTTGTTTGCTAAATAATTTGAAAAAGATGCTTTAAGGTCATCAATGTGGGTCTTCTCTTTGTCCAATTAGTCAAATAATTTTGAAAGATGGTGAGAGTGTATGGAAGATGGAAATGAAGTTGTCGGGAAATAATTTAGAGCAACTATTCATGAGTCAATTCATTCAGTGATAAAGTGAGTTGAAATGAGTTGAGGTGAGTCAAAGAAAAGGGTTGACCCATGGGTTAATGGTCTTGGTTTGAACCAAATAAGTAATTGGGCTAAGAAGTGTTTGGATAAAAATTTTAGAAATTCTACATTAAACTCCCACATAGGGTGAAATTTAATCCGAAAAATTTTCCAACTAATTTTTATCATTCCAAAAATTTTCAAATGCTCAATTTTCTAGATTTTTACTATAATAAATATCACTACCACACTTAAATAATTTAATTAAGGAAAAAAAAATTCAGGTTATTACACAGTGACAATTTGATCTGTTGTCACAAAAAGCACATAACAATGACGGATAGTTTCTTTGTCACAATAACTGTCCAGTGACAATCTTTTCCTTCACAAGTAATGTACTTGGTGTATAACAAATGCGAGATGTTATAACAACTATTCTGTCATCACATTATCTCTCTCACTCTCTCTCTCTCTCTTTTTTTTTTTTTTTGGTGACAAGTTTCTTTACTAGTCACTATAAGTAATTTATAATTTTACATTTAAATTTCATAATTTAAAATTTTCAGGTTTAAAATTACTTATAGCTAGTAAATAACTTTCAACAAAGAAATTTAAGTAAATAAAATGTATATATTACATAAAAATTTAAAAGTCTCTAATCCATAAATTCGTCATAGTAATATCTAATAAAAAAAGTTTTACAGTACTGCGATGATGTTTGTCTGTAGTGCACTACAATTAATGATTAAGGCATACTAGAAAAGATTTGTATCTAAATATCCTAAAGTTGCCAAAACCAGCTTTGAACCATCAATATCATCAAGTATCCTGTAAAAAAAATTAACATACAAAAGAAAAAGTAAGTATCTAGAATGTTTTTTTTATTAAGTATGCTCAATTCTAACATAAGTGAAATTATAATTTTCCAAATTAGAAAATAGAAAAGTAGACTTAACTCTTACAATCTACAAAATGTGATGGTCTTGATTGGGACATGGAGCTAAAAAAAGACTGTCATTCGTTCTTGAAACATTACATCGAATTCACTTTGTGTTTGAACTTGAATATTTACCTTGAGTTGTTCTTCTACCTATGGTCTAAGTTCAGCTATAAGCTCAGCATGTATATCCTTATTGTCATTAGCTCGGATCTTCTCTCTATTATTTTCAACATCAGCGTGTACGTCAGCAATTTTTTTTTCTTAGTTGACTCCACGACCCTTTGTACTTCTTCTTGCATATTCTCTTGGAACCTCTCCCTCTTACTTGGTACTTTTTTTCCTGCATCCTTTCCATGAAAATAACTAGGCTTTTCACCAAGGACTTGCAACAACATCTCGTCACGGGTCAATTGAGATTCCTGATCTTCTGGTTGTTGTGTGATAAGATCATGAAGTTTTTCCGACATTATAATTACCATAAAGTTAGTTAAAGAACATCAAAAAGTAACATTAGACACAAAATTAAGTAAAGTGTAATATTATTCATTTATTCTTACATGAACTTCTCTACATTTAGGATCAAACCACTGAAAATTTCCTTCTTTGTCATTCTTAGTATGTTGGAGTAGCCAAACTTCATCTGGTAGTGCTTTATCTCCAGTTAGTGAATGTCTCTTCGGAAAGAAAAAAAAATAATCATATAAGTAGTAAGTCATTATCAAGTTCATGTAATAATACATAATTAAAAATTCTAATTGTATTTAATAAATTCATAGGAAATTAAGATACAAAAAATTACCGTTAACTCCTTAACTTCAGTAAAAGACGTTGTACCACAAGTATGCTTGGTCACTAGCTTAGATCTATTTGCTATGTTTCTTTTGCCCACTTTCTATAATGCAAATATTTAAATGTCATGCATATGCCATTAAATTGTCTAGTTCTAATTTTATGACAATACAATTTTAAATCTTAGTAACTTTTCATTAAAACTTGAAATTTGTCTAATCTAAAGTGTTGAATTAAGAGCTCCCAATCTTCAAAATTTACATCTACGGGAATATAAGCTAACCTCTCCTTATTTATTTTGAACTTCTTACATATCTGATGCAATCGATTCTTCCAACATCAATGCAGGAATTGCAAAGTATTTAATACAAATCCATGGAATTTGTTTTCTTGCTCAGGTGAAACATTAAATTTTTTCTAGCATAGGAGAACCTAAAATCATTAAAAAAAATTAAAGCCAAAGTGAAATAATAAGGCCTTATTTGGTAATATTTTTATTTTTTATTTTTCTGTTTATGTTTTCAAAATTTTGTAAACTGACAACAGAAATATATTCGTAAAATCTATTTATGTTTTTTTTTTTTATTTTCAAAAAATGAAAACTTAAATAGAAAAACGTAAACAGAAAAAAGACATTTTTACTCTTTTTTTTTTCTGTTGCAAACATTTTCTCAATTTTAATACTTTATCCATTTTTGTTACATCATATTAAACTAAATTATTTTATTCAAATATTTTATTAAACTTAAATTATTTTTAATAAATAATAAATTACATTAATTAAATTAATATGTAATATCTATTATTAGTTTATTTCTTATAAATAATTAAATTAAATTAGTTAATTTAATTAATAAGAAATATATATTATTAAATTATTTTTAATAAATAATAAAATAAAATATATTAATTTAATTTAATAAATAATTTAATTAACATAAATATATTTTATTAAATTATTTTTAATAAATATTATAGGTAAATTATTTAATTTAATTTAAAATAACTAATTTATTTAACATGAATTATATTTTATTAAATTATTTTAGTAAATATCTTAATTAAATTGTTTAAATTATTATAAAATATATTTTATTCAATTATTTTAGTAAATAATATAATTAAATTATAATTAATATATATTATATTTACTGTATTAAATGATATAATATTTATATGTTATTCAATTTTTTTAATAAATAATATAATTATATTAAATTAATGTGAAATATATTTATTAAATTCAATGAATATTTAAAAACTAATAAAATTAAATATTTTATGAAAATAAAAAATTAGTAATTGTAAACAAAATTCTATTTCTAAATGCAGTTTCAGTTTTTATTTTAGGAAAAGAAAACAACGACAGAAAACAAAAAACAGAAAACATAAATATATAAACGTAAACAGAAAAATAACAGTGTTACCAAATGGCCCTTAAATAATCAATTCTATTTTTAATTTTAAAGGTTTATGAATTTATTACCTTCACTTGGATCCACATTTGCTTTCCCATAGCGTTTATAACATCACCTCAACTTGCATATACTTTTACGATTTCTTTCTTACTATTTTCTTTTTCAACAAATAATGAAGTAACATTTCGAATAATGTAACCACAGTAATTGATAAGTCTCTTGCATTGTCTCCCACAACTCTTAATATGTCATCAGGGATATATACTACTAACTTTCCATTGCTAATCTTCATATCAACCTTCATGCATTTATATTTCCCTCTGACATGTTTCTCTAGCTTAGTATAAGAGGTTGTAAAAATAAATGTTATAACACATTTTCATGTCATACAAAAAATTCCCAATCACAAAAGTAAATTTTGCTTTATTATATGTGGAAACAATAAAACAAAAAAAAGGTATCATTATATCTCAATAGAGGAAAATCTAGCAGACTACAAAAATAAAGTTTTATCATTTAGAATTACCTACACTATTATGATGACCAGATTGTTAGGGCTATGTCTCTAAATGTGACTCTGTTGCCTGAATTGGAGTCCCAATGTTTCTCCATTGTTGCAGTTATAATCTTGTCTCTAGTGTCTCTTGCTGATGTTGGATCATATTTTTTACATTTCTCCTCTAGCTCTAGTGTGACTGGGATTATGGCGATCGTATATTATGTGCGAGTGAAGTTACCTTATATGCAAGCATTTTCTTGCTATTTCCTTATTTGCGTCTGCCAATTTTGCCACGCGTGTCGTATTCTGTTACAAGCAAATATTAGTTTATAATCAAACAAAAAAATAAAAAAATAAAACATAACCTAATAACTTATAATCAAGTAAAGCACATAAAAGTACAGTAAAAAAATTGCACAGAATAAAAGAAAAACACAGAATGTACAAAAAATCAGCGCAGAATAAAATAGAAACTGCACAATATCAAAAGGAAAAAAACTGCACGTTATAAAAAACAAAAAAACTGTGCAGTATAATAAAACTGCACAGATTGAGCACCCCCACATAAAACTGCACGATATAAAAAAAAAATTAAAAATTGCACACAAAAAAGACCTTCACCAAAAAAAAAAAAAAAAAAAAAAAAACCTGCACACAAAAAACTTGTACACAAAGAAGTCCAAATTCCAAGGTCTCTAACAATAGTGCCTTAAATTCATCAAACCAGCTAGATCAGTGACCATGAAGCAAGCATGGAATAGCAACCACAGCAGCTACGTTACCTCAAACAATTAGAAGAGAAGATACTAGCAAAGTAGTAGCAATCAAAGCTCACAAAAGCTGAAACTAGTGCCAATCTGATCTGTGCCAGCAAAAAAAGTCCCACACCAATTGCAGCATCCAAACAGCAACAAATAGAAAGATTACAAAATAACTTAGTCTACGCGAACTAGTACCCAAGCTCCATTAATCTGCAGCAATAAATTCACATCTACACAAGAGCAGCAAATGGAAAGAAGCCAAATTGTTCATTTACACCAAATTATACAATCAGCCTTCCAACATCTGACATGGTTGATGATAAATCTCACGATGACAAGATAAAATAATTCACAAATACTCTTTTTACATACGCGCGTGCACACACACACACACACACATGTAAAATAGATAAAATGATCCAATCACTTTGAAAAAAAAAGTAACTATCAAATCTTCACATTCTTATCACTTGTTGAATGTAAAATATTATTGTCGTATTTTCTAACCAATTAATGACAATGGCAGCTTCAACAGATAGATGAATGAATGAATAAATAAATAAATAAATAATTATTCCATAGACCCAAAGGAGCCAAAAATAAAAGAATAAATAACTAAATAGTTAGTTAAACATTAGAATACTACTTTATCTTGTATTTTACTCATCATCTGTGTGTCAGATGAAAGTTCATGTTCGTCGGCCTCATCTACATCATCATCATCATCATTAATAAAATTTGCAGATGTTGCATTTCTTGTCACATTCACTATAGTGCCAAGAAGAAAGTCAAGCTCAATATTGTCCCAGGTGAGCATGGTTGTGATGTCATCATTATCTAAAAATGGAGTCGTAGAAAATGCTCTTTCAACCTCTTCTTATTGGTAAGCATCATCTCCATCTACTAAAGAATCTACATCACTCTCATCTATGTTTTGTCTATCATCTAATGGCATATTATAAAGATCATAGGGATTTATTTTGACCACAACAAGCCAATCTTTGTTTGCAAGATCTTCTACATAAAATACTTGCTTTGCTTGAGATGCCAGTATAAATGGTTCGTTACTAGTAAGACTTCCATGAACATTCACACTCGTGTGCCTGTAATTGTTAACCTTATATCCCCTTCGCACTCAGGCCATGTCCCACCAATGACACTTGAAAATAGTGACCTTATTACCTCCTACATATGACAACTCAAAAATGGATTCCAAAACACCATAGTATTCCTTTTTGGAAGATGCATCATCTCCTTTAACAAGAACACCACTGCTTTAAGTTTTCTTTCCAAAAGAGCGGTCTTTTGTATAGAATCTAAAACCATTCACAATATATGTTGAATATTGATGAGCAATTCTCATTGGACCAATTGAGAAATTTAAAAGGTCTTCGCTTGCACAACCTTCTGCCCATAGTTTTGAATCATATCATTCAAAAAAATGATCATTAACCATGTTAATAAATATTACAACACAATTTTTACAACTAATGAGAGCGTTTTTAATAATGAGAGTACGGACACCTACGCACTTGTAAAACCAACTAGGAAACTCCTTATTTTGTCTCTCCAATATGTGCCTTTGAGTTTGCATCATGATCTTACTCATATGTTCCCCTGTTAATATTATTAGCTTGATATTATTAATATAGAAAAAAAATCTCCATAAAAACTAGTTTTGTCTTACTCAATAAATGGCCAAACTTCTTCACAATTTTGAAGTACATATGCACATGCTTGGTTAAATTTCTCATTGCTAAGATGATATGGCTTGAAAGCACCTTTTGTAGAACCATTTTTGTGAAAAATAGATTGCCTGTTTTGGCTAACTATTTCATCATCATTCCTTGGTGCTTGATTGAATTTAGTTCGATTTCATGTAAGTATCTTGAACAAAATGTCAAGCATTCATTGGCAATGTAACCTTTTGTGATGGATCCTTCTGGATGAGCTTTATTATGGACATAGGACTTAAGTGTCTATAGGCATCGAGTTAAAAACATTGATATTAAGGGACATAATCATAACTCTCAATTGGGTAAATATTAATGGATCAAATCATACCTCTCAATTGGATACATCTAACGATATTGTACTGGTCTAGCAATCTTAGCTTCTCTTACCAACTGAATTGGTAAGTGAAGCATAATGTCAAAGAAAGTTGGTGGAAAAATTGTCTCGAGCTTACATAATGTGATCACAATTTGTGATTCAAGTATATCCAAGTCATCACTTACTAGTGTCTTCGAGCACAAGATTTTGAAAAATCTGCTTATTTCAATTAGTGGCTCACATACATCTTAGGCAATATTCCACGTATTGCAAGTGGAAATATTAGTTGCAAAAAAATATGGTGGTCACGACACTTTAAACCTGATGCTATTTTTCCACTAACATTTACACACCGAGATATATTTGACAAAAAACCATCAAGTACTTTCAAGTTTGCCAAAAATTTACAGATGATCTCATTCTCAATTGGTGAAAGTCGATCCTCGACTTTTTCATTGAATGACCTCTCATTTTTCTGCTAAGCATGATTTATTGGCAAGAAGCGATGATGGTGTATATAACATAACTTGTTTTGCAAAGAGGTAGAACAAGTATGTTTATGGCAGTAAGGGCAAGCTAACTTCCCTTTTGTCAACAATCTTGATAAGTTGCCATATATCAGAAAATCATTAATTGTCTATAAAACTGTAGCATGTAACTTGAAATTTTGTTGTGCATATGCGTCATATGAGTTTATTCTATCTTCCCATAACTCTTTTTTTTAACTCTTTTATCAATGGCTGCAAATATACATCAATATTATTTTCAGGTGACTTAGTTCCTGGAATAAGAAGTATCATCATGAAGTAAGATGCTTCATGCATAACCAAGGTGATAAATTATACGGAACTGGAACCACTGGCCATATGCTATGTGACGTGCTCATAATACCATAAGGATTGAACCTGTCACTTACCAGACCTAACCTTACATTTCTCGGATTTGTAGTAAATAATTTGTGTTGCTCATCAAATGATTTCCAAGCCATTGATTCTACGGGATGTCTCATTTTACCGTCATCCACATGTTTCTCCTTATGCTACCTCATTTCCTTAGCAACATCCTTTGACAGAAACAACCATTGGAGTCTTAGTTTTAAGGGGAAATAATGTAAAACCTTACAAGGAATTTTATTGCACTTGTTCTTATCTTTCCAATAAGAGAGCCCACATACAGGACATGATTGTGCATGTTCATGCTCTCTCCAATACAAAATGCAATCATTATTGCAGGCATGTATTTTTAATTAATCAGGAGCTAGATCTCAAATAGTCTTCCTTGCATGATAATAAGAATCTGGGAACAATGCATTTTCTAGAAGAGACTCTTTGTATAAATTCAGCATATCATTCACTGCAATGTCACTATGGTTGTTAAGACATTTCATGCTTCTTTCATGGATTAGAATTTAGACAAAATGCATGGAAAATAAGAATTCACTATCCAAGTTACAAATCAAAGTTATCAGTAACACAAATTGACAAACAACAATCCTAAATTGAATGAATAAAAATTGAATTAGGCCATAATTTGGACATAAAAGGACAAATCCTACCAAAATTTATTTAAAAAAAAATTAAAGAGATGCCCCTCAATTACAATAATATGTGTAAATCCCTTTCTTATGTATCTAGACTTCCAAGAATGATGAAAAAAAAGGGGGTCAGTTTCAGTCCACTAGGATGACACCAAGTAAATTGGGCTGTTGACATATTTTAGGCCACTGATTTATGCCTCCCATATTTTGGATAAGCAGGACTTAACACCTTTCCAAAGAATTAAGTGAGATCAACTAGGATGTTAGTGTATAAATAGGATTACTTTTTAGGCCTATGGAATAATTATGGTATCCATTGGCTATATTCAAAAGTCAGCGATCATCCTTGTTAAGAAAAATTCAAGAGATTTTAGAATCTCAATATACTATTTTCAGATAAGTGATAACATAGAAAAAAGAAAAGTGAACACATACAAAACGAATTCTCACAAGAAAGAAATCCCAATTTATGGAATTCCAGATAAGTAGAAATTGATTTTTATCTCAAGAATACAATCATCCCTTTCTGAAACTCTAAAGATGAATGCCAATCGGCCTACTTACATCTAACACAGTTGATGGTAAATCTCACAATGACAAGATAAAACAATTCATAAATACTCTTTTTACAAACACAAAAATAGATAAAATAATCCAATCACTTTGAAAGAAACTTACCAAATCCTCACATTCTCATCACTTATTGACTGTAAAATATTATTGCTTATTTTCTAACCAATTAATGACAATGGTAGCTTCAAAAGATAAAATGAATAAATAAATAAATAAGTAATTATTCAATAGACCACAAGGGGCCAAAATAAAAAAATAAATAACTAAATAGTTAGCTAAACTTTAGAATTCTACTTCATCTGACAAAGCCTCAATCCAAAATAACCCAGATGCTGATAGCAATGAAAACTATCAATTTGAATACTTGGAAGAGGAATGACTTTTGTGTTCTAGTAAACATTATCAAATTTCACTATTTCATACCCATTTGAAGTAGGTTTTTCTCAGAGGTTCGATTTTGAATAAACAAGATCTTGATTAACAAAATTTTCTAGAAAACAAGTAGAACAAAGGCAATCAAACAAAGAAAACAATCGTAAAAAAAAATACATTTGTGTCTATACAGAGTAAGAGAGAAACCTTGTTTGTGAGAGAAGTTGCTCTGGGAGCTCAAACGCTAAGTAGGCATGGATATATACGTATAGATTTAACTGAGGGTTTCACATATATAAACATGCATAAGGGTGAGAGATATAAGGGAGAAGGTAGGTAACAAGAGAGAGGAGTGAAGGGGAGCAGCAAAGCTGTAGTGACTTGGAGGCGACAACCAGCGAGGTGAGTGGCAAGGAATGAAGCTACGAGCGTTGAGGTATTAAGGGTTGTCTCTAAATTTAGGATTTTAGATTCTGCATATGGAAGCACAAATTGAGTGAGAATGATAAACGCAGGCTATGGGTTTAATTTAGTTTTAAAATTTTAATTTGAAAAATTAATTAATTTTTTAATAATCATTTGTAATTTTTTTATTTCTGTGACAATAAAATTTGTTACTAAATATTTTTAGTGACGAAAATAAAATTAGTAACAGTAAAAAAATTTTAATTTCGCAAAAACAATAAACTTTTTGGCACTAATTTTTTTTAATAACTTTTAGTGATGAGATTCTGTGACAATAAAATATATTTGTCACTGAATATTAATGTTTCAGTGATAATAAAATACCATTGTCACTGAATATTAACGTTTCAGTGACAATTTATTTTACTTGTCACAAAAAAAAAATTTTAAAATATGTTTTCAGTGATAACAAAAAAATTTTGTTACTAAATATCATATATTTGTGACAATATTTTTACTGTCACAAAAAATTCGTCACTGTAGTACACTTTTCTTGTAGTGACGGCTTCACAAAATGTAATTATCTATTTGCAGTATAAACAAACTGGACATCAAAAGTCAGAATGCCCTCAAAGGGTTGGATTAGGTAGGGTTGAGCAGAGGATTGATTCGAGGTCATGTTACCAATATGGCCAGCAAGGCCATGTTCAAAGAGATTGCCCACAACCACAAGGGACTTCAACTATTATTTGAATGCTGTAATCCACTTAGTCAGTTTCTTATAGTAGAGTTCTAGGCCATCAGGGTCACGAGCCGTGCAAACACAATTTTCAAGGGTAACCTGAGGTGGATCTCAATAGGGCCAAAGAGGTGGCAAGCCACCAACTACATAGACAAAGGGAAGAGTTTTTGCATTGATGCAAGATGATGGGTTTGCTGAACCAATTGTGGTTAGAGGTACTTTTCTTATTTTACTGCTAGAGCCATAGTACTTGTAGATGCTAGAGCATCGCATTCGTTCATTTCTACACGTTTTGTGTCTGCTTTGAAATTAGTTGTGGAACAATTGGTCCCACCTGTGCGTGTTGAGACACCAATTGGGGGTCATACTATTTTAACTCAGATTTGCAGAGGGTGCGAGGTCACCATAATTGATGCGATCTTTGCATCTAATCATCATTTGTTGTTCGATTTGATCGTGCTAGAGATGAACAACTTTGATATTATTCTTGGCATGGATTAGTTATCGGTTTATTAAGTAATAATAGATAATGCCAAAGGAAGAGTAACCTTGTATGCACTTGAAGGTGACCAAATACGATTCATGGGTGACCATAAAGATTCTATCACATCTTTTCTAGATGGGTAGAAAAAGGTTGATTTGAATAACTTATTCGCCAGCTTAGGTTTGGAGAAGAAGGTGAGTAGTAAGACAGAGTTGCCACTAGTTGCATGTGAGTTTCTAAATGTATTCCCAAAAGACTTAATAGAGTTGACACAATAACGAGAAGTGAAATTCAGTATTTATTTGGTTCCAGGTATGGAGCCGATATCAGTGGTGCCTTATAGACATGCACCAGCAGAATTGGTTGAGCTAAAGGCTCAGCTTAAGGATTTTTTGGTAAAGGTTTGATTTGTCCTAGAGCTTCACCGTGGGGAGCACCGGCATTATTCGTAGCAAAAAAAGATGGCTCATTGTGGATGTATATCAGCTTTAGGAAATTGATTAAGGTGACAATAAAGAATAGGTACCCACTACCGAGGATCAACGACTTGTTTGACCAGCTTAAGGGTTCACAATGCTTTGAGATCAAGGTACCATCAATTGAGAGTGAAGAAGGAAGATATACCAAAGACAACTTTTAGGACTCGATACAGGAATTAAGAGTTTTTAGTGATTCCTTTCGGTTGACAAATGCCCCTGCAGCTTTTATGAATTTAATGAATAGGATATTCAGTGCTTACTTAGATAAAATTGTGGTAATATTTATTAATGATGTGTTGGTGTATTCTCGATGCAACGAAGAGCATGAGGAGCATTTGAGGCTAGTACTCCAAACTCTTAGGGAGCATAAGTTTTATGTCAAGTTAAGTTAGTGTGAGTTTTGGTTTGAAGAAGTGAAGTTTCTCAGGCATGTTGTGTCTGGTGAAGGTGTATCAATTGACCCATATAAGATAGAAGCAGTTATGGATTGGCCATGTCCAAAGATAATATTTGAGATTCCAAGTTTCTTGGAATTAGCTAGATATTATCGAAGGTTTGTTTAGGATTTTTCAAGGTTAGTGATTACACTTGAGAAGTGTAGTAATTAGCTCTAATTCTGCTTGTTTTTAAGTAGTATTTCCTATTATTTCATATGTTTTAATAAGGTTTTCCATTACTCACAAAAACTATCTTTAATTATAGAAAAAGGAACGAAAGGCAAGGAAAATCTCAAGAATAATCATAAAGGAGATTGAGAAGCCATAAGAGGAGAAAAAGAAAGACAAAAAAGAGTAACTCAAACCTGGCATTTGGGTGCTGTCCAGACGCTAAGCCTTAGCTACCCAAAATCTCATAAAAATGGAAGAGAGGAACCATTTTCCTTTTAGCATCTAGACACCAGCCTAGTGTCCAGACGCGACGCTCTCGAGACTTCTATTTTCGGGTTTTGTTTAGCTTCTCTATATATTCATATGCTATATCAAGCTTTTAGAGAGCCGTTCCACATATTCTAGGGCTAGTTTCTGAGATTTTTCCTTTGTTTTGAGAGAGTTTTCTATGATTTCATAATGAAGTTTGGATCGAAGATACAACTACACAGCTATTTTTCAACTATTTTGCTGAGTTCATCTTAATGGAGTTTGCTTTTTGCACTTTTTCTTTTAGTTTCTGTTTTACTTTTCTTATTAGCATGACAGCATAAGTTTATACTTGATTCAACCCATCAATGATGGTTGGATTTTTTTGAATGATAGATGTGATTGAATCCACGCATGCAATATAAAAGTTGTATGCTGTGGTTTCTGCTCTCTTAGATTAATTTTATACTTTTCAAAACCTTTGAAAAATTATGTGGCTAATCATATTTCTTTGAAATCCCTATTACCTGCGTATGATTAATACTTTCTTAATACTTTGAAAGTATAAATATCTGATTTAGGTTTTTTTTTCTAGATTTTCTTATTCTTTTATTTTTCAAAACTTTCGAAAACAAGCAACCTTGATCATATTTCATAGAAATCACTGATGACATTCACATGATTAAAACTTTCTTTGATCTTTTGAAAACACATCGCCTTAACCATATTTCACTGAAATCACTGATGACGTTTACTTGATTATAAGTTTCTTCAAACTTTGAAATCATTAAGAAAAAAATCTAGAATAAGTGCTTTAACGATAACATTTTTTATCACATCTAGCATGAGAATAAGGTATCCACTCGGATTTGTAGGTTGCATCAAGTTGATTATCATTCATTCAAAATTTTCGTGTTTATTATCTTGCTTTAGTTTAAATATTTTGAATTTTGCATTTTTGATACTTAGGTTAGAATTATTTTGCATACTTGTTTTTAGATCATCTAAGGAGGGATTAGTTGTGTGCTTATGCAAGGAGGTAGGACTGTGGCCTACAGGTTAAGACAGCTAAATATTTATGAGCAAAATTATCCAATACCTACAGGTTAAGACGGCTAAATATTTATAAGCAAAATTATCCAGTACATGATTTAGAGTTAGCAGCAGTAATTTATGTTCTGAAGAGTTGGAGACATTACTTATATGGAGAGAAGTTTAAGGTATTCTTAGATCATAAGAGTTTAAAGTATATTTTTAACCCAAAAAATTTGAATTTGTGACAGAGGAGATGGATGTAATACATGAAAGATTATAACTTTGAATTGCAATATCATCCAGGGAAAGCAAATGCAATTGTAGATGCGCTTTGTCGGAAGACTTGTAATGTTTTGGCCAGTCTTACAATAGGGGAGTAGGATATTATTAGGGAAATCGGGGAGTTTTATCTTCACTAAAGAGAAGAAGAATATGCCCACTCTTTTTTATATGATGGCACAATTGATGTTGTTGAGTTGTGTAATAGAGGGTCAAAGATTAGATGTTGAGTCCGATGTGACTTGGGTAAAGGTGTTGAGTGTAGAAGTATGATCAGGTTAGACCTTTGATCCAAATAATGGTTTGAGATATTAAGGTAGATTATTTATACCAGCATCCATTTGAGATGAGATCCTGAGAGAGTTTTATTATTCTAAACTTGCAGTGCATCTAGGAGGCACTAAAATATACCATGACTTACGCTTATAGTTCTTTTGGTTAGGAATGAAAAAACAGGTGGCGGAATTGTTAGTAGGTGCCTTACTTGTCAACAAGGAAATGCCAAACATTAGAGACCGGCAAGTATGTTACAACCTCTACCAGTATCAATGTGAAAATGAGAGATTGTGAGAATGGATTTTGTTTCTAGGTTACCGAGATCACGAAAGAGTTATGACACAATTTGAGTAGTGGTGGATAGATTGACAAAGTCAGCCTATTTCCTACCTATTTGTTTAACTGGTTCTATAGATACTCTTGCTTAACTTTATGTCAAAGAGATGCGAGACTTCACGTAGTTCTTGTTTCTATTGTCCTAGATAGGGATTCTCATTTCGTCTCTCATTTTGGCAAGGTCTCCAAGTAGCAATGGGTACAGTTTTCTACCCACAGACTAATGGACAATTAGAACAGACTATTTAAATTCTAGAAGATATACTTAGAGCTTGTGTACTTGATTTTTGAGGTAGTTAGGAGGATCACTTCCCATTAATAGAACTCGTCTATAATAATAGTTACCAATCAAGTATTGGTATGGCACCTTTTGAGGCGTTATATGGTAGGTCATGTAAATCGCCAGTTTGTTGGACTGAAATTAGAGAAGCTATAGTTATTGGGCCAGAACTTGTTAGGGAAACCACTAAGAAAATCAAGATTATCCGCCAAAGAATTGAGATAGCACGAGTCGCCAGAAGAGCTATGCTAACCAAAGACAGAGACCATTCAATGTGGGAGATCATGCATTCTTAAAAGTCTCACCACAAAATAGGTTGTTTCATTTTGGTTGTAGATGGGAGCTTTCACCTATATTTATTGACTATTTAAGATTTTAGCTAGAGTTGAAGATGTGGCATACCAACTTGCCTTGCCACCACAACTATCAGGTGTACATGAAGTTTTTCATGTATCTATGTTCTTGATTTTAGATTCACAAGAATAGGTTCTGAGAGGCACCATGGTGTAGAGGAGTCGAATTGGGAATGAGAGTCAAAGATGAAGAATAAGTATCTAGAATTATTCGATAATTCAGGTATTTTCTAAATTTCAAGAACGAAATTTTTTTCAAGCAAAATAGGATGTGATGACCCTGAATTTTAATTCTTGCTTTGGTTAATTTAAGTAATATTTGATGATAAGAAATTGGATTGATTTAAATTTTTGAGGCATTTTTTTGATGTCAATTTGATTGCGCACGGATTTTTTGAGGATTTATTTTGGTAATTAAATAATTTTGGGAATTATAAATTGTTATTTTATTTAAAAATTTAAGATAAATTATTAATTTAATAAAATATTTTTTTAAATTCACGCTGTCACGTGTATATGTATTTATTTATTTATTAAATAATATAGTTTTTTTTTTGATACAAAGAAAACCTCTCGCCGGTGAACCGTCGCGAGTAAAACCTCCGGGTGAGCGCACCACCCCGCAAGACACGCCCACCGATAAGACCGAGCGCCCAGGATGAGATTCGAACCCGAGACGTGGGAAGCATGCCCACTCTCCAAGTGGCCCCTGCTCCACTGAGCTAATCCGTGCGGTTAATAATATAGTTAATGTCAGTTAGTTGGGATTAGTGTTGACAGACTATAGTGGAAAAACGTGTAATTTCCCAATTTTATATGAATTAGTAGTGTAACAAGTGTAGCTAATGATAGCACCCTTTTTCCAATTGGATTCTAAAGCAACCAACAACCTGATGTATCTATGTTACACGTCTATATGTATATAAAGACAAACCAAGTATATGTAGTGAGAAAAAAAAAAAAAAAAAAGAAGAAAGAAATGTGAAGTAATGGCAGCGGCGGGACTATAACCAGAGAAGCTCGTTTTTTTTTTTTTTTTTTTTTTTTTTTTCTGCTTTGGCAGACTCGTTTTCTTGCTTGGTTGTTGTGACTGGCAACAAGTGGTGAAACTCAAATTGAATTTTCTTTTACAGCAAATTCATGTTTAAATTGAGGTAGGGGTGGAATTGAATAAAAATAAATTTTTGTATGTGGTTTAATTTTGTTAATCTTTGTGATTATTTGATTTATTATTACATGATAAATTTTGTGATTCTAGCTATCTTGGGAATTAGAAAAGTAAGTATAAATTGATTTTTATTTTGACAAATTAAAATTAAGTTGGCACTAAAAATTAATTTTTAAAATTTGTGTTTTATTGTGAAATCTTGAATAAGAAAAGAAATACTTTTAAAGAATGATTTGAATGTGAATAAATAAATATATTTATTTATTAATTTGATGATTTTAGTTTTTGATTGAGAGAGGTGTCGGGATAAATACTTGATGCTGAAAGTTTTGCTGGTGAAAGACCAGGAACTTGTGCGGATGAGTTACTGTGTCTAATAGACATAATAACCTATGAAGTATAGAGTGAATTGATATTTTAGTATCCTATCGCTGAGCATAGGGTGACCATGTAGCAGTATCTAACCCGATAGTTAGAATATGATTTTTTTAAAATAATTTATTTTATTTTGTGTTCAAAAATATTTAAATTTAAATATTTTGATATGTGATATTTGTTGGCATAACAATAGAGATTCATGCTAGACAACCCGTGTATAATTTATTTCGTTTTTATTTTTCTTCGAGTGCCAATTGATTATTTTAATTTACATTAATATATTATGCTCATCTCTTTGTAGCTTCAATGCAGGTGCAAGTGTTGTACCAGACGATGTCGTGATGGGACCACCATGCAGAAGTGGATATTTGAGTAGCTCGCTAATTATATTTTAGAGAGAATTGCATAATTATTCAGTTTATTTTTTCTTTTCCTTTGATTGGATTTTAATTAATGTATAAGTCTCAGTTTGAAGGACTAAAGATGGATTTATTTTTTTCATCTAGTTTAGAGATTGTTAGTTCCTTATTATAAATATAATTAGCTTTGATTAGTTTTGGATCGTGGTTTTGGTTGTTCATGGTTGTTTGTTCATGTTCCTGAGTTTGTGAAAATTCAGGTATGACAGTAATTTCTACAACAAGGTAGTTTAAAATTTTGAATTTGAAATATTTTCAACTGTTGGATTTGTTCATGGTCAGGATTATTTTTCTTTTTCTTTCTACGTTGGTTGTCATTTCATTCATTTTATATAAAACATACTCTTTCAATCTTCCTATATTGTTTTAAATGCTTTTTATATAAAGGTTTTAAGTTAATATTTTGAAGAATGTGATAATAATTTGTAATAAATAAAAAAATTTTATATTTTATTAAATATTGTATAAATATCATAATCTCTTTTTAATTAGTGATTTTTATTTTCAGAAGGTTATTTTTACAAATTTTCACGTATATTTGTTTTATAAATTAATTTAAATTACTTGTACGGTCAAATTATAAGTAAATAATGTAAGTAAAATATCCAAGTTACAACTAAGAGTGAGAGAAACAGAAAGGAGAGACAAAAGGGAACGAAGACGGAATAGCAGGAGCACTGGGAGAGTCAAATTGGAGGGGCAAAATGGAAATTTCACAACAAAAGAAGCATCCGATATTCCACCCACGCGAGGAACACGCAAACGAGAGTAGTCCTGTCCAAAAGACTAAAAAAGCTAGGGGCACAACCGTATGAAATTGACCCCCTTAAAAAAAAAAATTGTACTCGAAAATAGTCTCAAGCTTGGGGAGTATCTATATAATAAAATAATAATTTTTAAAAATATTTTTCTCACAAATTAAGATTCAATAGTTAAAAATTATTTTTTATTTCATTCAATGATTGAGATCATTCCGTTCAATTCTTATTTTAGTAAATTTCACTACTATCTATCTTATAAAATGGGTTGAACATTTTAAATTTCACTATGTTTTAAGGATGAAAATCATTTGCAAACAAAAAATGGCAACCTAAGGTACCATAGTTTGTATTTTTTATGGTATTTATCAAAAATTAATTGGACAAAGAGAGAGAAAAATAAATGTAGTAACTGTTAGGATTTAAAGTTTAGAAAAAAATTAAAATTCATAAATTATCACAATTTTTTTGATTTGAATTTTTTGTCCAAAATTTAGAATATATAAAAAATTTAATATTAATTTTGTTTAGAGTGTCGTAAACACGGGTTATTACTAGTTATTATACATAATTAATCTATATAATAAAACATCTTAGTTTTTTAAAATATTCATCCCACAAATTACAATTTAACGGTTAAGAATTATTTTTTCTTTCATTTAACGATTGAGATTATTTTTTATTTTTAACTTTCTACTCAATTATTTCCTATTTTAGCATATCCCATTACATCTATCTCACAAAACAGTATAAATATTTTAAATTTTACCATATTTCAAGGGTGAAGATCGTATGCAAATCAAATTTCAACTTAATTTTTGTTCAAATATAGTTTCTAGGAAAGTTGAATATTCTAAATTAAATGCTCCATAATTGTGTTTTCTTTTATCAATATTTTAATTGAAAAGAGAAAGATCAAGATACATGTAATAATTGTTAGGATCTAAAATTTAGAAAAAAAATTAAAATTCATGAATTATTATAATTTTGATTTAAAATTTTATCTAAAATTTTAATTATATAAAAAACTTAATATTAAGTCTATTCAAAGTGCTAATGAGTACATATTATTGCTACTAGATTTATATAATGGATCAAGAGTGGCAAGCCAATGAAGCATGTTTGATTCTTCCCTTGATTATGCGGCAAGAAAGAAAAATGAGCCAGCAAGCAAGGACATCCACCTTGTTCTTTTACAAAATAAAGTCAGGTGAAAGAACAAGAGTAAGAAGCGAGTTCTAAGATAATCTGGGCCAGGGTGCATCGCCCCTTTGTTTCGAGACATTAGTGAAATCCCTTTATATAAATTTTATAATAAATAAATAACAATATGAATATTAATAAATAAATAATTTATGATAAAAAGCCGTTAGCAATGTACTACTTTTACTTTATTTTTTTAAAAACTAATTATTATTAAATCACTGTAAAAAAAAATATTCATAGGGTGCACCCGATCGATCATGGTACCCGAGCAACCAGAATCCAATTTGCCCAACCAACCGTTATCAATCTCCGTTGGTCTGATCGATCAACGTATTAAAAACAAATTTGTTTATGTCATAACGGTATGTGTAACTGTATCCTGGCATATTTTGCGATTCTCGCCTGTTAAAGTGTTATCTGCTGCATAATGATTTTGATAACTAATTATGAGAATTATCTTAGTATCTACAAATACATGTGGTACAGTGTGATTGGAAAGAAACCATAACTATGTAAGACTCATATGCATCTTGCCCATGCAGGTCCTAAACCTCTATATATATACCATTCTCTCTAGTATATGGTATGCACACTCTTACCTTACTATTACTCTACCAAAATACTTTCCAAACTCTCTTGCTAACCTAAGTATCGGAGACTCTTTGGCAGGCATTACACTGGTTCTAAGATAACTTTTGGACTCAGGTTCAAATCATCTACAGCATTCCAGACAACTGCGTTATTAGTTGGCGTCGTCAATGGGAAACGTATTTCTCATGATTTTATGGTCCAAACTAGGTCCGGCATCAACGCACAACCTCCTTCACCAATTACAGAGACGATGGAGAACCAAAACGATGAGCGAATCACCGTAATGGAGAGGCAAATGAAAGAGATGATGGCTACCATGCGAACTCTGGTGGCTGATGCGAAACTAGGCACTGCTCTAGCAGGTGAATGCACCATTTACCATGGTTCCACCTCTATGGATCCATCAACGAATGGAGCTCAAAACGGTAGGGCTGTGGAAATCAATGGAGGAGGAAATGGCGATGTCCCAGCAAGGGCTAAAGTTGGCTTTGTTGCAGGCCAAGCAGTTCATGAAGCTGGTGTCGTTGGAGAAAACGATGTTACTAGCAAGGTGCCAGAGGACTCTAGGAGAAGAGAAAGAACAGTGGGAACTGAATTTCTAGCTAGTCGTCACCTAGAGGCGTCAAGGATGGAGGCTACCAGTGTTAAAGACGTTTTCACCAATCTGTGAGAGGAACAGATTAGAGCCATGCATGCTCAAATGGAAGGTGTCTTAGTGGCAGTTAAAGCGCCAAACACGATGGGAGGACCTGATTGGCAACACCGTTTCCCCATTTACTCTAGTGGTGATAACCTATTCTCTACCACCAAAGTTCAAAATGTTGGCATTAGATTCATTCGATGGGTCGTAAGACCTATGGGATCATTTAGAGACTTTCAAGACGTTAATGCATATCCATGCCTACCCAAACAAGATTATGTGCTTCGTGTTCCCTGCAACACTTAAAGGACCTGGTCGCTTATAGTTTTCCAAAATCAAAGCAAGCACTATTACTGGTTTTGCCCAATTGAGCAAAGGCAGAGGAGGCTAGCCACTCATCTACTTACAATTAGACAGGGGAAGAATGAGTCTCTAAGAGACTATGTTGGAAGGTTTTACAAAGAGTTACTAGAAGTTGATGAAATTGAAGATAAGGTGGTTATGATGGCCTTCATGAGTGGGCTGAGATTGCCCAGATTCATGGCTTCGTTAGTGAAGAAGCCGTCAGTTGACATGGCTGAGCTCTTGTTTTGAGCCTAGAAATATATCAACATTGATGATGCCATGAAGGCCAAGAAGGACAATGATAAGGCTGGGAGCTCCAAGCTTGAGAAGAAACGGCCAAGCGGGCTAGACAGCACTCAAGATGGTAGAGATTCCAAAAACAGGAGGTTTGATCATCAATCTAATCGTGGGCCAAGGAGACTTGACAACAAACACGACTTCACTCCATTAAATACGAGACTAGAGAATGTTTTTCAAAACGCAAAATGATCTGGCCTTGCGATGGCCAGGGAGGCTAAGGACCCCGGCAGATAAACAATCTTGAGCTAACTATTGCTGATTCCACCAAGACCACGAACATGATAGTGATGATCGCATCGACCTAAAAAAACAAGTTGACGAGCTGATCAGGCGCGATCGGTTTGAGGATTCATAGCCAGTCGAGACAATAGGCAAACCGAACGAATAAGTCCCGACCAAAGAAGCCCTCTGCAAAGAAGCCCCAAATGAGCCCGCAGAATAACCAGCCGATTGGTGAGATTCATGTCATCTCAGGAGGATTCATGACTAGGGGAGAATCCTCAAGTGCTCGAAGGAGATACGTTCGGGAAGTATGAACCCCTCGTAAAGTCTTCATGGCCAAGCGACCGAATAAAAAGGCTCAGCCACATTGTCTACTGATCACATTTACCAAGGAAGAGGCAGATGAGCTCTGTCAGCCTCATGATAACCTTCTGGTAATTTCCTCGATCATCGCCAACTCCAAAATTTGGAGAGTGCTGGTCGATAGTGGTAGTTTAGCAGACATATTATACTGGGGGCATTGGAAAAGATAAAGATCGATAAAGACAAGTCATAACCAGTGTCTTCCCCCCTTCTGGGTTTTACTGGAGATCGAGTGGTTCCACTTAGAGCCATTATTCTACTAGTAACTCTTAGGGACAAACCACATCAGGCAATGAAGATGGTTAAATTTTTAGTGGTCGATTACCCCTTGGCGTATAATGCGATTTTGGGAAGGACAGCCTTCAACTAATTTAGAGCAATTACATCCACATACCACCTTCGTGTCAAGTTCTCGACCAAAGATGATACGGGATGTGATAGGGTGATCAGAGGATGGCGAGAGAATGTTACATGTTCTTCCTCAAGCAAGATACGGGAAAGGAGGCAATGGTTATGGATAGCCTCGAGGTCCGAGATGATAAGGAGCTAAAGCGAGGAGAACTAGCTGACGAATTGGAGGATGTAATGGTTGCTGCTCTTGAAGAGAATAAATCCATACAGATTGGCTAAGGGACCCCTGAACCACTGAAAATGAAATAAAAGATTTTTTGCTCAATAATGGAGATGTCTTCGTTTGGTCCCATGAAGATATGCCAGGAATAAGCATGAGCATAGTGGCCCACCACTTAAACATTTTTCCTGAAGCCAAGTCAATAAACAGAAAAGGAGAATTTTTTGCCCTTAGTGTAACAAGGTGATCAAAGATGAATAAATTAATAAAGGCCAAGTTCATTTGAGAAGTCCACTACCCCACTTGACTATCGAATGTCATTATAGTGAAAAAGTTGAACGGCAAATAAAGAATGTATGTGGACTTCACCGATCTTAATAAGGCATATTCGAAGAATAGCTTCCCATTGCCAGCTATTGACTTCCTAGTCGATTCCATTGCAGGTCATGAATTACTGTCATTCATAGATACTTTCTCGGGCTGTAATCAAATAAAGATAGCTGAATACGACCAAGAGTACACCGTGTTCATCACTGACCGTGAGTTATACTGCTACAATGTCATGCCGTTTGGGCTGAAAAATACGGGCACAACATACCAACAACTAATGAATAGGATGTTCAAAGACTAGATTGGGAGAAACGTAGAGGTGTATGTCAACGATATGCTTATCAAAAGCAAAAATGCTGGCTCTCACGTTACTGATCTACAAGAAACCTTCAACACCTTAAGAAAATATGGTATGAAACCGAACCCAGCAAAATGTGTGTTAGGAGTTGCAATTGGTAAATTCCTTGGTTTTATGGTGTCCAGCTGAGGGATAGAAGCCAACCTAGAGAAGGTCAGGGCAATAACGGAAATGTAACCTCCACGGACAACAAAGGAAGTGCAAAAACTAGCTAGGAGGGTGGCAGCTTTAACCAGGCTCATTTCTCGCTCCATAGATAAGTGCCACCCCTTCTTTAAGGTGCTCTGGAAGGCCTTCAAGTGGAATGCAGAATGTGATGAAGCCTTTTAACAATTGAAACAGTACCTAGGGTCAGTGCCATTGCTTAGTTGGACCATTCTAAGGGAGGAATTGTACCTATACCTCTCCGTTTCAGCCATGGTTGTGAGTTTTGCTCTCATAAGGGTAGAAGATGGGGTATAAAAGCCAGCCTACTACATGAACAAAGCCCTAATGGGGGTACAAGAGCATTATCCAAAGATGGAACTAATAGCCCTTGTTCTAGTACCAATGGCTCGGCGATTAAGGGCTTATTTTCAAGCTCACATGATTGTAGTTCTCACAGATCAACCTCTCAAGAAGATTCTACATATGCTTGAGACCACAGGAAAGTTGGTGAACTGGTCGATCAAATTGAGCCAGTCCGACATATAATACTGACTAAGGCTAGCAATAAAAGGGCAAGCTGCGGTAGATTTTATAGCAGAATTCACAACCCACCTATCAAACCCACCCAAACTAGAGGATAATGAACTGTAATGGACATTACATGTCAATGGGGTCTTCTACCCAGCGTTCAAGTGGTGCTGGTATAATCCTGGTTTCCCCTGATGCCCTCAAGCTGGAGTATGCCCTTTGTTTCAAGTTCCCTACCTCCAATATTGAAGCTGAATATAAAGCCCTCATTCCTAGTCTCTAGATGGCTCGACGAATGGGGGCAAAATAGATAAGAGTATATAGTGATTCTCAGCTGATTGTGGAGCAAATGTAAGGAGACTATGAAGCGAGAGGAGAACACATGACCGAATACTATCAAAAGGTGAAGAAACTGTCTAAAAAGTTTTCAGGTCCCAACTTCAATAGATTCCGAGGTTACAAAATGAGGAGGCTGATCGTTTGGAACGAATTGCATCTTCGGGGCAGGATAATTCGAACGTACTGATCGAGATATTAGATTCTCTGAGCATATGGATCCTAGAGGTTAATCAAGTGGAAGATGATGCTCAATGGGCCATGATGCTCAATGGGCCAGACCGATCAGAGCTTATTTAAAGAGTCAGACTTTGCCGACTGACAAGAACGAGGCTAAAAAATCCAATACCGAGCAAGCAAATACCTGATATTGGATGGAATTCTTTACAAAAAGAGACAGTGCTCCTCTACTATGTTACCTAAACGAACGGGAAGCTGAGTATATAATGAGGAAAATCTATGAAGGTGTATGCGGGAATCACTTAGGAAGTAGGGCTCTACTTGGGAAGGTTTTAAGGGCAGTTATTATTGGCCGACATTAGAAATGGACACTTGGGAATTTGTCAAAAAGTGTGATAAATGCTAGAGGTTCTCTAATGTTCCAAGACAACTGGCCTAGAAGATGGCACCAATCCAAAGTCCCTAACCATTTGCACAATGGGAGATTGACATCATTGGGCCATTCCCATTGGGAAAGAGACAAAGGAAATTCGCTGTCATAGCCATCGACTACTTCACAAAATGGGCAGAAGTTGAAGCACTCCTGAATATCACTGAGCAGAATATGAGGAAATTCCTTTAGCAAAACATTATATGTCAGTTTGGCATCCCAAGAGTGGTCATCATGGATAATGGCAAGTAGTTTGAAGGGAGACAGTTCAATAAGTTGTGTAAAAAGTTAGGAATTAGTCACCACTGCTCATCCCTAGAACATCCCCAAGCTAATGGCCAAATAGAAGTTACCAACCAATCCCTCCTTAAAATTATCAAAGCAAACTGAACAAGGCGAAAGGTCTTTGGGGAGATAAACTTCCAACTATTCTACGGGCCTATCGGACGACCAAATGAGAGGCAGCTAGGTAAACTCCTTTTTCCCTCACCTATGGAGCAGAGGCTGTTATCTTTGTTGAAATTGGACTTCCCAATGCTAGGACACAAAACTTCAACATGGAATAGAACGAGGAAATGATGAACGAAAAGATGGATTAGCTAGAAGAATGACGACTTCAAGCTGCCATCAGAATGGCTTCTTATCAATAGAAGATGTGACAATACCACAACTCCAGAGTTTGACTGAGAGAATTTCAAAGTGGAGATATGGTGCTAAAAAGAGTAAACCAGTCAATAAAGAATCTGCAAGAAGGGAAGCTAGGGTCGAACTGGAAAGGACCATATAAAGTAATGGCCTTTACAAGAAAATGAACGTATAGACTCAAGACATTTGTGGGCAATAAGCTACCTCATCCTTGGCATGCGAAATATATCAAAAAATATTATGTATGAAAAGTTACTTCTTATAATTTTATTTGATTATGGATAAAATTCATGAAATTATGGGAGAGAGTTATTGAGAGAAGACTAAGAAGGACAACAAACGTTTCAAAGAACCAATTTGGTTTCATGCCTGGAAGATCAACTATGGAGGCTATCTTTCTCTGGAGGAGGTTAATGGAACAGTATAGAAAAGGTCAAAAAGATTTACATATGGTGTTCATCGATTTAGAGAAGGCATATGATCGGGTTCCTAGGGAGATTCTCTGGAGAGTATTGAAAACAAAAGGAGCGTGTGTCGCATATATTGAGGTAATAAAGGATATGTATGATAGAGCCATGACATCTATACGGACGACTAGTGGAGAGACTAATGAGTTCCCTATCACAATTGGTTTACATTAAGGCTCAGCGTTAAGCCCGTACTTTTTTGCTTTAGTTATGGATGAGATTACAAGACATATTTAGGATGAGGTGCCGTGGTGTATGCTATTTGCAGATGATGTTGTTTTAGTAGATGAGACGAGAGAATGAGTGAATGCTAAGTTAGAATTGTGGCGAGATACGTTAGAGACAAAAGGGTTTAGGCTAAGCCGATGCAAGATAGAATATATGGAATGTAAGTTTAGTCAAAATAGAATAACGGGTAGTATAGAAGTAAGTTTAGGCACACAAAGATTGTAGAGAAAGATAAATTTAGGTACTTTGGATCTATGGTGCAACAAGATGGAGGGATTGATACTGATGTAAGTCACAGGATTCAAGCTGGGTGGACCAAATAGAGGAGTGCTTCGGGGGTTTTGTGCAATCGAAAAATCCCCCTCAAGGTGAAAGGAAAGTATTGTAAGGTAGCGGTTAGACCAGTGGTGGATCAGAGTGTTGGGCAGTAAAGTATAATCATGGTCAGAAGATGGCAGTTGCAGAGATGAGGATGCTAAGGTGGATGTGCAGGATTACAAGAAAAGATAGGATTAGGAACGAGGAGATTAGGGGCAAAGTAGGAATAGCACCGATTGAAGATAAAATGAGAGAAAATCGATTAAGATGGTTTGGCCATGTTAGAAGGCGTCCAGCAGAGGCACATGTTAGAAGGTGTGAAAGTATGGAGATTGCCAGGAGTAGGAGAGGTAGAGGAAGACCTAAGAGAAGCTGGAAAGAAACCATTAAACATGACCTAACCTGCCTAGATTTATCGGAGGACATGTCCCTAAGCAGATCTAATTGGAGTCGACAAATCCATATAGCCGACCCCACCTAGTGGGAAAAAGCTTGGTTTGGTTTGGTTTGGTTTATGGATAAAATTCATGTTTCGGCAGACATCTACAATTAATGTCTTTACCACAATGGATGGTTCGAGGATGAATTGACTCTACAAGTGATTGACTACGATTGATTACAAAACAAATGCTCTACAACAAACCCATTTGGCTCATGTGGTTGAGCAGAGTGAAAGTGGTCCACAAGGCCATTACCAAAAGTAGCAGGTCTACATGTTCGGTTCACGTGACTAAACAGAGCAAAGATCACCTCAACTCACGTGGTCGAGCAGTGTGAAGGTGGCTTATGAGGCCATTGCCAAAAATGACAAATCTACCTGCTCGGTTCACGTGACCGAGTAGAGCGAAGATCCCTTCAGCTCATGTGGCCGAGCATTGTGAAAGTGGCTTACGAGGCCACTGCCAAAAAATGACAAATCTACCTACTCGGTTCATATGACCGAGCAGAGCGAAGATTCAATCGGCTAACATGGCCAAGCAGTGTAAAGGTAGCCCACAAGGCCACTACCAAAAAATGGTAAGTTTACTTGCTCGGTTCATGTGACCATGCAGAGTGAAGATTCTCTAGGCTCACAAGTCTACCTGCTCAGTTCATGTGACTGAGCAGAGCGAAAATCCCCTCGGTTCACGTGGCCGAGCGGTTTGAAGGTGGCTCACGAGGCCACTACCAAAAAATGACAAATCTACCAGCTTGATTCACGTGACCGAGCAGAGCGAAGATCCCTTCGGCTCACGTGGCTGAGCAGTGTGAAGGTGGCCCACAAGGTTATCGCCAAAAAATGGCAAGTTTACCTACTCAATTCATGTGATTGAACAAAACGAAGATCCCCTAGGCTCACATGACTGAGTGGTGTAAAGATAGCTCACGAGGCTGATTGTGTATTAATAGAGTAACGGTAATCGATTTGGCTCAAACTAAAATTAATGTCATTCGGAGTAAAGCTATAATGCATAAAAGAGAACTTCTTATTAGGTCATACCATTAAATAATTTTAACTCGATGCATATTTTGAGTAGATCGAAATAACGAAGTAAAAGTGTAAATGAACAAGTCAGAGTTCATATAGATATGTAAGCGTAAATTAAACGGGTTCACATGGATATGGAAGACAGAACATTTGAACTTAAAACAATCATAGTACTCAAAGAAAATATATCAAATGAAATTATATGACAATCTTGAATAATAGTCTTCAGTTACATTCCAAAAAAAAAAAAATGAAATGAAAAATGAGGAAGTTGAGGACCACTCAAGCATCTGTCTGAACATCGCCTTCAATGTCTTCGTTTCCACCCTAGGGGCACCTTCAATATGCTCATAATTTGTTCTCTCGGTGACCCTCTTGATGTGCTCATAACCTGGAGCCTCTTCATTTTTAGTATTCTCTTGCTCCTAGCCTTCTTGTTGTTCCTCTCCATAACAGCATCACGGCCAACCTTGATGTGTGAAATATTGAGATCTGGGAATGAGGATGCACACTTGGCTTTGTAATGCTCGAAGCCCTTGAGGAACACAGGCAATAGCAGCACTTGGAAGTCATCCGTCTTCTTAAATTTTGCTATGGCTATTTCCCCGGTAACTTTGAGGGCATTCTCTACACTTTGAAGCTTCCCAGTAAGCTCCTCGACCCTTTTCTCCAGATCAGCCCTAAAAGCATTCTCCACCTCTAGCTTCTTGAAAAGGCTCGCGTGCTCAGTCCTTCAGCTTTTGTTTTCATCATTTGTTTTTTTTTTCAAGCCTAAGGACCTCTACCTTCTCTATTTGAGCAATGGCGGCATTGTCTTTCATCGTCTCCAACTCAGTTAGCATCTTTTTCATCATATCACGTTCATCTTTAAGAGCCCTATTTGTATTTTCCAATTAAGTGAAGATGGCGTAACAATGTACCATCGTCTGGGAAACATGATCAATGGCGGTTCACTATTCAAAAAAAAAAAAAAAAAAGAAAATAGAGAAAGAAGAAGGAAGAAGAAGAGGAAGAAACAAAAGAGTTGATTAAGACAATATCCAAACCTTGAACAACTTATGGTTCGTGTAGTAAGCCATTTTTTTATTATCCATATCACGGAATGGTGACATGTCTTCCTTGGCCATTGTGCTGAGAAGCTTCTGCCAGGCTATTTCAGAGCTCCTTATGAGGGGGCTCGCATGATGATGCCTTGATCTCAGAGCTGGATCTAGTGGCTCTCAGTGGAAAAAGCAAAGAACAAGCCACATCTTGCTGGCTGAGAGGAAAAATTGCCCTTTATTGTCATGGGGTAGGAGTAAGTGGGGCTGTAACCTTGGGATCTGCATGATTGGCTTTGGTAGTTTGCGACTTTATAGGGGCAGGTTCTTGAGGCAATTTCTGTGGGCCTTCCTTGGCCCGGTCCAAGAAACTGAGATAAAAAATTCTCTGTGACATGTCTGTGTGTTCTTCACCCTCAGACGATCTCTGCCCCTTGGTTTATCCCTCTGATTGGTTGGGATCTCCTGATCAATCAGGCTCTAACTCCTCAAACACAATATTATCTGTTGAAAAAAAAATAGAAAGTTAGAAAAATCAAAGCATGAAACTTAATTTTCAAAATCACGATTCAAAACACACTCCGCTCACGTTCTGTAGCAAGGGCTTCCGTGATAGCCTCAAGATCGAGCAGACAGAGACTCAAGTTCTCAACCATGATGAAAAGTTTGAAATCCTAAATATGAGTAGTCCTTTCTCCTTGGGAAACAAGATGGGAGCTTTTCCAGCTGAGGAGAGTTGAAAGTAAACGGACGTTAGGCTCAATGATCTAAAGATACTCTCCAAAATGGGTTTATATGGAACCTAAGGAAACCTATACATACCACTTTTGTGTTGGCTAACCTCAGACTTGAGGCACTCGGATGGTTCTGTTCTGATCGGCCTCCTACTTTCGGAACTCCCACGTGGCCCCTCGGATGAAGAAATACTTGTCCTTCCATCCTTTGTTGGATGTGGGTAGGTTGGTGACAAAGTTGATCTCTGGTCGCCTAGTGGAGATATACCACCAGCCCAATCCCTTTTTTGTAATCTTATGGTAATGAAGGAACTCATTGACTGTTAGGTTGTGTTTTATTGAAGCAACCTAAAAAACGGTGTAGCTGATCAATATCCTCTAGCTGTTTGGTGCGATCTGTCCCACAGCTAGATCGAAGTGGTTGAGAACTTACTAAATGAGCTTAAGCAGTAAAAATCTAAGGCTTGTGATAAGGGAAACTTCATATACTGCAACCTCTTCTGGCTTGGCGAGCATGCCAAGTCATTTTCCCCGGTGACTCAGAAGGTCGAGTCATGTGGGAATTAAATTTGGAGATTATCTTGAAACCCTCTTACTAGTAATGGTCGATCTGATGCCCTCGGCTTCGAAGAGGGCATCTCCATCACCAGCAATAGTAGTACCACGGCGCCTTCCCTCGATGTTGGGCTCAAATGCGTCGACAATACACGTTATATAATCCACTCGTCGACCACTGGTACTAGGGGTTTAGGCACCCCACGGCGACGGAAAACAAGTTCATCCATGTTAGACTCCTCCCCACTTGATATGTGGAACCTTTCTGGCTCATACCTCACAATCGATATGAAAAGTTAAGAAATTTGGTAAGAATAGAAGGCCTAAATCAGGCCATCAACTAAGGATTTAAGATATCTAGGATTTTTTACAAAACCTAAGGGAATTGGGAATTTGTGGTTAATTTCAAAGAAATACATGCCTTGGTTTAGCAGCCACAACATACGACTCAAAAAAATAAGCAAAACAGAAAGGATAAACAATTCTAGAAAGTAAAGAATGGTCCTTACTAGTTACATAGAGGAGCGAGGATGAAGTAAAACCATGATGAAGAAGGAGCCTTATAAGGAGAACTAGAGTTGGACACAATATTAGCAGCAACAGTGAGATAGGAAGTATGTGTAAAAGATAAAAAGGGTTTTTCCTCTGGTATTTATAGGTGAAAATGCAAAGACCCTTCATCTAACTCAATTTGAAATTAACGATGAAAATTTAAGCGGGAAACATTCATCTAACAGTGATTAACACGTGACTATAGCTTTAATGTCACGGCGGATAATCAATCGACGCGTGGTGGGACAGTCGCGTCCTTTCGCCGTACGGTGATGCATGCTTCACTGAAACAACAATTAATGCGTGCTATTCCTAAGGCGCCACAACTGTCAGATTTCCTTAGTCCCCTCATCCGACTGAGTGGCTTGGGGGTATCTGATGGCTTGTGCTTGACTGAAACTCATTTGATGAAATAACTTTTAGATTCATATTTGTCCTCTTTGGTGACTTAGGGAATTAGGAGCATCTGATAGGGTGCATCGGCCAATCATGGTACCTGAGCAACTAGAATCTAGTTTGCCTGATTGATCGTTATCAACCTCGGTCAGCTTGACTTATCAACGTATTAAAGACAAATTTGCTTACGTCATAATGATATGTATAACCGTACTTTGCCATATTCCACGATTCTCGCCTGTTAGAGTGCTGCTTACTGCATAACAGTTTTGATAACTAATTATAAGAATCATCTTGGAATCTACAAATACACGTGGCACAATGTAATTGGAAAGAAATCATAACTATGTGAGACTGACATGTATTATGCCTATACAGGTCCTACACCTCTATATATATACCATTCTCTCCAATATATGGTACACACACTCTTTACCTTACTATTTTTATACTAAAATACTTTCTCAAACTCTCTTACTAACGTAAGCATCGAACACTATTTGACAAGCACCACACCGGTGTTCAAGATAGCTTTCCACACTCATATTTGAATCATCTGTAGTATTCCCAGATAATTGGGTTATCAATGTTTAATGCATCACTTTCACTTGTTGATTGATTGAGCATTTGTACAAAGGTACTTAGAATTTAATGGGACCAAGTATTGTTGGTTGGGACAAAAAACATAGGCTGCTGAAAATTAATGAATTTGGTTTGTGTATTGCACTGCAACTATGTTAGTAGGAAGAGAACAAAAAATTGTTGAGATATTTTAGACATATCTAACTACTAGTGATTAGGAGATAGATAAAAAGTTATTGAGTGCTCTTATAGAGTACCTATTCTTAGCTATTAGGATTATATCACATGAACACACATTAATTGTTGCCACTGTAAATGTGCTCATGTGGGAGAATCCTAATGGTCTAAAACATGTGCTTTAAGAGCATCTAATATATTTTTGAGATAAAAAGAAAATTCATCAATCACATCAAATTAACAAAAAAAAGGTATTTGAGGTTGTGTATAACTATATAAGAAAATTTATAATTTTTTGTAGATAATTTATTAATATATATTATATGAAGTGTCATGACATTTTAGTAGCCTTTTTCAGGAGTGTTTGGTTGACCAAAATCAATTAAAATTTATCAATTTTTACCTATTTTTTATGTATTCTTCTAATCAAATTTCGTCATATATCACTTTTACATCAAGGGGCTGTTTAGAGCTCCAAAAAAGCTCACAAAACTCTAAATAACTTCAAAAGTTCCCATATTTTTCAAAACATAAGAAAGTTAAACTTTTTAAAAAATCTACCAAAATCCATTGGAATGGATTTTAATAGTTTTTTTGAAAAGATTGGATTGATATTTGTATTAAAAAAATTTTACAAAAACTCCAAAAATTTTTAAGATTCTTTATTAAAATTTTGTCATATGTCATTTTTATACAACTTTTAACAACTTTATATATCAAATCAAATACAAATACCCAACCATCATTTCAAAACAATTTTTTACAGTTTAAATTCCAAATAATTTCACTTTTCTTAACTTTCGAAATTTTTTTACACTTTAAACAGCCTTCAAATCTTTGAACTTTTACTGCACTTTTTGACAAACCAAACACCTTTGCCTAAAGAAAATGCCGCAGCTAATGGGGAAAGGAGGGCTGAAGTCAGTGAAAACGGCAGCGTTTTGCGAAAAAAGGCCATTAGTCTGTGGCTTTTGTTGGACAGAAAGGCTGAATGCAAAATAAAAAAATTTATAAATAAAAATAATTAATTTTTTATTTGATTAAGTAAAAAGTAAAATAAAATAAAAAATATTTTTAAGATGATTAAGTAACTTTTAACAATTTTTAGACGTTTGGTAAAACAAATAGAAATTTTTAGTAATGTTTGGTAACTTTTTGTATATTTGGTAAAAATTTCGGTTACTTTTGAATTAGATTAAGGTGAAATAATTATTATATTCCTTACCAACTCAACAAAAAATTGGTGGGTTGGCAACATCCCACGTAAGATTATTAACAAAATAAAACATATTTTTAACATGATTAAGTAACTTTTGACAAATTTTAGGTGTGTAGTAAAACAAATAGAAATAAATAAAAATAGTTAATTTTATAAATAATTGATTTTTAATATGTTTGTTAAAAATATAAATATAAATAAATTTTATTTTAATTTATAACATTTTTTTTATACCCAACTAAGTTTAAGTATTTTTGTCAAAATTTGTAAAGATTAATTTATGAAGTAATTTCACTTAGGCCTCAATTGGAGGATAAAAAAATAAAAAACTACAAATTTTTGGTATTTTAAGTAGAGTAAAGTATAAAAAATCTCCCTTGCAGTTTACTGTCAGTGTCATTTTAGTCTCATACGTTTCAATTACAATAGTCAAATTTCTACACTTTCAGTCAAGTACCAATTCGATCCTTCCATTAGTTGACTATTAGATACATAGGTTAGACTGAAGATAAAAAAATAATTTCTTTCATACTTTACTCTCAGTGTCACTTTTGTCCCTCACGTTTTAATTATAACAACCAAATCTCTATACTTTTAATTTACATGAAATATATTTTATTAAATTGTATAACATATTTTAATTTGAAATATATCTTATTAAATTTTTTAATAAATAAAATATTTAAATTATATTTAATATATTTTATTTTTATTGAATTAAATTATTTTTCATAAATAATATGATTAAATTAGTAATATAATTAAAATAATATTTAATATAGTTTAATTACCAAAAAAAATTTAATATAGTTTAATTAATATGAAATATATTTTATTAAATTTGAATCATTTTTAAAAAATAATAAAATTAAATATTTTATTAAAAATAATTTATATAAATAAAATTGCATCTGTAAACGTAATTTCAATTTTTATTTTAGAAAAAAATAATGACAAAAAATAAAACTAAAAAATAAAAAGTTAAACAAAATAAAAAAACAGTAATGTTATCAAATGGGTTTAGAATTACTATTTTCTAAATTTTCTCTTTTTGTCATTTTCTCTCTGTATATAATTTTGTATATATATTTAATTCGAGAATACACACTTATATATGTAACTATTTTAATTCTATTCTATTAAATTAATTATAACAACTATTAGTGAAACCATCAAATCACCTTTTAATAAAATTTTAATTTTATTAACTTTATAGAAAATTAACCGAATTTAATAGAATATATTTCATATTAATTAAACTAAATTCGATATTATTTTAATTATATTATTAATTTAATCATATTATTTATGAAAAATAATTTAATTCAATAAAAATAAAATATATTAAATATAATTTAAATATATTATTGATTAGAAATAATTTAATAAGATATATTTCAAATTAAAATATGTTATATAATTTAATAAAATATATCTCAGATTTATTATTTATTAAAAATAATTTAATAAAAGATATTTCAAGTATACACTGAAAGTGTAGGGATTCGATTGTTATGATTGAAAAATGAGGGATAAAGTGATGTCGAGAGTAAATTATAAATGAAATTACTTTTTTATCTTTAGTCTAATAGTTGTTTCTAACGGTCAATTAATAGAAGGACCAAATTGATATTTGATCAAAAGTGTAGAGATTTGACAGTTACAATTGAAATGTATGGGACTAAAGTGATAATGAGGGTAAATTGTAGAGTGATTTTTGTACTTTACCCTTTTAAGTATTTGATAAAATACCAAAAGTTGTCAATAGGTTGCGAGCACATTAATTTTTGGTTGAGTTGGTAAGGGTATAATAATTATTTCACTTTAACCCAATTCAAAAGTTGCCAAAATTTTTATCAAATATACAAAAAGTTGTCAAAAGTTACTAAAAAATTCTATTTATTTTATCAAATGCCTGAAAATTGCTAAAAGTTACTTAATCATATTAAAAATATTTTTATTTTATTTTATTGTTTAACTTAATCAAATAAAAAATTAATTATATTATTTATAAATTTTTTTTATTCTGTACTCAGCATGGTATTAAAACTCGACGTTACATAACGGCATCACCCATTACGTAACAGAATCGGCAAATGCTGAAACCGTTGCACTCACGTTACACGGTGTGGAGCAGTAATCACATCGTAACAGCCCATTATGGTGGCGTAATGACTGTTACAAAGGTGTTACGCAGCGTTACAACTCTATTAAAGGTAAAAATCACGATACAAATTGAAGAATCTCACAAAAATAAAAAGAAAATGTTTGTTTCAATAGATATACGAAAAAAAATCTTAATTTCTCAATAAATCTTTGAACCAAAATTTGAAAATAAAGCCCTCATTTTTCAGCAACACTCTAAACCAAAGCTAGAATGAAGAAGAAACATCTGATTTAAAAATCAAAAATCATGAAAGAAATAGTTCTAGATTGAGATTAAGCAAACAACTTCCCTCATTCATCGTTTTTCGGCTATAGCTTTCAATACCATATCTTGTTATTTCTTCTTCAGATTTTCTCTTCCCCGTTCCGTGGATTATTATTACAAATTTTGAACGGAAAAATCAATGAAATAAATTAAAAAACGAAGCAACTGAAGCTCTAAAACAGAGAGAAGGGTCTAGAGAAGAAAAGTGTAGAAGGCGATGCAAGAGTGAAGAAAGAGAGTGCTGTTAATTAAGGCGGTATGTGAATGGGATTTTTGGTCATATTGTGCATTGATTGCTGATACTTGCTTTTGAGAAGTAGTAAATATAATGTTTTTAATATATAATATTAATATATAAATATAATAAATTATATTTTAGTTAAATATATTATATTATTTTTAATTATAATTAAATATAATAATTAAAATTTTGTACTCACTTATATTTCATAATTTATATAATTATTAAAAATTATTAAAGGGAGTATTACATGTATGAAGTGACATTTTACCTATATTTATATATTTTAATTGTTAAAATATCAAAAATTACTTAATTTGAGTAAATTGTGAATGTGAAAAAACTCACGCTTCCGACTTTCATTTCCGTTATGCGGTATCCATTACATCTCATTTCCGCGTTACTGCTACCGTTACTATTATGACATCCATTACCATT
Organism: Vitellaria paradoxa; assembly: GCA_019916065.1. Classification (NCBI taxonomy): domain Eukaryota; kingdom Viridiplantae; phylum Streptophyta; class Magnoliopsida; order Ericales; family Sapotaceae; genus Vitellaria; species Vitellaria paradoxa. Next base: position 53,145,248 of record CM034233.1, on the reverse strand, counting down.
ATTTAAAACCATGCTACTCAGACTTTTCATCCGGCAAAAATCACACACTGATGGCCTTTTTCGCAAAACGCTGCCATTTCTCTTGGCTTCAAACGGCTGAAGTCGAGGGTGACTTTAGCTCCACCTTCCCTGCAGCCGACACCTGTCCCAGCCGCTGATAAGACTTGATAAATAAGTCAAGAAAGAAAAATAAAAAATTAAAAAAAAAAAGAGAAAGAAGAAGTGAGAAAGTGGACGAGCATACAGTGCATGAACTTTCTTTAAAAGGAATATTTGGGCTTTTCCCTTTTTCTTGTTATTCTTTATTAATTTCTCGCTGCACTTTAAGTATTCATTCTTTGCTTATGGGTAGAAGATATATATATAAATATAATCAAAAGTTTGACTGCAATCTAGATTTATATCATTCGGGCCATACCCATACCAGAGGAGTGGAATTTGTTCAACAACAAAGCTCCAGCAAAATCCCCCCAGGTGATTAAGAGAATTGCTCTCCAGTTTTGGGTAATCTATATAGATCTCTACCTCTTTCATTATAATTTCCTTTTTTTTTATAATGCAGCCAAATGATCATTCTTCGCCCCCTGTTGTGATGGCTCCCCAAATCTCACATTGGGAGAGGGAACAAAAAATGGGAGGCTTGGCTTCTAACAAAAGGGCCTTTCTCGATAGTTGTTAAAATGTACTAAGGACACAACTAAAAACTTGTGTTACCAAAGTGTGGGTGCAATTGAGTTTCTGGGTTGTGTGAGTGGGAGAGGATTTTACAATTTTATCCGTGCAAAAAGTGTAATAGTTTAATATTGAGTTAAGTATATTATCTCTTTTTGGGATGGTGGATGTAGGTTTATTGAGGGACCGAACTACGTTAAAAATTCTTGTGTTGAGTGCTTTAAATTTTTCCTTTCCTTATTTGTGTGTGCGCTTCTCTTACCGGCTTTACAAGTGCTTGTGAGCCTAACAAGTGGTATCAGAGCTGAAGGTTCCAGCTTGGGAGAAGTAGAAGAAAAAAAAAAAGGGCAGTAGGTGTCACATCAGTAACAAATTTTGGAAGAAGTTATTAAGCACCATGTCTACACTAAAGTTTGAAGTCCCTTTATTTGATAGAAAAAGTAATTTTACATTGTGGCAGAGTACGATTCAAGACTACCTAGTGCAACAAGGTCTTGATATTGCATTAGAAGGTACAAAACCAGATGAGATGAAGGATAATGATTGGAAAGCTGCTCAAAGGAAGGCTGTCAGTACAATTCAGTTGGCACTTGCACCGCAGATTAAATACATGGTATTGAATGATACATCACCGAAAGTGTTATGGGACAATTTGGAGAGCATGTTCGCTTCAAAGTCCATGGCAAGCCATTTTTGCATAAAATTGGATTTGTACTCATTGAGAATGGATGAATAAGGTAATATTCATGACCACATCAATATTTTTAATCAGCTAGCATGCCAGTTGTTGAACACAGGGGAGAAGGTTGAAGACGAAGAACAAGCATTGCTTTTGTTAGCTTCATTACCCTAGTCATATAAACCGTTGGTTCAGTCTATGTTAATTGGGAAGAAAACTCTGACACTAAATGAGGTGATTACGGTTTTGAAGGAAAATGACAAGATAATGAGAAATGGAAGCAATCTTGGAGAAAATCAATTGCTAGCTGTACAGAGTTCTGAGTGTGGGAGGAGTCAGAAGAAGAAAGTTGAGCATTGTGATAGATCAAAATCTCAACAAAGAGATATGAGCAATGTTAAGTGCTATTATTGTGGAGCGAATGGTCATATACAGAAAAGTAGTCCAAAGTTCAAGGAAGACTTGAAGGGTTTGAAACAACTACAAGAGAAGATGAAGGTTAGTGATTCCTTTGTCAATGTGGTTAATGAATTTGGTGATTTCTTGTTACACACTATGGATGATGGTTCTGCTGAAAATTATTATGGTTGGGTGTTGGATTCTGCTTCTGACTTTCATATATGCAGAGATCGAGCTATGTTTGACACTTTGCACAATGATGGAGATTTTGGTTACATTAGTGTGGGTAATAAATTGAAGCAAAAGATTGAACGTGTTGGAAGAATCTACCTGAAACTCCACAATGGTGTTGTCAAAAATATTCCCAATGTGAAATATGTATCTACTGCTGAAGCGAATATAATTTCTTTGGGTGAGATGGCTTCACATGGATACAAGTATGTGGGTATTAGGAATCAGTGTAAGGTATACAGAGATGGCAGCTTGATAATGTAAGGGAGGAAGAATGGAAAAAATATTTATTATTTGGATGATCATTCCTTGAATAGTCAGAAAGCAGAGAAGAGTCAGAAGACCAAGAAAAGAGTGCATTTTTCTGACACTGTTGAAGTATATGAGAATTTGGGGAGAGGGAGGATTTGTTATGTTGGATCCCCAAATCCCACATCGGGAGAGGGAACAAAAAATGGGAGGCTTCGCTCCTATAAAAAGAGCCTTCTCCCATAGTTGTTAAAATGTACTAAGGACACAACTAAAAACCTGTATTACCAAAGTGTGGGTATAATTAGATTTTTGAGTTGTGTGAGTGGGAGAGAGTTTTACAATTTTATTTGTGCAAAAATTGTAATAGTTTAATATTGAGTTGAGTATATTATCTCTTTTTGGGATCGTGGATGTAGGTTTATTGAGGGACTAAACCACGTTAAAAATTCTCGTGTTGAGTGCTCTAAATTTTTTATTTCTTTATTTGTGTGTGCGCTTCTGTTGCGGACTTTACAAGTGCTTGTGGGCCCAACACTCCCCCCCGGGCCACACACACACGTAAGAAAGAAAAGATGTTATGAAGAGAACAATTTTGAAACATAATATATGGTGACAAATAGTGATACATGAGATATTCATTTGTACTTGTTAAGTGATCACACCATTCATTTTTAGTATTTAATCGTGTTATCCACCACTACATGCATATATATAGCAAAAATATATTACAGCGTATTTGAATGATAAAAATAAAAAATAGAAAAATTAATATAAATATAACACATGACAAAATTTAATTAAAAGAATTAAAAGAAATTTATAAAAATTAAGAAATTTTTTTATAAATCAAACACCATCACATAGAGCTTGCAGTCCATATATATATATATAATAGTAGGTAGTAAAACCATCGGCTTCCTGAATGCAAAAACTCTATAAATTTGGTTTACTAATCCATCATCATTGTCGGTATTTTTCTTTTTCTTTCTTCCATCCCGCTCTGATAAATGAAACTCCCTTTTGAAATTTAATGGGGAAGTTTATGAAGAAACCATAGGAGAAATTACTTTTATTTTTATTGTACAACAGTACAATTCAGATAAAATTGTTCAATAGTTATTAAAATGGACTTTCAGCTAAAGTTTTATTATTATTATTATTATTATTATTATTATTATTATTATAAGCATTAGACACCTTGAATTTTCCAATGTCTTTGTTTGGTCTTAATAATATGTTTCCTGTAGTAAATCTCTTTTGGTGCGGGCTCCGTCCGCAAATGCAATAAATATGTTATTATTATTTTTATATAAGTTTTTGATAATCAATTGGTTTGCAAAAATATTTATTTCCCATTCAAATAATATCTGGTAGAAAAAAGTGATCTATTGGAGATTAAAATTTAATTTTCTTTTTTTTTTTTACTTGATAATTTTTAGACCTATTATTCTCATTCATAAAAAATATAAAAATATATTTCTAAATAGAAAATTTACAAATGTATAAAAAAATATTTTTTTCAAAAAAATTAGTGAGTTAGGAATGGCAGAATGAGAAGAAAAAAGCACAATATAAGGAAGTCCAGCATTTCTCATCTTTTTTAAACCTGTACGTGAATTTTTTGATCTTTGAAGACTATGCAACGGATCGTTTCCGACACAAATCCTTAATTTTTCAGATGTATTATATTTCTTCGTTAATCTGCCATTTGAAAACATGTCAATAGGTTATCGGTTTACCTGATTTGAGTAATAGGTAACCTATTAACTCATTATTATTTTTTTTTAACTTCATATTCTATATTTTCAAATATTTTAATCTAACTATAAAGTTCGCCTTTTATTTTTGATTATTTTAATTAGTTATTATTTTTAACTTATATTGTATTTCTTAAATATTTTAATTTTAAAATACATTATGTACTTTATTTTTAAATATTTTAATTTTAACGGGTCACCCAGTAGACAGCACCCAAAACTCATGGGCTACGTTTTGACCATGATGAGTTTATAACCGACTCGTTACGTATCGGGTCAGTCGGGCCACGGGGTCATCGACACACCCTTTTTGTCATAAAATTAGGCTATTTTAGAACTCTAGTAACAGCAAAAAACTTGCATAATAAATCGTTCTCAGCTTAATTAAAAAGGTATCTACCACCACATTGACTATTTTACTTTCGCTATTGTGTACATTTTTATCCCTTTTTTGGCAACTGGATTTCATATTTGTGACGCCCTTAGTTTAACTGTTTAAGACAGATAGCATGAGAATTAATTAAAATTAATTGAAATTTAGCCCGAGTTAAGTTAATATAATTACATTAATTAAAATATTAACAAACGTTTCTCATTCTCATATAAAAGAAATATTAAACAAAATCACCAAAAATTGAACAATAGTATAATCCAGCTCAATGTCATCTCGAGGACAGCCTTCAAGACCTACATTGTCGCGCTCCTATTTTAGAACACATATTTAATTCCTTAAATAGAGGGGACACATCTACATTCTCTATCCACAATATGTCAATAATCACATTTCATATAAAATTTCATATTAAAATAAAACACTACTGTCAGATTTATGTTAACTCCTTAGCATAATAAACAGAAATCTCACAAACATGAAATATATACAAAATTATAATTTCTGACATATTAAACCAAGTTTCAGTCTAATACTGTTGAAATTATAGATTTATTTACACAAAATCTAAATACTAACACATGATTAAAACAGTGAACAAACAATCTAAAATCTTCTTCAGACACTTGCTGCCACGTCTAAACCCAACCTAAAATGTGTAAGTTTAGGTGTGAGTATCACACACTCAGTGGAGGTATTAACCTTAAAATAAAAGAGAATTAAATATACACCAAAGATAACCCATGATAATTACACAATCAAATGTTCCACAAATAAATAATGATTAATTTAAATGTATCATAGTCGACAGTGATCTAAATATCTCAATGCACAGTTCATCTCCACTTTTCAATAATCAACGTCATCATTAGGGACCAACTGGCCACTTCATGTCATATTTTTATGAAAAATTATTTAAACAATAATGCAACACATGTTTGACTTTATCTGTTCTATGAGTTGAGCATTTAATTGTGAACAGTGACTTTAATTTAGCATGTCTTATTAGCCTCATCTGACCTCATCATTGGTCCCATCTGACCTGATTCTATTTGACATCATATTTTTTCTTTTTTTTTTAGCCCCATTTGGCCTCGTATTTTTTTCTTTTTCTTTTTAGCCCCATCTAGCCTAATCCCATCTGACCATAATGCAAGTGTAATACATATAATTTATGCTGATATGCAATAATAATTTTTTTCAAACAAAATACTACTTCCCAAATTTATCATTCCACAAATAATCACAATTCATATCTCACATAATAAATCCATGAATAATCAGCATTTCTTATCAAACAAATAATTAATAATAATAATAATTAAATAAAATTTATCACTTTTTATTTAATATCTTTTACCATTAAGTTTAATACACCCACCAGAACAGCGGATATTTTGAGAAAATTAAATTATTAGGGTGATTGCTACTGATCATCAGGTCTTAATTTTAACCCAAACAAATTATACAAATTAAAAATTGAACAGTTAAATATAACTTAAAATCAATTAATAATATAAATTTAATAAATAAAATACAACCATTACATTTTCGTCATATTTAATTTATTTAACATTCCATAGAGTTAATTTTAGATTAACAAGACAAAATGACTTATCTAAATTTTATCCTTCTTCGCTATTTTTCCCCCGGACCCCAAGTCTTCCTTACTGTGTTTTTTTTCTCCTTCTTCGTTACGATCCTTTCCTTTAGCCTAATACTGATATACACATATATATATAAGATGCACATATACCTTCACTGAGATTACTCCACCGCCTAATTACATATATATATATTTTTCTATTTCCTATACTTGGCATGTAGCCATCAACCAAACTTACGCCAGTATCCATATATGTGGCCATGTCACACCCAAGGGCGGATGCACGATGTACCCAGGGTAGGCCTTCGCCTACGCTGGGATTTTAGAGGTGACCCGACTCGACCCGCATATAGCAAAGCCCTAAACTTACCATTCTCCCAATCGTTGCAATCCCGACTCCCATCTACCATTCTGCGCCTCCCCTCTCTCTCTCCCATCGACGGCAGTCACGAGCGGTCAGAGAACAACACCTCATTTGAATCAACAGGACTGCTACTTCCTTGCATAAATCTCAAAACGTTTCTTCAATTGTCGCCGTTACGGTCCCGAAGACCTCGCTGGCCAACAATCGACAGACCTTTGGCTTTGGGTCTGTCGAAGGAAGATTCATCTGCTACGCTGGCAGTAGTGCAGCTTCTTCAAGTTCGGTGAGCGTGATATATATATATATATATAATATTTGTTGAAATGTTTAATTACCATGACAGCATGTCAATTGTTTGGTCCACGTTGATTGTCAGATTGTGGGTAACATCTTACAAGTTGCAGTCGTGATCATCTTTTACTCCATTTAATTATTGTATATTATATAAATATATAAGTTTATAATTCGATTATTTTAGTCACTTTGGTTTCAATATTTTTAAACCAACCATTAAATCAAAATATGAATTATCCCAAAATTAAATCAATCGGTTAGATTAAATAAATCGAACTGTATTATTGAAATCAAACAGTTTTGTTTGAAAAATTTGTTAAAATCAAATTATGCTCATCCTCTACCATCAATTGAAAAGAGTTCTATGAATAAAAAGTGACGCTAGCAGGTTGGAATTATTTTTTTTTTAATTTTTTTTGTAAGTATCGTAGACCATCTTTAAGTTTGCATGTATTGATCTTGGATTTGATTTGGTTTTAAAGTAATAAATTGAGTTGATTTGATCTAATTTGGTAAATGTAATTTTGTGTTTAGAATAGTTGTTTGAATTTAAGAATTGAATTGAAATTCTCATGTTTAGAACTTACGCAGAATTGAATTGGTTTGAGAAAAATACCAAATATGATAATAGGATAGTATGAAAAAAAAAAGATAATTTTGTGTGTGCGCGCGCGCACGTGTGTGTTTGGGAAGGAAAACGCTAGCTTTTTGGGAATTTTTATAAATAAATAGGTTACTCACTTTGTAGTTTTCATTCATTATTTGTCTTTTTACGAAGTTGCAACTTCAATTGCTCTATTATGCACATTTGATACTGAAATACCATCCTAATTCATAGGGAGATCTTTGCCTAAGATACGCCTAAGATCTTTGCCTACAATATAGACTAATTCATAGTGCTAATTACGGCACTAATATATGTTGTTTTATTTTGACTAGCTATGTACAAATACTATAAGAAACAAAGAATTGAAGTGAAAAATTCCAATTCTCAAGAATGTCAAAGTCCTCACAATGCACAAGTCCCTTCAAATATTCCTCTCACTCCTATTCCTAGTGTACTTGTCAATTTAGATGACCTTCCTGGTGATCCTGGATTAAAAAAGTATTTATGCTTATGATGTTAATGATAGAGAGAGAGTTCGAATAGCATATTTGCAAAGAGCCCCTTGTCAACCTAGAAATCATGTGTTTCCTTGGAGACAATTTGGAAAAGATAAATGTAGATTTATTCCTGCATGGTTCAATGAACATGGTAATTGGCTGGAGTATAGCTTTTGTAGCCTTTTGCTTGTGTTGTTATCTGTTTAAGCCTGAACAAGGTGAACAAAAGGGTGGCGATTCATTTGTTGGCCAAGGGTTTACAGATTGGAAAACAAAAGGAAGACTAAATATGCATGTTGGAGACCACAACAGCATACATAGCAAATGTGTGATGGCTTGCGAGGATTTAATGAATCAAAGTCAACATATTGAAGTGTGTTTGTCAAATCAATCCGATCAAGCTCGAATTGATTATCGTATTCGTTTGACGGCATTGGTTGATTGCATTAGGTTTCTTTTATGTTAAGGATTGTCTTTTCGTGGTCATGATGAATCAATTTAATCAAGAAATCGAGGAAACTTCCTTGAACCTCTACAATGGTATGCGGACCATGATGATATTATCAAGCAAATTGTATTGAAAAATGCTCCTAAAAACTTGAAAATGATAGCTCCCATAATTCAAAAAGATATTGTGAATGCTTGTGCAGTTGAGACCACAAATACTATCCTAAAAGATATGGGAGATGAATTATTCTCTATCTTAGTTGATGAGTTTCGTGACATATCAGTGAAAGAACAAATGGCAGTTATTGTATGTTACGTGGACAAAAGAGGATGCATCATTGAGCGCTTTTTGGGCATTGTACATGTTGGAGATACTACTACCTTATCACTTAAGGCAGCCATTGAGTCTTTTTTTGCTACACATAGATTAAGTATGTCAAGTTTGCGCGGTCAAGGTTATGATGGAGCTAGCAATATGCAAAGTGAGTTCAATGGTCTGAAAACTTTGATTATGTTGGAGCATGAATCTACTTTTTATGTCCATTACTTTGCTAATCAACTTCAATTGACACTTATAGCAGTTGCAAAAAAAGATTAGAAAATTGGTTCATTCTTTAATTTAGTTACAAATTTGTCAAATATTGTTGGAGCCTCATGTAAAAGGAGGGATATTCTATGAGAGAAACAATTTGAAAAGGTGGTTAAAGGAACTTGTAGTGGTGAAATTAAGACTGGGTGGGGTTTAAATCAAGAAGTAACATTGAAATGAGTTGGAGACACACATTGGGGTTCGCATTATTATACATTGTTGAGTTTGATTGCATTATTCTCCTCAGTGATTAATGTACTCGAGGTTGTAGAAAATGATGGAGCATATTCAGACCAAAGAGCTGAAGCAAGTGATGTATCGGATGCCATCTAATCTTTTGAATTTGCATTCAAGTTGCACTTAATGAAAACTGTGTTGGGAATTACAAATGAGTTGTCACAAGCATTACAAAGAAGAAATCAGGATATTGTAAATGCCATGACTCTTGCCAATATATCCAAGCAACGACTACAGAACTTGAGAGATGATGGATGGGAGAATTTGATGGATGAAGTTTTTGCCTTCTATACTATACATGACATAGTTGTTCCAAACATGGAAGATTTATTTGTATTTTGAGGAAGATCACATTGCAATGCTCAAGAAACCACAAATCTTCACTATTATCAGGTTGATTTGTTTTACATAGTGATAGAGATGCAACTTCAAGAATTGAATAGCCGTTTTAATGAGGTGAGTACAGAGCTCTTGTTGTGTATGGCATCTCTTGATCCAAGCAATTCATTCTCTGCTTTTGATAAGAGAAAGTTGCTTCGTTTTGCAAAATTTTATCCCTTTGATTTTTCTCCATTAGATCTCATGGTACTTGATAATCAACTTGAGACTTATATTATAGATATGAGGTCCAATGATCAATTTTCTCAAGTGATGTGGATTGGTGGACTTGCTCAAAAATTAGTTGAGACAAAAAAGGATATTGTTTAGCCATTGGTATATTTGCTAGTGAAGTTGGCCCTAATCTTACCAGTTGCAACTACATCGATTGAGAGAGCTTTTTCTGCAATGAATATTATAAAAACTTCACTACGTAATCGCATGGGGGATGAATGGATGAATGATTGCTTGGTGACATACATTGAAAGAGACATATTCAAAACAATTGACAATGAAGTTATTTTGTAAAGTTTTCAAAATATGAAAGAATGAAGGGGATTGTTGTAATTTGTTTTGTTAATTTGAAGGTTATTTTGTGTAAGAAACATTTGATATCAATGTATAGTATTTTGTATTTTATCGTATTTTAGACATTTGTTTAAAATTTAAAATTTTACTTGCAATTAGGCCTACGCTGACCCAATTTTTTGGGTCCGCCACTAGTCACACTAGGTGGCTTTGCGGCCTTAATAGGTCAACCACGTGTCTTCCGTCCATTAAGTAACTTAATTTAATTAAATACTGAAAATTCATTAATCACTAATTAATTGAGATTAAAATTAAATAATTTTAAAATAATACTAAATTATCTCAATTAAATCATTAAGTATCAAATAAAATTTAAATTAATAATGCAACTAAAAATAATGAAAATTTAAGATGTCACATACATTGGTAGAACATATATTATAATCATGTTTATATCTTTCAAAATTATGATTTCGTGAATATAAACATCAAACTCATACTCAGGGTCACATAATTTATAATATTAATATTTTAGCTCTCAGTTAAAAAAAATAAGCACAACTATTATTTTTCATAGTTAAGACTAGATTTAGGCTACTCAAGTCTAAGTTACCAATGTATTCCAAATCAGGAATCAGGTTAATGTAGTTCCTAATTTATTATCCAATGTTCACAACCCAACTCATTATCAATAAATCAAACATTAAACATCATTATAATTAACAATTTCAGTATCTCAACATATAACAATAATTTAAGCAATCTCATGTAATGAGTGATTATGGAATGTAATGTAAATGCATATTCATTAATCTCCATCTACCTATAACCTTATCTTGGGACGGGTGACACTTAATAAAGCATGCGAGGTCACCAATCGCACTTTTAACGCTCACGGTAAATAATAATCTCAATATATAAATCACAGTTGGGGAACCCCTACTAGTGTAGGACTCAAGGGAGCTGTGTTACAGCCCCTGACCCTTTTGCTAAGGACATGTGTTACACCCCTAGTGAAGCATCTACTTATCTCAAATAAGGTTTGGCTGCAGTCTGGAGAAAATCTCATAATCATATCTCATAATTAACATTACAACTCCAAATGACTAACCTCAAGTCAGATATATCGATTAAAGATCATCGGGTAACTTTTAAAAACTCATTTTATTGTTTTTTCTTTTTTAAATCATGAATCTTGTCTATATACATGAGCTGTGCCTCGGTATGTTAATAATATCAAGATGGTACTCTCAGCCTATCAACAAACTTAATTTAGAATTGGATGAAATCACCTAGTCCAATGCACATAATATGCTCAATCACACATAATAATTCTCTTCAATAATTCTCAACACTAAACAGAGCATGTTATATCCGAGCATCAATTAAATTTCATATAATTCACATAATTTTTACCTTAGTAAACATTAAAAAGTGATTTTGTTACAGATGGTATTTTATTTTATTTTATTCTTCTGCAAAAGGTTGGGGTCGACCCCTTTAAGGGTTAGGGTCGACCCCATACAAGTTCTAAGCATGGGAGAGTATTCTGCCGAAAAGGGTCGACCCCTTTTAGGGATGAGGTCGACCTTTTTCATGTTCTAAATAATGGAGTGTTTTTTCTCTCTCCTCTCTCTATTTCTCTTTCTTTCTCCCCTCCTTTTCCGTTTGTACTGAACCAAAGAAATTAAAAGAAAATGAAGAAAAAGAAGAAGAAAAAAAGCAAGAAAAACGGATTGGGCCCCAAGTCCAACTCCAACCCAATGGTCACTTTAGGCTAACCCCGGCTCAGAAAAAATAAACTACAACTTAACAGCTGAACTAAAACTCAGATTCAAATATTTAATTTGTCAAAATTTTCAAATAATTAGTCAAAATAAAATACCGAGCATAACAATTCTGCTTACTTATTACTGCTTTAATTTTCTTTTTTCAAATGATTTCTTTAATTGAACAGAGAATGGAAAGAAGAGCAAATGTTGGCTACAATTCTACTGACAATTCTGAAAATGAAGGGTTGGAAGCTTTGGTAGATAATAAATCACAAGAAAGCTTGAGCATGCATAGTTCTGATATTTCAGATGAGTACAATCCTATTAAAGGTGAAACAGACGGTAATTAAATCTATGTTGAATATGCATATGCAATCACTAGATCTTTGAACCTATTTATAATTTTTTGTTATTTTATCTTTTTTTTTATAGAATTAATTACTAGACTTAATATTATCTTACTCACTCAATTAAAAAACTTTATACGTACACTTTCCTGTAAACTATTATTTTATACCAATGTATCATTTCTTACACTGATAATTATGATTTCAATCAAATTTATTCAAATAATTACTAGTGAATCAAAAGAGAGAAATAATGGTGGTATAAAATTTTGTAAATAAAAAAATCATTGTATAAAATCGTAACAAGTAAAAATATTAATTCTAAGATATTTTTTTAAATTATAAATTAAAAAATTCATGTAGTTTTTTCATCAAGAATGTTTTATCTTAATAAAATTATGGAATATATATTTTAGTATTTAAGATTTTTTTATTCCATATTCATATTAGTCGATTAAATTTTGTTAAAATTATAAATATTAATGTGAAAAAAAGAAAATTTATTATAAATTACTAATTAAAATCAATGTGTAATTTTTTTAATTGAAAAGGACAAAATGATATTATATTATAATTTTAGGAGAAATTGTACTAAATAATTCTTAATATATATATAGGGCATGCCAGTCTTTTTAGATTGTAGAGTTTGTTCCAGAGCATTCTGAGTTATTAAAATTAATTGCTAGTTGATTAATCGCCCAATATGATGGGATCTTCGAGGATGGAATAAATTCAAAATGCATGCATGCTCTTTAGGGCATGGTTATTATATGGGACTAAAATGGTATAAATATTATTCTTATTGTGTTTTATATTTTTCTTATTTATGTAAGTGTTTACGCCCAAAAAATTCTCCCTCAGCGCAAACAGCACATGTTCTTTCATGGTTTTGTTTGATTGTGTTGGTTGCACAAGCGTGCCATAGTCACTAGGACTCAAAGAATGAGGATATGAATATGGATGAGGATATGGATATGGATGAGGATCAGGCGGTGTGGACTGCCACTGCCTTGCAAACGCAAGAACTTCACATTCTCCGATCTCTATACTAGACCGAATATATGAAATCGGCAAATAGGAATAACAAGATTCTGATTCTAATTGATGATGGAAATGTGATTGTTGATATGATGATCCACTAAAATAATATAAATTCTATTGTCGTAGTGGATAAGAATAATATGACTGAGGAGTAGAATCATATGAGTATTGGGATGTATATCCATATGCCCATGATAATATCGACATTGGGGATATGAATCAAAATCAAAATCTGATTCAGAACCAGAAAAGTATGCATACTTTATACGAGTAAGTATTTGATGAGTATCAGAATAATTTACAGAATTAGAATTATATATGAAGATGAGTGTTGTGACCCATTAAAAGATTGCGTATTATATTGATAATGTGATGATTGATTATCAGAATTATAATATAGATTGTAGGATTGATACGAGATGGACCACAATCATCATCAGAATTAGAATCATCAGAACAATATCTAATGCAGGAAGGAGGCTTTGTATGTAGAGAGGAAATCAATTACAAGCAGGAGAGCCCAAAAAAAAAAAAATATATGTACCCAAGCCTCCATTAATTAAAATATTGAACTTTTAATCTCAAAGAAACAGATACAGCTGATCAAAACTATACACAGATACAGCTTTGATGAAATCAGAGGGGGTTGGGAGATCTAAATTAACTTACTCTTACTAAAATAACAGATAAGATAAAAGATGAAAGATAAATAAAAATCTACTGGGGATGTGATGGTTAGGGACCCGTTCTTTGGTTGCCTGCTTCAGACTTTATACTTGATTAGGAAAGTAACTGCCATCTATAACTAATCTGAAAGTAACTGCCCATCTGCAAGTAACTTCCCACTTATCCATAACTTAGGTGGGTTATCTGTAACTTCTCTAGAGTTGTGTAACTTCCCACGTATCCGTAACTTAGATGGGTAGTTATCTAAAACTTATCAAGACGATAACTTCCAATTATTCTTACTAAGAGTTGCCAAAGATATTCAAATTGGCACAAAGAGATTTAGATTTGGCTAAATATTTTATGTCCAAGATAACATTGGCTAAATCAAAGATGGGCTAAATTTCTTTTAGCTGATCAAAAGGAAATTTTATTAGCAGATTTGCAATTCCAACCAAATCTTTAGCTGATATTTTAGGACAAACAACGTACTAACCCTTTTATAAATCGACTAATTAAATGGCCGATGTATTTTCAAATTTGAAGAATCTTCGTCAATACACATGTCTTCTTATGATAAGTTAGAATTTCTTAGGGATAAACAATGCCCCTTGAACTCTTCGAAAATGAAACATCTTAAATTTTGGAACAGTTCATGAAAATGGTCGATGTTTTTATTAAGCTTAAATTCTTATGCATCGGCCTAAAAAAATATCTGTTAAAAACTAAGATTTTCTATTGTAACAAAAAATTTTGTACTACCGTTCAAATAAAATTAATATTTGGTGGCTGCCACAAATCTAATGTGGCTGCATAATTTCAAAAGCCATATTATTATTTGGCTTTTTATCAAAACATATTTTGGTAGATTTTAAATTGCCAAAAATTTTAAAATACTCAGCATAGTCAAATTTATGAAAAGGACTTGCGCCTTGAGTTTAAATTTGGGCAAAGCAGTATGCAATAAGTTTAGATTTTTATTACTTATCTACGTAACAGCTTACCTCCCAAGCACATCGGCTTTGTCTTTGTTTTCACTAGATTGATCAGCTGAGTAGTGCTCAGATGAGAGAAGTTGGGTTATACTCTCTAGATGAGATAGTATCATCGGCCTTATTATTATCAAATTGATCAGCAGAGTTATGCTTTGTAAATGAGATAATATTATTGCCTGAAGGCTGTCTGACCTTATCTTGTTCTCCAAATGAAACTGTATCTTTATCCAAATCCTTGGTCATTCCACTAGATTTATCTAGGCTGATATTCAACCTTTTTGCACTAGTGGGTTGAATAACTTTTTTATTAATCTCTCTTTTTCCTCAAATACTTTTCTATTGATCCATCTCTTGCCTCAAATACAGTGATCAACTTATCAAATAACTCACATAAATTAGTCCACAAACCACGCTCTTGTGTTATCAGCAAGTCATTTGAATTTTCTTATGCTATCTGTAAGTCATTTGGATTTTGTAGAATCGGCGTCCCATCAGGCATGCCAAAGTTATTTGTGCCAAAAAAATTCTCTCCCGATGCAAACGGTGCAAATTCTTTCACAGTTTTTTTTTTTTTTTTTGATTGGATTGGTTACGTAGGCGTGCCAGAGTCACTAGGACTCAAAGAATGAGGTTATGGATATAGATGAGGATCAGGCAGTGTGGATTGCCACTACTAGCGACTTCACATTCGTTAATCTCGACACTAGGCTGATTATATGAAATCATCCGATATGACTGCGAATAGGAATAGGAAGATTCTTATTCTAATTGGTGATAGGAATGTGATTACTGATATGATGACGTACTAAAATAATATGGATTCTATTGTCGTAGTGGATCAGGATAATATGACTGAGGAGTAGAATCATATGAGTACTGGGATGTATATCCATATCTGTGATAATGTTGATGTTGAGGATATGAACAGTATGCATATCCCGGATCTGAATAATTTATAGAATTAGAATTATATGGATATGGATATGAGGATGAGTGCTATGATCTATTAAAAGATTACATATTATATTGATACTTAGATGATTGAGTATCAGATTTATAATATGGATTATTATAACACTAATACTTGAATTATTATAAGATTGATACGCATAAGATGTAGATGGACCACAATCATTAGAATTAAAATCATCATAACAATATCCAACACAGGGAGACGGCATAGAGAGGAAACCAATTACAAACAGAAGACAAAAAAGATACCCATACCCAAGCCTCCATTAATCAAAATATTGAACTTTTAATCTCAAAGAAATAGATACGGGTGATCAAAACTCTACACAGATATAGTTTTGATTGAAATTTCACAATATGCTAATAGCAATCCCAAACAATCCACCACAAACACACAATGATAGAAGGCGTGATAAACAGAACGAGGAAACCCAGAAAGGGAAACCTCAAACAAAACTTTGACTGATAACACAAAGTTGGTTACAAACTCAACAACATGATAGATCGACTTCTCGACTCTATACTACGTTGACGTTTGATCGACTCCTTGATTCACCAACACCTTTAGCGAAAGCCCTTTGACTCCTCGAAGACACAAGACCGAATCCTCGGCAATCACACATGCTGAATCCTTAGCTCTTCAATGATTCGAGCTCCTTCGAACCTCTCAAACACTTGAAAGATTGGCTAAGCAATTTGAGAGAACTTGTAGACTTTTCTGGCTCTCGAACTTGATGTAAATTCTCTCAGTCTCTACCCTTGAATGTGTGCCCTGAAGATATATATAGAGATAGGACCAACCAGGGCTTGAAATAGGGTAAAACAAGCTAGGAAAAGTCACCTCGCGGGAAGGGCGCTCCCGCAGTCTTCTTGCAAATCAGAGCGGTCTTCCCGCGGTCTTCCCGCATAGCCAAACACCTGATTTTGGCTCTCAGCTTTATCTCGCAGCCTTCCCGCGGTCTTCCTATGTTAATCAGTTCCGAGCCTCTTCAGGACTTTCGAATCACTATAGGACTTCTAGCCATTATGGAAACTGTTTCTCTGAGGCCTTTTGAAATTCTACTTGACTTATGACTCTAGTGTCTTAGCCTACACTAAGTCTAAAAGTACAATGAATTCTATTTGATCATTGATTGCCAATTTACAACATTTGGACTTAACATTGATTAAATCAGGAGAGATTAGGAGATCTAAATTAACCTACTCCTACTAAAACAACAGATAAGATAAAAGATGAAAGATAAATGAAAATCTACTAGGAATGTGATGGATGAGGACCCGCTCTTTGGCTACCTACTTCAGAGTTTATACTTGACTAGGAAAGTAACTACCATTTATAACTACTCTGAAAGTAATCATCCATCTGCAAGTAACTTCCCATTTATCCACAACTTAGGTGGGTTATCCGTAACTTCTCTAGACTTGTGTAACTTTCTATGTGTTTGTAACTTAGTTGGGTAGTTATCCAAAACTTGTCAAGATAACTTCCAATTATTCTATCGAAGAGTTGCCAAATGTATTCAAATTGGCACAAAGAGATTTAGATTTAGCCAAATATTTTATGTCCGAGATAACATTGGCTAAATCAAAGATCGGTTAAATTTCTTTTAGCCGATCTAAAGGAAATCTAATCAGCAGATTTTGAGTTCTAACCAAATCTTTGGCCGATATTTTGGGACAAATAATGTACTAACCCTTCTCTAACTCAACAATTAAATATGAAAAATCTTCGTTAGTACACATGTCTTCTTTTAATAGGTTAGAAATTTTTTGAAATAAACAATATGATATACACTATAAAAATTTAAAAGATTAAGTATTTTTCCCTTTAAGGAATTTAAAATGTGAATGTTCGAGGATATAAGGTATAAAAATGTGAACAATTGTTAGAGAAAGAAGTGTTAAAAATTATTCTCTTGTCTATTAAGTAATAAACTCATCCTTGAAAATTGACTATTTTACTATTGAGTCTGTTTTCAACTATATTATAGATTGAGTCTGTTTTCAACTCATATTATAGATACTTTAGATCACTCTAGAAATTCAAAAGTATTGTATAACAAGTTTACATCAATTAAGCAAATTCTAGACCAATTTAAACTCAAGCTACTAAACTAGTAGTTTAACTTGAGCCCATCTTGACTCAGATTTACAATTAGGTTGGAACTATATATTTATGGGTGGGAATGTTAGTACTCCTTGAAAAGTTTTTTCCACTCCTTGTCATTTTTTTACTACTACAGAGTTACAAAATTAACCTCGTAGTAGAGGTCAATTAATACATAACATATTAAATATCATAATTAGCTTCACTTTCTATTTATTATTACAAATAACATCCTCCACTCTTTATTTTTCCATAACGTACTCCATTTTTTATTACTTTGCATGTTAAATTAAAAACCTATAGTCACTCTTCTATAACATCCTCCATTTTTTTTTTATTAATTTGCATGTCTAATTGAAAATCTAGTGTCAATTATAATTTCACGAAGTTGTGTAAGAGAGCTTTTTTAATAGTTTTTTTTTTAAATTAGTTTTGCAAATATATTTTTTAAGTTTATTTTATCAAAATTTAAAGAAAAAATAAACAATTATTGTTTATTAATTGATACAAAGCTCTTAGTCATTGATCAATTCATGTACTAATGAGAATAAGTGAAATAAAGGTAAATCAAATTCAAATTCAAATCCTAACATTCATCCCCAAAATTAACCATAATTAAATAAAAATATATGGCACCATTTAAAACAATTCAATAGTTTTAATAAAAACCATCTATAAATTACCACGCAAAAAAAAAAAAAAAAAGAAAAAAGCTTAATATGTAAAAAATCCTAATAATGTAATAGCATACACACTAAAAAAAATAAAAAATAAAGAAATATAGATGCAATTTGTTCTATATTACTCTGCCAAGAAATAAATCACATGAAATGAAAAATTAGAAAAAGTTAACAGTTACTTTGCTATTTGAGATATTTGATAATTAATGATAATGTAAAATTTGCTCCATATTGTTTGTATAAAAAAATTAATCGCATTCGAAAGTTCCGCTTTAATACTCTTTTATGGTATTTTATTAAAAGTTTAATGAACTAAAGAGAGATATATACGGGTGAGAGTATACATGAGATTATAAGATGTGTAGTTATAGAAAAGTGAAAAGTGGAGGATATTAGTTATATAATAATAAATTAAAAGAGAGGGTAATTATGGTATTTGAGGCGTTTTGTATTAATTGTCCTTCGTTTATTACAAGGCTAGTTTTGTAATTTTATAGAACAAAACAATTGTAAGGAGTAGGAGAAGCTTTTGAAGGAGTGCCAATATTTCCACCCTATACTTATTTGTTGTTTAATATATAGGTAAATTACACTTACCTTCCCTGAACATTAGGCATAATTTAGGGACCTCCCCTAACCTTTTGAACCTAACAATTATCCCTCCTAAACTTAAATGTTTGTCACACCCAATCTCGTCTGTTTGTTTTTTTTATAATGCTGTTAGGATGCCATTGTAAAAACACTAAAATGCCTTGATTAGTTTTGAACTGATGTATCTATTCTCACTTCACACAAAAAAAAATTCTCCCTCTCCATTGCAGGTCATTGATTTGCTAACCATTTTTTTGGCATCCCCAAGCTAAATTGAAGAACACCACAAATAAAAGATGGAGGCCTCTCTGACCCAGATGATTCCCCCAAATTGGCAACAACTTATAAAGGAGAACCGGCCATGAAAGTGCAGGGGAGCCCAACATTGGTGCCTGGGAGCGACGGTGGATTTGGAGGATGAACGGTCATTAATGGGTTATTGCACTTGAGGATCATTCGCAAACCCTCCTTATCAAATCAACCATCAAAAATCCTAAATTTCCCAATCCCAATTTCAGAGCTTTTGAAATTGAAATTGGAAAGAAAACAAAACCATTTCGGCGCTCTCTTCATCCATCTTTATCTATTCATCTAAATGCCGACTTTAGGAGCCCTATTTTGATTTTAGTTTATTTCGATCAGGAACTTGAGCCTGCACTACCTAAGATGAAGTTGCCCATATGGAAGTACAAAATTAGAGGTAGCTTCATGGGTGAGGAGGGGTGAGGAGTGATGATCGCGTGCTTGCAAGGGTAGGAATATTCGGACCCAAGTGCCCTTGGATTGGTTAAGGGGTAGGTCCTTGGTGAGGACAACAGATGATTGGTTAAGATCTACTGTGGCTACTGTAAACAGAAGAAGATGTTCCAATATAAATGGAGGAAGATGTTTGTAAAGGGGTACGCCGCTGGTGAGCACCAGATATGGGTGGATTGAGTGAGGATTGGCAAGTGACAAAGCCGTCAGGGTTACAAATCATGTCAATATACTCGTAAGGATCGAAGGTGGGTATTCCGATAGCCGATAGCTCTAACATTTTGAAGAAATTTTCACAGAGAACTTTTTCTTTTCCTTTTTTTTTTGTATTTCTTAGGGGTATATTTGTCGTTTATGTAAAATTTGGTTGGCTTGGTTGGCTCTATTAAAGTTTAACGATCCAAACTAACGGAAGATGGTAGGTGTTTCAAACATTAGGGTCTAAGGGAGGCAAGTGTAAGGTTCAAATGGTTGAGGGAGGTCTCTAAATTATGCCTAATGTTCAAGGAAGGTAAGTGTAATTTACTCTTAATATATTTGATAAATGAATAAAAATTAAATTTAAAGTTATAAATGAACACCCATGCACCTTCTTTAAATGTAAAAATGTCACGTCCCGAAATCTATAACTCGGGGATATGGGGACTAAACGCGCAAATAACCACAAATCAACCACAGATAACATATATCAAACACAAATTAGAGTATAAGTGAATAAATAACACTATATTCATCAATTGAATATTTAGAAGTCTATAATCTACTGCAAATGGGCTATAATAAAACATGTCTCAAACCGGGACCAAAACTAAAATTCAAAATACATAGAACATAAGTAAAATAATCTAAAACTAGCTAATCTATCTCATAGGTTCATTACAAGCATTTGCCCTTGCATTTTTAGTTGTAAGAGGTGACCACTAGACTACGTGTGCTAAAAAATAAGCATATCAAAGTATATTTCTTAAATCATGCAAGGAAAATAACATCTAATCAACATTTATTAAGTAAACATTTCATCAATTGCACAATAATATCACCATGTCCATAATCATCATTGACTGCATCTAAATATTGCGTTTGAACTAACCTCCAAGTGCAAGAGTGTATGGTGTAGTTTTAATTCGGTGAGACCGAGGTCGAATCCACAGGAAACTTTCAATGAAAAGTTAACCTAAAAATTACAGAGAAAAGTGTAGGTGAGAAGTCCCCTCCACCGGTCGTACACGTTTTTATTTATAAGCAAGAAAGAAAACCCTAACAATTAACATAAACGTGCAGATTAACCTTCTATGGTCTGGACCACCCGTGGGGATGTCTAGACTATAGTGTACTTCCTCTTCAATTTGTGTCTTACTTCTGACAGCTTTTTGTTCTCAACTCTCAATATGATTTTGACCTTGAAGACGATAGATTCGCGCTTTGGCTAAAACACAAAAGTTGTAGCCATTTGAGTCTTTTTTCCAACACAAAATGAATCAGGTCAATTTAAGTTATAAGTGAAAAGATATGGTCAAATACTGATAGGGTGTCAAGCTAGAACTTCAGCTGCACACCATTTTGACCATCTTGAACTTTGGATCATTTTTTTCTCCTCAGCGATCGTGGTAACTGATCTCATTCCTTGGGATGTTGAGAAAGTCTTGAAAGTCATTGGACATATTGGCTTTTTTGTCTTCAAACTATTTTCTTCATGCGTGCCAAGTGTTCGGCGAAATGCCTCAAAAAGACACCAAAGCCTATTCTTGCACTCCCTTACTCCGGCATGCTTTAGCCCCGGTCTGGATCAATCGTCAAGGTGCCTAGACCACAGTAGCTTCTTTAGTCTCTTTGCCATTACTTATTTTGATAATTTTCAGCTTTTCTCTGCATTTTGAAAATAAAATACCATAAATTACAAAACATAACTAAAACTTTAAAATTAATTGAGTAAATACATGATTTATATTTTAAATTATGCTTTGTAATTACACTTTTCAAGTGTAATCAATCATATTGTTTTAATTTAAACAGCAACTTAGCCATGAATCCGTAGTCTCATGCTAAACAATATCCACCATCTCAACCACAAAACACACTATAATATCAAACTATGCATAAGATATTCTGCAAAGTTGATCTGTGGCCATAGAACTAAACCTAAATCATCCAGATAGCTTTGGTCTCGCAGTTCCAGTCTATCGATAGCCATGGTCTCATAGTCTCAGTCTATCAATTCAAATCCCCAAACATCAGTCGTAGGGTACAAATGGTCCTAAAGTCCCAAATGTACAAATAGGCCTAGTCCTTCGGTCGTAGTCCATCAATGATAGCCCTGGTCCCTCAATCCTAGTCTATCAATAGCCTTGGTCTCATAGTCTTAGTCTATCAAATCTTTCTTCAATACATTAAATACACACTAATGCAAGCTGCATGTATACTTCGTAGGTTTCTAGCCTACGGGCTGTGCTAAACCATGCACCCTGCACAAGTTTTAGAAATTTTGCCCGTTGAGCTCTAGAACCCACTTTTTCTACTACCCTTAATGACCCTAAATATCAAAAATCAAATCCTTTATTTAACATCACATTATACATAGGATAATTCCATAAGTTAGATTCTTTGTATTCTTCCTTTACTTTATAAGTTTTATGAAATATATAACGTTTTCTGGGCCTAAGTATCATGTTGCTTATACATGCTTGTGTTATTAACAAGTAAACAAAATCACATAAACTCACAGCATCATATGCTAGAAAGGTATAAGATTAGCCAAGTTGAGAAATCAATGTTATAAACTGAGAAATAATCCATTAGAGACTAACTTCCTGATGCCACCCGTGTCGTCCGAACGTCAAGAGGCAGTAACCTCAGGAGTCCAAATATAGAAACTGGAAATAACATACTAGAGCTTAGTATCCTGATGCCATACCATGCTATCTAGACGCTAAGAGGTAGTAGCCTCAATACCCCAAATTCAAAAGTTGAAAATAGGCTGCTGGAGGCTAGTGCCTCGATGCCATCCCGCACCGTTTGAACGCTGAAAGACAGTATCCTTAGTTTTAGGGTTATTCCCACCATCATGCATAAAACCATTTCTAACAAGTTATATATACATATATACCCTAAGCATGGATTTATCTATTTTCTCATATATCACCAAAATCAAAGATATTAACATGCTTTATACAAATATCCAAAATATAGATTCTAAATCTTATAAGCATAGCCTTGCAATATTTAATATCAAGTCTCAAATATCTCATACAACCTATTCAAAATAAACATGGTTCAAGATACCAATTCATGTATATATAGTCAAACAAGCATGCTTGCAACATATTTAAGAAAATAAATTATATGCCACCCCACTACCTCACTATACACATAAAAGAACTATGCGTAATGCTATACCACCAAGTCAAGCTAGTTCTTCTATCAGGAAATTCGATAACTTCATCTCAAACTACTCACAGAATTGAAACGGTCCCTCCAAAAAAAAAAAAAAATAAAACAGAGGAGAAAAACCCTTCTACTTCTTCTTCTTCTACAACCTTGTAAAAACGTTGGAGGCTATATATATTTCACTCTATGTGTGTATATATATATATATTTCCAGATATAAAATTTAGATTGCTAGGGAAAAGGTTAGAATTATGTGGGGAGGGAGTTTATCTAAGCCCTCATCAGAGGTTTCCCCCACAAGCCTCTCTTTTTGCCTCCCTCATGCACAATAAATTCTTGTCACCCTCCTCGGCCAATAGGAGTCTACCTCTCCCTTTAACCAATCACCACACATGCGCCTCTTCTTCATTCCAATAGAAACCCACCTCTATCTCACCCAATAGGAAGCACCCCTTCCATTGACTAATAAAAACTCACCCAGCTCAATATAAATACATACTAGCTTTAAACATATATACATGCATGCATTTTAAATAACATGTTACACTAAAATACATTAAATAAAAAACATAAATTTAAATTAAATCTGAATAAATAAATAGTAAAATAAATATAGTCTTATTTACCAAAAATTTTGGGTCTTTACATCTTTCTTTCCTTACAAAAATTTTCATCCTTGAAAATTATAGCAATAGAAGACACAACAAAGTCAGTAAACAACTCGAGGTAACAATGCCTCATATTCTGCTCACATTCCCAAGTCGACTCCTTGCCCATGATGCTTCTATAGCACCCGTACCAAAGGTATCGTCTTCCTTCATGGAATCTACTCACGAGAATCCACAATCCTTATAGGCTTTACCTTATAAGAGACATTGGAATCAACCTCAAGCTCTCCCCAATCTAAAACATACAACAAGTCAGGGATGTATTTCCTCAACATGGACACATAAAACACTACATGCACCCTAGATAACCTCGGTGGCAGGACCAAATGATAAGCTACCTTGTCAACTTGAGCCAACACCTCAAAAGACCCAATGAACCTTGGGGACAACTTGCCTTTACGGTCAAACCTGGACTATCCCTTCCATGGTGAAACCTTAAAGAACATATGGTCTTCCACCTCAAACTCCAGCGGGCTACTTCTCCTATTAGTATAGCTCTTTTGGTGACTATGCACTATCTCGAACCTCTGCATGATAATCCTGATCTTCTTTATCATCTCACAGGCCATCTCAGGTCCCAATAGAGTTATCTTTCCAACCTACTGCGCAGTAGATAGGAGATCTGTATAGCTTACCATAAAATGTCTCGTAAGGTGCCATTTCAATACTGGACTGATAACTATTGTTGTACGTGAACTCTGCTAATGGAAGATGGCACCTCCCAACCGACTTTGAAAGTCCAAAATATATGCCTGCAGCATGTCTTCCAAAATCTAATGGTACGTTTAGACTTCCCATCTGTCTGAGGATGACAGGTGGTACTAAAAATTAACTCTATACCCATGGCTTGTTGGATACTATGCAGAAACGAGATGCAAAATGGGGATCTCTATCGGATACAATCGAAACAAAGCTCCATACAGCTTACAAATCTCTTTGACATACAACTGAGTTGAGCTGTCCATGGAATCAGTCAAATAAATCAACAAGAGTGAGCTAACTTTGTAACTTATCCACCCACCACCCAAATGGTCGTCATGCTTCTTAGGAGAGTTAGACAAATTGGTAAGAAGTCCATTATGATATTCTCTTATTTCCATTCTAAAATTGGCAGTGGCTAAAGCAACCCCGCTAGCCTTGATGCTCTATTTTCATTTGCTGGCAAATCAAACACTTGGTCACAAACTCATCCACATCTCTCTTCATTCTAACTCAAAAGAACTGACAGCATATATCTTGGTATATCTTTGTCCCTCTTGGATGTACTACAAACTTGGAATAATAAACTCTCTCAAAACTGCATCCTAATCTGAAACTGGAACAAATAATATTTCTTGAAATCTCAATCCTTCATCTGACCCCGTCATCCAACTAGGTATGCCCTCATCATTGCTCATTAGTACCCTGTACTCATTAGCCTCAACATAAGTACCCTAGGCCTCCACAACTCTACTTAGTAAGGTAGGTTGAGCCACTATAGAACATAACACTGCTTGGTTCTCAGCCTTTTAATAGTTAAGCCAAAACTCACCCAAACTATCCATCATCCACCATTCTTACACTACCACGCTAGATAAGGTGGCATGGGTCTTTCGACTCAAGGAACAGCAATCATGTTAGCCTTACCCAGATGCTAATGCAGTTTAATTTGAAGTCTTCCATGTATTCAACCCATCTCTTTTGCTCAGATTTAGATCCTTACAAGTAAATATGTAATTAAAACTTTTGTGGTCGAAGAAGACTCTAAACTTTTCTCCATAAGGGGTAGTGCCTCCAACTCTTGGTGCAAAGATGACCATTACCAACTCAATCGTGCAATGGGTAGTTTCGCTCATGAGTCTTTAGCCTTCAAGACTCGTAGGCTACTACCTTCCTATCTTGCAGGAAAACATAGCCCAATCTTTCCTTGGACGCATACCAATACACTGCATACCCAATCCCTTTTTTGGGATTACAAGCACTAGTGTAGTTTGTCAACCTCTTCTTCAACTTCTAGAATGAACACGTCGCAAGCTTCATACCAAATAACTTGACCCCCTTCTAAGTCAATCTCTTTATTAGCCTAGCCAGTTGTGAAAAATCTAACACAAACCTCTAGTAGTATCTTGTTAGCCCCAGGAAGCTATGGATTTTTGAACATAGTTGTTGGCCTTGACCAATCTATAACTACTTCAATCTTTGAAGTATCCATTGCAACACCTTCACCCGAAACAATATATTTGAAGAATTTCACTTTTCAGAGCCAGAACTCGCATTTACTGAGCTTGGCATACAGCTGATGGTCCTTCAAAGTCTTAAGTACGATCCACAAGTGCCTCTTATGCTCCTCCTCTAATCAAAAATAGATCAACACATCATCAATGAAGGCTACCACAAACAGATCCAAATACTGACTGAACATTCAGTTCTCCACATCCATGAACACTATTGGTGCATTTGTCAACCCGAATGACATATTTAGGAACTCGTAATGGCCTTACCGAGTCCTAAATACCGTCATGGGGACATCCTCTACTCGCACCCTCAGCTAGTGATAACCTGACCTCAAATTGATCTTCAAAAAGTATATTGACCCCTTCAACTGATCAAATAGGTTATGAATTCTCGACAAAAGATACCGATTCTTGATGGTAACTCTATTCAGTCTCCTATAATCAATGCATATTTTGAGCATACCATTTTTCTTTGCTGCAAATAATGCTGGTACACCCCATGGAGATGTGCTAGGTTGGATAAACCCCTCGAAAGTTAGATCTTCAATTTGAGTCTTCAACTCTGCTAGCTCTGTTAGTGCTAACTAGTAAGGTGCAACAAATATTAGCTCGGTCCCCAGAGCCAAGTCAATCGCAAACTCCACTTTTCTTTTTGGCGACAAAGCAAACAAATCTTCTAGGAAGACCTTCGAAAACTCACAAGCTACTCGTGGCATATCAAACACACGCTGCCTTCAATCTTCCACTACCAAAGAAGCAATCAAACTATAAAGGTTTACTCGTCCTTGCCGATCTAGGGAAGGCAAGCCTGAGGACTGTAGCAGTTTCTTATAAACTTTATCACGTCCCCCTTAAGAGTGTGCAAAGTCACACAGCTCTTGGAACAGTTAATAAATGCTCGGTAGGCAACTAGTTAATCCATCTCGAGTATTATATCAAAACTGTCCATCTTCAGCACAATGAAACCAAGTGAGACTAATAATTATCTGCTAAGGCTTCCCTCCTTATAGCCATCACAAAACCTTAACAAACTCTATCCAACTGAGAGTATCCTTTGATTGAAGTCTCAACATACAAAGATAGTGATGAATATTCCACAGACAAAACTAAAGGCAGATACACAGTTCTCAGATATAAAAAAGTGTGAAGTTCTTGTATCTAGCAAAGTAGTAACATACAAAAAGAAAACTATAATTGTATCTCTAGTTACAATGGGCTCAGCAGGTCCACCAGTCTATGTTATGGAAAACTCCCTCCCGTAAGTGGGAGCTACAGGTAGCTTTTCGCCTCTATATCCCTACTGTGAACCACCCTAACTTGTCCTCTGAAAACTCTAGGTACCATCCTATGAGCCCTATTGAAACTGATTCTGTCATGCCCCAGATTTTCATAACCTGAATACCCGAGGGTTTTCTTGGGATTATTTATTTGGGTATAAAAATAAGATGATAATAACACGCTGTCACACCCCAAAATTTTTTTTCAAACTGGGGTTGACTCGCAATAAAATTTAAAGTATTCAAAATCCCTAGTTTATCCCAACCAATATTTATAAGCCATTAGGCTGAATCATTTGGTAGGGTTCAACCGTGGAGTACAAAATAAAGATAGAGAATAGTATTGTTGAGCCATCTAAGCGTCTCAACCATACGATTAACATTACATATCAAATAAAAGCAACTAGGTCTAAACTTAATGATTACAATCATCCAACAACTATTATTACAGACCACAACAATAAATAAAGTCTTCCAGTACTGCACAAGAAAAAAATAGATAACTCTTCTGGTGGAATATTTAAGCGAAATTAATCTCTTTCCAGCTCATTTTTAGTATCCCTGTGCTTAATATCCTGAAAAAAATATTCCCACAAAAGGGTGAGCTACTAAAGCCCAGTAGTCAGAATCTCCTAGGTTTGTATATATAGTGGTCGTAATGCTACACTTTATTAGGTGACCCAATACAGTGAATGTGATTATGTGGCATACTGTTCATGCAACAATTAATTCAATAGATCCCAACTAAATAATATAAATTATACTTACAATGGTTCGATGAAACCGTCACTGTAACTATTATTTTACTTACACATAAAATAATTTAATATTGTTATTTGTACCACAATGAAATCGGTGTCCAAGTGGTGAGGATCTCAGATTTAGATCTTCAAGGTCTCGGGATCAAACCTCATAGCGATACAGGTTTCGTATATATGTATATTTGTTTCTTACATCTTTTTATGAAATATTCATCTAAAGGAATTAAATATAATTAAATAATTCCAACACATCATTCATACATAAGTAAAAGAGGTTGCCAGTCATAGTAAAATTTTATAAAGAGAGTTTAATCTAAATTCTCCTAGGATAATCATACTCCTATCCTCCTCTACCCCCAGCCTTGGGAACTAGTGACTTTACAGGCTTAGCATCCAATGCATTCCGACAGTGTCACCAACCAAAAACCTAACTGTCGTGACCGGCTACCTGACTGGCCTAGTTAGAAGAAAGCATCTCCCAAATAAAATGCATATGTTCCCATCTCCATCTAAAAGGCCATTTCTACGCACCCATCACCCCATTATCAAAAATAACTTTAGCACCGAGTGCCTTAATTTCTTCTCACCATTTTACATTCCCAAGGGTACCTTGTATGGAAATAAGATATTTTTAATAATAACTGGCAAGGTCCCCAGGCGATGAATCCTAAGTGGGATTATTTAGTCACATGCATTGTATTCAATAATGATTCTCAATAAATCAAAGATTTAACATAGTTATCAATATTATTACCACAAAGGTAGGTACTATATGTAAATTAACAAGTAGCAAGTAGCTAAAAGTAATTTAGAATTCGAATTAGTATTAGGATTTTAATTAATTGTTTTGACAAGTTTTCTGTACTATCTTTGATAAGAATAAAATTTTTTCTAATGATATATTAATTAAGCCGAGGTTGGCAGCTTAGTGGGCGGGCGACCCTAATCGCGATTTGAAGTCGCGAGTTCGAACCTCATTAGCTGCAATCTCAGTTTTTGCCTCTTTTTCCTTTTTATTTTTTTAATTTATGGAATATAAAGATAACAAATAGCTATTTGGACTTATATTTAATTTTAGAAAAATTTATAAGTTTTATTTTATTCTCATCTGGATAGTATAGTACATCAGTTGAACAATTAAGCCAATGTGAGACTACAAAGCTAATTCATTCTAAACTTTTGATTTGGTAGGAGAATAATATTATTCAAAATAATTTGAATAAATTTCCAATCATCATCTTATTTATAACCAAACTCTTATCATAGGTTTTTGGCTTCAAGATATCCACAAATGTCCATAAAATTATTCCAATGTTTAGGAATGTATTAAATATGTTTCATTAAATTCACCTAATCATAAAAAAATAGTTATATAACTTGCTAGGTTGACAAAACAATACCTAAAAAAAAAATCAATTAAAATAGATCAAATTCATTTAAGGAAGACCAAATGAGGGAAGAACAAGTCTATTGTTTTATTTAGGCATTTTATCAAATACTTGGTTTTACTTAGCCAATTTAGTTGGAATAAGTCATCCAACTATCCATGATGAAACTGACTGTCTAAGTCAGTTATCATAAATATTAGAGTGTCAAATAATATATAATATCTAGTTTAAAAGAATTTCATATCAATTGGAAGATAACTAAGTACTCTCAACTTAATAGTCTACTTCAGTATTTCATCAAATAGTATAAGTGTTTTACTAGATTAGGCCTTGTGAACAAAATTACACATAAATAAATTATTAATGTAACTATAACTAATAGAGGGTAATTAGAAATTTAAATAGATCTTTAAACATAAGATTCTAAAAAAAATCCAAACAAACATCAATTAAAGGCTAAGCAGAGATAGCAGCTTGAAGGAAAATTCATATAAAATATAGCAAAACTCTGATATCTATAAACTTTATATCTATAGAAACTAGACTTTAGGACTTACAACTTTCATGTTTGACACTTTTTAAAATTCTAAAGTCTACAGGTTCAAAAACAACCTTGAATTTAGTTTGTTCAGAAGATACAGTTTTACATGTGTTTAGTATTTTGAGCATAACTTTTGACTCAAAAATTGGATTGAGGCAAATCTTTTTGGGTTGGAAAGAAAACTTAAAGGGCTACAACTTTTATATTTTAGCCAAAGCCTAATTCCATCGTTTTATGGGTCAGAAGCACATCAGAAATTATAAACAGAGAATTGTCAGCATGTTGGGCTACATTAATCAAAGTTTCAGCTTCCCTACCCCTAATATATGGGTATTTTTTTTATCACAATCAAGTTTTATACTTCAAACCCAGAAAATACTTCAGCTTCAAATTAAAGGCATCAACTACATTTTAAGAGGTTCGTCATCCTACCTCAATGTAGATATTGGTGACCAAGTCTGAGAAGGAAGAGGAGTTTAGCCTCGAACATCAACTGAACTGGAAAGCTCTAAGCTTTTCTTCTTCCTCCGAGCAACACCAAATCTCCAACCAACACTCGATAATAAATTTTTTTCTCTTATTTTTTCTCTTTAAAAGCATACAAATTTATAAGAAGTCATGGGAGTGTAGAGAAAGTGTCGGTGGAGAAAATAACCTCCACTTCCCATGCTTCAAAGCCACTAAAGTAGGATCATGCATATACAATAGGTAGCATAATCCAAGAATCATGCTTTGCTTTTTGACTATCTAACCAAATAATTTAAGAGAGGTATTGGAGGATGGATGGAGTTGTATAAAATAGGTGGCATGATCCGAGAATCATGCTAGCTTTTTGACTAATTAAACAAATAATTTAAAATGTGTTTTAAAGTCTTTAGTGTAGGGTCTTCTTTTGACATATTAACTAAATAACTTGAGAGATGTGAGAGATGTATGGAAGGATGGATGGATGGAAAATGAAGTTTGCCGGGAAATGATTGAGAGTTACTATTCATGAATCAATTCAGTGAGTGATAAAATGAGTTGAAGTGAGTTAAGGTTAGTAAAAAAAAAGGTTAACCCATGGGTTAATGGGCTTGGGTTGAACCAAATAGGTAATTGGGCTAGGAATTGTTTGGATAAAAGCTTAAAAATTCTACATTAAACTCCCACATAGGTTGAAATTAAATCCGAAAATCTTTCCAACAAATTTTATCATTCCAAAAATTTTTAAATCCTCAATTTTCTTGATTTTTTCTATAATAAATATCACCACCACACTTAAGCAAATTAATTAAGAGAAAAAAATTCAGGTTATTACAGATTCTGGAAAGACTATTATGCCGCCGGCCTATTACTCTAAACTGGTTGTGCTGGTTGTTGGAATCTTGCTACACTGTTACCCTAAGTGTAGTTTTTGGTGATATGGCCTTGCTAGCCACAAGAATAATACGTTAGCAGTCTTAACCTCTGTTCAACCCTCAGCTCAAATTGCTGCTTGGTTTTGGTTGGTGCTTTCCTCAACGTGCATAAATACTTCTTATCTCTCTGCTAGTGATAAATGTGGCTTATAATTAGCCCCTGAGACTGTGCCCTGCTTGTTGACTAAGTAAGGACCACGCTCCTTTGCTAGAATTACTGTGGTTAAGACTCACTAGGTCCCTCCCTATTCATTTTCTTATTTCTATTATTTGACTAAGGAGAAATACTCTTATTCTGCTATTCTCATTCATTATCCTGACATCATTCAAATCTTTCTCAATGGTCATTGCCTCACCAGTCAAAACCTTATAGTCACCTAAACCCAGCAAAACAACTTTGCTTCTGATTGCCACTCGTAGACCCCTTTCAAATTGTCAGTATTTGTATCTCTTTGTAGATACCAACTCTAGAGCATAAGTGGAGAGAGACGTAAATCGATGCTTGTACTCTAGTACCGTCATGGTCCTCTGAGTCAAGACTATGAACTCGTCCCTTTTCGTATCCTTAAAAGCATTGGGAAGGAAATGCTCATAGAATAACTCTTGGAATCTGTCCTAAGTCAAGGCCACAACATCTTAAGAAAGCTTTACAAAACTCCACCACATAGTGGCATCATTAGAAAACTAGAAAGTAACCGAGGAAATCCGCATTTGAGCATCTGTGATCTGGAGGGTCTTAAGGATTTTCTCGCACTGACTGAGAAATCCCTCGCCAATGTCAGAATTTGGCACACCATTGTAACTGGGAGGCTTCATCCTCTTGAAGTGCTCCAAAGAACCCATTGGCTAACTAAGTGCTGGTAGAGGTCCTATCTGTGCTCCACCTCCTGTAAGCACTGCTATAGTTGCTGCCACCTAATGCATAAATGTAGCAGGATCAAATACTGCAAGTGTTTGATCTGAAGGCTATCCAGATTGTGCCTTCTCTTATTGTGGCACTTGAGCCACCCCTGGCGAAGCCTTAAATCTTTCACCCACACTAGACCTCTGCTCGTGGGTCAAATTACGATGAATACCCTCAACTAGGGCACCACAGTCCAAACTAACATGAGCTCCCCAGCCATGACCACGGTCGGCCTAAGCACCACTACCTCTGGGTGCCCTGTCCTCTACTCTTAGCAATTGGTGCAACTCTTGACTCCATTAAGCTAGAGACAAGGAAAAAAATATAAGATTTAAGATATAAAGACTTCAAACATCAAGTCACGTATAACACACTTAAAATGCATAACCCTAAAATCACAAAAATTATCACTGTCACTAGGTGTTTGCTAAACTTAGGCTCTAATACCAAGTTGTCACGCCCTGAAATCCACAACTCAGGAATGTGGGGATTAAACCCACAAATAACCACAAATCAACCACAAATAACATATATCAAACAAAAATTAGAGTGGAAGCAATTGAATAATAATGTATTCATCAATCGAATATTCAAAGGTCTATAATCTACCACAAATAGGCTACAATACAACATGCCTTAAGCCAGGCCCAAAACTAAAATCCAAAATATATGGAACATAACTAAAATAATCCAAAATTAGCTAATCTATCTTATAGGTCCATCACAAGCATCTCTCCCTACAAGATCAATTGTAGGGGTGCCCACTAGACCACATGTGCTTAGAAATAAGCATGTAAGAGTATATTTCCTAAATCATGCAACGCAAAAAGCATCTAATCAACATTTATTAAGTAAACATTTCATCAATTTTACAATACTATCACCATGTCCATAATCATCATATTGTTTTAATTTAAATAGCAACTTAGCCATGAACTCGTAGTCTCATGCTAAACAATATCCACCATCTCAATCACAAAACACACTATAATATCATATTATGGGTATCTGCAAAGTTAGTCTGTGACTACAAAACTAAACCCAAATCATCCAGATAGCCCTGGTCCTATAATCCTAGTCTATCAATAGCCATGGTCTCATAGTCCCAATTTATCAAATCAAATCCCCAGACCTCAGTTGCGGGGTACAAATGGTCCTGAAGTTCCAAGTGTGTAGATAGGCCTAGTCCTTCGGTCCCAGTCTATCAACGATAGCCTTGGTCCCTCAATCCTAGTCTATTGATAGCCTTGGTCTCATAATCCCAATCTATGAAATCTTGCCTCAATACATTAAATATACTCTAATGCAAGCCTTATATACATTTCGTAGGTTTCTAATCTATGGGTTATGCTATACCAGAACTTTCGATCATTGAGCTCTGGAACCCACTTTGTTTAGTACTCTTAACGACCCCAAATATCAAAAATCAAATCCTTTATTTAACATCACATCATACATAGGATAAATCCCTAAGTTAGATTCCTTGCATTCTTCCCTTTACTTTATAAGTTTTATGAAATATATAATGTTCTCCAAGCCTAAGTTTCATATTGCCCATATATGCATGTGTTATTAACAAGTAAACAAAATCATATAAACTCACAACATCATATGTTAGAAAGGCATAAGACTAGCCAATTTGAGAAATCAAAGTCATAAACTGGGAAATAATCCACTTGAGACTGGCATCCTGATGTGACGTTGCGCCATCTGGATGTCAAGAGGTAGTAGCCTCAGGAGTCCAAATCTAGGAAATTGGAGATTGTCTACTAGAGCCAACATCCCGATGCCATACCATGCTATCTGGATGCCAAGAGGCAGTAGCCTCAGCAACCCAAATTCAGAAGCTGAAAATAAGCCACTGGAGGCTAGTGTCCAGATGCCATCCTACGTCATCTGGACGCCGAAGGACAGTATCCTCAATTTTTGGGTTGCTCCCACCAAATCATGCATAAAACCGTTTCTAACAGGTAATATATATATATGCCCTAAGCATGAATTTATCTATTTTCTCATACAAATATCCAAAATATAGATTCTAAATCTTACAAGCATATCCTTGCAATATTTAATATCAAGTCTCAAATATCTCATACAACCTATTCAAAGTAAACATGGTTCAAGATACCAATTCATGTACATATAGTCAAACGAGCATGCTTACAATATATTTAACAAAATAAATCATATGCTACCCCACTTACCTCACTACACACATAGAAGAACTATGCATAATGATTTACCACCAACTCAAGTTGGTTCTTCTATCAGAAAATCCGACAACTTCACCCCGAGTTACTCACGGAATCGAAATAGTCGCTCCGAAAAAGACATAGGAAGAAAACCCTTCTTTTTCTTATTCTTTTTCTTCTTCTTGACCTTGTAAAAATGTTGGAGGCTATATACATATATATATATATCAAAAGTGAGAACTCCAATTCAGCAGAAAGCTTTAGCTCCGTTAATCTTGGCAATGACAATGAAGACGACTGCTATGGTATTCTCCCTCCTATCAAAAGTTCCACTCCATCAACTCCTGTCAAGCAAACAAAGAAATCAAAAGCAAAAGCCAAAAAGTAATCATCAAAACTCCTGTAGTATCACATGCGAAGCTATTGTGGATTCACATGTTAAAGTTGCTGTGGCCATCAAGCTTTATGTCACCTTTTATCTTTATATCAACTTTGTGTATTTATCACCTTTAACTTTATGTCAAGTCTGTATCAAACTTTATGTCCCCTTTACATCACCTTTGTAAAAAGAGGTCAGACTCTTTATCATTACCCTTCACAGGAAAAACTATAACCTGATTCCTTCTCTCAAGTATATAAGGAAGGCAGCAAACATTTGGGGGTAGATTCAATTTGAATCGGAATTGGTAGATTCAATTCTAACCAAAAAACCATTTCCGCTCGAGTCTAAATATATCTCCAGATATAAAATTTAGATTGCTAGGGAAAAGGTTAGAGTCCAGTGGGGAGGGGGTTTATATAAGTCCTCATAAGAGGTTTCCCCCATAAGCCTCTCCTTTTGTCTTCCCCAGGCACAACAAATTCTTGCCACCCTCCTTGACCAATAGGAGTCCACCTCTCCTTTCAACTAATCACTACACATGCACCTTTCCTTCCTTCTAATAGAAACCCACCTCTAACTCACCTAATATGAAGCCACCCTTCCCTTGACCAATGGAAGCCCACCTAACATAATATAAATACACACTAGCATTAAATATATACACATGCATGCATTTTAAATAACATGTTAAATTAGAATACATTAAATAAAAAACATAAATTTAAATTAAATCTGAATAAATAAATAATAAAATAAATATAATTTTATTTACCAAAAATTTTGGGTATTTACAAAAAAAAAAAGAATGATTTATAAAGTTATATTCCTTCGCTACAAAAAAAAATAACATCTAATAACGGGCGATAACCGTCATTGAGAATCATAAAACTGTCGCTATAACCTGCACTTGACTGCACTAACGGACAATTTTGCTGTCAACTTTGAGTGGGGTTGCTATAGGGTTGTAGTAATAGTAACAAGTTATTGTTATAAGATGAATTGGACTATACCAGCAACCTTTCCACTTGACATCGAATTAGATGTATAATTTAAACAGATGCCTTAGTCCGTCACTACATGTCATTTTTCTTGTAGTGCTTTCAATAATTATTGAGAGGTGGTATGGGAAGAATTAGATTTATTTTTTATTTTAAATTTTTATTTGACTTTTTTATTAAAATTTGACCTTTTTTTCTTTTTTTGGGGGGGGGGGGGGTTAATAGCTTTTAGGTGTACGGGTGAAAAATCAAAATTTGATACTTCTAGGTGAATTATTCTATTTTCAATTTTTTTTTATAATGCTTTTGATATATGTGAATAACATATATACCTAAAAACTACTAAATAAAAAAATAAAAATTTTGATACTTGTACACGGATCTTATTATTTTTAATTATTTATTTGTTATTTTTTTATAAATGTAGTAACATACCTAAGAATTACCAAATAAAAAAAGAAAATAAAATTTTTGATACATGTACATGGATTTTTTATTTTTAATTATTTGGAAAATCAAATTTTTTGATACTTTACTCCAATTACCTTATTTTTAGTTAAATATCCTGTAATTTTTCTTTTTTTATAAATGCGCAACTTGTCAAAAAAACAACCAAACAAAAAAGAAAAAAATCAAATTTCTGATACCCAAAATATTCTAATTTTTAATTATTTATTTTGTTATATTTTTTAATAAATATGATAACATAGCTAAAAAATAATAAATAGAAAAAGAAAATTAATTTTTAAGGAAAAAAAGTCATACGAAAAAAAAAAATCAAAAGAAAAGAAACCGACGCTAATTCTTCACAAACTAATATTGAAATAGTAGTGTGCAAAAGCCACTCGTTGTGTTTGACTCATTTTTTTTAATTTTTGAGTTTTTTTTTAACTTGTTTGATCGCCAAAATTAAAACAATAAAAGATTAAGTATATTTTAAAATTATAATTATAAAAATATTAAAAATATAGATTTTAAAAATAAAAAATTACCCATTAATTTTATAATTTTTAAAAGCTAACTGGTAGGTCATGAGAGTTCTTAAAAAAAAAAAAAAGTTTATTTCTCGTACACCTTTGATGATTTTGGTTTTATATACTTAGATCTCATAAGTTTCATAAATGTGTACTTAAATCCCATAAGATTTTTGATACATTCATTTAGACCCTTTTTGTTAAAATTTTCATCCAAAAAATATTTTTTGACCAATTAAATGTTATAAAATTACCGTTATACCCTTAGTATTAATAAAAAGATATTTATAATATGACATGATGCATATGCTTTTTATATAAAAATTACATTATAACTAATTTATTAAAAAATTTTCATGAACCCTTTCAATATTATTACTTTAAATTATTATGTTTCGTATTAATATTTTAAAATATTATATATAAATTAGTAATTATACATAATAAATTATCATTATTTTTTCAATTAATAATCTAATAAACTAAATATGAAAATAAAAATTACATTGTAAAAATTACATTGTAATTAATCTATTAATTTTTTTTTTTGATGAAACTTTTTGTATATTAGTACTTTAAATTATTATGCTTCACAACAATATATTAAAATTATATTATATATAAAGTAGAGACTATACATATATATAAATTATCATTATTTTTTTGTTAATAATCTAATAAACTAAATATGAAAAAGGAAAACAAAATTAATTTTTCTTTTCACATCCTTTCTATTAGTATCAAATAATAACAAAAGAAGCTTACTCTCAATTTTCCTTTTTATGCTATTTTTATATTAATAATAAGAGTATAAAGGTAATTTTATAGCATTTAATTAATCAAAAGTTATTTTTTAAAGGAAAATTTTAATAGAGGGGAGGATTTGAATGTATATTTATAAAACTTCGAAAAATTTAAGCGTATATTTATAAATTCTATGGAGTTTAGGTGTATAAAGGCGAACTCAATAGAGGTGTAAATCAAATAGACCCAAAAAAATAACAAATTGGGTCGGAATCAAAACAGAATGCTTTGCACAATGTCTTGTGAGAGTTCGCAATTAAGCGTGTTTATCAGTTTTTGTGTGATACGAAATGCAATTGTTGAATTGAATTACAGAAGTGATCTCTCTATGTGAACGTAATTTATTAGCTTATTCAAATCAGCTTAAACTTAAGCCGGTCCAACACATTGATGCCATTGTAATGATTCACAAGATTAGGCATTCTATACCACTCTGATAGTACATCTCTGCACTATTACATAAGAAAATTGGTGAAATTTTTGGTTTTTTGTGTATTTTAGATTTTCTTTCTTCTAATTTTTCGTTAATTTAAAATTTTAAATCAAATAAGTTTTAAGTACTACACTTAATTAAATTATTTCATATTTAAAATTTTTAAGGTTTGTTTGGTAACATTAATTTATGTTTTTTTTTTTGGTTTATGTTCAACTATTTTTGTTTTAATTTTTTGTTTTCAGTAGTTATTTTTTCCATTTGAAGTAAAAATAGAAAATATATTTGGTAATACAATTTTGTTTTTAGCAACTAATTTTATCTTAATAAAATATATAATTTTATTTTTTATGAAATCAAATGAATTTAATAAAATTAAAAAAATAAAAATAGGTTTGCTGAATAAGTTTTTGTTACTAATTTTTAAAACTTTATAAACATAAATAAAAATAAGAAATATAAACATAACCAAATAAGACCTTAAACTGATTAAATGCTTTTTAATTCATTTTTATTTTATAGCTCTAATTTATTAAATTATATAAATGAAATAATATTAATCAAACACTATAATCGTGAACCGCTAGCATTAAATCCCCTTGGCTAGCACTAGAATATATAGTGAAACAACAATAAATCAATATACAAGAAATTACAAATATTAAATGTGTCATTTACACCTTTAATGATTTAACCCAAATTAAATGGTATAAGTACATTATTTGTCAAAAAAATCAAACAATTCTTTTTAGAAGTATGACGTTAGAATGTGACTAAAGTGCATGGCTTAATTGTTATTAGTGAAAGATGATGAATTAAAGTAAGACTTGAGTAAAAATGTAAGCGTGTTGAATAAAATTTACTCAATTTATTTAAAAGAAAAAAAAGAATATATTAATCTATATATAATTATATATATTTATTTCGAGGGATTGAAGGTTTGGGATTAGATATACCATTCAACTGTTTTAATGGCAAAAAAGGTTACTAAGAGGTACATTGCAACTAGTAAAAGACTTATATCCTTAATTTTAACCAAAAAAAAAAAGAAAAAGAAAATTGAACAAGTTATGTAAGAAATGAGATTCAGGTAAAGGTCAGTTGAAGAAAGAAATGTTTTATAAGAACCTTCATCTCTCATTTAATTTGGAGATATATAGGTAATTAAGAAAGGTCAGATAATATGTCTTGAGGATAATAATGTGGTTAGTGCCCTAATTAACCACACATAGCTAAGTATCATATATGTATATTTATTATATATATCTACCAGTAGCAATTGTTTGACTCCTCCCCATTTCATCGGTAAAATAGAGATTTTAATTTCATTTATTATCATATTGATATTTCATTTATTTTAAAATCAAAATTTAAGACTAGGTCACCTCACTCTTAATTGTTATGTTAATTTTAATGACTAATTAGTCAATAAAAAATTAAAAAAATTAATTTAATATATTTTAATTTTAATTTTTCAATTCTCATTGATATGAAAAATAGCAACCATTAAAGTTAGAAATGCATGCGCCTAAACTAAAGATATATATATATATGTATATATGTATTGATGGGTGGCCATAATGATAAAGCAGAGTTTGTTAATGTCAGAGATCAATTAATAATTTTTTTAATTATTGACAAAATTACTTTTATCATTATTTAATACAATCTAGATTCTTTCTTTCTTATTAATTTCTCTCTCTAAATCTCTTTTATTAATTTTTTTTAATGCAGAGCTCAATTAATGTTTTGTTTAATTATTTACAAAGTTACCCTCATTTGTTATTCTACCCAACTTAAATTCTTTCTTGTTAATTAATTTCTCTCCTATCTTATTTATTCATCTCTCTCTTTTGGATAGCTCATGTTTAGCTCGTGTTCTTTGTATCCAATAATAAAATTACTATCGTCTCTTATATCTAAACAACT
This sequence comes from Vitellaria paradoxa, assembly GCA_019916065.1. Taxonomy (NCBI): domain Eukaryota; kingdom Viridiplantae; phylum Streptophyta; class Magnoliopsida; order Ericales; family Sapotaceae; genus Vitellaria; species Vitellaria paradoxa. Next base: position 53,105,145 of record CM034233.1, on the reverse strand, counting down.
TAGATTCTCTTCTTTCAATTTCTCTCATCATTATCTATTCATTAGTATCTTTTTGAAATACTCATCTCTCCCCAAAACTAATTTTTTTCTATCTCTCTCTCCAAAAAAAATCTAATAATAAATTTTTCATTTTAGTATAAAAATTATTAACATACTATTAAATTATAAAAATATCATTTGTAATATTTTATTTAATATATTTAGATATTTCTTATCACTATGAATTTTTTTTTTTATAGATTAAAGAAATTTTAATGTAACCATGTAAAAGAAAATTTTATGCTATTAAAAATTTAAATTTGTCTTTAATTTTTATTATAATAATTTAGAATAAAAATTATTAAAAAAATTTTTATCAAAAATATTGTCACTATTATATTGTTTGCATTGAACTTTTTTTTTTTTTTTTGATCCTTTTTATATTTAGTTTTTAACTTTGTTGTTTGTATACATACTAAGATTACCCTTGAATATACATGTAAAAAAAACTTACAAATTAAATAATATTAAAAAATTTCAGCTTGCCACACATTTGAAGAGTAGATATACACTTATAAATTCGGTGATCTATTCAAGTTTATTTATATATTTTATAGTTTAGTTTAATTTTATATTATTTAGAATGAGTCTACTAAAGTTTTTAAATTTAATGTCATGAAAACATTAACATGTAAATTTATTATTTATATATTACAAAACTTTTGAAAATATAAAAGTAAAATTAAGTATACTACACACAAATATTAAATAATAAATATTTTTTTATTTGTTAAGTTATCGAGTAATTATTTCAGTTTCTTTAGCTAATTTTGATTATGTAAATTGTGAATGGGATAAATAATAAAAAAAATAGTACATTAATAATTTTTATATTAGAATGAAAAATATATTGCTCTAGAGATTTTTTTTTTTTTTTTATTTTTGAAGAGAGAGAGAGAAATGGATTACTTTAAAAAAGAGATTATATTAATGAATAGATAACCAAATAATCAATGTTTGCAGAGATTTTGAATGTACCACACTCCATTAAGCTAATCAAGTCCCTCTACATGGCTGTTATTAACAATGATTGGGAGAATGCTAAGTACCTCCTGGAGCTTGAGCCTCGACTATTGACTGCCGACATTTTAGCATATGGATACACAGTACTCCAAATTGCAGTACTAGCTGGGCAAGCCAAGATTGTGAAGATGTTGGTTCATTTAACAGATGAGGGCAAATTGGCGGTACCAAATTATCTTGGTGAAACAGCCCTCTCTCTTGCTGCCGCTAGAGGCATTATAGAGGTTGCCAAGCCTTTGGTTAGAAAGAATCCTGACTTGCTGAGCATCGAAAATTCGTATGGACTCATCCCCGTTGTGGTCGCTGCTCAGTTTGGCGACACCGATATGGTCCGTTTTCTTTACTCTGTCACTGATGACGAAGTCTTCGAATCAAGGGAACACGGAGCTAGACTTCTCGTTGCTTGTATCATTGCTCAAATTTACGGTATTTTATATATATGTATATTTTTCTTCATAAGGGTTTATTCGTAAAGGGTTGCTGGTTTCTTTTTTCCGGTTATTATTTTATTTATATTCATATATTTATCAAAGTTTAATTTGTTAGGTCAAATTTGATTTACTTCCTAAATTCTATGAGTAAGCTTATTTACACTTGGCATATAATCTCTTACACTCTACTTTACTTGTTTATGAATTAAAATTACATAATTGTCCACCCTTCTTTTTGTATATACATGTTTTACATACTTAGAATGTCATAAATGTCCTTATACAAAAAATTCAATTTAAGTTATAATTATAATGTTTTACTTATAACATTGTAGATTTTATGTAATATATATATATTTATATATATATTTTGAAAGACTAAAATAAATCTTATTTTGATTATATTTTTAAGTATTTCTTTTATAAAAAAGTGACCAACTTTTCTAAAAGTTATCAAACAGAAAAATACTAATAAATTTTTGTTAAACGAAAACAATGCAAGTCAAAAGCTCCCCAAAAAAAAAAAAAATTGATTTAAACATTAGAGTAAAATTATCTAAGTCTCATAACCAAGCAAGTCAAAAAGAAGTAATTTAAAAAAATGATTTAGGAGCAAATATTAAAGTAAAATTAGTATCATAATAGTGCGAATCTTATCTATCATATTAATTAATTTAACAGTTCAAGGAGGGACAACTAATTTTTTTGACCGTGAAAGTTAGGGAATCATAAATCTCTTTCGACTATTGGATTAAATTTGAGAGATGAAATGATGTTAGCCCGCTCTTAAAAAATGGGGCTAATATTTAGTTGAAGTATATGTTTTAATTGCTAATTTACTCTTATTGTGCACAATTAAAATACAGATATTGCTTTGAAATTGGTGGATAAGTTCCCAGATTTGGCTTTTGTTGAACTGGAGGAATCTGCGGGAGCTCGTGGGGGAGCACTCGTTACGTTAGCTACTAGACATTCAGCATTTCCCAGTGGATCTCATCTCCCTTTTTGGCAGCACTTGATCTACAAATGTGGGTATCTATCATTTCATCCATTTGAATGCATCTTCTAATTACAGGAAACAAATATTTTCTTCTAAAACAGTACTAATTAAGCCGCCTATCTGCCTCTAAAGGTATGCCACCTATCAATCCAAATCACATCAACAATATTCACAGAGATGTTGATGCAAATCTTGAAGAACCACTTATGCAAGGAAACATCATTAAACGTAGTATGTGCAATCAAAACATCACAAGAAATTTAATTAGATATTACAAATACTTTTAATCACTTTAAGAGCTCCAAAATTAATATCCCAAATATGGCTGTACACTCGCAGGAATCATTCATCTGTATGAGCTAATGTGGTATCGCCTAAAATGCCATGGTACGTATGAAGACCACTCGCATTTCAATATTTCTTTACATTTCATTTAGTAAGACAAAAATTTCTTTTAACCATAAAATTACTAGAGATGCCGTCACGAGAGTACTATTACTTATTGATGACTAAAATATGATTGTTTGTCTTAGAAAAAATGTTATTCTATCATACACTATTACTATAAATACTACTAAAATGTTGTAGTGGTAATTTTGTAAATAAGGAGTATTTTAATGAATATTTTTATATATAAATAATAGGTCCAAACTTATGCCACATCGTTTTAGTATTTTTTTGGGCTTTTGGGGGGGTAAACCATCACCTTTTTCTATTTCAAAATATTTTTATTGCTAGGCATATGATAATGACATGTGATGTTAACATTACATCCTTAAAATATTTTTAGCAGTTAAATTTTCATTTAAATTGCATTTTAATTTATAGATTTGAAATCAAGAGCTTGATAGTATTTATTTAAGGACAGTTACTTAAAATATAATATTATTAATTCATACATAAATTTCATCGTTAATTTAAATGGTTTAACAACAAAAAAATTAATAATTACTCAAAATCCTTAAAATAATGATCCATCGTTTTGATAATGGCTCCACTACTTTAGTTTAATAATTATTTTTAGATTATTTTATAAAAATATCCCATAAATTATCTGTCTCTTTTTCTATTTCGTCCTCAAATTATCAAACGCACCTATTACATTATCGAACTATTCAATTTCATTTTTATTTGATTAGAACATCAACTCTATCTATTAAAGTTAACGAAAAAATTATCATATGCGAGTTATGTGATATTTTTCATCCCACCCTAGGAGCATAATGGTCAATTTGTATCTTTTTTTTTTTTTTTGATAATTCAATTTGCATCTATTCCTCTCACCTAACGCCAAAAAGTATATGTTTCCTTCAATTGCTAGTTACTGTTATATAATGGCTATTAAAATAATAATCTATAATTAAAATGATTTATTTGATTAAATTAATAATTATTTTTAATAAATAAATTTAAATTTACTTTAATAAATTATTTTTTAGTTAACAATAATTTTATGGTATACTTTCTGTAAATAATAATTTATTATTAAAATAATACTTATAAACTATAAATAAAAATTATAAATTGGTTTATTGTTAAAATAAAATAAATATTTTTAAAATTAAAAATAATTATTTTGGAAATAATGATTTATTTTTAAATTAATAATAATTTATTAGTAAAATAATTAAAATAATGGTTTATTATTAAAATAAATGATAATTTATTATTATACAATAGCAACTAGCAATTGGTAGAAAATATATACTTTTTGGCGTCAGATTAGAGGAGTAGATATGGATTGACCATTTGGTGTCAGATAAGAAGAATAGATATGGATTGGCCATTATATTTCTGGTTGGGATAAAAAAGATTATTTGCCCCACATATGATTATTTTTCCGTTAACTTTAATAGATGGAGTTAATGTTTAGATCAAATAAAATAGAATTGGATAGGTTGAGGATATAATAGATGATTTTGATAGTTTTAAGATGAAATAGAAAAGAGAGAAATAATTTGAGGAATATTTTCATAAAAAAACTCTTATTTTTACATAAGTTACTTTTGGGTAAAGTTTACGCATATAGCACTCTTATAATTTACTCAATTTGAAATTGTAACATTCCCCCCGTCCCTCAAAATCTTTTAATCAAATTTCACTTTAGCCTTTCCTTCGATTATTAAGATAATTATCTTTATATCTTTTATATTTAAGATGAAAATTACTAATATTCCTTAAATTTTAAACACTTAATTTTATATACTTTATATTTAAAAATAAAGTTGCGAACAATTTTAAATTTTTAAATGAAAAGATAAAGATATCTATTTAAATTTAAATAAAATTATGAGATGTAAGTGTATTTTATATGATAACTTTTGATAACAGGAGGATGATACCCCTTAAATTTTTATTGATTACTCTCGCTTGTGATGGAAGAAAACCGTGATTACATTTTTATAAGCATTACATTGGAGCCTATATATATAAGATCACATTAAATAAAGAAAATATTACACATAAAAAAGAAAAAATACATAGTCGAATTGTATTTTTCATCAATGAATTTCAGAGGTGGAATTTAAAATACAGATTCCAAAGGTGAATCTGGTAATAGTAATTTACCAAAAAAATAAAATCATAACTAAGACCTGTATTCCTTGTAGGGTTTTGAGTAAAGTAAGTGTTCGGCAATAATTTTACCTTCTTCTCCGTAGACCCCTTCTCTCCCTTGTTCATTGAAATTCCCTCCCGGCGGCCTGCAAGCAAGAATATAGCAAAATAAAGCGGTCGGAGTTGGTCCCCGACCAAGGACACTCCGATGCTTAAGTCAGTTTCTTGTATAGATATAAGCTTATGTAAATAAAGAGAGAGAGAGAAGAAGATCAGAGAAAAAGGAGCCGAAAAGAGAACCCCTCTGCTGTCTTGATTTTTGGTATTTATAGATGGAGTGTCTGTCTTGCTTTCTATTGATTTGATAGCTACTTTATCTTGATAGGACTTAAAGTGGGAGTAGGTGACTAACATGAAATGCCAGATGATGTAAGCTTCGGGAGCCGTGTGGTAGTGTATTACATAAAGTAATTATACAACGTAACTAGCAAACTATTTAGTCCCAATTTAACTAGGATATAACCCCTGTTAGGGGGGTGCGATTTGTGGTCGGCAGACCACTCTTGTGGTCGGCCAAGCTATTTGTATACCTCACATTATGCCCCCACTCTGGTCGGGATAATTTATTACCCGAGCAGAGTAAAGTAGAGAAAAACTTATAAACTTTTATCCTTTCCGTATATAAAATAAACAATATGAGCTCAAAAATTGAAATTCATCAACAGTGGAAGTATGCAACATTGCATAGATATATACTTCAACAACAGTATAAACGGTTTATGCTTTTTATGAGATGCAAAAATAGAATCATGCTAAATCGATTTGCCTGTGCAAGTAATTATGTAAAGCCATAAGTCATAGGCATATGGAGGGCTTCTCATAACTTTCCATAATTTTGCTTTCCACCTCATATGTAATAAGACTTCAAAAATTAGAATGTTTCAGCAATAAAAGACAACGGGTAAGTATTGATGCACCTGGCCTTCTTAAGTCAAGTAAGACGAGGTGAGCTTGGGCCTGATTATCGAACTCTAAAGAATTCAAGAATCGAACTTGAACGATATGATTTGATTCTATTTTGAATAACCTTTTGTCTGCAGGATTGTTCGACATAGTACGGATGTTAATCCGAGAACCTTAGTTTACTTTTACTGCACTGGTAGGCTTAATATAGCTCTGAATAGTTCTTCAAAAACCATTTGGCATTTGAGCTGCAATAGATGGTTAGCTTTGACTGCGTAACAGACGAAGAAGAGGTAATTATCTTGAAGAAATGATGTGTCTTCAGCAGAGCGATTGACCGACTTGTCCCAATGTCAGTTTGCCGTAGGTGGGGGCTACTCTCGACCATACTTATGGGTTGGGCAATCTTTGCGAGGGCAATACATGTATGTAATAATGAGTTGAAAACCTCGCATAGTTGTGCAAGCCCTCTTCTTTCTTTCCCCTTCAAATTTGATCTTGTACTGAAACACTTAATGAATTTGGTCTTGTGCTAACTACTGACCGACCGATATTCCAGTATAATAAATGGTCATTTATGTTGGTAACACAAGGAGTTGAAGTTATTCTCAGCGTTCGCCATTGAATTCCGAAACATATCACGTAATCTTAAAACTATCCTTCCAGTTTGTGCATCTCATTCTATTGGATGTGCTTGGCAAAGTTTGCATGAGGAATAGATATGGGAGCTTGAAATACAAAACTCAGGTCCTTATCTGTATAAGAAGCCTTACTTACTTTACATGTAAATTTTGCATATAAGATGCTCGGCATGCAAGTTGCTCGGCCAAAAGCTGTTTGGCCACAAAAAGTTGCTCGGCACAGGTTTCTTTCAAGCTGCTCGGCCACAAGTTGTTCGGCCATACAAAAGTTGCTCGATCAGCACAGGTTTCTTCCAAGCTACTCGGGAACAAAGTCACTCGGTTGTTGCTCTTCATCAACTTTGGATGTCGCTAAGGATGACAAGTGTATTGAGAATACTTTGCTAAAAGTCATGTGAAAGAACCCGAGCATCCAAAAATAAAGATGTAACTTTGAATTCATCGTTTACCCAATTAAAGAGCCAAAATAAGATGAGAGAAACCTTTAGACGGTCATCAAAAAGATGAGAGAAACCAGTGAACTATGATCTGCCGGGTTACAAATCCTTTCAATGCACTCACAAGGTTAGAAAAAGAAAGAAAACCAAGCTAAATTGGGCTTTATTTCATGAAAACTTTAGACGGTCATAACTTTTTGCTCGGGTGTCCGATTTAGGTGATCTTGGTGTCTATTTCATGTATTTTTTCGAGATCTATGTGACCAAATTGCCTATGGTGGTTTGCGATGGTCAAAATTCTAAAATAAGCTCATCTTCATCACTTTTTTGGACTTTTTTCCTTGGGCGCACTTACTGTGGCTTCGTTTCTGCATGAATAAGTGTTTGAATGATGATAATTATGCTCGAGAATACCTCTACGGAGTAATAGCCTTACTCAGGAGCACCTTTGTCTTGCTCGGGATGCTTTTGATGACAAGTGACATTGCTCAAGGAGAGGAGCCATGCTCGAGATAGTCTTTCTACAAAGTAGTTAGCTTGTTCAGGGGCACCAACCTTGCTTGGGGATGTGCTTTGTCACTGCTAAGAGTTGTACTTTATCCTTACTCAAGGGTAAACTATGCTCTGCTTGAGGAGGATGTAGCCGACCTCAAGATGTGCCTTAAATCATGTTCGGGACAGAGGCCGAGCTTGTGATATGCTTAAGCATTACTGAGGGATATAGCCGAGCTCAGTATATGCTTTGTATCTTACTCGAGGGAAACAGTCAAGCTTGGGAGAGCGAGCTCGGGGTGCTTTAGATTTCGCTAGAGAAAGCCGAGCTCAGGGTACTTTAGATATACTTTAAACCATGCTCGAGAAGATGGAACCAACTCAAGATATGTTTTAAACCAAGTTTGAGAGAGAGCCGACCAAAAGATATGCTTTAGGCATACTTGGTAGTGATCGAGCAGAATAAGCTCTAGCAGAGGATAACGTGGTCTGATTTTGGTTTGCTCGGGTATAACTTTGTTCGGCTTATTCTACTCGGGAAGGCTTATAATCTGCTCAAGGATGTACTTTCATTCAGGAGATTCGTGTTGAAGGAAGTACTTTGCATTTGTGGACATGCATTTGCTGCGGTTAAGCTGCAGCTTGGAAATGACTTCAATGTGCTCGCCATAGCTTTCATTATTCTCGGAAGAAAAAATGCTCTTGTCAAGTCTTGGCTTCTCGAGATGATCCGAGTCGAAGTATGCTTGGTTGCACCATGATTTGTTCGGGAAGACAATGCTTTGCCTAGGGAGGATGCAGTCGACTTCAAGATGTGCCTTAAGTTATGCTCGGGAATAGAAGCCGAGCTCCTAATATGCCTTAATTTATGCTCGAGAAAGGGAGCCGAGCTCCTAATATGCTTTAAACTTTGCTCGGGAAATCCATGCTTCGGTATGTGCTTTATATCTTACTCGAGGGAAACCGCTGAGCTTGGAGGAGCTTTAGACTTAGCTGCTGGAGAGAGAGAGCCGAGTTCGGGGTATACTTTATACCATCCTTATATATAGAGAGCCGAGCTTGAGATATACTTTAACCTTGCTGTAGGAGAGAACCGAGCTCGGGAGATGCTTTACACCATCCTTATATATAGAGAGCCGAGCTCGAGATATACTTTAACCTTGCTGTAGGAGAGAGCCGAGCTCGGGAGATGCTTTACACTATGCTTGAGATAGATAGCCGAGCTCGGGTTTTGAGTTGAACTTTGCTCGAGGAGAGTAGCTGGCCGAGCTCGGGTATTCTTTGATGCTTGTTCGGGAATTAGCTTCAAACTTACTCGGGAATACACCCTATACTTAGGAATAATATGCTTGGAAATATGCTTATAAACTGAATCTTACTACCATTTGCTCGTAGATGGGCTTTTGAATTGGATCTCACCTTAAAGCGCTTGATAATATGCTTTCAAATTGAATCCAGTCATCACAATATGCTTTTTCAAATATGGTTGAGAAATAGCTTTCGGAAATGACTTCGGGGAAATGCTTTTGAAGGCAACCATACCTGAATAAGGTCGAGACATAGCTTTCTAATATAAACCGAGTTAGAACAACCTCGAGAATATACTATTTGAGATGACCCGAGCCAAAACATGCTCGGGAATTAGCTTTCCGAAATGAACCTAGCCAGAAGAATATACTTTTCTAGTCAAACTAACCAAAATAGACTGGCTTTTGTAGATAATCTAACCAGAATTTTAGTTGGGACTTTGCTTTCTGAAATGAACTGTTAGAACAACCATACTTTTGCTGATAACCCGACCTTAACATGGTCGGGAATAATAAGCCTTCTAAGATGAATCAAGCCAAATTGACCTTGGGAGTTAGCTTTTGTAGATAACCTGACCAGAATATGCTTGAGAGTATACTTTCATTGAGTGCTTTGGCTTTCGAAACCGATGTCATTAAGAGCTTTCGCTTTTCGAACCAATGTTGTGCTTTCATTGAGGGCTTTTGCTTCCTAGAATTGCTTTTTGGGAGCTTTGGCTTTTTGAGAGCTTTGGCTTTTTGGGTGCTTTTGCTTTCTGGGGGCTTTTGCTTTCTGTGTAATACTTTTCAATGAACCAAGGAACCGAAACTTGGTTTAAAGAGAAACCCGGTCAGTCAAAAAACTGGGGTTGTCGCAACTAGGACAAGCCAGTTGGACGTGCTTTGATAATTCTTTTCAATAAACCAAGGAACTGAATCCTGATTTAAAGAGAAACCCGGTCAGTCAATAAACCGGGGTTGTCGCAACTGGGACAAGCCAGTTGGACGCACTTTTGATAATTCTTTTCAATAAACCAAGGAACTGAATCCTGATTTAAAGAGAAACCCGGTCAGTCAATAAACCGGGGTTGTCACAACTGGGACAAGCCAGTTGGACGCGCTTTTGATAATTCTTTTCAATAAACCAAGGAACTGAATCCTGATTTAAAGAGAAACCCGGTCAGTCAATAAACCGGGGTTGTCGCAACTGGGACAAGCCAGTTGGACGCGCTTTTGATAATTCTTTTCAATAAACCAAGGAACTGAATCCTGATTTAACGAGAAACCCGGTCAGTCAATAAACCGGGGCCGAACCGACACTCCAAGGGGGTGTGGCTCCCTTTCTGTACCAACGTTCGGAAAACCGAACGTGGCTCCTTTCGATAATCCTTTAATTTTGTGCATGTCTCTGAAGCTAGGGTTATTTCTTTCATTGATAGAGTAATTTCTTTCATTGTGTCTGCAACTGTTCTTCCGTAATACTTATCCGCAAAAACTTTCAACAATAACAAATAATCGAATAATACATACATTAGATATACTTTTGCTCGGCAACAAAGTAGTAAGAAAGATACTCCTACATAAGAACTGCTCAACCTCGTACAAATTGTTCGGCTAACAATTAAATACTCCGCTCGTGCCTTAGATATAGGTTCCGGTTATGCTCAATGATTCAATTAGCATAGACATCTTGCTTTGGCAATACTGTATACATACAAGTAGTAAGCCAACAATGCTCGAATAAAAGTGTAGAATTCTTAGTCAACTAATATACATGCTAACTTCAAATAAAATAAAGTTAAACTTATAACTATGTTTGAAAGAAAGCAAAGCAGAACACGTCATACAGTTGATGCTCGGGTAATTCAAACCCAATAAGAAATTATACTGGGTAAGGAAATTCAAAGTTCTATCATATTTGAGGGCCCATACCTGATCAAACCTTGGCCTCACTTACTTAAACATATATATTATGCTCGGCATGAGAGCTTACGTGAAATTGATGTACAGCAATAAATTTGGGTAGTAGTTCGGCGATCAAATTGCTGCTTGGTCTGTAGTTACTTTTTTGGCAAATGGCATTGCTCGGAGGACTCACCAAATAAGGCTCCAACAACAATAGCTACATGTTAGCTTGTAACATCCAGCTCCGTCTCTGTATAATATTACTGGCAAATGGCCGCCTCTTTTTTTCCTCATTGATCAATCAAGAAGCTAATCTTCCAGCCCCCCAAATGGTTAAGAAACGGCTCGGCAATTGAGTCCACGTAGCTTTATCTGAAACATTGCTCGGCGCATGGAAACAATGCTCGGCAAGCCCCGGACTTTTGATCTTTATGTTCGACAAGCTCAATAAACTGATTGGAGTGCTCGGGAATTCTGGAATACGGCGCTTTACTCAGGAAGTCAGTCACCTTGGTCGGCAGCTTTTCTAAATAGCAGTACAGACCTTTGCATTTCAACTTCTTCTTTAAAGTTGCTCAAGGAGTTGACGTTTTCACTCAACATGTTCAGGAAACAAGAATATAAGAATATAAAGACTTTATATAGGACTGTGAGAAATTGTTCCTGCCCCTCAAATATGGGTCTGGTTGCTTATGTTCCTCCTCAATTAACAACATGCATATTTATTTATTTATTTATTTATTTTTTGTTTGGTCGGGAGCAGATATGTTTCTTCCACTGTTTGCTCGGCTTCAACTTCAAGATGACAATTCATTGTTTGCTCGGCAAATGTATTAGAGATGCCGTTTGGATGACTACACACACACACACGTATAACCTTTTTGATAATAACAGCACAGATTTTGACAAGACTTGCCAAAAATAAATAAATAGAAAGTACGTATCTGTTCATTACGGGTAAAAATGCCCCCTGAAGCTAAATCATGCCCCCAGTGAGTGAATAATGCCCCCGGCGATACTAAACTGAACAAGTGCTCCTGCAACAATAGAAGAGATGCTTTTGCTAGTTGTAGAAAAGATGCTTCTAACGGCAATTAAAGAAATGCTTACAGTAGTGACAGAGAGAGTCAATCTTGGTAGATCTATTAGATGGGCACAAATACGGGCCCCACGGTGGGCGCCAAATGTTTGGCAATAATTTTACCTTCTTCTCCGTAGACCCCTTCTCTCCCTTGTTCATTGAAATCCCCTCCCGGCGGCCTGCAAGCAAGAATATAGCAAAATAAAGCGGTTAGAGTTGGTCCCCGACCAAGGACACTCTGATGCTTAAGTCAATTTCTTGTATAGATATAAGCTTATGTAAATAAAGAGAGAGAGAGAAGAAGATCAGAGAAAAAGGAGCCGAAAAGAGAACCCCTCTGCTGTCTTAGTTTTTGGTATTTATAGATGGAGTGTCTGTCTTGCTTTCTATTGATTTGATAGCTACTTTATCTTGATAGGACTTAAAGTGGGAGTAGGTGACTAACATGAAATACCAGATGATGTAAGTTTCGGGAGCCGTGTGGTAGTGTATTACATAAAGTAATTATACAACGTAACTAGCAAGCTATTTAGTCCCAATTTAATTAGGATATAACCCCTGTTAAGAGGGTGCAATTTGTGGTCGGCAGACCACTCTTGTGGTCGGCCAAGCTATTTTTATACCTCACAGTAAGGTTAAATTTGTTTTATGCTTGCAGTCCCCTGCGTGAAGACTACACACGATAAAAAACATAAACAAGCGGAAGCATGTCAGTTGCTGCGATGCATTTCAGAAAAAGCCATATACGTGTATCATGGCTACTCGGATATATTAAAAAGCGAACTATATCAAGCCGTATTCCTAGCCATTGAGCATAGGATCGTTGAGTTTGTGGAAGAGTTCCTTAGAGCATGTCCGGAAATTGTTTCGGCTACCGATTCGGACGGTCGCAACATTTTTTTCCATGCAGTCTTACAACGGCGAGAAAAGGTTTTCAATCTCTTACACAAAGCTGCGCTAAATAAGAACATGATAGCAGCAAGCTGTTTGGACCACCGGGACAACCAGAAAAACACAATCTTGCATCACGCGGCAATGCTGTCACCTTCTCATCATCTTGATGGCATTTCTGGTGCGGCTTTGAAGATGCAAAGAGAGCTACAATGGTTTAAGGTGATGTCACTCTTCACTGTCACTCTTTTTCACCATCTTCGATATGCCTGCCTGCCTTTAGGTTGGGACCTAAACTATAGCTTGTTTGGTAGCATTTTTGGTTTTTGCTTTTTATTTATTTATTTATGTTTTTAAAATTTTATAAATTAAAACAGAAACATATTTGCTAAATTAATATATTTTTTTATTTTCAAAAATATGAAAACTTAAACAGAAAAATATAAAAAAAATGTATTTTTCTCTATTTTTTTCTGTTACAAAATTTTTTCAATTTTTACATTTTATTTATTTTTGTTGCATCATATTAAAGTAAGTTATTTTATTCAAATATTTTATTAAACTAAGATTATTATTAATAAATAATATATTATAATTAAATTAATTATCCACATTAATTTGTAATATATTTTATTAATTTATTTTTAATAAATAATTAAATTAAATTAATTAAATGAAATTAAATTATTATGAAATATATTTTATTAAATTATTTTCATAAATAATAAACTTAATTTAATTAATTTAAATTAATAATTTATTAAAAATTAATAAAAAAATATATTACATATTAATTTGGATAATTAATTTAATTTAATTAATATTAAATATATTTTGTTAAATTATTTAAATTATTATGAAATATATTTTATTTGATTATTTTTAATAAATAATATAATTAAATTATAGTTTATTATATTTTATATTTATTGAGTTAAATTTTTTAATATATAATTTAATTGATTAATTTAATTTAGTTAATCTAATTAATTAACTTTAACTAATATGAAATATATTTTATTAAATTCAATTAATTTTTTTGAAAACTAATAAAACTAAATATTTTATGAAAATAAAAATTATTAATTATAAACAAAATTATATTTTCAAACGCAGTTTTAGTTTTAATTTTAAAATAAAAAAAAAAGAACAAGAGAAAACAAAAATAAAAATCATAAATAGAAAAACATATATAGAAAAACGACATTCTTATCCAATGGCCCCATAGTAACAACTTATAAATAGATGTCTTCAAAACGTTGTGGAGCTTTGTAATGCCTTGAAACATGGCTCCTTAATTAATTTCTTTAATTTCAAATGATTTTTAATTGAGAAATTCAACTTAACTTTGAATATATTAATTTTGTACATATATTTAAGACGAATTTCTTTATTTCTCTCCTAAATATTACTCGAAATTGATCAGTCTAGGACCTGATTCACTTTTTCTTTTCTTTTTAATATAATTAATGTTTGACTTTTTATTTAGCTCTTTTACATCAGTTAAATGGGTACTTTTTATCCGTCAAAGAAATGGACATCTGGATATATCCCTTAATTAATCAACATGTAGATATTTAACTGACGGGAAAGGAATTTTGCTATTAAAAATGTTGGCACTTAATTGTCACAGAAAAAAAAAGGGGGGCCCTGAAGTGGTATCTTGGATAAAGCTTAGGTTAAAAAAAAAAAAGTTAAATTTACCCTACATTTAAATTTAGAGTAAACTACTTTTGTATCATTGTACTTAATATTAAAGTAAAATCATGAAGTATTTTAAATTTACAAATATAAAGACAAAATATTCATTCAAAATCGAATTTGATTAGGGGAACATGTAAGTGTAGGGAATGAAATACAGTAAGTGGAAATGTATTTTTTAAAAATTTTAAGAGTCAAAATTATTATCTATCCTAAATAGATTCTTTTAATTTTTCATCTTAATTAATTTGATATATAAAGCATGTGTAAAAATAAATATTTTAAGTTTGGGGAGATATATTAGTAGAAAATAGAACTTCAAATTATGTTAAATTTTAATTTAGTTTAACAACTGAGTTGGCCTCGGATCATTTTTTTAACAATAAATTGAAAAAGGATTAAGCTCTAGTAAATTAATTCACACTACAAGAAATAACATTTTTGGCGACCACTTTTTGTGACCAAAGTGGAATATGGTCGCTAAATGTCTACTTTTACTGACTAAAAAACATTTGGTTGCTAAACAGTTTATTTTTGGCGATCAAACAATATATGGTCGCTGAAAGTATATCATTTGACAACCAACTGGTCACTAAAGGGTATTTTCATCGACCAAATATTAATTTAGTTGACAAAGGGAAAAAGTTTGCTCCAAAAGGAAAAAGTTTGCTCCAAAATATTTCTCGCAAGAATTTGGCACCAACAATGACTTTTGGCGACCACAATGTTTGGTCGCAGAATATTTTCATAATTTTGACATTTCTATTTAGTGTTATTTTTGGCGACCAATCAGTTTGGTCACTAAAATGTCAGGTATTTAGCGACCAAATTGTCGCTAAAAGTGTGCATTTGCCGACCACAGATTCATTTAGTCAACAAAGGAAAAAAAAATTTGCTCCAAAAACTTTCCCGCAAGATTTTGGCGGCACAAAGATTTTTGACGACCATAATGTTTGGTTGCGGAATATTTTCATATTTTTTGGGATTTTTATTTAGTGCTATTTTTGGTGACCAAATCGGTTTGGTCGCCAAATGTTTTGTATTTAGTGACCAAATAGACACTAAAAGTTTACATTCGTTGACCTAATATTTATTTAGTTAGTAAAAAGGAAATATTTGCTCCCAAAATGTTTCTTGTTGAAATTTGGTTGCAACACAAACTTTTGGCAACCAAAACAATTTGGTCGCGAAACATTTTAATATTTTTTACATTCCAAATAGTTTCATTTTTAGCGACCAAGAAATCTAATCGCTAAGGGGGCGTTTGGAAGTGCGATTTTTAGTAATTTTTAGTCAAAAGTTGCTAGTTATAATTTTTTGTGTGTTTGGTAAAGCAAGTTTTTAGTAACTTTTTATAACTTTTAGGAGTTTTGTAAAATTTTTAGCAATTTTTAGTAACTTTTGAGTATTTGATAAAATTTTTAGCATTTTTAGGAACTTTTGTGCATTTGGTAAAACTTTTAGTAACTTTTGATCAGAGTAAATTACTGTAACAGAGCAGAAAAACAGCAAAAGTTGAGATTTTATCAAACACTTATTTTGTGACTTTCAGTAGATTTTTACATATTTTTGTGCTGTCAAACGGGACCTAAATATTAGACATTTAGCGACCAATAGGGTCACTAAAAGTGTCCACTTGCAATCAAATATTAATTTAGTTGGCAAAAAGGAAAATTTGTTCCCAAAATATTTGCCAAAGGAATTTGGCACCAACATCTTTGTTGGTGACCAAAACATTTGGTTGCGAAATGTTTTGATATTTTTGACAGTTCTAATAATTTTATTTTTAACGACCAAATGATCGTTAAAAGTGTCTTTTGTCCGACCAAATGATCATGTTATAGACTTACCCATGTCTGGCATATATGGCTCTATCCTTGGTTGGAGTTAAATTGTGTTATGTCATCGATCTTGTAGGAAGTGAAGAAGATTGTTAAACCAATGTACAAAGAACTGACAAATAAGAAAAGCAAGACGGCTCGCGTTTTGTTTACTGAGCAACACAGGCAAATGAGAGAAGAACGGGAGAAGTGGATGAAGGATATAGCAACATCTTCCATAGTGGTGGCAGCTCTTATAACCACTATTATGTTCACTGCAGCTTTCACTGTGCCAGGCGGTTACAACCAAGACACAGGCGCTCCCATTTACTTGGACCGCAACTCCTTCAAAATTTTTGTAATCTCAGATGCTTTGTCTCTCTTCTCTTCCGCCAGTTCACTACTAATGTTTCTTGGAATCCTTAAATCACGCTACACAGAAGATGAATTCCTTTTCTCGCTGCCTAAGAAACTCATAATCGGTGTTGCCACCCTTTTCTTCTCCATTGCCACCATGATGCTTACATTCGGCACCACAATTTTTATTGTCCTCAATGGCCGATTGCCATGGATTTCGGTTCCTATTATTTTGCTATGTTGTGTTCCGATTATGATTTTTGTATTTCCTCAAGTTCCACTGTTGTACGAGATTTGCGTCTCAACGTATGGACATGGCATCTTCCAGAAGAGCAAATAAATTCTGGTAATTAAATTGTTCCCTTATTGCATTCTCACCTTGTAAGGTTAATTATGTTATGGTTGTATTTATGGATTTGAAAATAAAGTATTCAGTGCAAATTGCTTAAATAAAATTACTCAATTAATATATAATTCTAGCTATTGCTTACATTAGCTTTTTATTATCGATTTGTTTACTTCAATATGATAAATAAAAATGAATTTCAAGCGATAAAAAATTTATTTAAAATTTTATAATAATAGCTTTATTGTTTATATGATAATAACTTTACCATTTTATTAATTTGTTTATTTATTGTCTCCTGCACATTATATTCAATATACTATGAACATATACAGAAAACTTAAGAAATGTAATGACAATTTGGACATTCTATCTTGACTTATTTTGTTGAAGAAAATTGAAAAAAAAATATTACATTGCTTATAGTCATTAAATTATATAATAATTTCCAGAATACATGTGACTCAAGGTGTATGTGTAACATTATTTGTAGAAATATATATTGACACAACCGGAAGCGAGTAAATTCTAATTTTTCAGGCAAAAATTAGAGAAAGAAAATCTCAAAGAATGTCTGTATTCAATCGATAATGAAAAACTGTTAATCTCTTACAATAGCTAATCTTTATATAGGTTAGAACTGAAATAAAATAAAATAAAATCTCACTACCAAAGGAAAATAAATAAAATTATTTAAGGAAAGTAAATAAAATCATCTCTCTAAAAAAATCCTCAATTCTTAAATAAGTATATCCAATTCATATTGCATTCTACTTGGGATATTTGGAATAGAAACGCTTATCATGATCCCTATCACCCTACCTGTCACGTCGTCAAGCTCACTAATTTCTATGAGTCGTTTTGGGTTTTTGGCAATCGAATTGATTTAGGAACTTATTTATAGTCATGTCCACATCATTCTTCTCCACTTAAGAAAATAACTTGTCTGCAAGTTATCTATGGTATGTTAAAAAAATAGAGGACCATCACAAGTAAGCACTTTTAATACAATTTCCGTTACTAACAAAACTATATATAATTCTAACATGGGAATAATCTTCATCTTTACACGCGATAATGCTCTAATTTTATTTTCTATGGACAATTCTTCGAGTAATTTTTCATACTTAAAAAATTTAGTCATATTGACCTATACTTCCTCAACACAACATTTATTCACCCTATTAAAATTAATAAATTTGAACATACTTTCATCTTTAATTCCTATTGTTTGAAGATTGATGAAATTACCAACTCTTTCACCATCAAATAATAAATCTAGGTTGTCGTGCTCACCATCAAAAGGTTCAATAAATTCTAATATTTTGAAATTTCTAATCTTTTTCTCTGGAAGACCAATTATGATTTTATTTTCTTCCATAAATAATTGATCTAAATTATAACTGTCTTCAAAAATAGTGTTCACAAAAATGGAAGCATCATTACCACAATATATTCTTTAAACTTACCACAACTTGTTGATTAATCCACAATTATCTTTTCTTCCTATGCCCACATATAATATCATCTTCTTGCTCATCCTCATCTGTGGATGATTCATCTCATTTGTTGATAGGTTGAGATGAAGATTCATAATACCAGCCATAGGATTTTAGGATTGATTACAAACAACATCTCCAACTGTAAGGTCTTTGGGCTAACTACGAGCATCATCTCCGGTTGCAAAGTTTTGGGGCTGACCGCGAGCAACATCTTCAGCACTCTTCCCATTGCTTCTCAGCATCCCCATCAATTCTTCGAGATGAATAGACACCGCTACTATCTCATTACGCACCTGTTGTACTTCGCCAATGCTTGCACAACAAATTAGGGAAAAACTTGCTTCAATACGACCTGACGCAACTAGAAGCGAGTAGATCATAATCTTTAAGGCAAAAGTTAGAAAGAAAATTTCAAAAAAGTCTATATTCAATCAATAATGAGAAATTGTCAATCTCTTACATACAATTCCTTACCTTTATATAGACTAGGGTTGAAATAAAATAAAATCTCACTATATAAGGAAAGTAAATAGAATTATCTCTCTAAAAAATCCTCATTTCTTAAATGAGTATATCCAATTCATATTTGCATTCTCGTTAGGAATATTTGGAATGGAAATGCCATCATGATCCCCATCATTCTAGTTGCCATGTTGTTAGATCCACTAATTTCTATGAGTCTTTTTGGAATTTTGGCAATAGAATTGACCTAAGAAATTATTTGTAGTCATGATATCATCTTAGATTATATACTAGAAATAAGAACATGATTGGATATATATGCATTCTTGTATTCAAAGCCGTCAATTCTTTTACGTAGAGATCAAATAAAGAAGATGAATGGCTTGGTTTTACATCCAATCATTTTGTATCTCAACTTGGTTTAACATCCAATCATCTTATATTTCGACCTTTTTAGGCATACAACAAAATATTCACAGGTGACTCAGTGTTGACCATTAGCCCAAATATAACAAAACCAAATAAAACCATACCTATCACTAAGTCTTATTGGAATAGAGTATATAGAATTGAGCCTTACAAAATCAAATTATTAGATAATATCTGATCCAATAGTAATTAAAAAAAAATCAATGTGTGACTCATATAGACCGTTAAATCATTGGCAACAACTACGAGTGCGACGCCCCAGATTTTCATAACCCGGGTACTCGGGGGTGACTTGACAGTTTTAGTAAGTATAAAGATAGAGTACTGATATTCCATTGTCATGCTCCAAATTTCCTCCAAGCTCAAGGTTGATCCACAATAATAAATTAAGGTATTCAAAACCCTAATTTAATCCCAAATAAATTATAAATCAGTAGGCTAAATTATTTGATAAAGATTCAACAACAAAGTACAAAAATAAGGATAAGAAATAATATTACAAAGTTGTCTAAGCGTCCCAATCACGCAATTAATTATACGTACCAAATAAAAGTAAATCGAGTCCAAAGCTTGCTTATTACAATCATCCGATAATTATTATTAAAAACCATAATTTTAAATAGAGTTTTCCATTATTGTGTAATAAGAAAAATAAATAGCTATTTTAGTGGGATATTTAATAGAAATTAACCTCTCTTTAGTTCTTCTTCAGTATCCCTTTGCTCAATATGCTAACAACATTTCCCATAATAAGGTGAACTACTAAAACTCAGTAATCAAAATCTCTTAGGTGCTTATTTGCAGTGGTCATAATATTATACTGTATTTATGACCCAATACAATGAACATAATTCGGTAACATACTGTTCATGCAACAAATAATCTAATAGACCATTGCTAAACAATTTAAATTGTACTTATAAAAGTCCAACATAATCCATCGCTACAACTACTATTTCACTTACACATTAAATAATGTACTGCTACTATTTTGTACAACATGGAATCAATGTTGCAGTGATAGGGATATTAGATTTAGATCTTTAAGATCTCGAGATTAAATCTTATAGCAATATTGAATTCACATAGTTTTTTATTTTATATAAAATAATCATCAAAAGGAATTAGGTATAATTAAATAATTCCAAATAAAATATTTCATACATAAGTAAGAGAAATTGCCAATCAGCAAAATTTAATAAAGGGGTTTAATCTAAATCATACTAGGATAGTTATGTTCTTTTTCTCCTTGACCCCTGGCCTTGGGAATGAGTGACTTTATCAGTTTAGCATCTAATGCATTCTGACGATGTCATCCACCAAAAACCTAACTGTTATGACTAGTTACATAATTGGCCACGTTAAAAGGGAGCATCACCTAAACAAATAGATTGGTTGCCATCTTCAACTAAAAAGACCATTCCTACCCACCCATCACACCATGGCCAAAGATAATTTTTAGTACTAAGTGCTTTAATTTATTTCCACCCTTTAACATTTCTAAGGGCATCTTACATGAAACTATACCTTTTTAATAGAACTGGTAATGTTCTCAGCTGATGAATTACATGTGGGCTTGTTCAGTCACGTGCGAGATTATTCAGTTATATGTATTAAAATTCTAAGTCTTTCATATTAGTCCATAATCCAGTTATAAATTTGATATAGCCACAAGTATTGCATCCACAAAGATAAGTAATTCAAGCACACAAACAAGTACTACTTAGGTGGTATAAATTTGACATTAGAATTAGATTTAACCCAATTATTTTGATAAGTTTGTCAGACTAACTTAGGTAAGTATAAGAATATTTCTAAATAAATATTAAACAAGCCAAGGTTGGTCAATGGGAGGAGACTTAGTTATTAAATGCAAGGTCGAACCTTATTAGTCTTAGTCTTGGTTTTTGCCCTTTCTTCTTAATTTATTTTATTATTTTAGGAAATATAAAATAATAAATAATCACTACAACAATAAACACTTTTAGCAACCACAAATTTAGTCACGAAAAGTTATTTTTTGGTCGCTAAAACTTTTGCCGACCAAATATAATTTGGTCGCCCGTTGGTCAGCAAAGGCTAGTGGCAGAAGGTATTGGCGACCAAAAATATATTTGGTCGGTAAACGTATAAGTTTTGCCAACCAAACTTTGGTTGCTACAAAATACGCCTTTGGCGACCAACATATATTTGGTCGGCAAAGGTTTACCCTTTAGCGACCAAAATTTTGGTCGCCAAAGATTAGTTTTTGGCAACCAATTGGTCGCTAAAAGGGTCTTTAATTGAAAATTTGAATTAATTTAACAAAAAAAAAAAATTCAAATGTGGCGCTACGTGGCATCATTTACTGACCTGTCATCATGCCACATGGCAACTTGTGTTATGTCACATGTCGACCTATGATTTCGTCACGTGTCGACCTATGATTCCGCCACGTGTCAGCCTACTATTGCATCACGTGTTGAATCTATATTTTTGAGATTTTTGTTATTGTTGTTGAGATTCAAACTCGTGCCATCTCTTTGGAAGTTCATGTGATTAGCCACTAGGCCAAGCTATTATTTGTATATATATTTTACACTTTTTTGTATATATAAACAAACCTTTATCACTTTTGGCGACCAATTGGTTGTAAGAAGTGCCCCTTTATAGACTAATTAGTTAGCAAAAGTGATAAAAAAATTATTATTTTTATTTAATTATTTTAACTTTTGTTTCAATAATTTGAAATCATAAATAATATATGAAACTATATAGATATTTAGTAAATAATTTATGAATAACTATTATATTTAACTAAAAATAATTTTAAAAGTTTTTTTTTATTTTCCTCCAATTCGTATGTGTAGCACATATTTAATACATATCTTTAATTTAGTTATATTATGGCTCACTAGATATATTTTTTTTCTTTATTTTGTATTTATATTTTTAAAAATAATTTGGTCGCATTTAGTTTTAGTTTTAGAAAATTATTTTTAAAAAGTAAAATTTTTGAAAACTATTTTAAGAATTTATTTCTAATAAAAAAAATATTTTAGGTGATTATATTTGGAAATAAGTTCTAAAAAGATAAAAAAAATGAAATTACTTAAAATTAATAAATAATATTTGTTATTTTTATTTTTAAATTTAAATTTAAAATAATGTCACTTTAATATAATTAATATTAAATTACACTAAACAATTATTACATATTAAAATGTTTAATATTCACTTGATTATAAGTCAAACAAACTATAAAAGTTACTCCAACGTATTTACTTTGAAAAAAAAATGATTATACATTCAAATTATCTAAATTTGATTTGGTGAATTTAGTTTTAGCATTAATTTGGTAACATTCTTTTATTGATCTATGATTATAATTTTTGATAATTTTTATAAATTAATTAAAATTAATAAATAAACATTAAAATAAAATTTATGAAATCTAATTTAAATCATACAAAGAGATAAATAAAGTTATTTGAGAGAAAGAAATAAAATTTAATTATTTTTATTTATCTATTTCATTTTTTTAGTGACTAAATTAATATTTGGTCGATGAAGAGATTTTTTTAGCGACCAATTGGTCGCCAAATGCTTGGAATTTAGCCACCAAATTTATTTGGTCGCTAAAAATAGATGTCAAAAGTCACTAAAAATGAATGTCAAAAGTTATTAAAATATTCCGTGACCAAATGTCTTGGTAGCCAAAAGCTATTTGGCAAATATTTTAGAACTCTTTCGCGACTAAATTAATATTTGGTCGGTAAAGATTAACTTTTAGATGCTTGGAATTTAGCTACCAAATTTATTTGGTCGCTAAAAATGAATAGCAAAAATTATGAAAATATTCCGTGACCAAATGTTTTGGTAGCCAAAAGCCATTGTTGGCGCGAAATGTTTTAGAACTCTTTAGCGACTAAATTAATATTTGGTTGGTAAAAATTAACTTTTAACGACTAATTGGTTGCTAAATGCCTGAAATTTAGCGACCAAACTTATTTAGTCGCTAAAAATAAATGTTAAAAATTATGAAAACATTCTGCGACCAAATGTTTTGGTAGCCAAAAGCCATTGTTGGCGCCAAAGGATGCAGGTAAATATTTTAGAACCCTTTAGCGACTAAATTAATATTTGGTCGCTAAAGGTTAATTTTTAGCGACCAATTGGTTGCCAAATGCCTGTAATTTAGCGACCAAACTTATTT
The DNA here is from genome assembly GCA_019916065.1 of Vitellaria paradoxa. Lineage (NCBI taxonomy): Eukaryota > Viridiplantae > Streptophyta > Magnoliopsida > Ericales > Sapotaceae > Vitellaria > Vitellaria paradoxa. Next base: position 53,081,588 of record CM034233.1, on the reverse strand, counting down.
GGTCGCTTTGGTCACTAAAAATAAATGTCAAAAATTATGAAAACATTCCACGACCAAATGTTTTGGTAGCCTAAAGCCATTGATGGCGCCAAAAGATGGAGGGAAATATTTTAAAACTCTTTAGCAACTAAATTAATATTTGGTCGCTAAATGTTAACTTTTAGCAACCAATTGGTCGCCAAATGTCTGTAATTTAGTGACCAAACTTATTTGGTCGCTAAATATAAATTATTAGCGACCAAATGATATTTAGTTGGTAAAAACTAATATTTAGCGACCAAATTTAGTTTTGGTCACGAAAAATTGTTGATAAAAATGCCTTTTCTTGTAGTGAATTCCTCAGGGTTTTTTTTAATCGTAGAAAAATTTCCAAGTTTTGTTTTATTCTACTATAAGTAGTAAAGTGAATAAATTAAACAATTAAGTCCATATAAAATTATAGAATTAATACATTCTAAGTTAGAATTGAATTCGATCGGATAATAATATTAACCACAATAATAATTTGAATTATTTTCAATTATCATGCTATTTATAATCAAACTCTTAATTCATTACATTATGCTGGAATATGTTTCCAGCTTCAAGATGTCCATAAAATCTCAATATATTTATTCCAACATTTAAGAAAAATATTTGAATTATCTAAGTAGATATTTATTGGACAATAAAATATTTTATGAAATTTAATTTCATTAATTTGACTTAGTCACGTAAATCTAGATTTAAAAAAAATAGAGTTACATAACTTATTAGGCTGACAAAACAACCTAAAAAATCAATTACGATTAATCAAGTTCATTTAAAGAAAACCAAATAAGGGAAAAATTAGTCTTATATTTCAATTGGTCATTTTATCAAACATTTAGTTAGCTATTTTAGTTTTAATAAAAATTTCCAACCATAAATAATACAACTAAATACGTAAGCTAACTATCACAATTGTTGGAGTGTCAAAAAAGCACCTAATATCTAATTATAATGATTCTATGCCTTTTGGAAACTCACTAGGTAATATTGAATTAACAGTTTACTTAACCATTTCATCAAACAATAGGTGTGCGTTACTAATTTAGGCTTAATGTGTATTTAATCATTCTAGGAAGTATTCATAACGTTAAAACACTGAAATTAAATTAAGAATAAACAAAATAGTTCAAAGATTCATTCTAAAGTTTGCATGGCAAATATGGCACCGCTATAGTGCTCTGTCTGTGATAACCCAAAAATTTTTATTTATATAATTAAGTAAATTTTGGAAATAGTTATGGTGGAGTAGAATATAGATAGTAATAATTGCAGTGAATTTGAAAACTTGGAGCTTTATTGTGCTTATAACATGTATTAGGCTTAAGAATGCAAGAGTTACACATTTGATCGAGGGAGAGGAGTCTTGGGCACACGACAAGGAACTCTTGCGGGCACACGCCCAAGAAGGGGTTAGGCACCTAAGCTACTGCTGAGGCTAGCCACTGGGATGTTAGTTTGATTTGCACCCGGTCTTTTCCAACTTAGCCTTTTCAGGCTATGACAATGGGAGGATTGCAGTAGAGGGGAGGTAGCTTACTGGTGAAAGCTTGGCCTCCAAGCATACATGAGTATATGTGTGTGTAATGGAAGAGAGAGAGAGAGAGAGTTTCGGTTGGAAAAGAAGAAGAAAGAACTGGGAAGAACCGAATAGAACCAAGGTTAGTAAGTGATTCAAATCTCAACCAAATTAAAATTAACTTTGTAGGAATAAAATTAAGCCTATATTGAGCACGTGCATGCAATCGGTTTGTTGTTAGGATTAACGGTTTAGAGATGTCTATCGGTGAAGTTACCGACTTTGCTCAACTCACTGTTTCCTTCGTTTCTTCACTTGAGGTAAGGATTTAATGTCTCTTACTAACATATATGATGTGTAGAGAAGATTAGAATAATATTGGTATAATTATCTTGAGTTTTTGGATGAAATCTGTGGAAGATAAAGGAAGTTATATATGTATATATATGTATGTATATGCCAGTAATGAAGAAAATGGACTTTAATCTATATATAGAGCCATGATTGGTGAAATCTCAAATTGGTTTTTCCATTTGATGCCCACAAGTCTTGTGGTAACGTTTGAAATGAGAAATTTCAAGAATTTTGTTCAAAAGTGAGCCAATTTAAGGTCCTAAGTGGATAATCACGAAAGAATAGAAAACAGAGCACCAAAAAGTAACCTGTCTAGAATCTGTGGGTGCACGTGAAATTCACCTGTTGGGCACCCAACAGTTTGGGTGCACATGGGGAGTCTCAGTAGGGCGCCTACTGACCTAGCGCATATTTTGGACTTAGTTCTATTTGATCCTTCCAGTATGGACATATAAATGTTTTAGTACTTATATTTTACGTAACATTCTAATTTATCTAGCATGTTAGTTTTGTGATCTTGAAGAGGTGTTTAATGATTTAAAATGAAACTAATTGTTATTAAGTTAATAAATTAAAACAGTTCAACAATATATTCAGAATAGTTAAATAAAAACAGTTAAATATCATTACAAAAAACAAAAAAAGCATCATTATTATTAAAAAAATAGCATGCACAAAAAAATAAAAATATACCAATAGTAATAGCAACAAAAAAAAAATAATGCATGATATTTTCAACAAAAAAAAGAAAAGCACATTTATAATTAAAAAAGAACTAAAAACAACAATATTATTATAAAAAAATAGAATGCAAACAAAAAATATAGCAATAGTGATAAATGGCATTTTTTAACAAAAAAAACTTTATTTTTAATTAAAAACTAAAAGTAACAACAAAATAAAAAATTATTTTTAATTAAAAAACTAAAAGTATATGAAAAAAAAAATTTACATGCCTTAATCCGTATTTGGGTGGGAAATCAAATCGGTATAGGTACTTTTTCAACCCCCTCATTTGGCCAAAAAAAAAAAAAAATTAGTATATATAGCTATATATGCTTCCCAAGAAAGAAAGAGGGGCTTACTGGCAGTAGAACGGCGGTGATAGGCCAACTAGCTGTGATAGCAAGCAAGGGAGAGAGAAAGGACTTCGGAACAGCACAAAGTGAGATAAAGAACTAAGGGAGGAAAAAGAAAAAGAGGGAAAAAAAAAGTGCGCACCAAATTTTTAGGTGAGCATTAGCGACCGCTTTAGTGACCTCTCATCACAGTCGCTCGAGTATTCATTTCATCCATATCCTTTGCGCAATTGTAATTGTGGAGCCAAATGGAGGTAATTGCAACTCTAAAAGTGTAATTGCAATCGTTCTAGGTGGATTTTCGAATTTTTCCTCTGTAAAAGCCAATTCTTTTAGTAGTGCGTGGTTGATATGAACTAGTGGAGCCAAATGGAGGTAGAGGGCAAGTGACCCCTTTGATTTTGGATACAAAATTACCAAAATACCTTCGGTATTTTGTTTTATTAAAAAATAAATTAATTCAAAATTATGGTATTTTGGTCTTATTAAAAATTTAAAATTAATTCAAAATTTTTAATATAAAAGTAATTTACAAGAATCAAACCTAAGTATTTATTTGTGAAATAACACTACTGGAAAATGGGATATCAGCGACCGAATGGAAAAGTGGTTGCTAAAAGTAATAGCGACGGCTTAGCGACTGCCTGCAGGAGGTCACATTTGAGTCGTCGTTAAAAAGTATTAGCGACCGTCGAAGCAGTCGCTGAGTTTTTTGCGACGATGGCTGCGACCGCTTGGGGAAAGACATCAGACAATTAACGACTGCTACAGGCGGTCGCTAATAGCTAGTAGCGGTCGCTGTTTATTTGGAGCGAAAACTCTTCAGATGGCGCCAGGTGGCGTGAACTTGTTGCGACCGCTGCGACCGTAGGTAGCGGTCGCTAATTGACTAAAAGCGGTCGCAATTACTTACCGGGAAAACCATGCCATTTGGCGCGAAGGTATTAGCGACCCTTTTGGTGTATTAGCGATTGCTTTAAGCAGTCGGTAATACATATTTTAATATTTTTTTATAAAAGAATCTCAATAATTTATTATAATAAAATGTCAATAATTTTTTTTACAAATCAAATTATTTAAATTATCTATTTAATAATTATTTATTATTTATTTATAATAATTATTTATTTAATAGTTGCTAATTATTTATAATAACTATTATATTTTATTATTTATGTATAAATATTTATATTAAATTAAATTTAATTATATTTTATTAATTTGCACATGGAACTAAAGAATTTTTTCATAAAATCAATTAAAAAAACAAACATGGCTCATAATTATGATTATATATACAAACACAATATCAAATTACAATTAAAACAAAATTTTATTATATGTAAATGTTCAAAATACAAAAACTAAAACATATATAAATGTACTGATCAAAATATATACAAATGGATCCTAATCGTCCTAATCCAGTCCAAGAGGGCCATCCGCCATCGTCCGGGTCCTACAATGGAATAATAACGAAATTAGAAAATAATAAAAAGACATGAATATATAAATTTATAAAATTTTAAAGAGTAATAGTAACGAAAAATAAAATTTTTAACTTGAGGAGGATGAGGTGGATGGCTCTGACTCTAAGAGAGGCGCCTCTCATCTCAGCCATCATCTCGGCCCGAAGTGATGCCTCTCGTGCGTCCATCTCAGCTCGAAAGGTTTGGAGCAAATCCTGGTCGCGACGTCTAGCCTGAGAAGATGACTCTGCTTGTGCGACGGATCGGTGTGGAATACCCGCGCCCCGTGTAAGCGTGTATCCATGACCATCGCGCCTGACAATGGAGAAACATATCTCATCCCTCTTCTCCTCGGACTCCCTCTCATCCGGCGGTAGCTCGTCTAGACGTGCATTAAACTGCACCTAATGCAAACAAGCTGAAATAGAAAAAACAAGATAAGTAACTATAATATCGAAAGCAAAATTAAATTATATGTTATTAGACAAAATATTAAAATTAGTTACCTGTATGGCCAACCTCTGACGAATCAGTACGTCAAGTCACCAACCACATGAACATCCAATCTATCCTCAAGCCCTCCTCTGTCCTCTGTTGAAAGGTAAATTGTATGTTAATAATTTACTATCATTAAATATGAAAATAAAAAAGTCGCTATTGGCGTGGTAAGCTAATGTTTCTACCTCGTGGCGAGCCTGAAAAAAGTGTCGAGTCCCCTCCTTGTGGCCCGGCCCCTACATTCCTCGATTTCACAAGTTCCTCTAGGCCTCCGCCTATTTTAAGTTTGTCTCGATTAGTTTTTGTAATTTACGCTTTATAACATCAAAACTTAAGGAAAAAAAAATCAACTCGCAATCTACTCACCTGTGCCTCGGGACTCGACCAAAACCTGACGAGCTCAGCCCACTGGTGGGGAAGAATGCTCGGTGGGACCCACTGGAGGATGTCAGGGTCATTCTCATGACCCTTCCAGTATTTATCTTTAATCTTATTTTTATGATCCTTCCACAGCTTCTGACACTTGGCGAATATAACGTTCTGGAAGTCTAGAGGAACATCAACTACATTGGCCTAAAAATGACAAATTGTAGAATATTATTTATGTTACAAGTTTCAGCACATAAACCACGTACAATTAGAATATAAAATTTTCATACCTGCACCTCGGTCCATAGACCCTCGAACGTAGAATCTTGGAAACGATCCTACTCGAGGGTGGTCAACGGGAATCTAATAGGATTCCGGACCAAATGTCCGAGCTGTGAAATCAGAGACCGTCCATCCTTCCCCACTGAATGGGGCATGTCATCCCACTGAACAGTCATCCACTGAGATCCATAGTTCCACTGCAGCAATCCGTTCGAAGGCCCTCTGCCGGACCTCGAAAGCCTGCTCGAAGTGGGAGAATCTGTTTCAAACAAATTGTTACGCGATAAGTCTAGACATAATATAACTACCGTTGTTGGATAAGATAAATTTTAAAACTGACGAACTTTACCTACATCTGTATAGTTAGTCACTGAAGGATGCGCGGAAATAGGGGGTGAAGGTGGGACAGCATCTACTAAGCTACTCCTAGCACAGGATAGGCCGAGGCGCTCAGCCATCGTCCTAGGACCAGTCCTCTTCCTAGAGCGTCCAAACATGGCTCCCTAACTGTTCACAATTTAAATTTATTACAATTTCAAATACAAAGAAAAATCAATTTAAAATCTACTTTGTTCGGATAAAAAAGTATACAACCGTGTATTAGGTATGTAAATCAACCGTATCTCCTTCGACCGTGTCCCTAACCCAATTAACATCTTCATCACGTTGGACGATTGCATCTTGGTCTAGAGCTTGTTGGGCAAATGGATTAATATCTGGCTCATTGCAGTCGATCTGGCACACCCCCCTCCTTGACATTTTAACTACAATTTGCCAATTGGGATCGGCTCGATCGCCAACATAGTAAACTTGCTCTACCATGGATGCCAGTATGTACGGTTCAGCTTCTATTTGTACATCTCGATGTAACAAATTGTTGAAATTGACCAATTTAAATTGGTACTTATCAGCTTTAACCCCGTGAATTAAATCAGCCCAAACACACTTAAAGAATAAATATCTCAAACTGCGATTGTAAACGATTTCAATAATGTCGTTCAGTTGGCTGTAATAGTAACCACCGTCAACAGATGGACAACCGATGCCACTATTTTGTGTAGCTTGCCTATCATCTACTTCCTTGATGCGAAATCGAAACCCATTGATGTCACAAGCTGTGTAACGTCGAGCTGTCGTGTAAGGACCATCAGGCAACTGATTTATTTCATCGGTCAAAGTAGATTCCATAGTATTTCATAAATTGTATACCTATGAAATGTAAATTATCATGAATTAATTAAACACAAATTCATTGTGATGTGAAAAACATATAAAAGTATATGAAAATATTTAACACGTACGTAGTTCTTAAACTAGTCATGAAAACATTGATAATGGGACATTCGAATTTGATTGTTTGTTGCACGAGGCATGTTCTGTTTCAGCTCGTTTATGTGTCTCCTGAAATGCAAATCAAATTGGATTGAGAATAATCATGATTTTTATTACAAATATGGTGTAATTAACTTTCTCTATTACAAAAACATAACTTACTGGGTCAATGGCACAACTAATTGGCTGTTGAAGAGCATGAACCGATGAGCTTGGATCCACTCGATGTGGTTGAGATCAAATGATGTGCCTTCCCCAATAGGGCCTTCATTTATCCGCTCCGGCCTGCTAAACTTTGTTTGGACATCATCGTTTAGATATGCCGCACAAAAATTTATGCACTCATCCATCAAATATCCTTTCACTATGGATGCCTCCGGTTGAGCTTTGTTCCGCACATACCTCTTCAATGTGTTCATATACCGCTCGATCGGATACATCCACCTAAATTGGACAAGGCCACCAAGTCGGGCTTCTTCAGTTAGGTGTATGGTCAAGTGAACCATGACATCAAAAAATGCCGGTGGAAAAATTTTTCCAGATGACATAGTGTCAAAGTAATCTTGTCCTGCAGACCCTTCAAATCTTCTGTATGGATTACTCTGTAACACAACTGTCTGAAGAAATTACTGAGCTCGATCAACGGCTGCATAACATTATTAGGCAGACAATTCCTTACTGCTATAGGCAGCAACTGTTGAAGCAGGATGTGGTTGTCATGACTTTTCAAACCCTATAACGTCCGTTCGCTCATGTTGACTCACTTCGAAATATTCGAGCAATACCCATCAGGTACCTTCACGCCTTTCAGAATTAACAAGAACGCATCATTCTCCTCCTTGCTCATGGTGTACTGTGCATGTGGCATGTATGCCCTGTTGGACTCTCCCGGCTGCAAGTGCAATGGAGTTCTCAATCCCATCTCCTGTAAATCACGTCGAACATTAGCATTATCCTTTGATTTCCCCTTAACACCAAGGATCGTCCACAATATATTATCGCAAACATTCTTCTCAATGTGCATGACATCCAAGTTGTGCCTGAGTAAGTTGTCTTTCCAGTAGGGCAACTCATAAAAAATACTTTTCTTCTTCCAATTATGGGTTCAGTTCCAATTTGCACTAGAAATAGATGGTAGCGGGGGGCTAATAGATCCTGAAAGTCATATACTATTTATATTTGCTCCCACTCCATCTGGGCCAACAAATCAACCCCGGTCATTGCTCGTGGTGCCGGACTAAACTCCCGAGTGCCGTCAAACAAGACTCTGTCCTTCCTAAACCTATGCAACGGAGGTAGGAAGCGTCTATGACCCATGTACGCCCACTTTCTACCATACTTTAGCCAAGTTGACTTCTTGCTCTGATTGCAACAAGGACATGCGAACTCTCTTTTCGTGCTCCAACCAGATAAGTTAGTGTACGCTGGGAAGTCGTTAATTGTCCATAGTAATGCTGCCCGTAGTTTAAACATTTCATTTCTTATTGAGTCAAACGTCATCACACTGTCAGCCCATAATTCATTAAGCTCTTCAATCAATTGTTGCATATAAATGTCTATTTTATCCCCGGGACCTTTAGGTCTGTCAATCAATGTCGATAGGATGACAAAAGGTTGCCTCATGCACAGCCAAGGTGGAAGATTATATGGAAATAACAATATAGGCCACGTACTGTGAGTTGCCCCAGTCATGCCTGAAAATAAGTTAAATCCATCAGCAGCCAAACCAAGCCGCACACTGCGAGAATCGGCAGCAAATTCAGGGTTTCTTTGATCAAAATCCTTCCACGCTGGAGAGTTTTCTGGATGGGATAAGTTCTTATCCTCCCCGCTGTTCTTGGCATATCATGTCATTAGTTTAGAGATCTTGGATGACATGAAAAATCTTTTCAGTCGTGGCTTAAGAGGGAAGTAGCGCACTTGCTTTACAGCCACAAGCTTACCACGGTTTGAAATACCCAAACGATTCTGCCAAGTTTGGATAGTACTGACATTCTTCCACCTCGAAACCCCACACACGGTACACATATCGAGGTTGCCATTCTCATTCTGAAACAACATGCAACTATTGGGACATGCATCTAGAGTTTTGTATGTGAATCCCAAATTCTCAGTTAACTTGTGTGCCTGGTAGTACGAATCAACAAGCTTAGCTCCCACTGGTAAAACCCTACGGAGCAACTGCAGTAGCATGTCAAACGACGTATCCGACCAGTGATTCAATGCCTTCAAATGTAACAGCTCAACGATGAATGAAAATTTACTGAATTCCTGACATCCAGGGTATAATTCTGTATGCGCATCGTCGAGTACTTCAAAATATCTCAAGGACTCATCATCCGCACCTAAGCGGGGCCTAGTTCCACCCGTTAGATTAATACCAGCACCGCTGTCTTCATGTGTCAATCCACATGTGATATCAGCTAGCATCGCGAGCATTGGATCAGCTTCATCTGTAGCCTCAGCCTCCACCTCAACAGTTTCTTCCGGATGAGAGGTGGTATACTCTTCCCCATGGAGAGTCCAGAATTTATACTGCTTCAAGAACCCATTACGGATCAGATGCTCCCTAACAACCTCCTGTGTATAGTAATACCGGTTAGCACACTTTCTGCAAGGACAACTAATGTACTCACCGGGAAACCCACTGGTGAATACACTAAACTGATTAATCCCCTCCATATACTTCGAGGACATCCTATTCGGCAAATCAATTCCACTCTTATCCATCTCGTTTAGAGTGTCTGTGGAGTCCCAAAAGGATAAAATGTCATTACTATAAAAAGTAGTGCCATATGCAAAACACCTAGTCTTACACTTTACCTCCTCATTACAGGTTGGTTGGTCCTATCCCATTCGAGAATGCATGATCTAACTTGCACTCAACAACTCAATGCCTTTGTCCCCTAATTAGATAAAATTTCGGCAGCATGTCCGCGAGGTTCTCCAAGTACACATCACACAGACGACATCAGTCGTACCCTGTGTATGCACCCGGAGAACAATAGGACGTCAACCGAAACTTCATCTAACATTGGACAGTACATAAGTTGTTGAAGGCAAGATGGATAATTGCATTCCCAAACTGTCCAAACTGGACAATTCAAAAATCGCGTACGTCAATCCCCGCACATTCATCGAAAGGACAACGAACCTGGTCAAAGACCCAATCCATTGCCTAAGGATGACCAAATGGGTGGCATATGAGATTCTCAAACGGGTCTAAGTTTCACTAATGTATGCAAATGAATAAAATAAAGTAGTTCTCAATGTCTGTTTGTTTTCTAACTTAGAATAAAGTATTTATAAAGATATTAGATTTGGCCCAGGCAAGATTAGGGGTTTATTTTTAATTAGTAATTGAACTAAGTAAATATTATTAATTAACTACTGCTGCTTGTCTAATTAATTACTATATTATTCGGTAAATTACCTAGAAATAATATTATAATATTATTATTTGACCTAATTTACTTATCGTATTCGTATTGGATTGGACTGGGCGCAAGAAAGATATTGGATTTGGCTCAAGCAAGATTAGGGGTTTACTTTTAATTAGTAATTGAACTAATTAAATATTATTAATTAACTGCTGTTGCTTGTCTAATTAATTACTATATTATTCGGTAAATTACCTAGAAACAATATTATAATATTATTATTTGACCTAATTTACTTATCGTATTCGTATTAGATTGGACTGGGTGTAAGAAAGATATTGGATTTGGCCCAGGCAAGATTAGGGGTTTACTTTTAATTGGTAATTGAACTAATTAAATATTATTAATTAACTACTGCTACTTGTCTAATTAATTACTATATTATTCGGTAAATTACCTAGAAATAATATTATAATATTATTATTTGACCTAATTTACTTATCGTATTTATATTGGATTGGACTGGGCCCAAGAAAGATATTGGATTGGGCCCGAGCAAGATTAAGGATTTAGTTTTGGATCGGGCCCAAGGATTAGAGTTAATTATTGTTATTCAAAAAAATAACACTTAAAAATTATACATTTATGTATTTATAATTCCAAATATCTTACTTTAATATTGTTCATATTTAAAATTAATTTCTTAATTGGTTAATCATTACTTCAAAAGCAAATCATATTAAATATTATTTTTCATATTTTTATATTTTTAAATTAAAAAAATTAAGCACTCACTCTTTTATTATTTTTGATAATTATTTCACTCAATGATAATAATATATATAATTTATTTTCTTACAAAGAGCTAATTTCAATTCACATTTTTAAATTTAAAAAAAATAAACATTCACTCTTTTATAATTTCAAAAAATTATATTTCAATCAATATATTTTTACTTTTTTTAATACTAATTTTTAATACTTAATTTTATTATTTTTAATACCTACTTTAAATATTTAAATTTATAAATAATTTTAAGCTTAATTTAATAAAACATTTGCTCCGTTCAACAAAATTACATTTCTCTTTTTAAAACTATGTTCATAATTATTTTAACCAATATTTTGTCGCCTTTCACTCATACTTAATTAAATTTATTTTTATAGTTAGTTTAATAAATGATAATAAAAGACATAAATTGACAAAAAAGTCAAATCTTTATTTAGTCTAATTAATTTTTTTTAAATTTAAATCTTTATTTAGTCTCCTAAAGTTATATGACATCTCCTAAAGTTTCCTTGAATTCGTAGCTTTTTAAAAAGAATAGTTATTTATCACTTTTTAAGTTTTTCAAAATTCAAACTATATTAAAAAAATTTAAAAAGTAAGGTATATGTGGTAATTCTAAAAAATCCCCATTAAAGTAATATTTTAATTTAAATTTATTTCAAATTTTTCTCTCCAAAAATATTTCCCATTCCCTAAATTTTTCTTCTAAAATATCTTTTTTTCCTCGAACATACCAATTTTTATAAAATAAATTTAAAAAATAGAAAAATTAAATAAATTAAAAAAACAGCAAAAAAAAACTGCAAAAAAATAGCAAATTAAAAAAAATTAACAGTAAAAAAAACAGCAATATATATAAAAAAACATTACATAGTAAAAAAAAATTTGACAGCAACATTGCAACAATATTACAAACCACAACCAACAATTCAAAAACAAATCCCAATCAACAGTATATATATGAAATAAACAAATTAATGAGTAACTAAAATAAAAAAAAAACAATAATATATACATGCATGCATGGATGAATCATCAAACCCCAACCACAAAAAAAATATATATATTTACATTAATCCAATAATAAACATGAAAAATACAGAAAATAAAAAAAATTCAAACTAAAAAAAAAAAAACCCAAACCTGGTGTAGTGGTGGTCAACCTCCAAAAAAACTCTAATACACAAAAAAAAATAGTATGCAAGAGAGAGAGAGCAAGAGAGAGAGAGAGAGAGATAGAGAGAGAGAGAGAGAGCTAGAGAAGGAGAGCATTACCGGTCGCCCAGCAACGGCGGCAAGGGTGGTTCTGGCAACGGCAGCGGGGAGGAGAGAGAGGCAGTGGGGAGAGGGGAGAGAGGAGAGAGCGCGAGGGAGGGAGAGGAAAAAGAGGGAGGGAGGGAGAGGAAAAAGAGAGAGACGCTCTGCCCGATATAATCAGAATATTAGGGACCGCTACAAAGAGTATTAGCGACCGCTAAAAGCGGTCGCACGAATTTTCTCGTCGCCGATACCTTGCCGCACCATATTGGCGACGGCAGTTAATTACAGTGACCACTGAAAACAGTTGCTAATACTCTTATAGTGACCGCCTGAAGGGGTCGCCTGAGTTTTCCACTCGTCGATTAGCCAATCTCTAGTAGTGTAAAGTGCATTTTTTTATTATACTATTGAGTACTTCTAAGCATAATATCAATAAATATAATATATAATATAATAAATTCTATAAAAAATAAAATTAATAATAATTATTTTTTGGTAATGAATGACATCTTTAATAAACCTAAGGTGCTCTTAAAATGGCTAGTTAAACAATTGAACTGTGAAAAATACATTCACCAGTTTCATATGAAAAAATAATTTTCTCTTTTCTTAAAAGTGACATCTTTCTATCTTACTCTTAATTCTGATGTAACTCATTAGCGATTTTTTAAGTGCCTGGTGTCTCCTTTAATCAAAATCTTGGCTCTGCCCCTGTTAAAATGCAAGTCGAACCATCAAGTCAGGAGACTTAGTTATCCCACTTCATTCAACCTTTTTATATCACATTGAGACCTATATATTTTGATGAGAGAAGAGTCTGTACATATAATATGCTGCCTTTGATGGGGTCGTATAAGTTATGGAGTCTTAACTTATTATTTTAAAATTATAGGTCTAGCTTTATTTTATTTATCTCATGCTTCTACTCTAATCAAGAATTAAGTTCGCTTGATATGCAATATAAATATATTTTATCTGCATCGCGATTTACGAAAAAATTAAGCACATGGCAATAATCTATATAAACAATAGCTCATTAATTTGACGTTTGTATATTTTCAACCGTTATATTCATTCAATGGTCAAAATTATTTCTTTTTCTTTTTACTTTGGTTTTCTTTTTGGTCAGTTCATGTGAAAATATAATCCCTCACTCTTCTCATATATTTTTTGAATTTTATTTATATATAAAAGTTTTTAAATTAATATTTTGAAAAAATATGATAATATTTGTAATAAATAATAAAATTGTATACATTTATTAAACAATGTTTAGATACCTTATTAGACAAAGTTAACTAAATTTTTTATTTTAAAAAAATTATATTTAAACTTTAATTTTCTTTAAAAATTTATTAAAAAATAAACATTTAAATTAAGATTTCAATTTTAATATACTTAAATTTTAAATACACACTCTTTTATGTGATTTGTGTCGCTTATATAATAAGGAAGTTTAAAATTTTGAATTTAAAATATTTTCAACCGCTGGATTTGATTAATAGTCAGGATTATTTTTCTTTTTCTCTTTACATTGGTTATCTTTTCGGTCATTTCATATAAAAACATACTCTCTCAGTCTTCTTATATTTTTAATACTTTTTACATAAAAGTTTTTAAATTAATATTTTGAAAAATGTGATAATATTTGTAATAAATAATAAAATTTTATATCTTTATTAAATACAATAGAGGTGTTTGGTTGGCTAAAGTTTAGCAAAAAAAGTATAGTAAAAGTATAGAAATTTGATTAAAAGAAAGTATAAAAAATTGATAAAAATTAGTAAGTTTTCGTTAACTTTTGCCAATCAAATACTCCCAGTATGAATACCATAATCTTTTTTGCTAGTTATTTTTATTTTTAAATGTTATTTTTAAAATTTTTTATGTATATTTACTTTATAAATTTAAATTTAAAATATTTACATGTCAAATTATATTTTTATACCTTTAGATACAAATAATTATTAGTAATAAATAATCTAACTAAAAATATTCAAGTTACAACTAAAAGTGAGAGAAAGAGAAGGAGAAAGACAGAGAGAACGGAAACGGAATAGCAGGGGCATTGGGATAGTCAAATTGGAGGGGTAAACTGTAAAATTCACAACAAAAGAAGCATTCGGAATTCCACTCACGCGAGGAGCACGCAAAAGATCGAAAAATTGCACTGCAATTATTTTAGTAGGAAGAGATCGAAAACTTGGAGGCCATCTGACTATTAGTGATTAGGAGATAGAGGTAGGTAAAAAGTTATTGAGAGCTCTTATGGAGTACCTATTTTAAGCTCTTAGGATTATGTCACATGAGCTAGCGCACATAATTATTTTAACGATTGAGATCATTTTTATATTTTTAATTTTTTGCTCACTTCCTATTTTAGTAGATTTCACTATAATCAATCTCACAAAACGGTTTGAATATTTTAAATTTCATCATATTTTAAAAGTGAAAGTTATATGCAAATTAGAACTGCCGACTTAAATTCTACCTAATTATGATTTTTAAGAAGTTGAATATTTTAAATTAAAATACTGTAATTTATATTTTTTAATCATATTTTAATTGAAAAGAGAGATCAAAAAATATGTAATAATTGTTAGGAGTTAAAGTTTAAAAAAATAAATTAAAACTCATAAATTATTATAATTTTTTTTTAATTTAAAATTCTAATTATATAAAAAATTTAATATTAAATTTATTCACAGTGCGATAAATATATATTATTACTGGTAAATTTATATAATTAATAAAGACTGGCAAGCCAGTGAAGCGTTTCTGATTCCTCCCTTGATTGATTTCCGTGCCAAGAAATTAAGAAAAGTGGGCTATGAATGTCATGACATTTTGGTTCTCTTCACATTAAGCATTAATTTGGTTAGTTAAAATTAATCAAAATTTATTAATTTTTATTAATTTTTGTTTTGTACTTTCTCCTAATCAAATTAATCTATTACATATCACTTATCACTTTTACATTAAGGGCTGATTGGAACTCAAAAAAACTTCAAATGTTCTCACTTTTTTCAAACTCTAAGAAAGTAAAACTTGTTAAGAAATCTACCAAAATCCATTCCAACGGATTATAATAGTCCTTTGAAACAGATTTTGATAGATTTTTTAAAAAGTTAGACTGATATTTGTACCAAAAAATTTTATAAAACTCTAAAATTTTTTTAAATTATTTATTAAAATTTTATCACTTGTCACTTTTATACAACTTTTAACAACTTTATATCAAATTAAATACAAACATTTAACCATCATTTCAAAATAATTTTTACATTCTAAATTTTAAAAAATTTCACTTTTATTAACTTTTGGAATTTTTTTACACTCCAAATGGCCTCTAAATTTTTATATTTTTACTATATTTTTTGACTAACCAAACACTTTTACCCAAAACATGGGCCCGCAGCCGACACCACCGTTCCAACCGGTGATAAGGCTTGAAAAATAAGCCAAGAATATATAAAAGAAAAATAAAAAAGGAAATTAAAAAAGTATACGAACATACAGTGCATGAAGAAAGGAATATTTGGGCCTCTCACTCCCACTTTTTGTACAAGCATTCATTCTTTGCTTATGGGTAGAAGATATATATAAATATAATCTGAAGTTTGACTGCATTCTGGATTTATATCATTCAGGCCATAACCATGCCAGAAGAGTGAACTTGTTCAACAACAAAGCTCCAGCATAATCCCCCCGGTGAGTAAGAGAATTGCTCTTCAGTTTTGGGCAATTTATATTGATCTCTAACTCTTTCATTATAATTTCCTTTTTTATTTTATTTTTTTTAATGCAGCCAAATGATCATTCTTCTCCCCCCCCACACACACACACACAAACAAACACAAAAAAAGAAAAATGTTATGAAGAGAACATTTTTGGAACATAATATACGGTGACAAATAGTGATGCATGAAATATTAAATTGTACTTGTTAAGTGATCACACCATTTATTTTAGTATTTTCTTCTTTCGTTAGTTTATTTAATCTTGTTATCAGTCATTATATATATATTTATATATCGAAAATATATTACGACTTATTTGAATGATAAAAAAATAAAAAGTAAAAAAATTGGTATAAATGTGATCTATAACAAAATTTAATTAGAAAAAATTAAAAAAAATTGACTAAAATTAAAAAATTTTTTGATAAATCAAACACCACCGTATGAAGTTTGTAGTCTATATATATATATAATAGTAGGTAATAAAACCATAGGATTCCTGAATGCAAAAGTCCATAAAGTCGGTTTTCTAACCCGTCATCATTGTCAGTATTTTTCTTTTTCTTTCTTCCATCCCACCCTAATAAATTAAACTCACTTTTGAAATTCAATGGAGAAGTTTATGAAGAAACCATAGGAGAAGTTACTTTTATTTTTATTGTACAATAGTACAATTCATATAAAATTGTTCAATAGTTATTGAGATCGACTTTCAGCCAGAGTTTTATTATTATTATTGTTATTATTATTATTATTATTATAAGCATTAGACACCTTAAATATTCCAATGTCTTTTTTTGGTCTTAATAATATGTTTTCTGTAGTAAATCTCTTTTGGTGCGGGCTCCGTCCGCAAATGCAATAAATATGTTATTATTATTTTTATTTAAGTTTTTGATGATCAATTGGTTTGGAAAAATAGTTATTTCCCATTCAAATAATATCTGGTAAAAAAAAGTGATCTATTGGGGATTAAAATTTAATTTTCTTTTTTTTTTACTTGGTAATTTTTAGACCTATTATTCTCATTCATAAAAAATATAAAAAAAATATTTCTCAATAGAAAATTTACATATGTATAAAAAAATATTTTTTTCAAAAAAATTAGTGATTTAGGAATGGCAGAATGAGAAGAAAAAAGCACAGTAAAAGGAAGTCCAGCATTTCTTATGTTTTTTTAATCTGTATGTGAATTTTTTGATATTTGAAGGGTATGCAACGGATCGTTTCCGACACAAATCCTTAATTTTTCAGATGTATTGCGTTTGTCCGTTAATCTGCCATTTGAAAACATGTTAACAGGTTATCGGTTTACCTAATTTGAGTAAGAGGTAACCTACTAACTCACTATTATTTTTTTTAACTTCATATTCTATATTTTCAAATATTTTAATCTAACAATATGTTTTGCCTTTTATTTTTTTATTTTTTAACTTATATTGTATTTCTCAAATATTTTAATTTCAAAATATATTATGTACTTTATTTTTTAAATATTTTAATTTTAACAGATCACCCACTATCACACCCTGACTTTTAACGAAGGGAAAAAAAACTGCAATATGAAAACTAATTCCACTACAAAGTTCCTCTCTACTCTAATTGTTAAAAGGAAACCACTACAAATGCATTAGGCCTTATGCTAATAGTTAGTCATCAGTCTCGGTCAGCTGCTAACCGCCTGTCAGTCACGTTTCCTACTATCAGATGACCCTTCTGTAATAAAACGCATAAAACGGAGTGAGCTGCTAA
Source organism: Vitellaria paradoxa (assembly GCA_019916065.1). Taxonomy (NCBI): domain Eukaryota; kingdom Viridiplantae; phylum Streptophyta; class Magnoliopsida; order Ericales; family Sapotaceae; genus Vitellaria; species Vitellaria paradoxa. The sequence goes on along the minus strand of CM034233.1, from coordinate 53,063,737 downwards.
ACCCAATAGAGGAAATATTCAGATACTATCATCAATTATTCTCATGTAAAGCAGGTGTCAAGTGCGCAACAAACCATCATTGCTATATAAAACAGATGATGGCAATATAAAATTGAATAATTAAGCAAAGAAATGCATATATATGCTATCCCCTTCTGCCACCCTTATGACACCCTACCGCCCTTATGACACCTTTACGCATTCTTTATATTAAATGTACATAACCACTATAATATCAATTTTAACTAGCTTTCCACTCTTATCACCCCACACCGCCCTTGTAACCCTGTGGCTCAGCCTGACGATGTAAAATTTTTAAATCACAATCTACATTGATTACCTCCAGTAAAGTATCAAAGTATCTAAAGGTAATTTTTCAAAACCCATATAGCTCAACTATCACATTTTACATGCAGCCGCCACGCCGCAACAATTATGCAATGTAGTCATATACACTTGTCATGCCTTCATACAGAAAATACTAAATCTTAATTATAAGAATAAATCCCCTACCTAGGGGGTCTGGTAACCTTTCTTGTTGACTTTTTCTTTACCTTGTGTTAGATTCTTAATTGAAATTTTTTGACTGAAATCCTCCAAAGGTTCCCTTCCTCTGTACCCTTTTGCCCGGTTTCATATTCTAATCGTTCCCCACTTTTTTTCATATTCTTTTAGGTGCGGTATATATATATATATATATATGCACACCTAGGGGTAAATGCCCAACCTTCCTTTTTTTTTTGGCTTGGCACATTGCCTGGCTATTCTTATAGCTATGCCATCCCATACCCCCTACCCTTTGTAGACTAATGTATGGTGGGGCAGGTTGCTGCCACGTCCTCCCCCTTCCCCCCCTATTTTTTTCACATTTTACCTAGGCTAATAGATATACATATGTATATATATATAGATAGATTATAATCGGGTTGCTATGCATTTGTATGTATATATATAAATAAATTAATTAATCTATTAATCTAAAGTAAGACTAATTCAATTTAAAATAATAGCAAGTTAACACCAAATGATACTAGGTTAATACCATTAAAATTTCTAAACATGAAGTAAAAATTTAATAATGAAATAAAAATTTAGGATGTCACAGTTCTCATCCCCATAAAAAAAAAATTTCATCCCCGAAATTCTTATCTGGTGCAAGCAATTAGGGGTTCCATGTTCCCATCGGCCCCATTTTGTATGTATCTATTGTCTAGTCTTTATATTTTGGGCATAACGAAAAGCATATCATAGGTGAAATGACTTACTAACATGTGAATAGTTCCGGATACATTATTCGCATTTCTGCTTCCACTTCCGAAGTCGCTTGCTCAGTTCTGTAGTGTTGCCACAAAACTTTCACCAATGGTATTGTTTTATTTCTTAAGATCCTTTCTTTAGTGTCCAACACTCATATAGGTTTCTCTTCGTATGTCACATCTGGCTGTACGTCCGTATTATTCCAATCTAGGATGTGATTCAGATCAGGGATATATTTACGTAACATGGACACATAGAAGATATCATGAATGTGAGCCAATCCATGGGGTAACTCTAGTTGATATGCTACCTTTCCAATTCTTTGTATGATCAAAAATGGTCTGATGTACCTGGGTAATAATTTGTCTTTTCTCCCAACTCGTACAATTCCTTTCTATGTTATTACTTTTAGTAGTACCTAATCTCCTTTTGAGAATTCCAACGGTGTTCTTCGTTGATCGGCGTAACTCTTCTTTTGACTTTGGGCAGTTTTAAGTCTTTCCCTGATCAACTTAATTTGCTTGGTTGTCTCCTGGATTATGTCAGGCCCATATAAGTTTGACTCCCCCTGTTTCTAGCCAACAGCTTGGGGCTCTATAGGGCCGGCTATGTAATGCTTCGTACGGTGCCATACCTATACTTGCTTGGTAGCTTTTATTATAGGTGAATTCCACCAGTGGTAAATGTTCGTTCCAATTACCTTGGAAATCAAACACACAAGCCCATAACATATCTTCTAAAATTTGTATCACTCGTTCCAATTGTCTGTCTGTTTGGGGATGGTAGGCGGTGCTAATATTAAGCGTAGTGCCTAAAGCCCGTTGCAGACTCTGCCAGAACTGTGAAACAAATTGGGTGTCTCGGCCTGACACTATTGACCTAGGGATTCCATGCAACCTGACTATCTCTTTGATGTAGTATTTACTAAGAGTGGTAAGAGATGCGGTTGTCTTCATAGGTATGAAATGTGCCGACTTGGTGAGCCAATCTACGATTACCCATATAGCGTCATATCCCTGTTGTGTACGGGGTAACCCCACAACAAAATCTATGGTTATAAATTCCCATTTCCACTGGGCTATAGGTAGTGGCTGCAATAACCCTCCTGGTTTCTGATGTTCTATTTTCACTTGTTGGTAGGTCAAACATTTAGCCACATATTGCGCAACGTCTTCTTTCATGCCTTCCTAATAATACTGACACTTCAGGTCGTGATACACTTAGTGCTACCTGGATGTATAAAATACTTGGACTTATGCGCATCTTATAAAATTTCTTCTCTCAGAGTAGGGTCTTGTGTTACATACACTCGAGTTCTATATCTCAAGTTTCCATCAGGAAATATTTTCCACCCTAACTTTTCTCTTCCTTGCTCAACCTTGGTCTTCAACCCTTTTAATCTCTTCATTATCCTTCTGAGCCTTTATAACTTTCTCTATCAAAATAGGTTGAATTATCAAATTATATATGAACCCCTGAGGTATCTGAGATTCCACATATAACTCATATGTTCTTAGAGTCTCCAGCACATTGTATTTGTTAACAATTAGGCCGTGTAGAGCATCTCGATTCTTCTAACTCAGTGCATCCACTACTATCTTGGCTTTGCCCGTATGATACTACAACACAAAGTCATAATCCTCTAGATACTCCACCCATCTTCTTTGCCTTAGGTTCAAATCTTTCTGGGTCGTAATATACTTTAGACTCTTATGGTCAGTAAAGAACCCAAATTTTTCCCCATAAAGATAGCATCTCCAGATCTTTAGCACAAAGATTACTGTTGCCATTTCCAAGACATAGGTAAGGTAATTTTCTTTATGCTTTTTTAGTTGTCTAGATTCGTAAGCCACAACCCTTCCAGCTTGCATCAACACACACTCTAATCCCTTATAGGATGCGCCTGTATACACTACATATGGCTTCCCAGGAGTAGGTAGCGTCAAAATTGATGCAGTGGTCAACCTCCTCTTTAGTTCTTGGAAGGCTTCCTCACATTTGTCTCCCCATTCAAACTTAACACCCTTTTTAGTTAACTAAGTTAGTGGAGTAGCTATTTTTGACAATCCTTTTACGAACCGTCTATAATATCCTGCTAACCCTAAAAAGCTTCGAATCTCAATCACTGATTTTGGGCGATCCCAATTTGCTACATCCTCCACTTTACTAGGATCTACGGCTATTCCCGCTTCAGACACCACATAACCTAAAATTTTGACTTCTTTCATCCAAAAATCGCACTTATTACATTTAGCATACAATTGATGATCTTTTAATAATTGCATCACTATTCGCAGATGATTTTTATGCTTTTTTTCTGTTCGTGAGTATATCAAGATATCATCTAGGAACACAATTACAAATCTATCCAAATACTCCCTGAATATTTGATTCATTAGATCCATAGATGCAGCCGGTGCATTTGTCAATCCAAATGGCATCACCAAAATTCATAGTGCCCGTATCGAGTTCAAAAGGTTGTCTTTGGGACATCTACTTCCCTTAATTTTAACTAATGGTACCCTAATCTAAGATCAATTTTGGAAAAATACACTACACCTTGTAACTGATCGAAGAGATCATCTATCCTAGGCAATGGGTACTTGTTCTTAATAGTCACCTTATTCAACTGTCTGTAATCAATACATAACCTTAATGACCCATCCTTTTTCTTTACAAACAATACTGATGTTCCCCATGGTGATGCACTAGGGCGAATGAATTTCTTCCCTAACAACTCGTCTAATTGAATTTTTAATTACTTGAGTTCAGCAGGTGCCATGCGATTGGGAGCAATTGAGATTGGTGTTGTACCTGGATACAAGTTTATAACAAATTCTATTTCTCGGTCAAATGGTAATCCAGGCAATTCTTCAGGAAATACCTTTGGAAATTCATCAACTATAGGTGTAAGCTTTTCAATTTCCTTTCGTTCATTTTCTACCAACATCGGTCCTAAGAAGCCTAAATGATTGTTAGTTGCTACTTAGCATTTCTTTAGACTCATAAGGGTAAATGGTAGGGAGGTACCCCCATCTCTGACAAACTTCACTCTATTTCCATCATCGGTCCACAGCATCACTGGCTTACAAAAACAGTCTATCATCACATGGTACCTTGCTAACCAGTCCATTCCTAGAATAATGTCGAATCCTTGTATATCTAATACTATTATATTGGTATCAAACTCACGATCCTCAATTCTGATCACACTGCCTCGACATATTCTTTGCAGGTCTACTCTTCCACTAACTGGAGCATTAACATACACTCTTGAATCCAGGGATTCTACTAGCAATTGTAAATTACCCACACAATTTTGTGCTATGAAAGAATTGGTAGCTCCGGAATCAAATAAAGTTTTAACCAACAAGTTGAATAAAAATAAGTACCTTCCACCACTGTATTTGCCGCTTCCCCTTTTATCTCCAAAGCGGGTAAATCTTACATTCGAGCTGGGCCTTTAATTTCTGTTGTTGGGCCTTTCCCATGATTAGCAAAATAAGCTTGAGCCTGTTTAGATGGAACAATAGAGTTGCTAGGTCTTACTTGGTACAGTTGCACTTGAGGTGGTATCTGATTCTAATATCTCAGTCTTTGCACCATATTTGCATAGCCATGTGATTGCGGTAACTGGGGAGGTCGTAGGGTACCTATAGAACCCATTCTTTGAGCATTACCTAGCTAGGGGCATTGTGCTCGTAGATGTCCCGAACGATTGCAGTTGTAGCATCTTTTTGTCTCATTCCCCAATGTTATCAGACTTCTCTGCTGTGTAGGGTTTTTGGAGTATAGCTGGTGATTATTAAATGTTCAATTTTGGCTACTACCTCCCCTCCTATCGTTCCTCCACGGCCCTCATCTTTCTTGTTCGCTTCTTAGATTTCTTTGTGTCTCATCTTGTTCTGCCAACATTGTACAATCAACTAATTGTGAAAAGCTTTGCCCCATAAATGCTGCCACCTTAAAGCAAATAGCAAGCTTTAATCCATTTTGAAATCTTTGAGTCTTCTTTTCCTCGGTGTTTATAAAGTCAGTAGTATATCTAGATAACTTAAGAAATTTAGCTGTATACTAAGCCACCGTCATGTCCCCCTACTCCAATCGAATGAATTCCTCCATCTTAATTTCTCGCATGACCTCCCAAAAGTAGTGCTGGTAAAAAATATCAGTGAACTCAATCCACCTCATCCCTATCACTTCTCTCATCACCTTAATAGAGTCCCATCAAAAGTCTACCTCTCCTTGCAGTTGATATTTAGCAAACTCCACCTGATATTCTTCTGGGGTCCTTATGATGTCCAGCATTTTTCGAATTTGCTTTAACTATTTTTTCGCAACGGTTGGATCAACTTCTCCCAAAAACTCAAGGGGTTTCTATTTTAGACATTCTCAAAAACACTTAGCCTTCTGATCTTCTATGTTATCCGCTGGGGGTAGGTACACCCCTGGTGATGATTCGCGTGCTGGGGGTGGAGGTAGTATCTCCCCTAGCATAGGAGTGGAAGGTGGTCTTACTTGTACTTGCACCTGTTCAGCTAGATTTTGCATGAAATGCCACATTTGTTCCAAGTAGGAACATTACCCATGCTCAGTTGCCCATGGTCGTTCATTCCTACATGTATATTTTCTTCCTCCTATCGTCCCAATGTTTCATTACCCTATCTCTCCCTAGGATGTGACATCCTGGAAGTAAGGTAATTGACTTAGTATAGTATTTGTCTTTTCCATATCGTAATAGACAGCAAATATAAGAACATTATAACCGCCACTGATACCACCAAGTTAATTTACAAAGATGTCTAGAAGTATGTCATCCTGACTACATGCAAAATGTCAGGCTACTTCTATTCTTAGCATACCTATCTATCATTAGGTCAGTGTTTATCAAAATTTATATAACCCTAGGTTATAGGGTGTCATTCACAAAACTTTACATTAACCACTATCAACTCCCTATATAGCAACAGGATCCCCTACTTCATCCTCAGAGTCCCCAGTTAAGTCAATAAAGTTTGGCTCCTCCGAATCCTCCTACAAACCCTCTTTCCCTTCTGAGTTAGCCTCTTCTTCCTCCTGGTCATGCTTTGGGGTCGGGTGGGGTCCCAGTACCACGTCAAGCATTGGACTGACTACTGGCTCGGGAGCAAGCAGGGGAGCTAGAGCAAACGGCAACTGGGCTGGTTCAAGATGTGCAAGCTCTCTAGTCAAAGGTTGATCGATTAAGGTGCCCTCCTGAACCATCATATGAACCAGACCTGAAAAGGCCTTGGGTGTCTCTAGTAATTGCAGTTATCGTTCCACTGCCATCAATTCTAGCACCGCTTTCTTTCATGTGATCTCGTTTTGGTTATGCCTTGTTTCAAGCACCTAGAATCCAACAATATCTAGAATATTCTATCGGGCTAGCTCTCAAGCCCGTGTTCTGATAGTCTGTTGCTCTTGTACATAGAGGTCAGCCATGACCTCCTGACACGCCAATATCCACTTGACCATCCCATCCAAGGGTCTGCCATTAGTCTACTGTGTGCTGTGGACATTCAAAAGGAGTTTAATTAGTGCCGATAACAACCTCTAATCTCAGGAATGCAGCTTTAAAAGTTTAGACTAAACAAATGACATACTTCCTATGCAATTAATTTAGATATGTACCATTTAGGCTCTAGGCTTCTAAAACTTGTTGCTCATCTTTTACTATTTATCTTTCTTTTTCTTACCCAATGCCCAAATTTGATCTGTTTACTGGCTCTAATTCCAATCTATCACAACCTGACTTTTAACGAAGGAAAAAAAAAAACTGGAATATGAAAACTGATTCCACTACAAAGTTCCTTTCTAAACTAACTATTAAAAGGAAACTACTACACATGCGTTAGGCCTTATCCTAATAGCTAGTCGTCAGCCTCGGTCAGCTGCAAACTGCCTGTTAGTCACGCTTCCTGCTATCAGATGGCCCTTCTATAATAAAACCTATGAAACGGGATGAGCTACTAAGCCCAGTAGAGGAAATATTCAGATACTATCATCAATTATTCTTATGTAAAGCAGGTGTCAAGTGCACAACAAACCGTCATTGCTATATAAAACAGATGATGGCAGTATAAAATTGAATAATTAAGCAATGAAATGTGTATGTATGCTATCCCCTTCTGCCACCCTTATGACACCCTGCCACCCTTATAATACCTACACGCGTTCTTTATATTGCATGCACATAACCACTATAATATCAATATTAACTAGCTTTCCACCCTTATCACCCCACACCGCCCTTGTAACCCCGTGGCTCAACCTGACGACGTAAAATTCTTAAGTCACAACCTGCATTGATTACCACCAATAAAACATCAAAGTATCTGAAGGTAATTTTCCAAAACCCATATGGCTCAACTATCACATTTTACATGCAGCCACCACGCTGCAACAATTATGCAATGTAGTCATACACGCTTGTCATGCCTTCATACAGAAAATACTGAATCTTACTTATAAGAATAAATCCCTTATCTGGAGGGTCTGGTAACCTTTCCTATTGACTTTTCCTTTGCCTTGTGTCAGATTCTTAATTGAAATGTTTTGACTGAAATCCTCCAAAGGTTCCCTTTCTCTGTACCCTTTTGCTTGGCTTCTTATTCTAATTGTCCCCTCCTTTTTTTTTTCATTCTTTTAGGTGTGGTATATATATATATATATATATATGCACACCCAGCGGAAACCGCCAAATCTTCATTTTTTTTTTTTGTTTTTGGCCTGGCACGTTGCTGGGCTATTCTTATAGCCTTGCCATCCTATACACCCTACCCTTTGTAGACTAATGTATGGGAGGACAGGTTGCTGCCACGTCCTCCCCCCTTTTCCCTTTTTTTTCACATTTTACCTAGGCTAATAGATATACATATGTATATATAAATAGATAGATTATAGCCAGGTTGCTATGCATTTGTATATATATATAAATAAATTAATTAATCTATTAATCTAAAGTAAAACTAATTAAATTTAAAATAATAGCAAGTTAATACCAAATGATACTAGGTTAATACCATTAAAATTTCTAAACATAAAGTAAAAATTTAATAATGAAATAAAAATTTAGGATGTCACACCCGCTAGACACGAGCCAAAACTCATGGGCTACACTTTTAGCATGATGGGTTTATAAGCAACCCATTGCATATTAGGTCAGTGGGGCCACAGGGCAACTAGGGCACCCCTTTCCACATAAAATTAGGCTATTTTAGAACTCTAGCAACAGCAAAAAGCTTACATGATAAATTATTCTTAGCTTAATTAAATATGTACCCACCATCACATTGACTATTTTACTTTCACTATTGCATACATTTTTATCCTTTTGATATCTGGATTTCATTTTTGTTATGCCCTTAATTTAACTGTCTAGAATGGACGACACGAGAATATGAGAATTAATTAAAAAAAATTAAAATCTAGCCTGAGTTAAGTCAATATCATGACATCAATTAGAATATTAACAAATGTCCCTCATTCTCATATAAAAAGAATATTAAAAAATATTACCAAAAATTGAACAATAATATAATCCACTTCAATGTCATCTTAAGGACAGCCTCCATAACATACACATAGGCAGAACATATATTATAATCATATTTATATCTTTCAAAATTATGATTTCATGAATGTAAACATCATACTTATACTCAGGATCACACAATCTATAATATTAATAGTTCACCTCTCAGTTAAGGAAAATAAACACAACTATTATTATCTATAGTTAAGACCAAACTTCGACTACTGAAACCTAAGATGCCTACATATTTCATCTCGAGAATCAGGCCACTGTGGTTCCTAATTTATTATCCAATATTCACAACCAAACTCATTATCAATAGATCAAACATTAAATATCGTCATAATTAACAACCTTAATATCTTAAAACATAACAATAATCTATGCAATCTCATACAATGGGTGATGATGGAATGCAATATGAATACATATTCTCTGATCTACATCTAGTCCTAACCTTATTCTGGGATGTGTGACATTTAGTAAAGTATGTGGAGTCACCAACTGCATTGTTTAATGCTCACGGTGAATGATAATCTCAATATATAAATTACACGTGGGGAATCGTGTTACACTCCCCATCGGTGTAAGACTCAGGAGAACCATGCTACACCTCTTGACCCTTATGCCAAGGACCTGTGTTACACCGCTAGGGATGTATCTATTTATCTCAAGCAAGGTCCGGCTTCAGTCCAGAGAAAATTTCATAATCATATCTCATAATTAACGTCCCAACTTCAAATGACTAAGTTCTAGTCACATATATCGACATCGACTGGGGATCATCTGGCAACTTCAAAAACTCATTTTATTATTTTTTTTTTAAATCATGAATTCCGTCCATATACATAACCCATGCCTCGGCATGTCAACAATATCAAGATGGCACTCTCGACCTATTAATGAACTCAATTCATAACTTGATGAAACCATCTAACCTAATGCATTTGATATGCTCAATCATACATAATAATTCTCTTCAACAATTCTCAACACCAAACAAAGCATGCTATCTCCAATCATTAATTAAATTTCATATAATTCACATAATTTTTGCCTCAGTAAACATTGAAAGGTGATTTTGTTATGGATATTATTTTATTTTATTTTCACAAAAGGTCAACCCCTTTAAGGGTTAGTGTCTACCCCAAACAATTTCTGAGCATGCATGGGAGGGTATTCTATCGAAAAGGGTTGACCCCTTTAAGGGTCGGGGTCGACCCCTTTCATGTTCTAAATGGAGTGTTTTCTATCCAAAGGTATCGATCCCTTTTCTGGTGCGGTCAACCCCATCTCATATCCTTGTATAAATATATATGAAAATGCCACAATCAAAAACGCGTGCGCACACACACATATATATCCATGCATATACACATCTATACAAACATATACTTAAATCTCCCAAAACTCAATAATAACTAATAGATAATATGTCAAAAATTTTCCTAACAACAAGCATAACGTAAGTTTAAGTCTCACCTACCTCAAATTTGAAGAAAAAAAGAAGAAAAAATTGAAGAAACCTCAAAGTTTCAAAACTTTTTTCTTTCATATCTCTCACCTCTGTCAGAATCACCACAATCTAACACTATCACGATGATCACGACACTAGAAATATCAAGGATTGGCTATCTCTGACCACCGACCTTCGCTTTATCTCTCTTCTTTCTCTCTCCTCTCTCTCTATTTCTCTCTCTTTCTCCCCTTCCTTTTTGTCTGCATTGAACTAAAGAAAAGAAAAAAAAAAGAAAGAAATAAGGAAAAAAAGGAAACAAAAAAAAAAAAGAAAAAAGAGTTGGGCTCCAAGCCCAATAACCACTCTAGTTAGGCTAACCCCGGCCTTAGAAAAATAAAATATAACCTAATAAACTGAACTAAACCTCAAATTTAAATATTTAATTCACCAAAAATCTCAAATAATTAGTCAAAATAAAATATCGAGTGTTATAATTCGGCTCACTTGTTGCTGCTTTAATTTTCTTTTTTCAAATGGTTTCTTTAATTGAACAGAGAATGGAAAGAAGAGCAAATGCTGGCTACAATTTATACGATGTGGCATATGGCGATGAAATTAGAGCAACTCATAGCATCAACACTTCAGCTACCAATTTTGAAGATGAAGGGTTGGCAACTTTGATAGATAATGAATCACAAGAAAGCTTGAGGATGCATGGTCTTGATATTTCACATGAGTGCAGGTCAATTGAAATTAAAGTAGAAGGTAATTAAATCTATGTTGAATATGTATATGCAATCACTAGATTTTTTAACCTATTTATAACTTTTTTGTTATTTTATCTCTTTTTTTATTATAGAGTTAATTATTAGACTTAATATTATTTCATTCACTTAATTAAAAAAAACTTTATACATACACTATCCTGTAAACTATTAATTTATAACAATATATCATTTCTCACACTAATTGTTATGATTTTAATCAAATTTATTCAAATAATTACTGGTGAATCAAAAGAGAGAAATAGTGGTTATATAAACTTTTGTAAATAAAAAATCATTGTATAAAATCGTAACATGTAAAAATATTAATTCTAAGATATTTATTTAAATTATAAATTAAAAAATGCATGCAGTTTTTTTTCATCAAGGTTCTTTTATCTTAATAAAATTATGGAATATATATTATAGTATGTAAGATTTTTTTATTCTATATTCATATTAATCGATTAAATTTTGTTAAAATTATAAATACTAATGTAGAAGGATGAAAATTTATTAAAAATTAATTATTTAAATCGGTGTAACTTTTTTTAATTGAAAAGGACAAAATGATACTATATCATAATTTTCAGAGATTGTACCAAATAATCCTTAATATATATATATATATAAGGCATGCGAGTCTTTTTAGATTTTAGAGTTTGTTCTAGAGTGTGCTAAGTTAATAATTAACTGCTAGTTAATTAATTGCCAGCAGTTAATTAACTGCCCAATATGATGGGATCTTCGAGGACGGAAATAATTCAGATTGCATGCTTGCTCTTTAGGGTATGGTTATTAAAAGGGATTAAAATGGTATGAATATGATTCTTGTTATGTTTTATGAATTTTTTTTAATTATATATGGTATACACTATAAAAATTTAAAAGATTAAGTATTTTTTCCTTTTAAAGAATTTTAAATATGAATGTTCGAGGATCTAAGATATAAAAATGTGAACAATTGTTGGAGAACAAAGTGTTAAAAAAGATATTCACTTTTCTGTCAAGTAATAAAATCATTCTCAAAAATTGGCTATTTTACTATTGAGTCCGTTGTCAATAGGAATAGCAATGGGACAGATCAAAAGTGAATATGAGAATATTCAAATCTAAACTCTGAACCTTTCATTTGCCTTCAAATCCATCCCGAACTCCGAACGAACATTCTGTTGGACCTACATCCCAGCTCTAAACAGAGAACGAATATATCCGCAGATATCTAAAAACTCGAAACCTTCATCTACCTCTAAATATGTCCCTAACTTGATATATAACTTGATTATATATATAACCTATTACTACCAAATAATTCATCTTCAAAACTAAAATAATATATAAACATCATCACAATAATAATTTACTAAAGTAAGACATAAACATCTTCAGAACTAATATTTCGCCAAAGTACCATTTCGCCAACTGATACATAATAAAAATATATAATTCTAAAGTTTCAACATTGTCTCAACTCAAAAAAACATGTACAAAATATGATAATTCATAACATAATTATTAATTCCAATTTCTTGAAGCTCTAAAAAGTATCGGATATCAGATTTGAGGCAGATTGGGGCAAATTCAGATCAGATATCAAATTTGGGACAAATCGAGGCAGAAGTAGTCCCATCCCCATATCAGATCTAATATCTGAATTAAAAAAATCCCAATCGACCTGATCTCAAAAATATATATATATATATATATCACATTCATTCAACTTAAGTAACGGATTAGATTCGAATTGGTCGATCGAGATGGCCATTCTTAGTTGTCAATTCATATTATGAATATTTTAAATCTTTTTCAAAAATATTGTATAACAAATTTGCATCAATTAAGCAAATTCTAGACCAATTTAAACTGAAACTAATAAATTAAAATTTTACCTTGAGCTCACTTTGACTCAGATTTACAATTTGGGTTCGAACTATATATTTATAGGTAGAGATATTGACACTCTTTCTAAAACTTCCCCCACTTATCATTTTTTTTTTTTTTTTTACTCCTACAAAGTTACAAAAGTAGAGGTCAATTAATACATAACACATTAAATATCATAATTATCCTCACTCTCAATTTATTATTAGAAACAAACATCCTTCACTTTTTATTTTTTTATAACATACTCTATTTTTTATTACTTTGTATGTTAAATTAAAAATCTACTGTCACTTTTTTGTAACATCCTCGATTTTTTTCTTAATTTGCATGTCAAGTTGAAAATCTAGTGTCAATTATAATTTCACAAAAATTGTGTGAGAGAGCTCTTTTAATAATTTTTAAAATTAGCTTTGTAAATACATCTTTTAAGCTTATTTTATCAAAATTTAAAGAAAAAAATAAATAATTATTGTTTTCTAATTGATACAAAGCTCTTAGTCGTTGATCAATTCATACACTAATAAAAATAATTGAAATAAAGGTAAATTAAATTGAAATTCAAACTCTAACATTCATCTCCAAAACTAGTCACCATTAAATACCAAAAAAGAAAAAAAGGTACTATTCAAAACAATTCAATAGTTTTAATAAAAACCATCTATAAATTACCAAGTAAAAGAAAAAAAAAAAAAAACACTACAAATAGTAACTGTAAAAAAAAAAAAAAATCTTTATAAGGAAAAATTCTAATAATGTGATAGCATATACACCAACAAAAATTAAAAAAAATGAGGAAATATTATATGTAATTTTTTCCTTATTACTGTGCCAAGAATTCAATCACATGAAAGGGAAAAATTAAAAAAAGATAACAGTTACTTTACTATTTGAAAGATTCAATAATTCACAATAATATGCAATTTGCTCCATATTGCTTGTACAAAAAAAAAAAATCACATTCGAAAGTTTCGTTTCAACATATATAATCTTTTTTCATGGTATTTTGTTTAAAGTTTAATGAGTCAAAGAGAGATACATATGAGTGAGAGTATACATAAGATTATAAGATATGTAGTTACAAGAAAGTGAAAAGTGGAGGATATTAGTTTTATAATAATAAATTAAAAGAGAGAGTGATTATGGTATTTGAGGTGTTTTGTATTAATTGTCCTCCATTAAATTACAAGACTAATTTTGTAATTTTGTAGAGTAAAAAAATTGTAAGAAGTTGGAAAAACTTTTGGAGAAGTATCAATATCTCCATCCTATATTTATTTGCTCTTTAATATAATTGATGAATGAATAAAAATTTAAATTTAAAGTTACAACTAATCACCCATGCATCTTCTCTAAATATAAAAATGATTTATAAAGTTATATACCTTTCAATAATTACTGAGAGGTGGTAGGGGAAGAATTTGATTTATTTTTTAATTTTGATTTTTTTATCTGACTCTTTTTTATTAAAATTTGACCCCTTTTTTTTGGGAGGGGGGGTTTAATAGCCTTTAAGCGTACAGGTGAAAAATCAAATTTTGATACTTCTACATGAAATTTTCTATTTTCAATTTTTTATAATGCTTTTGATATACGTGAATAACATATATACCTAAAACGTACCAGATAAAAAAATAAAATTTTTGATACTCGTGCACAGATTTTCTTATTTTTGGTTATTTATATTGTGATTTTTTTTTATAAATGTAATAACATACCGGAAAATTACCAAATAAAAAAAGAAAATAAAATTTTTGATGCATGTACATGGATTTTTTTATTTTTAATTATTTAGAGAATCAAATTTTCGATACTTTACTTGAATTACCTTATTTTTAGTTATTTATTTTGTAATTGTTTTTTTATAAATGTGCAACATATCAAAAAACTACCAAATAAAAAAGAAACAAATCAATTTTCTGATACTTATACTAATTTTTGATGATTTATTTTGTTATATTTTTATAAATATGATAACATAGCTAAAAAAATTTTGGGTGTTTTTTAACTTGTTTGATCGTTAAAATTAAAACAATAAAAATTAAATATATTTTAATTTTAAAATTATAAAAATATTAAAAATATAAATTTTAAAAATAAAAGTTACCTATTAATTTTATAATTTTTAAAAGTTGACGGGCAGGTGATCATGAGAATTCTAAAATAAAAAAAAAAAAAATTGGGTTTATCTTAGGTACACCCTATATGATTTCGGTTTTGTATAGTTAGACCTCACAGATTTATAAATGTACACCTAGATTTTTTGAAATTTGTGATACATTCACTTAACCTCTTCTATTAAAATTTTCATTCAAAAAATAACTTTTGACTAATTCAATATCATGAAATTATCTTTATACCTTTAGTAGTAATAAAACAATGTTTATAAAATGATAAGACGCATATATTTTTTATATAAAAATTATATTATAATTAATTTTTAAAGAAAATTTATGAACCTTTTCAATATTATTACTTTAAATTACTTTACTTCATATTAATATTTTAAATTATTACATATAAATTAGTAATTATACATAATAAATTATCATTATTTTTTTAATTAATAATCTAATAAATTAAATATAAAAATAAAAATTAAATTGTAATTAATCTATTAATTTTTTTTTGTGAAACTTTTTCTATATTAGTACTGTACATTATTATGCTTCACAAACAATATTTTATTACCATCCTTTGCTATTCAACCGTTTCAATGGCAAATAAGTTAGTAAGAGCCACATTGCAACTAGTAAAAGACTTATATCCTTAATTTTATCCCAAAAAAAATGAACAAGTTATATAAGATATGAGATTCAGGTAAAAGTCAGTTGAAGAAAGAAACGTTTTTATAAGTACCGTTATCTCTCTTTTAATTGGGAGATATATCAGTAATTGAGAAAGGTCAGATAACATGCCTAGAGGATAATAATGTGGTTAGTGCCCTAATTAACCACACATAGCTAAGTATCATATATATATATATATATATATATTATATATTCGCCAGTACCAATTACTTGACTCCTCTCCATTTCATCGGTAAAATAGAGATTTTAATTTCATTTATTATAATATTGATATTTCATTTATTTTAAAATCGAAACTTAAGATGAAGTCACCTCACTCTTAATTCTTGTGTTAATTTTAATGACTAAGTAGTTAATTAAAAATTAAAAAATTGATTTAATATATTTTAATTTTAATTTATTAATTTTTATCGATATAAAAAATAGGAACCATTAAAGTTAGAAATGCATGCGCCTAAATTAAAGATATATATATATATATATATATCAATGGGGGCGTGGGTAATGATAAAACAGAGTTTATTAACGCCATAGATGAATTAATGATCCTTTTAATTATTAATAAAATTACTTTTGTCATTATTCAATAGAATTTATATTCTTTCTTCTTTATTAATTCCTCTCTCTGAATCTCTCATTAATTTTTTTAATGCAAAGTTCAATTAATATTTTGTTTAATTATTTACAAAATTACTCATTTATTATTCTACCCGTCCTTTTTTTTTCTTAATTAATTTCTCTGTTATTCTATCTATTCATCTCTCTCAATTTGGATAGCGAATGCCGTAGCAAAATTTTAATTTAAATATTCTTTATATCTATTGACAAAATTACCCTTATCTCCTGTATCTGAAACTTAGATTCTTTTTTTTTTTAATTTCCCTCATCATTGTCTATTTATTAGTATCTTTTTCAAATACACGTCTCTCTCCAAAACCAATTTTTTCTATCTCTCTCTCGCCAAAAAAATCTAATAATAAATTTCTCATTTTATTATAAAAATTATTAACATACTGTTAAATTATAAAAATATCATTTGTAATATTTTATCTAATATATTTAAACATTTATTATCACTATAAACTTTTTTTATAGATTAAAGAAATTTTAATGCAACTATGTAAAAAATTTTTTTATGCTATTAAAAATTTAAATTTGTATTTAATTTTGATTATAATAATTTAGAATAAAAATTATAAAAACAATTTTTATCAAAAATATTATTACTATTATATTGTTTGCATTTAACTTTTTTTTTTCTGATCCCTTTAAAGAATATAATCTTTTCTACACATATTTTATAATTTAATAAAATATGAAAAATAATAAATATAGAAAGATATTACTTTTCAAATTCTATTTGTGTAAAAATTTATTATACTCTCAATATATTAAAAATTAAACTTGATTTTTATATTTAGTTTTCAACTTTGGTGTGTGCATATATAATAAGATTATCCTTGAATATACACATAGAAAAAAATCTTAAAAATTAAATAATATTAAAAAAATTTGGCTTGCCACACATTTGGAGTGGATATATACCTATAAATCTAATGATCTATTCAAGTTCATTTATATATTTTATAGTTTAAGTTTAATTTTATATTATTTAGAATGAATATAGTAAATTTTTTGAATTTAATCTCATGAAAACATTAAAATGTAAATTTATTATTTATATATTGCAAAACTTTTGAAAATATAAAAGTAAAATTAAGTAAACTACACACAAATATTAAATAATAAATATTTTCTTATTTGTTAAGTTATTAATTAATTATTTCAATTTTGTTTAACTAATTTTGATTATGTAAATTGTGAATGGATAAATAATAAAAAATAGTTTATAAATTAAGTCAATCTAATTGAATGAATTTTAAATTTAAGAATTAGTATACAAGTCTTTTTGACATAGAGAGAATGATAATTTTTATAATTTAATAGTACAATAATAATTTTTATATTAGAATGAAAAATTTATTACTTTATAGATTTTTTTTTCTTGAAGAGAGAGAGAGGAATGGATTATGGAGAGAGATAAGTCACTGAAAAAGAAATATTAATGAATAGATCACCAAATAATCAATGTTTGCAGAGATTTGGGATGTACCACACTCCATTACGCTGACCAAGTCCCTCTACATGGCTGTTATTAACAACGATTGGGAGAATGCTAAGCGCCTCCTGGAGCTCGAGCCTCGGCTATTGACTGCCGAAATTTTAGCATATGGATACACAGCACTCCAAATTGCAGTACTAGCTGGGCACTCGGGGATTGTTGAGGAGTTGGTTCAAATGACAGATAAGGACAAATTGGCGGTACGAAACGATTATAGCGAAACAGCCCTCTCACTCGCTGCCGCTGGAGGCATTACAAAGGTGGCCAAGCCCTTGGTTAGAAAGAACCCTGACTTGCTGAGCATCAAAAATCAATATGGACTCATCCCCGTTGTGGTCGCTGCTCAGTTTGGCCACACCGATATGGTCCGTTATCTTTACTCTGTCACTGATGAGGAAGTCTTGGAATCAAGGGAACACGGAGCTAAACTTCTCACTGCTTGCATCATTACTCAAATCTACGGTATTTATATATATATGTATATTATTCTTCGTAAGGGTTTATTTATAAAGGGTTGCTTGTTTCTTTTTCCCTGTTATTATTTTATATATATATATTTATCAAAGTTTTATTTGTCAAGTCAAATTTGTTTTACCTCCTAAATTTTATAAGTGAACTTATTTGCACTTTACATATGATCTCTTATATTTTACTTTACTTTTTTGTTAATTAAAATTACATAATTACTTATATTTCTTTTCACATATATATATATTTTACATACTTATAATGTTATGAATGCCCTTATATAAAAAACTTAATTCAAGACATAATTATAATATTTTATTTTTAAGTTTGAAGATTATATGAAAATATATATATATATATATATTGAAAGACTAAAATAAATATTATTTTTATTTTATTTTATGTATTTCTTTTACAAAAAAGTGACAAACTTTTCTAAAAGTTATCTAACAAAAAAATAATAATAATAAATTTTTGTGAAACAAAAACAACGCAGGTCAAGCTCCAAAAAAAAAAAAAAAAAAATAGATTTAAGAATAACATTAGAGTAAAATTAGCTAAGTCTTATAATCATGCAAGTCAAAAAGAAGTAATTCAAAAAAATGATTTAGGGGCTAATATTAAAGTAAAATTAGTATCATAACATCACACATCTTATCAATCGATCATATTAATTAATTTAACAGTTCAAGGAGGCACAATTAATTTTTTCGACCGTGAAAGTTAAAGAGTCATAAATCTCTTTTGACTATTGGATTAAATTTGAGAGATGAGATGATGTTAGTCCGCTTTTAAAAAATGGGGCTAATATTTAGTTGAAGTATATGTTTTAACTGCTAATTTACTTCTATTGTGCACAATTGAAATACAGATATTGCTTTGAAGATGGTGGATCAGTTTCCAGAATTGGCTTTTGTTGAACTGGAGGAATCTTCGGGAGCCCCTGGGGGAGCACTCATTACGTTAGCTACCAGACATTCAGCATTTCCTAGCGGAACTCATCTCACATTTTGGCGACACTTGATCTACGAACGTGGATATTTACCATTTTATCCATTTGAATGCATCTTCTAATTACGGGAAACGAATATTTTCTTCTACAATAGTACTAACTAAGTCTATCTACCTTTAAAGGTATGCCACCTATCAATCAAAGTCACTTCAACAGCACTCGCAGACATACTAAAGCAAATCCTGTAATAGCACTTATGCAAGAAAACATTATTAAACGTGGTACATACATCCAAAACGTTACAAGAAATTTAATTAGATATTAAAAATATTTTTAATCACTTTAAGAGCTCCTAAATTAATATCCTAAATATGGCTGTACACTTGCAGGAACTGTTGGTTTGCGTGAGCTAATGTGGCATCGCCTAAAAGGGCATGGTACGTATGAAGGTCACTTGCATTTCAATATTTCTTTAATTTTCATTTAATAAGACAAAAATTTCTTTTAACCATAAAATTACTAGAGATGATCTATGATTATTCATCACGAGAGTATTATTATTTACTGATGACTAAAATTTGATTGTTTTTGTTAGAAAAAATGTTATTCTATCATACACTATTACTATAAATACTACTAATTAAAATGATGTTGTAATGGTAATTTTGTCAATAAAGAGTACTTTAATAAATATTATTTTTTATAAATAATAGGCCCAAACTTACGCCACATCATTTTAGTATTTTTTTGCTATTTTTATTTTTTGGTAAAGCATTACCTTTTTCTGTCTCAAAATATTTTTATTGCTAGGCATATTATAATGACATGTGATGGTAACATTACATCTTTAAAATATTTTTAGTAATAAAATTTTTATTTAAATTACATTTGAATTTATAGATTTGAAATCAAAGAACTTGATAGTATTTATTTAAGGAAAATTACTTAAAATAAAATATTATTAATTCATACATAAATTTCATCATTAATTTAAATGGTATAACACCAAAAAAAGAAAATAATTATTCAAAATGCTTAAAATAATGATCCATCGTTTTGATAATGGCTTCACTACTTTAGTTTAATAATTTTTTTAGATTTTTTTTATGAAAAATATCCTTTAAATTATCTCTCATTTTTTTATTTCGTTCTCAAATTATCAAGTGTCCCTCTTACATTTTTGAACTATTTAATTTCATTTTATTTGATCCGAACAATAACTCCATTTATTAAAATTGATGCAAAAATTGTTATATGAGAGTTATGTGACTTTTTTCACTCCATCCCCGAAATATAATGGTCAATTCATGTTTATTTCTCTCATTTGACGCCAAGAAGTATATGTTTTCCTTTAATTGTTAGTTACAGTTATATAATTACAATATTAAAATAATAATCTATGATTAAAATAATTTATTTGATTAAATTAATAATTATTTTTAATAAATAAATTTAACTTTACTTTAATAAATTATTTTTTAGTTAACATTAATTTTATGTTATAATTTCTATAAATAATAATTTATTATTAAATTATTTATTATTAAAATAATAATTATTAATGTAAATAAAAATTATAAACTGGTTTATTATTAAAATAAAATAAATATTTTTAAAATAAAAAATAATTATTTTGGAAATAATGATTTATTATTAAAATAATTAAAATAATGGTTTATTATTAAAATAAATAATAATTTATTATTATATAGCAATAAATAGCAATTGAGAAAACATATACTTTTTTACATCAAATGAGAGAATAGCCATAGATTGATTATTATGCCTCTGGAGTGGGGTAAAAAAAGTCAATAACCTGCACATGATAATTTTTCCGTTAACTTTAATAAATGAAATTAGTATGATAATTTTTCCGTTAACTGTAATAAATTGAATTAGTATTCAGACAAAATAAAACAGAATTGGATAGATTGAGCATGTAATAGGTACATTTAATAATTTTATGATGAAATAGAAAAAAGAGAGATAATTTGAGGGGTATTTTCATAAAAAAAACTCTTATTTTTACATAAATTACTTTTGGGTAAAGTACACTCATATGGCATCTTTATAATTTACTCCATTTGCTCCTTATACTTTAAGTTGTAACATTTTACCCTCTATTCTTTTAATCAAATTTCACTTTGATCTTTCCTTCTATTATCAAGATAATTACTTTTATATCCCTTATATTTAAGATGAAAATCGGTAGCACTCCTTAAATTTCAAAAACTTAATCTTATATTCCTAATATTTAAAAATAAAATAAAGTTGCAAACGATTTTAAATTTTTAAGTAAAAAGATAAAAATCTTTATTTAAATTTAAATAAATTTACGAGATGTAAGTATATTTTTTAAAGTTATTTTTGATAAAAGGAGGATGGTACCTCTTAAATTTTTATTGATTGCTCTCAATTGTGATGGAAGAAGACCGTGATTACATTTTATGAGCATTACATTGGAACCTGCATATATAAGATCACTTTAAATAAAGAAAATATTACACATTTAAAAAAAAAATACATGGTGGATTTGTACTTTTCATCAATGAATTTCAGAGATGGAATTTAAAATACAGATTCTAAGGTGAGTCTGGTAACGGTACTAATTTACTGAAAACATAAAATCATAACTAAGACCTGTATTCCTTGTAGGGTTTTGAGTAAGGTATGGTTAAATTTGTTTTATGCTTGCAGTCCCCTGCGTGAAGACTATACACGATAAAAAACATAAACACGCGGAAGCATGTCAGTTGCTGCGATGCATTTCAGAAAAAGCCATATACGTGTATCATGGCTACTCGGATATAGTAAAACGCGAACTATATCAAGCTATATTCCTGGCCATTAAGCATGGGATCGTTGAGTTTGTGGAAGAGTTCCTTAGAGCATGTCCGGAAATTGTTTTGGTTACTGATTCGGACGGTCGCAACATATTTTTCCACGCAGTCATACAACGGCGAGAAAAGATTTTCAATCTTTTGCACAAAGCTAAGCTAAATAAGAACATGATAGCAGTAAGCGGTTTGGACCACCGGGACAACAAGAAAAACACCATCTTGCATCACGCGGCAATGCTGTCGCCTTCTCATCATCTCGATGGCATTTCTGGTGCAGCTTTAAAGATGCAAAGAGAGCTACAATGGTTTAAGGTGATGTCACTCTTCGCTGTCACTTTTTTCACTATCTTCGACATGCCTGCATGCCTTTAGGTTGCGACGTCGACTAGAGCTTGTTGGGTAACATTTTTACTTTTTTTTTTTTTTTAATTTATTTATGTTTTTAAAATTTTGTTAATTAGCAAAGAAACATGTTTATTAAATCAGTTTTTTTTCTAAAAATATGAAAATTTAAATAGAAAAATATAAAAAAATATTTTCACTCTATTTTTCTTTTCTGTTCCAAATATTTTATCAATTTTCACATTTTATCTATTTTTGTTGCATCATATTAAAATAAATTACTTTATTCAAATATTTTATTAAACTAAGATTATTTTTAATAAATAATATATTATAATTAATTTAATTATCTTAATTAATATGTAATATATTTTATTAAATTATTTTCATAAATGTTAAAATTAATTTCATTAAGTTAAATTAATAATTTATTAAAAATTAATAAAATATATTACATATTAATTTGGACAATTAATTTCATTTAATTTAATTAATTTAATTTTATTCTTTATTAAATTAATAAAATATATTACACATTAATTTAAATAATTAATTTAACTTAATTTAATTAATATTAAATATATTTTATTAAATTATTTAAATTATTAAAATATATTTTATTCAATTATTTTTAATAACTAATATAATTAAATTATAATTTAATATATTTTTATTTATTGAATTAAATGTTTTTGATAAATAATTTAATTGATTAATTTAATTTTGTTAATCTAATTAATTACCTTAAATTAATATGAAATATATTTTATTCAATTCGATTAATTTTTTAAAAACTAATAAAACTAAATATTATATGAAAATATAAAATTATTAATTGTAAACAGAATTATATTTGCAAATGCAGTTTTAGGTTTCATTTAAAAAAAGAAAGAATAAAAAATAAAAAAAACCAAAATCAAAAATAAAAAAATATATAAAAAAAATGACAGTATTATCCAACGGCTCCGTAGTAACTTCTTACAAGTAAATGTCTTTAAAACGTTGTGGAGCTTTATAATGTTTTGAAACATGGCTCCTTGATTAATTTCTTTAATTTCAAATGACTTTTAAGTGAGAAATTCAACTTACTTTGAATATATTAATTTTGTACATATATTAAAGAAATACTCGAAAATTGATCAGTTTAGGACCTGATTCATTTTTCTTTTTTTTTAAGTATAATTAATGTTTGACTTTTTATTTAGTTGTAATTTTTCTCTTACATCAGTTCAATGGGTACTTTTTATCTGTCAAAGAAATGGACATCTGGATATATCCCTTAATAAATCAACACGTAGATATTTAACTGACGGGAAAGTAATTTTGCTACTAAAAATGCTGGCACTTAATTGTTAACCCCCCCCCCCCCCCGGGGGGAAGGCCCTGAAGTGGTATAATTTGGATAAAGTTTAGGAAAAAAAAAAGTTAAATGTACGCTACATTTAAATTAGAGTAAACCACTTCTGTATTCTTGTACTTAGTATTAAAGTGAAATTATGAACTATTTTAAATTTACAAATATAAAGACAGAAATATTCATTCAAAATTGAATTGGATTATGGGAACATGGAAGCGTAGGGAATGAAATACAGTAAGAGGAAATATATTTTTAAAAAATTTTAAGAGTCAAAATTATTATCTATTGTAAATAGATTCTTTTAATGTTCTCTTCTTAATTAATTTGATATATAAAGCATATGTAAAAATAAATATTTAAAGTTTAGGGAGATATATTAGTAGAAAATAGAACTTCAAATTATGTTAAATTTTAATTTAGTTTAACAACTGGGTTGGTCTTAGATAATTTTTTTAACAATAAATTGAAAAAGAATTAAATTTTAGTAAATTAATTCATTTTATTGACTTACCCATATCTGGTATATATGGCTCTGTCCTTGGTTAGAGGTTAATTGTGTTATGTCATCGAACTTGTAGGAAGTGAAGAAGATTGTTAAACCAATGTACAAAGAATTGACAAATGAGGAAGGCCAGACGGCTCGCGTTTTGTTTACTGAGCAACACAAGCAAATGAGAGCAGAAGGGGAGAAGTGGATGAAGGACATAGCAACATCTTCCATAGTGGTGGCAGCTCTTATAACCACTATTATGTTCACTGCAGCTTTCACTGTGCCAGGCGGTTACAACCAAGACACAGGCGCTCCCATTTACTTGGACCGCAACTCCTTCAAAATTTTTGTAATCTCGGATGCTTTGTCTCTCTTCTCTGCCGCCAGTTCAGTACTAATGTTTCTTGGAATCCTTAAATCACGCTACACAGAAGATGAATTCCTTTTCTCGCTGCCTAAGAAACTCATAATCGGTGTTGCCACCATTTTCTTCTCTATTGCCACTATGATGCTTACATTCGGCACCACAATTTTTATCATCCTCAATGGCCAATTGCCATGGATTTCAGTTCCTATTATTTTGCTGTCTTGTGTTCCAATTATGATTTTTGTATTTCCTCAAGTTCCATTGTTGTACGAGATTTGCGTCTCAATGCATGGACATGACATCTTCCAAAAGGGCAAATAAATTCTGGTAGTTATATTGTTCCCTTACTGCATTGTCACCTTGTAAAGTTAATTATGTTATGGTTGTATTTATAGATTTGAAAATAAAGTATTCAGTGCAAATTATTTAAATAAAATTACTCAATTAATATATAATTCTAGCTATTACTTACATTAAGATTTTATTATGGACTTGTTTACTTCAATAGGATAAATAAAAATGAATTTGAAACGATAAAAAAATATTTATTTAAAATTTTTATAATAATAGCTTTATTGTTTTTATAATAATAGCTTTACCATTTTATAATTTGTTTACTTATTGTCCCCGACACGTTATATTCAATACACCATGAACATATACAGAAACTCAAGAAATGTAATGACAATTTGGACATTCTATCTTGACTTATTTTGTTGAAGAACATTGAAAAAAAAAATTCTGCATTGCTTATAGATGTGGAATTATATAATAATTTCGAGAATATATATAACTCAAGGTATAAGTGTAACATAATTTGTAGAAATATATATCGACACAACCAAAAGTGAATAAATCCTAATTTTTCAGGTGAAAGTTAGAGAGAGAAAACATCAAAAAATGTATGTATTCAATCGATAATGAAAAATTGCCAATCTCTTACAATTCCTAATCTTTATATAGGTTAGGGTTGAAATAAAATAAAATAAAATAAAATAAAATAAAATCTCACTAGCAAAGAAAAGTAACTAAAATTATTTAAGAAAAGTAAATAAAATTATCTCTCTAAAAAAATCCTCAATTCTTAAATAAGCATATCGAATTCATATTGCATTCTACTTGGGAATATTTAGAATAGAAACACCTATGGTGATCTCCATTGACCTACCTATCACGTCATCAAGCTCACTAATTTCTATGAGTCTTTTTGGGTTTCTGACAATTGAATTGACTCAGGAACTTATTTATAACCACAGCTACATCATTCTCCTCCACTTAAAAAAATAACTTGTCCTCGAGTTATCTAAGATAAGTTAAAAATATATATATAATTCTAACCTGGGAATAATCTTCATTTTTACACGCGATAGTGCTCTAATTTTATTTTCTACGAACAATTCTTTGATTAATTTTTCATACTTAAAAAATTCATTCATATTAACCGATTCTTCCTCAACACAATATTTATTTACCCTAGTAAAATAATAAATTTCAACATACTTTCATCTTTAATTCCTATTGTTTGAAGATTGATGAAATGACCAACTCTTTCACCATTAAACAATAAATCTATATTGTAATGCTCACCATCAAAAGGTTCAATAAATTCTAATATTTTGAAATTTTTAATCTTTTTCTCTAGAAGACCAATTATAATTTTGTTTTATTCCCAATATAATTGATCTAATTTATAACTATTTTTAAAAATAATGTTGACAAAAATGGAAGCATCATTTACCACAATATATTCTTTAAACTTATCACAACTTGTTAAATAATCCATAATTATCTCTTCCTCCTCGTAACCACATATAATATCATCTTCTTGCTCATCCTCATTTGTGGATGATTCATCTCCTTTGTTGATAGGTTGAGACAAAGATTCATAATACTAGCCACAAGATTTTAGGGCTGATTACAAACAACATCTCCAACTGTAAGGTCTTTGGGCTAACTGCAAGCAACATCTTCGGTCGCAAAGTTCTAGGGCTAATCGTGAGCAGAATCTTCAGCACTCCTCCCATTGCCTCTCAGCATCCCCATCAATTCTTTGAGATGAATAGACATCGCTACTATCTCATTGGGCAACTATTGTACTTCGCCAATGCTTGCACAACCACTAACATTGTCTTGCGCAATAAATTAGGAAAAAACTTGCTTCGATATCACCTGACGCAACTAGAAGTAAATCATAATCTTTAAGGCAAAAGTTAAAGAGAAAATTTCAAAGAAGTCTGTATTCAATCAATAATGAAAAATTGTCAATCTCTCACATACAATTCCTTACTTTTATATAGGCTAGGGCTGAAATAAAATAAAATAAAATCTCACTATATAAGTGAAAGTAAATAAAATCATCCCTCTAAAAAAATCCTCAATTCTTAAATAAGTATATCCAATTCATATTTGCATTCTCGTTGGGAATATTTGGAAAATATTTGGAATGGAAATGCCATTATGATCCCCATCATTCTAGTTATCATGTCGTTAGACCCACTAATTTCTATGAGTCCTTTTAGACTTCCGGCAATCAAACTGACCTAAGTGTTGGAAAAATAATCAATTGTGGGCCAAATATGTTGTTTATGTGTTATAGGCTATCATAAAGGTTAAGCCCATTTAAAGTGGTCTGTTAAGGTTTTTTAAAGTTTTGGACTTTATAATATCTAAATTTTATATGGACCTTTAATGTGTAGATACCTAAGCCCATATTTCTATTTTATGATGGGCCAAATAAAAGTAGGATTTTTACAACTATTGTAAAGAGGTTATGGTCACTAGGTCATACGTAAGGGGTTATCTAATCAATCTGACTTCCCATCATCAGAGAGAATTAGGAAGAGAAACTTACGTATTGGCTTGGAAGATCAAGAACCACAAAATTACATCAATGGATTCAGGTACGTTTCCGCATTAATTTATTTTCTTGATGATTCGATATGAATTAAAAATTTAATAAGTGGTATTAGAGCCTACTCATGCTGAATCATTGAGGAATTTTATTTGGATTCAGATTTAATGGCTAGGGTTTAAATTTTGGGGATTAATTTTAGGTTCTTAAAATTCTGAAATTTTTGGGTTATTTGATCTTCCTTTATGTAAATTATATATATATATATATATATACACACGTACTGTTAGAAACACTCATTATATATGCATTGAATGGCCATGGATTTTATCTTTTAGCTATTAAATGTGTATATGAAAGGCTCTTATTCTTGTGATGTTTTGCCATGGTTAAAGTGCCGGTACCAAGTCCAAAAAAAAAAAAAAAAGAAAAAAAATCATGGCCGAATAGTTAATTGCATGGAACCCATCAGGTTTTGATTAAATACAGTATAGGTTTAATTGCTTTGAACCCATCCCATTATCCATGCAATAGTGGCAGTATAGATTGGATTGATTGCAATTGGGCACTATTTGGTATTTTTTGAGCTTAATATATATATATATATATATAAACCGAGAATAGATGTTTAAAAAAAAAACTTTCAGATCCAGATCTGGGCAACCCGTAGGCGGCGGGAAACCCAGCTGGTACCTGTGGACCGCCGCTGGTGAATGACGACCTGCGGCGGCAGATAATCGCGCTGGGGGGCGCTGGCATGAGGCGACGGTGCTTCGCCCGCGGCAAGAGGCACCTGAGGTAATCTGTCGCGGCTATGGGGATCCGTGGCGGCGGCAGCCTGCGGCGGAATCTGCTCCTGCGCTGGCGAGCGGCACCCGCGGCGGCAGCAGTGGTTTGGCCGCTGCACCTGCTGTGCAGCAAGTTTTGGTTGGGGAAGATGGTAATTTTGAAAAGATTTTGGATCCTTGGGGTTGTTTCGCAATTTCTTTAAAGTCCTAGATTATTTTGGAATTATTCCAAAAGGCCCCCTAAAGGTTTTATCTTATTTCAAAAGAGCCCCTAAAGAGTTTTGATTTCTTTTAATTTTAAAGGAATTAATTAAAGAATCAATTTAAATTCAAATTTTGGTATTATTATTTTGGGTATATAATATTCAATAATAAATTAATGGAAGCAATATATTGCCAAAGCAACCTCTCTTGTGGAAATTATTTTATTTTGAATATTAGAAGGTTGTGTGTATTTATTTATTCATGCGGGTATTGGCCGGCCAAAAGGAAGGCCAATATTTGGCAAAATTACATATACACCTGTGGTGGTAAATATGTGACAATTATTAGGTTTCCATGTGAATAGTAAGTCAATTCAAAGATAGACTTATTATTTGACAGGAATTATTGTCAATGTTTGATCACTACAACAAGAGTACCGCTTACAATTAATATTACTGTCCAAAGACTTGATATTAATGTTGTGTTGTGTATCTTGAGATGGGTTTACCATTATTTGAATTTATTGATTATTGATTATGTTTATTAATGTTAGCATGGTTTTCTTTGGTTGTTTTGCTCTCAATACAGCTAATATGTCTGTTACTACCATATCTGCCAATATAAATTCTATTCTCATGCTGAATGGGACAAACTTCAAGGATTGGAAAGAGAACATATTAATTGTTCTTGGCTGCATGGATTTAGACCTTGCGCTTAGGATTGAGCAACCAGCTTCTCTTACGGTTAAAAGTTCACTTGATGACAATAGGAACTTTGAGAAGTGGGAACGCTTAAACCGCACGAGTCTTATGATCATTAAGCGTGGCATTCCAGAAGCCTTTAGGGGCGCAGTATCCGAGGGGATAACTAAGGCCAAGGAGTTCCTTGCCGAGATTGAAAAGTGTTTTGTTAAAAACGATAAGGCTGAAACAAGCACGCTTTTGCAAGGCTTGATTTCAATAAAGTATAAAGGCAAAGGAAATATAAGGGAGTACATCATGGAGATGCCTAATATTGCTTCTAAACTTAAGAGATTAAAGCTTGAGCTATCTGATGACTTGCTCGTGCATTTGGTATTAATCTCGCTTCCTGCACAATTCAGTCACTTTAAGGTCAGTTACAACTGCCAGAAAGAGAAATGGTCTCTAAATGAGCTCATTTCTTATTGTGTGCAAGAAAAAGAAAGGTTGAAGCAAGATAAGACTAAAAGTGCTCACTTGGCAAGCACCTCTAAAGACAAGGGCAAGAAAAGAAAAAAAGAATAAGAAGCTGCAACTAAGGGTTCAGTACAAAAGAAACAGTAGCAGAAAATTGACAACTGCTTCTTTTGTAACAAAACTGGACATCTCAAGAAGGATTGTGCCAAATATCATGCTTGGCGTACAAAGAAAGGTACAATTCTTACTTTGGTCTGTTCTGAGATTAATTTAGCTTTAATACCTAGAAACACTTGGTGGTTAGATTCTGATGCTACTACTCACATAAGTGTTTCTATGCAGGGTTGCCTGAGCTATCGAAAGCCAAATGATGGTGAAAGATACATCTTTGTGGGAGATGGCAAGTCGGTGGAAGTTGATGCAATAAGCACTTTTAGGTTATTATTAGGAACTGGTTATTATTTGGATTTGAAAGACACTTTTGTTGTATCATCTTTTAGACGGAATTTGATTTCTGTTTCTTTATTGGACAAATCTGGATATTGTTGTTCATTTGGAAATAATCAGTTTAGTCTTTCGTTAAATTCAAATACTATTGGTATTGATTCATTATGTGCATATGATAACCTATACTTGCTCAATATTATTGCATCATATAATGAAACCTTGCATGTGCAATCACGTGGTATTAAATGCAAATTAAATAAAGAAAATTCAACGTCATTATGGCACAAACGGTTAGGTCATATCACAAAAGATAGAATTAGGAGACTTATGTCTGATGACATTTTGGATTCTCTTGATTTTTTAGATTTTGATGTCTGCATTAATTGCATTAAGGGAAAACAGACCAAAACTAAGAGATTTGGTGCCAACAGAACTTCAGACATCTTAGAATTGATACATACGGATATTTGTGGTCCATTCCCTACGGCTTCTTGGAATGGTCAACAATATTTTATATCATTCATAGACGATTACTCACGTTATGGGTACCTATATCTCATTCATAAGAAGTCTCAGTCACTAGACGTGTTCAAAGCTTTTAAAGTTGAGGTTGAGAATTAACTCAACAAAAGGATTAAAAGCATCAGATCTGATCGTGGTGGTGAGTACTATGGAAGATATGACGGTTCAGGAGAACAACGTCTAGGACCATTTGCTAAATTTCTAGAGGAGTGTGGAATCGTCCCACAGTACACCATACCAGGATCCCCTAGCATGAATGGTGTAGCTGAGAGACGAAACAGAATTCTAAAAGACATGGTAAGGAGTATAATTAGTTATTCTACCTTACCAGAATCACTCTGGGGAGAAGAACTTAAGACTGCAACTTACATTCTTAATAAAGTACCCACTAAAGCAGCTACCAAAACACCTTATGAGCTTTGGCCAGGCAAAAAGCCTAGTTTAAAACATTTTCACATTTGGGGATGTCCAGCTGAGGCAATGCCTTATAGGCCACATGAAAATAAATTGGACTCCAAAACAGTGAGCAGTTACTTTATTGGGTATTCTGAGCAATCTAGGGGTTACAAATTTTATGATCCCACACTTAGGTCAATTTTTGAAACGGCAACTGCAACATTTTTTGAGGATGTTGATTTTGGGGGGAGAAATAAGGTTAGAGATATTGCATTTGAGGAGGAATCAGTTTCGATTCCTACTATCCTTTATGATAATATGCAGGCTTCTGTACCTGTCATTGATCAAGAAGGAAATCAAGAACCTCAACAAAACAATGTTGAACAACCTCCCATTCAGATTGAGGTAATCATTCCAGAAGAACAAAATCAACAACCTCAAGAACTAAGGAGATCCACGAGAGAAAGGAGAAGTGCTATCCCAGATGATTATATAGTGTTTCTCCAAGAATGTGAGGAAGATATTGGAATGATGGAAGATGATCCAATCAACTTTCATCAGGCTATACAAGGTTCTAACTTTTAACAGTGGATTGATGCCATGAATGAGGAGTATAAGTCTATGTAAGACAATAAAGTTTGGGATCTTGTCCCATTACCAGAAGGTGCGAAACCCATTGGTTGTAAATGGATATTTAAAACCAAAAGGGATTCGAATGGTAATGTGAAAAGATATAAGACTCGTCTTGTAGCAAAAAGCTTTACCCAGAAGGAGGGCATCGACTCCAAAGAGACTTTCTCTCTGGTTTCTATGAAAGACTCTTTTAGAACCATTATGGCGATTGTTGCACATTTTGATCTTGAGTTACATCAAATGGATGTTAAGACGGCATTTCTTAATGGTGACATTAATAAAACGATCTATATGGTGTAACCAGAAAATTTTGTGTCGGGAGACTCAAAGAATATGGTTTGCAAATTAAAGAAATCCATCTATGGACTCAAACAAGCTTCCCGTCAATGGTACCACAAATTTCACTAAGTAATTGTCTCATTTGGTTTTGAGATAAATGCTGTGGATGATTGTGCGTATCACAAGTTCAGTGGGAGTAAGTATATTTTGCTAATTTTATATGTTGATGACATATTGCTTACCACAAATGATATAGGCATGTTGCATGAAACTAAGAGATTTTTATCAAAGAATTTTGAGATGAAAGATCTTGGTGATGCATCTTTTGTATTAGGGATTCAGATACATCAAGATCGCTCTCGGGGTATTCTTGGATTATCACAAAAGGCCTATATCAATAAGGTACTTAAAAGATTTGGCATGCAGGAACGTAAACCAGGTGACACCCTTGTCGCGAAGGGAGACAAATTTAGTCTCAATCAATGCCCTAAGCACGACCTTGAAGTTAAGGAGATGCAGAAGATTCCCTACGCGTCAGCTGTTGGGAGCCTAATGTATGCTCAAGTTTGCACACGTCCAGACATAGCATTCATTGTTGGAATGCTAGGTAGATATTTAAGCAATCCTGGGATAGATCATTGGAAAGTAGCCAAACGAGTTATGAGTTACTTACAGAGAACAAAATATTACATGCTCACATATAGGAAATCGGATCAGTTAGAGATCATTGGGTTTTCTGATTCCGATTTTACTGGATGCCAAGATAGTAGAAGATCCACATCAAGTTATATCTACTTACTGGCTAGAGGAGCTATATCCTAGAGGAGTGCCAAGCAGACACTCATAGCTTCTTCCACTATGGTAGCAAAATTCATAACTTGTTATGAGGCATCTAATCATGGAATATGGCTGCAGAATTTTGTCATTGGGCTGCGAATTTTGGATAGTGTTGAAGACCGTTAAAGTTACTCTGTGACAATAAGTCAGCTGTACTATATTCTAATAATAATAGGAGCTCTTCGAAGTCTAAATACATAGACATCAAGTTCCTAGTTGTTAAGGAAAGAGTTCAGAGTGGTCAGATGTTTATAGAGAATATTGGTATAAACTCCATGATTGTGGATCCGCTCACTAAAGGCTTACCACCCAAGGTCTTTCATGAGCACGTAGCTCATATGAGTGTTATATTATTTAATGATATATTGGTTTAGTGGGAGTTTTTATTTGGATGCTTTGCAATTGTAGACACATTTTATGGATTTATTTTCTGCAGAATAAAGTTTATGTTTTATTTGCACTCTGAATGTATTTATTATGATCTCACTAAAGAAATAAGATTGGACCAGTTGGAAATAGGCATGTTTAGTTCACATTACATGTAATTTCCATGCTACACATTCATACTTGATCTATGTCGTTGATTATATTAATATATGTGATTATTGATGGGTTTAGTTATGATACATATAACGAAAGCCGCTTTAATCCTATATTGATATAATTAATGGACCAGATTGCATGGAGATGTTTGAAAATGATAGCAAATTTTGAGCTCATAAGGTTACTTTTATAATGCACAAACTAACATATCTGGACCAAGTGGGAGATTGTTGGAAAAATAATCAATTGTGGGCCAAATATATTATTTGTGTGTTATAGGCTATCATAAAGGTTAAGCCCATTTAAAGTGGTCTGTTAAGGTTTTTTAAGGTTTTGGGCTTTATAACATCTCAATTTTGTATGGGCCTTTAATGTGTGGATACCTAAACCCATATTTTTATTTTATGATGGGCCGAATAGAAGTAGGATTTTTACAGTTATTATAAATAGGTTATGGTCCCCAAGTCATACGTAAGGGGTTATCTAATCAATCTGACTTCCCATCATCAGAGAGAATTAGGAAGAGAAACCTACGTATTGGTTTGGAAGATCAAGAATCACAAAATTACATCAATAGATTTAGATACGCTTCCATATTAATTTATTTTCTTGATGATTCAATATGAATTAAAAATTTAATAAGTGGTATTAGAGCCTACTCATGTTGAATCATTGAGAAATTTTATTTGGATTCAGATTTAATCGCTAGGGTTTAAATTTTGGGGATTAATTTTAGGTTCTTAAAATTCTGAAATTTTTTGGTTATTTGATCTTCCTTTATGTAAATTATATATATATATATATATATACACACATACTGTTGGAAACACTCATTATATATGCATTGAATGGCCATGGATTTTATCTTTTAGCTATTAAATGTGTATATGAAAGGCTCTTATTCTCTGTGATGTTTTGCCATGGTTAAAGTGCCGGGCACCAAGTCCAAAAAAAAAATCATGGCCGAATAGTTAATTGCATGGAACCCATCAGGTTTTGATTAAATACAGTACATGTTTAATTGCTTTGAACCCATCCCATTATCCCATCAATATATACACAATGTCATCTTAGATTATATATTAGAAATAAGAACATGATTGGATATATATTCATTCCTATATTCAAAGCCATCAATTCTTTTACGTAGAGATCAAATAGAGAAAATGAATGGCTTGCTTCTACATCCAATCATTTTGTATCTTAGCTTGGTTCAACACCCAATCATCTTATATCTCGACCTTTTGAGGCATACAACAAAATATTCACAGGTGACTCGGTGATGACCATTAGCCCAAATATATCAAAACCAAATAAAACCATACCTATCACTAAGTCTTATTGGAATAGAGTATATAAAATTAAGCCTTACACTTACAAAATCAAATTATTAGGTAATATCTGATCCAATAGTAAATAAAAAAATCAATGTGTGACTAATATAGACCGTTAAATCATTGGCAACAACTATGAGTGCCAGGCCCCAGATTTTCATAACTGGGTGTTCAGGGGTGACTTGGGAGTTTTAGTATGTATAAAGATTGAGTACTGATATCCCGTTATCATGCTCCAAATTCCCTCTAAGCTCGAGGTTGATTCACAATAATAAATTAGGGTATTCAAAACCCCTAATTTAATCCCAAACAAATTATAAAACATTAAGCTAAATTATTTGATAAAAATTCATCTGCAAAGTACAAAAATAAGGATAAGAAATAATATTACAGAGTCATCTAAGCGTCCCAATCACGCAATTAATTATACATATCAAATAAAAGTAAACCAAGTCCAAAGCTTACATATTGCAATCATCTAGTAATTATTATTACAAACCACAGTTCTAAATAGAGTTTTCCAATGTTGCGCAATAAGAAAAATAAATAGATGTTTTAGTGGGATATTCAAGAGAAATTAACCTCTTTAGTTCATCTTTAGTATCCCTTTGCTCAATATCCTAAAAAAATTTCCTATGATAGGGTGAATTACTAAAACTCAATAATCAGAATCTCCTAGGTGCTTATTTATAGTGGTTATAATATTACACCGTATTTATGATCCAATACAGTGAATATAATTAGGTAGCATACCATTTATGCAACAAATAATCTAATGGACCATAACTAAACAATTTAAATTGTACTTATAAAAGTCTAACATAATCCATCGCTACAACTACTATTTCACTTACACATTAAATAATTTACTATTGCTATTTTCTACAACATAAAATCAATGTTGCAGTGGTATGGGTATCGAATTTAGATCTTTATGGTCTAGAGATTAAATCTCGTAGCAATATTGAATTCATACAGTTTTTTATTTTATATAAAATAATCATCAAAAGAAATTAGATATAATTAAATAATCCCAAATAAAATATTTCATACATAAGTAAGAGAAATTGCCAGTCAGTAAAATTTAATAAAGGGGTTTAATCTAAATCATCTTAGGATAATTATACTCCTATCGTCCTCGATCCCCAACCTTGAGAATGAGTGACTTTACAAGTTTAGCATCCATTACATTCCAACGGTGTCACCCACCAAAAATCTAGCTGTCATGACTAGCCACATAACTGGCCAAGTTAGAAGGAAGCATCACTTAAACAAATAGATAGGTTCCCATCTTCAGCTAAAAAGACCATTCCTACCCACTCATCACCCCATTGCCAAGGATAATTTTATCACCTAGTGCTTTAATCTATTTCCACCCTTTAACATTTCTAAGAGCATCTTGTATGAAAACTAGACCTTTTTAATAGAACTAGCAATGTTCTTGGCTGATGAATTACATATGGAATTTTTCAGTCACATGCGGGATTATCCAATCACATGTATTAAAATTCTAAGTCTTTCATCTTAGTCTGTAATTCAGTTATAAATTTGACATAGCCATACGTATTGGATCCACAAAGATAAGTAGTTCAAGCACACAAACAAGTACCACTTAGCTTGAATAAATTTGACATTAGAATTAGATTTATACTAATTCTTTTGATAAGTTTGTCAAACTAACTTAGGTAAATACAAGAATATTTCTAAGTAAATATTAAGCAAGCTGAGGTTGGTTAGTGGGAGGAGACCCAATTATTGATAGCAAGGTTGAACCTTGTTAGTCCCAATCTCGGTTTTTGCCCTTTCCTGCTAATTTATTTGATTATTTAATGAAATATAAAATAATAAATAATTCCTCTAGGTTTTGTTTAATCTTAGAAAAATTTCTAAGTTTTGTTTTATTCTACTATAGGTAGTAAAGTGAATAAATTAAACAATTAAGTCCATATGATGTTACAAAACTAATACATTCTAAGTTAGAATTAAATTTGGCAGGATAATAATATTAACCACAATAATAATTTGAATTATTTTCAATTATCATACTATTTATAATCAAACTCTTAATTCATTACATTATGTTGGAATATGTTTCTGGCTTCAAGATGTCCATAAAATCTCAATATAGTTATTCCAACATTTAACAATATTTGAATTATCTAAGTAAATATTTATCGGCCGATGAAATATTTTATGAAATTTAATTTCATTAATCAGACTTAGTCATGAAAATCTAGATTTAAAATAACTAGAGTTACATAACTTATTAGGTTGACAAAATAATGCCTAAAAAATCAATTATGATTAATCAAGTTCATTTAAAGAAAACCAAATAAGGGAAAAATAAGTCTTATATTTCATTTGATCATTTTATCAAACACTTAGTTAACCATTTTAGTTTTAATAAAAATTTCCAACCATAAATAATATAACTAAATATGTAAGCTAACTAGCACAATTGTTGGAGTGTCAGAAAAACACCTAATATCTAATTATAATGATTCTATGCCTTTTGGAAATTCACTAGGTAATATTGAATTAATAGGTTACTTAACCATTTCATCAAACAATAGGTATGCATTACTAATTTAGGCCTAATGTGTATTTAATCATTCTAGGAAGCATTCATAACATTAAAACACTAAAATTAAATTAAGAATACACAAAATAGTTCAAATATTCATTCTAAAGTTTACGTGACAAATATGGCACCGCTATAGTGCTCTGTTTTCATTGGCACCGCTATAGTGCTCTGTTTATGAGAACTCGAGAATTTTATTTATATAATTAAGTAAATTTTGGAAATAGTTATGGTGGAGTGGCATATAGATAATAATAATTGTGGTGAATTTTGAAAACTTTGATCGAGGGAGAGGAGTCTTGGGTGCACGACATGGAATTCTCGTGGGCGCACACTATGGCAGGCACACACCTAAGAAGGGGTTGGGTGCCCAAGCTACTACTGAGGTCAGCCATTGGGATGTCAGCTTGATTTGCACCCGGTCCTCTCTAACTTAGCCTTTTCAAGCTATGACAATGGGAGGATTATAGGAGAAGGGAGGCAGCTTAGTGTAGAAAGCTTGGCCTCTAAGCATATATGAGTATATGTATGTGTAATTGAAGAGAGAGAGAGAGAGAGAGAGAGAGAGTTTCAATTGGAAAAGAAGAAGAAAGAACTGGCAAGAACCAAAGAGAACCAAGGTTGGTATGTGATTGATTTAAATCTCAACCACATTCAAATTAACTTTGTAGGAATGAAATTAAACTTACATTGAACGAGTGTATGCAATTGGTTTGTTGTTAGAATTAACAGTTTGGAGATAAATTTTAATTGAAGTTTTTTGGGTTTGTCGGTAAAGTTACTGACTTTGCTCAACTCATTCTTCACTTGAGATAGGGATTTAATGCCTCTTATTAACATATATGATGTGTAGAGAAGATTAGAATAATATTGGTGTAACTATCTTGAGTTTTTGGATGAAATCTATGAAAGATGAAGGAAGTTATATATGTATATATGTGTATATATATGCCGGTAATGAAGAAAATGGAATTTAATTCATATATAGAGCCATCATTGATGAAAACTCAAATTGGTTGTTCCATTTGATGCCCATAGGTCTTGTGGTAATGTTTGAAATAAGAAATTTCAAAAATTTTGTTCAAAAGTGAGCCGATTTGAGGTCCTAAGTCGATAACCACAAAAGAACGGAAAACAGAGCACCGAAAAAGTAACTTGTCCAAAATCTGTGCACGCATATGAAGATCTTCTATTGTGCGCCCAACATCTCGGGCACATGTGCAATTCACCTGTTGGGCGCCTAATAGTTTGGGTACACATGGGGAGTCTCAGTTGGCAGCCCACTGATCCTATGCATATTTTGGACCTAGTTCTATTTGGTCCTTTCACCATGGATATAAAAAGGTTTTAGTACTTATGTTTCACATGCATTCTAATTTATCTAGCATGTTAGTTTTGTGATCTTAAGAAGATGTTTAATGATTTAAAATGAAATTAATTGTTTTTAAGCTGTAAATTAAAACAGTTCAACAATATATTTAACATAGTTAAATAAAAAAGAGTTCAATATCATTAAAAAAAAAAAAACATCATTATTAATAAAAAAAATAGCATACACAAAAAATAAAAATGTACCAATAATAATAGCAACAAAAAAAAAATAGTGCATGGCATTTTCAACCAAAAGAAAAAACATATTTATAATTTGAAAAAGAACTAAAAACAACAATATTATTATAAAAAATAGAATACAAACAAAAAAAATATAGCAATGGTGATAAATGGCAATTTTTAACAAAAAAACTTATTTTTAATTAAAAAAACTAAAAGTAAAAAAATAAAAAAATTATTTTTAATTAAAAAACTAAAAGTATATGAAAAAAACAAAAAAAAATTTACATACCTCAATTCGTATTTGGGTAGGAAATCAAATGGGTACAGATACTTTACCCGAGAGAGACAGATAGAGAGAGAGAGAGAGAGAGGCTTACCAACAGTAGAGCGGTGGTGACTGGTCAGCAAGCTGTGATTGTAGGCAGGGGAGAGAGAAAGGACTCGGGAATAGCACACAGAGAGAGAGAGAGAAATCGAGGGAGGAAAAAGAAAAGGAGGAAAAGAAAAAGAGGTTGCACCAGATTTTTAGGTGAGCATTAGCGACCGCTTCAGTAACCATTCATTTCGATCGCCCGAGTATTCATTTCACCCATATCCTTTGCGCAATTATAATTGCGACCCTACTAATGGCAACCACTCTAAAGGTGAAATTATGATCGCTCAAGGTTGACGTTCGAATTTTTCCTCTAATTCTTCTAGTAGTTTGTGGTTGATATGTATTGGCGGAACCAAATGGAGGTAGAGGCAAGTGACCCCCTCGATTTTGGATATAAAATTACTGAAATACTTTTGGTATTTTGGTTTATTAAAAAAATAAATTAATTCAAAATTATGGTATTTTGGTCTTATTAAAAAATTAAAATTAATTAAAAATTTTTAACATAAAAGCATTTTACAAGAATCAAACTCAAGTATTTTTTGTGAAATAAAGTGCATTTTTTCATTATACAATTGAATACTTTTAAGCATAATATCAATAAATATAACATATAATATAATAAATTCTATAAACAATAAAATTAATGATAATTATTTTTTGGTAACGAATGACATCTTTAATAAATTTGAGGTACTCTTAAAATGACTAATTAAAATATTGAACTGTGAAAAATATATTCACCAATTTCATGTGCAAAAATAATTTTCTCTTTTCTTAAAAGTAACATCTTTCCTATCTTACTCTTAATTCTGAGGTAACTCATTATCCTTTTTTCCAGGTGCCTGGTGTCTCCCCTTAATGAAACTCTTGGATCCGCCCCTATTAATATGCAGGTCGAACTATCAGGTTAGGAGGCTGAGTTATCCCACTTCATTTAACCTCCTTATATCACTTTGAGAACTATATATTTTGATGAGAGAGGAGTCCGTACATACAATATGCCGTCTTTGATGGGGTTGTATAAATTATGGAGTCTTAACTTATTATTTTAAAATTATGGGTCTAGTTAGTTTTATTTATCTCATGTTTCTGCTCTAATCAAGAATTAAGTTTGCTTGATATGCAATATAGATATATTTTATTTGCATCGCGATTTACGAAAAAATTAAGCGCATGACAATAATCTATATATAAACAATAGCTCATTAATTTGACATTTGTATATTTT
This sequence comes from Vitellaria paradoxa, assembly GCA_019916065.1. Lineage (NCBI taxonomy): Eukaryota > Viridiplantae > Streptophyta > Magnoliopsida > Ericales > Sapotaceae > Vitellaria > Vitellaria paradoxa. The sequence continues at coordinate 53,023,340 of CM034233.1, read as the reverse complement.
CAACTATTAAATTTATTTAATGGTCAAGATTATTTCTTTTTCTTTCTACTTTGGTTGTCTTTTTAGTCACTTCATGTGAAAATATAATCCCTCACTTGTCTCATATATTTTTTAAATACTGTTTATATATAAAAGTTTTTAAATTAATATTTTAAAAAATATGATAATATTTGTAATAAATAATAAAATTGTATACATTTATTAAACAATGTTTAGATACTTTATTAGACAAAGTTAACTAAATTTTTTTATTTTAAAAAATTATATTTAAACTTTAATTTTCTTTAAAAAATTATTAAAAAATAAACATTTAAATTAAAATTTCAATTTTAATGTGCTGAAACTTAAATTTTAAATTCACACTCTTTTATACTATTTGTTTCATTTATATAATAAGAAAGTTTAAAATTTTGAATTTAAGATATCTTTAACCATTAGATTTACTTAATAGTTAGGATTATTTTTCTTTTTCTCTCTGCATTGGTTGTCTTTTCCGTTATTCCATATAAAAACATACTTTCTCATTCTTCTTATACTTTTTAATACTTTTTATATAAAAGTTTTTGAATTAATATTTTAAAAAATGTGATAATATTTGTAATAAATAATAAAATTTTATATCTTTATTAAATACAATAGGGGCATTTGGTTGGTCAAAGTTTGGCAAAAAAGTATAGTAAAAGTATAAAAATTTGATGTAAAAGTGATATATTATAAAATTTGATTAGAAAAATATAAAAAATTGGTAAAAATTAATAAATTTTGGTTAATAATAGTCAACCAAACACTCCTGTATAAATACCATAATCTCTGTTAATTAATGATTTTTATTTTTAAATGTTATTTTTATAATTTTTTATGTATATTTGTTTTATAAATTTAAATCTAAAGTATTTATATGTCAAATTATATTTTTATATTTTTAAATACGAATAATTATTAGTAATTAATAATCTAAGTAAAAATATCCAAGTTACAACTAAAAGTGAGAAAGAGAGAGAGAGAGAATGGAGACGGAATAGCAGGGGCATTGGGCGAGTCAAATTGGAGTGGCAAAATGGAAAATTCACAACAAAAGAAGCATCCGGATTTCCACTCGCGCGAGGGGCACGCAAAGGAAAGCAGTCCCGTCCGCAAGACTGAAAAAGCCAGGGGGCACAATCGTTTGAAATGGACCTTAAAAAAAAAAAAAATGGTAGTTGAAGATAGTTTTGCGCATTGGGAGTATTATTATGGGCTCATTTGGTGTGTAATATTTTGTTAAAAATTTTTAAAAATTTTTATAAATCTCTGTTAATATTATATCACATCAACTTTTTTCTCTCACTGCACGTATTACGAACTCTCCCCAAATCACAATTTATCTCAATTTATCTTATTTTTTCTTACTCCAAACAAACCCTATATATGACTAGTTTATATTATAAAACATAGTGATTTTTAAAAAGGTTAATCTAACAAATTAAGATAAATAGTTAAGAATTATTTTTTTTCATTCAATGATTGAAATTATTTTTATATTTTTAACTTTCTGCTTAATTTCTATGTTAGTAAATTTCACTATAATTTATCTCATAAAACGATTTGACTATTTTAAATTTCATTATATTTTAAAGGTGAAAATCATATGTAAATTAAAACTGTCAACTTAAATTTTGTTTAATTATGATTTTTAGGAAGTTGAATTTTTTAAATTAAAACACAATAATTTGTATTTTTTCATCATATTTTAATTAGAGAGAGAGAGAGAGAGAGAGAGTAAAACACATGTAATAGTTATTAAGAGTTAAAGTTTTAGAAAAAAAATAAATTAAAATTCATGAATTATTATATTTTTTGATTTAAAATTTTTATCTAAAATTTTAATTATATAAGAAATTTAATACTAAGGCCCCATTTGGCATAAAATAAAACTCCAAAAAACTTTATAAATCTCTAACCCTTCTACCTCTAATTTTTCCGCCATCACTAATTTCAAAAAATTCTAATATTTCGCTAAAAAATTAAAAAAAAATCTAAAAGTAGGTTAACCGAGTATATAAATTTTTTATATAATTATATTTTTCGTGTCGAAAATTTTCAAACGGGTACTATTGTCGCTATTTTTTTGAATTTTTTTGAATATGTAGGAACGGATTTGAAAAATCGTTCCCACGATTGTGACTTTTCAGAAAAAATAACATTAAAATTAACTCCAAACTACATTTTATCTCAATTTATTTTATTTTTTCTTATTTTAAACAGGACCTAAATTTGTTCAAGTGCGATAAATGTATATTATTGCTAGTAAATTTATATGATGGATCAACAGTGGCAAGCCAATAAGGCATGTTTGATTCCTCCCTTGATTGATTTCCGTGTTAAGAAAGAAAAGTGGGCTGGGAAGAACATCCATTTCGTGTCGAAAATTTTTAAACGAGTACTAACGCCGTTATTTTTGTGAATTTTTTTGAATCTGTAAAAACAAATTTGAAAAATTGTTCCAACGATTTGTGACTTTAAAAAAAAATGACGTTAAAATTAATTCAAAATTATATTTTATCTCAATTTATCTTATATTTTCTTATTCGAAACGGGGTCTAAATTTGTTCAAGTGCAATAGATGTATATTATTGCTGGTAAATTTATATGATGGATCAACAGTGGCAAGCCCATAAAGCATGTTTGATTCCTCCCTTGATTGATTTCCGTGCCAAGAAAGAAAAGTGGGCCGGGAAGAACATCCACTTCGTTGCTTTACAAAATAAATCAGTTGTAAAAAAAGAATATTTAATGCATCACTCTCACTTGTTGATTGATTGAGAGTTTGTACAAGGGTAACTTAGAATTTAATGGGACTAAAAACGTAGACTGCTGAAAATTAATGAATTTGATTTGCGTATTGCACTGCAATTGTTTTAGGAGGAAGAGATCGATAAATTATTGAGATTTTTTAGACATATCTGACTTCTAGTCATTAAGGAGATAAGAGGTAGATAGAAAGTTATCGAGTGCTCTTATAGAGTACCCATTCTAATATAGGATTGTGTCACATAAGCCCACATATTAAGAGTGTGTTTGGAATTATATAAAAATGTATAAAATAAAATAAAATTATAAAAATAAATATTTCGTAATTCATACAGTGAGTAAAAAATTTAAATTTTAGTATCTCGTAATTCATATTTATAGAAATTTGTAAGATTTTATTTTATTTTAGAGAGTTTCAAACGGAGCCTAATTGTTGCCACTGCCTATGTGCTTTCGTGGCACTATCCTAATGGTCTAAAACAGGAGCTTGAATAGGGGTGTAAATCGGACCGACCCGGCCCGACCCAACCCTTGAATTCGGGCCGACCCGACCCTAAGCCGACCCGACCCTTCCGCCCTAGCCGAGCTTCGGGTCAGGTCAAGGGTCACGTCACCCGCCCTAGCTGACCTAGTATTTTTTTAATATTTTTTTTTATTTAAAAAAAATAAAAATAAATAAAAATCAAACAAACACATTAAAATCATTAATCATTATTGAAAAATATTAAAATTTATTACACAACAACTAATTACATAATTAACATTAAATTTAAAATTACAATTTATAAATGTAGAATTATAAAATAAATAAATAAATGATAGAGTAATTAATAGGTGCATCACTTCACGTCTTATACATCCCAACTAGGTTGGCACCTATAAGAGTGACTATCATTTGCAAATATTACTCTATCTATACATAATTATTATTCATCACTAGATCCACTAGCGTGTTCTTCTCTTTCACCTAAATACATTGTATCAAAATCAAGGGTAAGCTGCTCTTTTTCGGCATCTTCCTGTTGTTTATTTTCTGCAAGATACCAATCTTGTAAACACATCAAGGCTTCTACTGTCGGAAGGGCTAGTTGACTCCTGAATTGACTGATAACGCGTCCACTAGCACTAAATGCTTGCTCGGATGCTACGGTAGAAGCTGGAAATGCGAGTATATCACGAGTTAAAGCTAAAAGAGTTGGAAACTTTGATTGTTGTCCTTTCCATCAGTCTAAAAGACTGAAATCATCTTCATTTTCTATTGGAGGTGTACCAAGATAACGTTGGAGGTCGGATGAATTTGAACTTGCACTTGTTGATACATCTGTCTGTCGGGATGTTATTTTTCACCAAATGGACGTATTGCCACCAAAGTCACAGTGAGAAGAGAACGTTGCGGCCATAGTTGGTTGGACAGTTGTACGATTGCTATTATACTAACCCAATAGAGTTTGAATTTCCTGTTTAATTTGATATAATTGTTCTTGGGCACTTTCATGCCCATATATCACTCTAATAATTGAAAGAAAAGATCTTCTTTATACTTAGGGTCTAAAATAGTAGCAATACCAAAATATATGGGAAGTGGATTAAAATATTTATCAAATTTTTCTTTCATTACAACAACCAAAGAAGCATAATATTCTTGGGCACCATATTTGTTAAAAATTTCATCAATAACCCCTAATTGATAAATAACAGTAGAAGAAGTAGGATAATAAATTGCACAAAATATTTTAGTAGCAATATCAAAAACATATAAAAAATCTTTATAGAAAATTGCATTTGCTCAATCAATTGGTTCAATACTATGTAATCCAATAGCTTGATTACTTAAAATAAATAAATCAATTGCTTTTTTATATTTAATGGCAACTTTTAACATTATATAGGTTGAATTCCATCTTATATTAATTTCCATTGGTAATTTTCTAGGTTTTAAACCAATTTGATTGCATATGCCAGCAAATAGACTAATTCTTTTTGGAGAGCTCATGACACAAATTACAGCTCTTTTTATTTTTACAATAGAAGATTCATAAATGTTCAATCCATCCTTTACAATTAAATTAAGTATATGGGCACAACAACGACCATGAAATAATGGACCATTTGCAGATAAAGCATTATTTAAATAATTAAAACAAACATCATTATATGAAGCATTGTCTAAAGTAATAGAAAAAATTTTTGTAAATAATTGCCACGATACAAGTTCATGCAAAATAAGTTCCTCCACGGTGAATCCAGTGAATAGTTATTCAACTAATTTAAATGAAATAATGCGTTTATTTATTTTTCAATTTTCATCAATATAATGTGCAGTTATACAAAAATATTCAATATCTTAGCAAGATTTTCACATATCGGCGATCAAGCAAACATTTCCTTCAAAATTAGTAAAATAAGTTCTTAATTCATCTTTTTTTGATTTAAAATCTCATAAAACTTTATTTTTTGAAGTATTTCTTGAAAAACCGAGATATTGTAGTGCAAAACTTTCGCGAATAAATTCTTCAAAATGTCGATTTTCACTCATTGTAAAGGGTTGCTCATCTTTAACAATATATCTAACTAAATTATTTTGTGCTCTTGTAGGGTCATAAGAAAAAATATTTAAATTACCCCCTTCATTACCTAATTGAGTTTGTATTGTACGTGAAAAATATTGATTAATTAAACTATTAATGCAAGGATCTTGTTGGTACCTTCTATTTAAATGTCTTTTTAAATAACTAGTTCCAGATGTATTTTTACCATCTAATTAATCCCCACAAATAACGCATTTAGCCTTATGCATTCCATCATCACGTGGAATTCTAATAAAAAAATCTCATACTTTTGAAGTGCCACGCTGGTGTTCGGCGTGACGGGAAGATGATGCACCAAGATCACCAGCTGTGGTAGCAGGTGTTGGTATTTCTGGACCTTGTGGATGTAGTGATGTAAATTGTTCTATTTGTTCTTGAGGGGGAAAGGAGATTGAGTCTCCACCCTCCAAATCAAAAAAATGAGTGTCCCGTGGATCCATTTAGAAAAAATAATTTAATTAAAAAAATTAAATTATGAAAATTAAAATTTTAAAAATGTATGTATGCAAATTAAAAAATTAATAAAAATACTAACTTGAAATAATTTGAAGCCTTGAATCACTTGATCTTGATTCTTGAAATCTTGACTTCAAATTTGACAAAATAGAATACACTTGAGCACAATTGAAGAGCACACTTGAGTGTTGGAGAGCACAATTAAAGAGCACACTTGAGCATAATTGGAGAGAAAGTTTGTTAATTTTTTGTGAGGGGTGAGTGAATGTGAGTGTGGGGTATTTATAATAGAAGAGGGTGGAGAAGTTTTGTAATTTTGTAGAATTTATTTGGAATAAAAAAAAAAGAGGAAAGGCTGAAGGAGCAGTTCTGCTGAGCAGACAGCAGAACGGTAAAAAAATTTAAAGGAAAGGGAGAGAGGTGCTGCTGGCTGCTGGGGCAAGCATAAAAAAAAAAAAAAAAATTAGAGGCAACGACCTTTCTGCAAAGCAGAATGGTAAAAAGAAAAAGAGAAGGGGGCCGTAGGGGGGCGGGTCGGGGGGCGGGGCGGGTCGGGTCGGGGCTCGGGCCGGGTCAAGGGTGACCCAAGCCCTGACCCGGAAGGGGAGGGACGAGGTCGGGCCGGGCTGTACAGAATTACAGGCCGGGGCTGGGTCGGGGCAATTCTGGGTCGGGTCGAGTCGAGTCGCGGGCCGACCCGACCCATTTACATCCTTAAGCTTGAAGAGCATCTAATATATTTTCGAGATAGGGAGAAAATTCATCAATCACATCAAATTTAAAAGAAAAAAAATATATATTTGGAGGATGTGTTTGACTATATAATAAATTTTATAATTTCTTTTGCAAATTAATTTTTTTCTTTGAAAATAAAATAAAATAAAATAAAATATATGAAAAATAAATTTTTTTTATATAATTTATTAATATGAATTATATGAAGTGTCATGACATTTTGATTGCTTTTATCAGGAAGTATTTAGTTGGTCAAAATTAATCAAAATTTGTCAAATTTTATCAATAAATTTCATTACATATCACTTTTTTATCAAGGGCTGTCTGGAGCTCCAAAAAAGCTCACAAAACTCCAAAAAATTCAAAAAGTTCTCCTCTTTTTTCAAACTCCAAGGACGTTAAACTTTTTTAAAAAATTTATCAAAATCTTTTCTAACAAATCACATCAAGGGGCTGTCTGAATCTCTAAAAAAACTTACAAAACTCTAAAAAATTAAAAAATTCTCATCTTTTTCAAACTCCAAGAAAATTAAATTTTTTAAAAAATTCTATCAAAATTCGTTCCAACAACAACTTTTTTTAAAAAATTGAACTAATATTTGTACCAAAAAATTTCACAAAACTTTAAAAATTTTTAAGATTTTCTATTAGAATTTTGTTATGTATCACTTTTATACAATTTTTAACAATTTTATATCAAATTAAACATAAATATTTAATCATCATTTCAAAATAATTTTTACACTCTAAAATTTAAAAAATTTTATTTTTGTTAACTTTTAGAATTTTTTTACACTCCAAACAGTCTCTAAATTTTTATATTTTTACCGTATTTTTGGCCTAATCAAATACTTTTGCCCAATGTGTAGGCCCGCAGCTGAGGCCACTATTCCAACCGGTGATGAGACTTGATAAAGAAGCCAAGAAGAGCATGGCCTTGATTTAAGTGGTTAAGAGTTGCCTTACCCGCTCATTTGATTCGGATTTGAGTCTCCCACCTCTCCCGCTTACAAGAAAAATAAAAAATAAAAAGGACATGTGAGAAAGTTTACGAACATACAGTGCATGAAGAAAGGAATATTTGGGCTTCTCACTCCACTTTTTGTACAAGTATTCATTCTTTGCTTATGGGTAGAAGATATATATAAATATAATCTAAAGTTTGACTGCAACCTAGATTTATATCTTTCAGGCCATAACCATACCAGGAGAGTGGAATTTGTTCAACAACAAAGCTCCAGCATAATCCCCCCTAGTGAGCAAGGGAATTGCTCTTTAGTTTTGGGTAATTTATATAGATCCCCTTAATTACTAAAAAAAAAAAAATTATATAGATCCCTAACTTTTTCATTATATATATATATATATATATTTATTTATTTTTATAGTGCAGCCAAATGATCATTCCCCCCTCCCAAAACACACACACACACACAACAAAAAAAAAAAAAAGATGTTAGGAAGAAAACAATTTTAAAAAATAGTGATACATAAGATATTAATTTGTACTTGTTCAGTGATCACACCATTCATTTTAGTACTCTCTTCTTTCGTTAGTTTGTTTAATCTGGTTATCTGTCACTACATACACATATATATCACAAACATGTTACAATTATATTTGAATGATAAAAAAAATAAATAAAAATTAAAAAAATTAATATAAATGTGACACGTAACAAAATTTAATTAGAAAAAATTGAAAAATTTAATAAAAATTGAGAGATTTTTTGATAAATCAAACATCATCATAGCCCCGTTTGAAATAAAAAAAATAAGATAAATTAAGATAAAATGTGATTTGGAGATAATTTTGACGTCTTTTTTCTGAATAGTAGTAAACCGTGAGAATAATTTTTCAAATCCGTCCCCACGGATTCAAAAAAATTCATATAAAATAGCGACAATGGTACTCATTTAAAAACTTTCGACACGAAGAATATGATTGTAAAAAAAATTTACGCATTTGGTTAATCTACTTCTACATTTTTTATTTTTTTGGTAATATATTGAAACTTTTTTAAATTAGTAATGATGAGAAAATTAAAGATATAGGAGTTGTTGGAGATTTATAGTGATTTATAGTATTTGTTAGGGATGCCAAATAGGGCCATATGGAGTTTGTAGTCCATATATATATGATAGTTGGTAGTAAAACCATAGGTTTCCTGAATGCAAAAACTCCATAAAATTGTTTTACGAATTCATCATCATTGTCAACATTTTTATAAGCATTAGACACCTTGAATTTTCCATTGTCTTTTTTTTGGTCTTAATAAAATGTTTTCTGTAGTAAATCTGTTTTGGTGCGGGCTCCGTCCGCAAATGCAATAATATGTTATTATTATTTTTATTTAAGTTTTTGATGACCACTTGGTTTGCAAAAATAGTTATTTCCCATTCAAATAATATCTGGTAAAAAAAAGTGATCTATTGGAGATTAAAATTAAATTTTTTTTTTTACTTGATAATTTTTAGACCTATTATTCTCATTCACAAAAAATATAAAAAAATATTTCTAAATAGAAAATTTACATAAGTATAAAAAAATATTTTTTTCAAAAAAATTAGTGGGTTAGGAATGGCAGAGTGAGAAGAAAAAAGCACAATATAAGGAAGTCCAGCATTTCTCATTTTTTTGAAACCTGTACGTGAATTTTTTGATCTTTGAAGTCTATGCAACGGATCGTTTCCGACACAAATCCTTAATTTTTCAGATATATTATATTTCTTTGTTAATCTGCCATTTGAAAACATGTCAAAAGGTTATCGGTTTACTTGATTTGAGTAATAGGTAACCTGTTAACTCACTATTATTTTTTTTAACTTCATATTCTGTATTTTCAAATATTTTAATCTGACAATATATTTTTGCCTTTTATTTTTGATTATTTTAATTAGTTATTATTTTTAACTTACATTTTATTTTTTAAATATTTTAATTTTAAAATACATTATGTACTTTATTTTTAAATATTTTATTTTTAACGGGTCATCCGGTAGACACCACCCAAAACTCATGGGCTACGTTTTGACCATGATGAGTTTATAACCGACCCATTACGCATCGCGTCAGTTGGGCCACGGGGTCATCGGCACAGCCCTTTTGTCATAAAATTAGGCTATTTTAGAACTGTAGCAACAGCAAAAAGCTTATATAATGACTATTTCCTAACCCCTGCTATCCTTAAAGACAACTCATCTAGTTTTACTTGGGAGGAACAGTATGTTGAGAACTCCATCTAAAAATGGAATGCGAATGTGATATGTAGTTTGAAATGCTTCTACAAGAATTCATATGATTTAATATTGGCGATAGCTTTTTCAATAATAAAAAGCATTTAAACTTTCTCTGGGTTGAAATTAAGATTGTAGCATGGGACTTTATACTCAAGATGAAACTTCTTGGATTATATCTGGTAGTTCCATAAATGCTCCACAAAGAATCCTTATTACATGGAAGGACTCGAGGGCTTCTTCGATTTTATTGCCAAATGTGGTTTGGAATTTGCACCTAATGCTACGAGAATCTTAGGACAATTTCAAACGAAATGAGAACACGTATATAAAATGATTTTGTGCTATAGTGTGCAGCCCAAATAAATTAAATACTCAAAACAATTAGTCACAAACTCATTCAAGTTGGCTTTCTTAATATAACTAGCTGTGTGCTATGCCGCCAGCAGTGTGAAAATTGTAACCACCTACTCTTTGAATGTGAATTTTTATGTTAGACTACTATAGCTAGTAAAACAGGGATCCAATAGTACGTGGGACAATGGAATGACCTCATTGTATTGCAAATAATTAAAAAAATCAGTGACTTAGCAGAACAGATATATGTGGAAGAAAAAAAGGAACTATTCGTGGAGTTTGGAATTGTTGAGCTTAAATAAGTTAAACTAGAGAGAATATGTTGGATTTGTGATGTCAAGAGAGGGCCTCAATGTGGAGCAGGGGTGAACTTTTGGGGAAATGCCAACTGCTGCAAGTTGTATGGTCTATTATTTAACTTGCAAGTTATTCTTGAAATTTCCCATTAATTCTTTTTGAAAGATAAAATTTTCATTAATTAACTTTATTCTTCTCTCTATCTTTGTAATTAAATCACATGAATATCTCCCAGAATGGGAAAGAAAGAGTTGAAGCAGGGGGGTTAAAAAAATCTTAGGCATGCTCAAATTAAATATGTAACTGTAAATTTGTTACCGCTAGAGACCTATGACAAAAGAATTTAAGAGGCATCCTCAAATGAAATATTGTCCACCTTTTATCCATATTTGTCCCTTGACAGGTTCATTCAAAAAGTCGTTAAAATACAGAATGTTGGAAAAGAATCAATAATTTTAAACGAATAGGTGATCTTCCACCAACTGAAACTGACGCTATGTAATGATCTTCCATCATCTAGGAACTGATGCTACGAGATGATGAATTAAGTCTCTAGACGCTATTACCACAGAATGCAAGAATTGACTTAATATTACTACTACTACTACTACTACTTACTAGATGCATCAAGACCCATACTACTACTACTTACTAGATGCATCAAGACCCAAACCTTGCTGGGTCCAGACAGACCATTCAAGAATCATATGTTGATTCTCTCTCTCATGGATAAGGTGGGGAAATGAATGCAGGAGACTAGATTCGGCAATTCTATAATTAAATCCATACTCCACCAGCGACCCAAAGTCTCGGCGGAGGGTGGGACACGTCCGTCGTACAGACACACTGCTGAAAGAACAATCCACGCACTTTCATCCCATGGGAAGATAGAGATTAACAAAGGATATACATATAACACGACAAACACAAGGATATATATATATATATATATTAGAATGACCAAGGAAGCTGACCCCACGCACAAAAGGTATTTCCTGGGTTGGATAGTGAAAAGCTAAAGACAAAAAGGCAATCAGCCTTGAATGGGACTGGGTATTCATTTCTACGTTAGAAACAAAAAAAAAAGCAAAAAAAAAATAATAATAATAAATAAATAAAGGTATAGAACTCCAAATTGATGTCGCGTGTAATAAATTCAACTGGGGCTTGGAATAAGGATTCCAGATCAACTACCAAAATAACCACACTATGCATCCTTGCCCAGTTCTTTCCCTCAAAAATATTGAAAGAAATTTACCCCTACCCCCAAAACAAAGCTAGGGTTTATTAAACTCATGCAGAATTTAGATGAAAACCAAAATATTCGTGAGCACAAAATGCCATCCAAACTACGAAATCAACTAGAAACAAACAAATCAAGAAGCGAAATGCGATTAATTAGAGAGATAAGAGGTTACTAGAGTGAACCAATGCGAGTGAAATCAATGTACAGCTGATACGAACCTCTCTAAAAACGATGGTAGGAAGACAATGGTTGGGTCACTGCTGTTGGGTGATCGACCGCTGGTTTTAGGGTTCCTCTGGCTACAACGAAGGAGAATTAGAAATGCAAAAATCAGAAAGGTAATCCATTGAAGGGATTTGTAAAAGTAAAACATTTCGCGACCAAATATACTGGTCACCAAAACCCTCTATTGGCGCCCTCAGCAATGATTTTACAGGCCGATTGGATGTCACAAAAGCACGAGGGCATAAATTTTGTCCGTGGGTTCTGTATTTTTTGTTTGATTTGGCAGTTAATTCTTCTCCAATTTTAATTTTGCACAGCATTAAATTTAATCCCCGCAGGGAGATAATTTTTAGCTAGGGTTTGGGTTAGCTAAAAATTATCCCCCTTCAAGTGGATAAATTTTTAACGTTTTTAACCTTCGTTAATGGTATTGTTAACTTGATTAAAATAAATATAATGCTAATAAAAAAAATAATAGATATGCCAACAAGTCAAAATAAACATAATTAAAAAATTAGATAATAACCAACCATTCAAAAGTACATATTTAAAAAAAAAAATTTTTTAAATAAATTTATAAAAAATTAAATTTTCAATGAAATAAATAATATAACTTCAAATTGTCCAAAAATAATTAAATAGAGTGAGTTTTGTAATTTAATATTTAATTTAATAGGTAACCAAGTTTAGGACACCACAAGGGCAAAAGAGTCATTTAATTGATTTTTTCATCATTCGCCCCCTCTTATTTATAAAACATCCAAATCAAGTCAAAAGTTATCCCCCTCCATAAACATCACATCAATGTGGGCCAACCCTTTAAAAATAATACCCCCTCTTATCTTATACTCCCTCTAAAACTTATCCCCCTAAAATTTTAGCACTATCCAATCTTGCCCTTAGGACCAAAAATCTATCTTTACCTATTAAATTAATATTGGCTTGCGAATGTTGCTTTTACCGACCAAATGATCACTAAATGCCATAATTTTCACGATTAAATTTCTTTGATCGAAAAAAATAAAACTATTAAAAATGTTAAAAAATATTAATACACTAGGAATTGTTTATACTTAAAGGCACGTAAATATAAATTGGTTTACAAAAAATTCAAATATAAATTTGTAAAAAGAAATCTATATGAAAAATTAAAAAAATAACATGTAAAAATAAAAATCGCTAATCAACATAAAATATGAAAATATCAAAGAATACGGTAAATGTATATGCATTTAAAATTTTAATTTCTATTTATATTAAATAAAATTTTAATCTAAACATTTATTTTTTAGAGATTTTAAAAAACAAATCACTTTTTATTTTTGAATTAAAAATTTTAGTCGACTTTGTTTAATAAGTATTCATATAGTATTTAATAAAACTGTAAAATTTTAATATTTATTAAATATTATCATATTTTTAAAAATATTAATTTAAAATTTTTTATAAAAAAAGAGTATTCAAAAAAAAATTGTAAGAGTTAGAGAGATGTGAAGTGACTGAATAGAAAACCAAATTGTAGAGAAAAGAAAAAAAAAGTAATCCTATTCATTGAATAAATTCATTGATTAAAAATATTTCAAATTTAAATTTTGGGCTTCTTTATTATATAAATACACGGTCAACTTGACCAATTTAAATTTAAAATTAAAATTTAGAAAAAAGTAAAATGGTGAACGTGAAGAGTACGACATAAAATTTGGTAATAATTTCTAAATTAATTTTATAAAAATATGGATAACATGACTAGTTTAAATTTAAAATAAGAATTTGGAGAAAAAATTACTCCTAATCTTAATTAATATTTAGGAACTTTTTTATTTTTTAAATTAAAAAATACTAACAGTTGTTATTTTGAGAAAAATAATTTTTAATCATTTTTATATTAGAAAAATAATTACTCCTAATCTAAATTGATATTGAGACATTTTTTTCTTTTCAGTTTTAAAAAATATGTTATTATAAGAGAAATAAATTTTAAACATTTTTCTAATTATTATTTAGGCATTCTTTCTGTTTTTTCATTTAATTCTTAATGAAATTGAAATATGTAAATTTTATAACCCAAATGAATTTTCAAGCAAGTGGACTCCTCCTAGAAAGTAATTAGTTGACTTCAGATCTATTTAAATTACATGCTACAACTATAGTGGTTTTATATCTAAAAGCCAAATTGAAATTGTGGTCATATGGCAATATTGGACAAAAAAAATGCATGTTATGAATGAGAGGAAATAAAGGAAAAGAATAGTGTAATTTAAGCCCTTAAAATAATCCAATGGCTGAGATTATTCCCTTAGCTTCCTTATTATATAGATTCGACGACCAATTTTTTGGTCCCCAAAACTCTTCATTTGAGCTAAATTTCTGCAAAAAATATTTTAGAAACATAATTTTCTCTTTACTAATTAAATTAACATTTGGTCGGACAAGAGACACTTTTAACGATCATTTCATCATCAAAAATAAAATTATTAGAATTGTCAAAAATATCAAAACATTTCGCGACCAAATGTTCTGGTCACCAACAAAGATGTTGGCGCCAAATTCCTTTGGCGAATATTTTGGGAACAAATTTTCCCCTCTGCCAACTAAATTAATATTTGGTTGGCAAATGGTCGCTAAATGTCTAATATTTAGATCTTGTTTGGCAACACAAAAATATACAAAAATCTACTAAAAGTTATAAAATAAGTGTTTGATAAAATCTCAACTTTTGCTAACTTTCTACTCTGTTACAGTACTTTACTCCGCTCAAAAGTTAAGTTTTAACAAATGCACAAAAGTTGCTAAAAAATGTTAAAAAATTTACCAAATACTCAAAAGTTACTAAAAATTGTCAAAAATTTTACAAAACACCTAAAAGTTATAAAAAGTTACTAAAAACTTGCTTTACCAAATACACAAAAAATTACAACTAACAACTTTTGACTAAAAATTACTAAAAATCGCTCCACCAAATGCCCCCTTAGCGATTAAATTTCTTGGTCGCTAAAAATAAAACTATTTGGAATGTAAAAAATATTAAAATGTTTCGCGACCAAATTGTTTTGGTTGCCAAAAGTTTATGTTGCAACCAAATTTCAACAGGAAACATTTTGGGAGCAAATATTTCTTTTTTACCAACTAAATAAATACTTGGTTGACGAATGTAAACTTTTAGCGACTATTTGATCGCTAAATACAAGACATTTGGTGACCAAACCGATTTGGTCACCAAAAATAGCACTAGATAGAAATCTCAAAAAATATGAAAATATTTTGCGACCAAACATTATGGTCGCCAAAAGTCTTTGTGCCGCCAAAATCTCGCGGGAAAGTTTTTTGGAGCAAATTTATTTCCTTTTGCCAACTAAATGAATCTGTGGTCGACAAATGCACACTTCTAGTGACTATTTGGTTGCTAAATACCTGACATTTTAGTGACCAAACTGATTTGGTCGCCAAAATAACACTAAATAGAAGTGTCAAAATTATGAAAATATTCTGCGATCAAACATTGTGGTTACCAAAAATCATTGTTGGTGCCAAATTCTTGCGAGAAATATTTTGGAGCAAATTTTTTCCCTTTGTTGACTAAATTAATATTTGGTCAATGAAAATACCCTTTAGCGACCAATTGGTTGCCAGATGATACTCTTTCAGTGACCACATATTGTTTGGTTGCCAAAAATAAACTGTTTAGCAATCAAATGTTTTTTAGTCGGTAAAAGTAGACATTTAGCGACCATGTTCCACTTTGGTCGTGAAAAGTGGTCGCTAAAAATGTCATTTCTTGTAGTGTTTATTTACAATTCAAAATCATGGAAGTATCACTTTTCATCTACATAAGAGATATAAATTTGAATTCCTTAATAACCTTGAAACTTATGCTTTGATGTTCCTTATCATAGTAGTGGTGTGCCTATTGTAAATACTGAAAATTTTAAATACGCTGATGAAGATCCTAACCAATCAATCACAATCACACACAAAGATAAATAGAAGGCAAGATATACAAAAACGAGGAAACCCACAAATGGAAACCTCAAACAAAACTTTCACTAAAACAAAACATTGGTTACAAACTCAACCTCTCTATAGATCGACTTCTCGACTCTATACTCTCGTTGACGTTTGCTCGACTCCTCGATGCAACAACTCCTCTAGCGAAAGCCCTTCGACTCCTCGAAGGCACACCACCGAATCCTCAGTAGCTTTTGCTTAATCCTCAGCGTGCTAAATCCACAGCCTTCAC
Source organism: Vitellaria paradoxa (assembly GCA_019916065.1). Taxonomy (NCBI): domain Eukaryota; kingdom Viridiplantae; phylum Streptophyta; class Magnoliopsida; order Ericales; family Sapotaceae; genus Vitellaria; species Vitellaria paradoxa. The sequence goes on along the minus strand of CM034233.1, from coordinate 53,007,172 downwards.
AAACCTTAAATCCGAACTCCTTCAGATTGAACACGAAACATGATGGCTAAGTGAATGAGAGAATCATCAAACTTTCTAACTCACAAACTATAGTGAGTTCTCTCTATTTTTGTGTGTGTTTCATCTCTTTCTTTCTTCGTGTTATTGACCTTGAAGATGTCAGGAGATATTTATAGACAAAACAGAGGTGGCTAGGCTCGAAATAAGTAGAATTGGCTGAAAATAACACACCTCGCGGGAAGGGAACACCCACGGTCTTCCCGCAGCCATCCCACGACTCAGAGCGGTCTTCCCGCATGCCCAAAATGCTCTCGGCTTTATCCCGCGAGTACCAGCGGTCTTCCTGCATAATTCAATTCTGAACCTCTTCAGGACTTCCAGCCATTATGGAAACTTGATTTTTTGAGGCCTTCACACTTCTAATTGACTCAAGACCGTAGTGTCTTAGCCTACACTAAGTTTAGACATTGCATACCACTATCTTTGACTATGAATTTGCCAATCTATAATTTTTAGCCGTAACAAATACATTGAGGTTAGGCCTTCATAAAATATGTTTCCATTACTTAATTGTGTTTATAAACTCTTTTTTTGGGCTATTGGTCGCTCTTGAGATCTTACAAAGTAAAATCACTTAGAAAGTACTATCAATGGGATAGAGTGTAGCTAGCCTGTTGATGTGTAAGTTATCAAAATAACCACCCTCTGGGTTCGACGATACAAGAAGATGGCTACCTGCCCATAAGTGTATGAAAGCTGCCAAGAAATATAAAAGAAATAATTTTGGTGGAAGAAAATCGAAAAATTGGTGTATAGTTGAAAACAATGAATTGAGAAGAAATTAATCAAAGAACTAATACTACATATCTTACTCAATTTAATTTAAAGTCCAAAAAGAGTATTTTTAAATTTCATGTAAGTATGTGAAAAGTATAGATCATGATTGTTCATAAACTTCAATTTACACACCGCACAGGCATTTGATCACTGGTATGACATGTATGAATATCTTATAACATAAATAGTAGAGTGATTTTTGAAATTCTTTTTCATAACTATTTATGGATGATCAAAAGCTTAAAACTATGTTTTGTTCTTTATTTAAGGTAGAACTTTGAATTCACTGATAATCTTGATTTTTTTTTCTTTTCTAATATTTAAACTATTTCATTTTTATTTAATAAAAAAAGGGAAAAATTTTGCGGGATGACTGCAAGATGATCCAGAGAGGACCATAGTGATTTCTTTCCTTTGTAGGATGAATGTGGGATTGTCGATGGATCATCCTTTGATAGGCGTGGGATCTACGTAGGTTCGAGGTTCCCGCGAGGTGACTAATTTAAAGCCCCCCGAACCAAAAACCGGTCTAGATTCATTTGACGTCTGTTTCAGTTCTCCCTGATTTGAGCTAGCGCATAGGTGTTACTCTAGAGGTATTCTGTTATTTCAGTTTCTATTCCATTTTTGAGTCTTATATTTGTCATCTTTCCTATTATCATGGGACCTAGAAGAAGGAACCACACCACTTTTGATGCTCATTGTTTTAGGGGTGAAAATGAACAGATCACTTACATTAATATTTTTAAATATTACCCCATTGTTGTTGAATGTAGCATTTTGCTATGTGACTTTCCTACTGTTGAGTGTCTCTTTGAAGATCTACGTTGGACAGCTTATGCTTTCTTTTCTAGGACTGAAGGTCCACATTATGCAATTGCTATTAGTGAGCTCGTTCGTGACTTCTATGTTAATATGCATGTTTTTAACCTTTCTATTGGTGTCTTGCATACCTATATTGAATCTATTGATGCCGAGTTGACACCTTCTATTATCTCATACTTTTTTTAATATTCCTAGACTTGACCTTGTTGATTTTTAGCTTATTCTTGATGATGGTAGATCATTTATCCAAACCATCTCCCATGTTGTCACTTGATTGGGTTAGAGAGATTATTCCCCATTGTGAGCTTTTAGAGATCAATAGAATGTTACATTTATATGTAGTTAACTCTGTTGACCCTACTTTTCATCTCACCACTATGTTTGAACATATTCTTTATTCTAGTGTCATTGGTAGAGTCTTTGATTTACCTCTATTAATGTTCCAGCTTATTGCTGTGGTAGGGACTCTACGTTTAGGTCTGTCTCCATACCATTTGGTTTGTTTTTCACTTATTTTGTTTTGTCCCTCAATGTCGAGGTTCCTTCAAACCATCAATTGGTCAAAATACCTAATTTCATTGATCGTGTGTCTACACGTCATAGCCGCACACACTCTGGACCTACTGCTATACTTTCACCTATACCCTTATAACTGAGAGGTCCTCCTCTTCCAGTTGGTTCTTCTGGTCCATCTTCTAGTGCTTCTCTAGTATATAACTTGAATATGATTGAAACCATGTTAATTAGCTACCATTCAGGGGGAGAATCATACCTTTCAAGATAATGTCTATCAGCGGTGCATAACCATTAACACTCGGCAAGTTGAGTCTCATACTTTCTAAATAAATATAGACACTCGTTTGAGGGCTATGTAGGCTCGCCAGAATGAAATGCATCTCACCCTTATTCAAGTGCGGCAGAACTTAAACAACTATGTTTATACCTTTGGTGACCTATTTGGCAATGACTTATTTCCCCATATGGGTGGTCAAGATGATGGAGGCAGTGCACATAATGAAGGAGAGATGATAATGAGGGTGATGATGATGGAACTCAGTGATAGTTATTATTATTATTATTATTATTGTTGTTGTTGTTGTTGTTGTTGTTGTTGTTGTCAATTCATGTCAATATATATGCCCTTTTGATATGGATCGAGTGATGAGGATTGAGTCATGATGGATTATAATGAACATTTTTTTAACTCGTCTATGCTATATATATGATGGATTACTATCTATGATGGGTTTTCTAATTTTTATTATTCTTTATCATTTTATTTCCACACGATGCCTTGATCATTTTATTTAAGTGTGGAACAAACAGATTTAGTAATCAGAGCATATTTGATCATTGCAATTTTCACTGAGGCCTTAATTTAGGTTAATTTCTATTGTAAATTCATTCATTGAGTTTTGTCATAGAATTGCCAAAGGGGGAGATTATTAGGAATTTGATTCTAAGTTGGCAAATCCATGATCAAACAAAGAGTTTTGTAATACCTAGACTTAGTGTAGGCTAATGAAGTATAGTCTTGAGTCAAGTAGAAGTGTAAAGGCCTTAGGAAAGCTATTTGCATAATCTTGGAAGTCTAGAATAAGCCAAATAGGGCCAAAGTACCAAAACGCAAGAAAACGGTTGGAACGTCACAGGTAGCCGCAGGATAATGCCAAAAGCTAATTTCTAAAGATTGGTCTTGTCGAAAGACCGCACTGATTTGCAGGATCTTTGTAGGAAGACCGTGGGAAGGAAGCAGGAGCGAGCTTTTTATGAGGTGTTGTTTTAAGCTTTCTAAGCTTCAGATTTGAAACCCGTGTGCACCAATTTGTAATATATATTCATTGAACGTGCTTAAGGTTTGACATATAGAGAATATTCATCAAATTATGAGCCAGACAATTCTACTATTCTCTCCACCACTTAGCCGAAGATCTGAGCATTTGTGTGATTCGAAGGAGTTCGAATCTTTGAGCACTGAGGATTCAGCAAAAGAGTTGCTGAGGATTTGGTGTCGTGCCTTCAAGGAGTCAAAGGGCTTTTACTAAAGAATTGGTGAATCAAGAAGTCGAGCATAGTCAACAATATAAAGTCGAGGAGTCGAGTCTATCGAGAGGTTAAGTTTGTAACCAACATTTTTGTTTTAGTGAAAGTTTTTGAGTTTCCCTATGGGTTTCCTTGCTTTATTTTTGTCTTTCTCTATTCACTACTTTGTGAATAGATTGATTGATTGGGATATCTAGCACTTAGGAGATTATGAAATTTCAATCTTTATCTAAGGCTTTATTTAAATCTTAAAAATATTTGTTATAATATTAGACATGTTCGTGAATTTTCAAATCTAATTTGGTAATTTTAATTTGTATTGAGATTTCTAAATTTCCTAAAAGTTGATTATCCAGAATTGTCTCCCTAGCAATAACTTTTTCACTTTTCATTTCGATCAAGTAGTGCCTTTATTTTCGCGTAGTTTAGATTAATTAAACTCTAAATTAAATTTTAAGCTCTACATATGTGAAATTAAACATAATTTAGAATATTATTGTTTAGGAATTAGGAATGAATAACATCAGACACTGAGATTTATTTGTGTTAAACTTGCAATTTCAAATTGAAAGTTTGACACCCCTACTACTTTTTCTTTCTTATTTATTTTCCTTGAATTAATCATCTACTATTTCTTATTGTTGATTATTTTGATGTGTTATTATGCTTCTGAAGATTTGTGGTGAACTACAAGTTCTATGAATATATTTATTCTAAAAATGAAAACTCGATAGTATAATATTGATATTATTGAAATGTTACACGCAACGCTTAAATTTTGTTTTGAATAAGGTCTTGGCATTTGAACACTTGAATTATGTTTTACTTATAATGAAAATGACATATAGTTTATAACTTGGATTACATTGGTAGCCCTTAGTGATGGAAAATTTAGCCATTATTGATATTTGATATAACGTGGTTCCCCATTTTGTATATGGCCATGTAGTTGACTGCTTTAGATTTATTTGAGTCTAGTGAACTCACCTACCACTATGGTTTAGGTGGTCCCTAAAAAGAAGTTGTATTTGCTAAGAATAGATAATTCTTAATGTGCATATATAGTTACTCCTTAAAAAATCATTGTGTTTGCTTAGTCTGTCACGTCTCAAATTTGGTAACCCGAAGCGCAATCTAACAATCACATGCAATCATAATTAATCACTGTAATCACTACAATTTTGCCCAATACATTGTACAATTCTGAAACACATTATAACCATTAAAACTATTTTCTATATTAAATCATAACTTTAGAAAATTTCTTTAATTTTTATTGAGTATTAAAGAACTTAATTTGTCTATTTTTAGTGTAGATAATTGTTTGGCAAAAATGACGGTTATGTCCCAAACAATAAAACAATAATAAATTGAAAGTTTGTATCAAGCAAAAACTTTGTAAACTTTCACAAATACATTTAAGACAACATATTGAAGATTTTTACATTGAGAAAATGGCCAAAATCAGAATTCAAAGGTTAATTCAAGCCAAAAGTCAAACATAACCTTTATCAACACAACATGAGAGCTTTACTTTTTCAGATCGAGCAGTTCAAGTCAAAAAATTATGAAAACTTACCAAATCATCGAGGACATGCTAGAGGATACGAAATAGAGATCAGACTTATACTTAAGTGCATATTTGGTTGGCTTTAGGAGGGACCTTTTGTATGGTTGAAGTTTGCATATAGATTTAGCTTGATTCAATATTTTTGCATCTTGATAGAGACATGCATGTTTGAAATTGTCATGACTAAAGGCATATAAATAAGTGTTTCACGGTCATTAGAATTTTGAAAATTTTGTTAATTCGTGACAAATTGTCTATAATTTGGTGGTAGTGGTAGAACAGAGTAAGAATCAAAATAAATTTTAAATTTTTTGACTGTTAGTGTTCATATGGCCATTCATACAGTTACGTCATATGGGTGCTCATCCGAACGAATCCCGAAACTTAGCCTTCTGGGCTACTATTCTTGCTTGTTCTACTTTAGGGTGGAATCACCATCTTTGTATAAATATGCATCTAAATGTATGTATCTCATCCGTTATGTCTTTAACTAAATTGAAGTTTAAGGTTTTGATATATTCTTTAGCTTGCATAATAAATATGAATGTCAATGTGAATAATAAATATACACACATGCTAATGATGATGAAATTAATTTATTGAAATAAAATGAGATGTTAATCATAGTTATGAGTTGTATTGATTTTGTTTGGGGTTTAGAGGTGCTAAAATAGATTATATATGTAACCATTAGTTGAGTCCCTAAACATATGCACAGGATGGTTATCGGACTAGTAGGTTAGTAACCTACATAATGACACAGATGCCTAAAGTTGGCATAGTTATCACAGAATTGTGTGTGAGGGGTAGATCCTCATCTATGTGCGAGGAATGTGTGAGTACAATCTGAAAGTGTGTGTGAAGGATAGATCCTCACCTATGTGCGAGTAACATGTGAGTACATTCTGAAACTGTACGTGAGGGATGATACGTCACTCTCAACGAGTGGGGTTGTTTATTTGGACTAAATGCTGATACTCAGATTAGTTTTATAGAGTACCTAACCCAAGTGTTGTATTTATTGTAATAATAACAGAAATGTAATATTGAGATTATGAAGATGATATGGTTATAAAATGTTGATTTTATTCAATTATGATTATAATATACTAGAAGTATGTTGATTGTAACATGTTGGAGATCTATTATCATATTTTATGTTAGTAGTATGGCAGCATATTACTTTATTGTTATTTGTGGCACATCTGTGTGGGTGCTTATTTCTCTATACATACTGTTGCAGGTTCTGATAGGATTGTCTTGTTAGGTATGTCAGATCGCCAGGTCAGACGGCTTAGGTATCCCATTCTATTCAACCTTTGTGATGAGTACCAAAGAAGACCTAGTGCTAAAAACTCGTTGCATATTCTGAATGGGCCAATAACCAGAGCTAGGGTAAAGGAGATCAATGAAGTAATGCTTTGGCTTGTTTAAGCTACTTTGATTAAGGATTTAAATGCAACAAATAAGACAATAATTAAGATGGACTTGAAAGAGCAGAAACCAAGATTTATGCATGTGATATAAGCCAAGGAGGACAGCCTAGACCACTAAAACTGGGAAGGAGTTTGGCCAAGGCTACCATTCAGCCTAGGCTTGAATTGAAGAAGTGAATTGTGCTTTTAAAGAGGGTTTTAATTATGTTTTAGGTTTTATTTTATGTTTAAGAAATGTTGGGCTTTAAAACTTATTTTGGGTTTTAAGTTTGGGTTTTAAAGTTATATTTTAAATAGGATTTGGGCTTATGTCAGTGTTTTAATGTTTTTGGGCCAAACTTTGTTAATTAAAAAAGCTCATGGGTGTGACTTATTATTAGGATAGATTTGGGCTATTTAATTAGGGCTAGTTATTTAATTAGGGATAGTTTTCTTCATAAACGCTCATAAATTCGGGAATGAACTATCAATAAGTGATTAGAGTATTATTTTGTAATAATGTGAGGTACATTTTCCTTTTGTTCTTCAAAGAACTTTTAAACTTGTCAAGAATTCATTCTTGTGGCATTCTTCTATCTTCAACCCAAGGTTCTTGATTCAAAAAATTAACAGGTCTTAGTTCTCCATTCTTTGATCTCAATATTACCTTTCTTGGGTTTTGATTCAATTGACTGTGAATTTGGGGCATTTGACCATGGGTTCACATCAGTTTGGTATCAGAGCTTGGCTCTAACATCAGATCGTTCTTCATTCTTAACATTTTTGGATGGCTAGAGTTCTATCTTCTATCTTTGGTAGGTGGCTAGGGTTCTTGCTCCTTCTCCAATTGGCAGTTAAAACTTCAATAATAAAGAAAAAAATCAAAAAAGAAGAGAAAGAGCAGATTACTTCTCCTCCATTGGCGTGACAACAAAACTTCAAAATACCATTCAGTTTGTTCTTCAAAGTTTAGTATGTTCTGAAATTCTTTTACATACATTAAAAAAAAAAGTTCTTCTTGGGCACCGAATCTGAGTTAGGTCAACAAAGTTGCAATTCGTTCTAGTTTTAGTTTGTTTTAGTTCTTTTATTTCGTGTTTAGTAAAAAATAAAAAAAAAGAAAAGAAAAATTTCGTGAAAATCCTAGTTACCAAACCCTATTCCTAACCCTAGTTGGATTGGATCTTTTCTTGTTTCTTGTTTTTTTTTTCTTGATTCTTAGATTCTTTCTTTTTTACTTTTTTTATTCTTACTTCTCATTGAAAATTCTGAATATTTGCTATCTTAATCCATGAATTCTTGTTTTCTTAATTCTTGATGCTTGAATTTTGAGTTCTTGAGTTCTTAATTCTTAAACTCTACAAGATCTGAACTTTTTATTTAGTTTAAGGTAGTTCTTTAAAGAACTTGAAAGGAAAAGCAAAGAGTGGAAAAAGGCAAGATCGAATATTCATTAAAGAAAAAGTTAATCTAGAGTGATACACGAGTGACATTCTTGAGTGTAAACACGTAAGGGAGTGGGTAAGGTAATCTTTTTATTCCTAACATTTTTCTTATAGGATTAAAATGGCTTCTAAAAGTGAATCGGCATCTAAGGAGAGGGAATGAATGTTGTGTTTAGAGAAATAAGGGATAGGATGGATAGGCAAGACCTCTTAATTGCAGGCTTACAAAAGAAGGAACTCCAAAAAGTTCCTTATGATAGGAGGCAAGGTAGAGGTAAACTTAACCCAATGTTTGAGTATGAAGGGAAAAGGAAAATTGAGCGTGAGTTTAAGAGAGATCAAAATTTTGAAGTTGAAGTGGGTGGGATTAGGCCTAAGGGAGGTTTGCAAGAAAGGGTAGAAGGGATAGGAGGAATAGAAATGTAGTAGGTGGGAATCTTGGGAACATTAAAATGAAAATTCCTTCCTTCTAAGGTAGGAATGATCATGAAGAATACTTAGAGTGGGAGGAAAAGATGGAGTTGGTTTTGATTGCCATAACTATATAGAAAAGAAAGTGAAGCTAGCGGTGGTTGAATTCACTAATTATGCCATTATTTTGTGGATCAATTGGTGACTAATAGGAGAAATACAGAGAGGCTTATAAGCACATGAGGTGAGTTGAAAGCTCTTATAAGGAGGAGATTTGTGCCAAGCCACTACTATAGGGATCTCTACTAGAAATTACAAAGTCTTTTACAAGGCTTTAAAAGTGTGGAGGACTACTATAAGGAGATAGAGGTGGCATTGATTAGAGCCAATGTGGAAGAAGATAGGGAGACAACCATGGCTCGGTTTTTGAATGGGTTGAACAGAGATATAGGTAATGTGGTGGAATTACAACGCTATGTGGAGTTGGAGGACATGGTACACATGGCAATAAAGATGGAAAGGCAATCAAAGACAAAGGGGGCAGCAAGGTACAATTCCAATTCAAACACTCCTTGGAGACCAAATTGGGAAAGAATGATAGAAGAGTCCTCAAATCTAAACCCAAACCACCTAAGGCTAAGGAAGAAGTGTCTAACAAAGGCGAAGGTAATTCAAATTCTCAACCCAGTCACAATAGGGATATTAAATGTTGTAAGTGTTTGGCAAAGGGGCATATAGCTTTTCAATGTCCAAATAAGAGAGTTATGATTATGCTTGATGATGGTGAGGTGGAAATCGAAGGTAAGGAGGATGAGATGCCATCGCTTGAAGAAACTAGTGATGAGAAGATTGAGTACTCGGTGGTAGATAAGTTTCTTGTTGCTAGGCATGCTCTTAATACACAAATCAAGGTAGATGACATGGAGGAGCAGAGAGAAAACATCTTCTATACTAGGTGCTATGTTAATAACAAGATGTGTAGTGTGATCATAGATGGAGGGAGTTGCAGTAATGTGGCTAGCACTACTCTTTTGGGAAGCTTAGGTTTGCTTACAATCAAACACTTTAGACCATATAAATTGCAATGATTGAATAAATGTGGGGTGGTCAAGGTTAATGCGCAAGTCCTAGTATCTTTCACCATTGGGAGGTATAAGGATGAGGTGGTTTATGATGTAGTTCCTATACATGTTGGCCACCTTTTGTTGGGGAGACCATGGCAATATGATAGAAAGGTGATATATGATGAATTCCGATAGAGGTACAGCTTTGTGAAAGATGGGAAGTTGGTTACACTAATACCTTAAACTCCAAAACAAGTCTATGAGGAACAAATGAGAATGAAAACTACAGAAGATGAAAAAGAAAAAGGGACGCCAAAAATCAAGAGAGAGAAAAAAAAGTGAGGAAGAAAAGAAAAAGGAAGCCAATAGTCTAAAAGAAAGAAAGAGAGAGAGAGAGAGTGAAGATAAAATGAGGGAATGTGAGAAAGAAAAAAAATAAATAGAGTGTTAAGAGCAAAATAAAGAAAAAATGTGAGTTTATGTGCAAAAGAGCGTGATGTCAATAAGGCATTTTTGGCTAACAGGCCTATATTTATACTCATGTACAAAGAAGCTTGCTTTAATACTAACAACATTGACAGTTCTCTTTCTAGTGTTTTTAATTTTTTCCTACAAGAATATGATAATGTTTTCCCTGAAGATATTCCTAGTGGATGCCACCTATTAGAGAAATTAAGCATTAGATTGATGTTGTTCTTGGAGTTGTGATTCTTAATCGTCCAACTTATAGAAGTAATCCTGAAGAACTAAAGAAGCTTTAGAGGTAAGTTGAGGAGTTGATGCCTTTACCTATTGATGATAGGAGTAGCTTAGATGGAAAGAAGAAGGCTGAATTAGTTAAGTCAATCCATGAAAAGGTGTACCTTTAAATTGAGAAAATGAATGAGCAAAATGCTTCCAAAACCAACAAAGAAAGGAGGCATGTGACATTTGAACCAGGAGATTAGGTTTGCGTTCACATGAGAAAAGAGAGATTTTCAACCCATCGAAGGACTAAGCTGCATCCTAGAGGAGATGGTCCATTTCAAATCCTTGAGAAAATTAATGACAATGCTTATAAAGTGGATCTACTAGGTGAGTACAATATTAGAACTACTTTCAATGTTACTGATCTTTCTCCTTTTGATGTAAGCAATGATTCAAGGAGGAATCCTTTTACGGAGAGGGAGAATGATAAGTACTAAGGAAAACCACGTACTAAAGACTTAATGCATGTTTCGAATGGGCCAATAACTAGAGCTAGGGCAAAAAAGATCAAGGAAGTAATGCTTGGACTTGTTTAAGCTACTTTGGATGAGGTTTTAAATACAACAAACAAGACAATATTCAAGATATGTTTGAGGAGGAACCAAGATTTGTGCATTTGATCCAAGCCAAGGGGGTGGGCTAGGCCACTAAAATCAGCAAGGAGTTCAGCCAAGGCTACCATTCGGCCTAGGCTTTAATTGAATAGGCGAATTGGGTTTTTAAAGAGTGTTTTAATTATGTTTTTGCTTTTATTTTATATTTAAGAAATTTGGGTTTTAAAACTTATTTTGAGTTTTAAGTTTGGGATTTAAAATTATGTTTTGAATAGGATTTGAGCTTGTGTTAATGTTTTAAAATTTTTGGGGTCAAACTTTGTTAATTAAACTGGCCTATGTGTATGACTTATTATTAAATCAGATTTGAGTTATTTAATTAGGACTAATTGTTTAATTAGGGCTAATTTTTTTTTTGTAAATACTTATAAATTCAGGATTAGGCTATCAATAAGAAATTAGAGTATTATTTTACATTAGCGTGAGATATGTTTTTCTCTTATTTGTCAAAAAACTTTTAAATTTATCAAGAATTCATTCGTGTAGCGTTCTGTGTTTAACCTAAGATTCTTGATTCAAAAAATTAACGAGACTTTACATTCTTTGATCTTGATATTAATTTTTTTGAGTTTTGATTCAATTGATTGTGTGTTTGAGATATTCGATCATGCATGATTCACATCACTTTGTATATCATTTTAAGAGCTGTGTATTTTGATAAGAAAAGCCTGTACATATTATAAAATATCTTTGACGAGATTGTATATGTTATGGGGTCATAACTTATTATTTTGAAATTACGGGTTCAATTTCATTTTATTTTTCCGGTGATTTTAAGTAGAGATTGGATTTATTTGATACATGACATGTACGTGACTTACCTGCGGCACGATTTACAGAAAAATTGAGGACCTGACGATAATAATAAATAATTAAAGTACAAATACCGAAGTTACAACAACTGTGAGAGAGAGAGAGAGAGAGAGAGAGAGAGAGTAAACGGAGTGGGAATGGCACGGGCAGAAGCCGAGTGAAGCATGTCTGATTCTCCTGTTGATTGATTGCCGTGTCGGGCAAGGAAAGTGTGCAAGAACATCCACTTTGTTGCTTTACAAAATAAAGTCGGTGAACGAACAAGAGTAACGGCTTTTATATAAAATTTTATAATTGTAAATAGTAATAATGTGCATATTAAATAAATAAAAAATTATGATAAAAAGCCGTTAGTAATGTACTGCCTTTTTTTTTTTACTTTTTTCTAAATTAATTATTTATCAAATCATTGTGAAAAATTTATTTTAACACATAATTTTCAATTGTCATTGGGGACTTAAAAATATAAACGTTTGAAAACAAATTAATGAATTTGATTTGTATATTGAGATTTTTTAGACATTGTTAATTAGGTCTGTTAATGGATTAGATTTGATCTAAATTTGGCCCAATAATATTAGATTAGATTTGACAAATTTACTCTGTTACTCGATGGATTTAGATCCATTAGACTCATGATTAATAAATCTGAATCTAGATCAATCTTCTAAACTCATTATTTTTAAACATAAAATATTGTCAAAAATAAGAATTTTAAAATAAAAATTTATGAGTAGATATTATTAGTAGTTTTGATTCCTTTACTCTATTAAAAAATTTAATTCATAACCCCCCTCTCCCATTAATAAGCTTATATTAAATTATTAGCGAGGTGATAGAGGTAGATAAGAAGTTATTTAGTGCTTTTATAGAGCATCTATTCTAGGTAGGGGCGGAGCCAGAATTTTTGCTCAGAGGGGGCACCGGGTACCAAGGGAGCCACCGAACACCCAAGAAAAAATAACAATCGACTTATTTTTCAATTAAGAGTAGGAGAAAAACGATGTTATTTTTAGAGAGAAAATAAATTATTCTTGAGTATTAACTAATGAATATATTTTTCACAGTTAATGGTTCAAGCACCTGAAGTTTATTAGAGATATCCCTTACTACAAAAAATATAATTATTATTAAATTTTATTATCTATAGAATTTATTGTGTTATATGCTAAATTTGCTGATAGTATAAAAAAAATATGCAATAATGTATTAAAAAATACACTTTATTTCACAAAAAATATCAAGTTTGATTCTTTTAAACTTCTTATATGTTAAAAAAATTTGAGTTAACTTTAAATTTTTAATAAAATCAAAATATCTTAATTTTTAAGTAATTTAATTTTTAAATAAAATTAAAATAATAAAAATATATTTTAATAATTTTATCTAAAAAATTGAGAAGGTCACTTGCCCTTGCCCCAAGCTTCGTCCGTGATTCTAGGCAATTAGGATTGTGCCACGTGATTAAGCATACAGTTGTGGGTGCCATTGTGAATGTGCTCATGTGACAGAATCCCAATGACCTGAAGCATTTGCCTGAGAGCATCTAATAAATTTTTGAAATAAAGAACAGGAGAGACATTTTGACAGCCTTCTCAATTCGCCCAAAGCGTAGGCCGCAGCCGACACCACTGTTCCTGCTGGTGATAAGACTTGATAAATAAGCCAAGAATATATAAAAGAAGAACTGAAAAAAGAAAAAAGGAAAAAAGAAAAAAGTGGAAACGTATATGAACAAACAGTGCATGAACTCTCTTTAGATGGAATATTTGGGCTTCTCCTTTTTTCTTCTTTATTAATTTCTCAGTCTCATAAGTATATATCTATTCTTTGCTCATGGATAGAGGATGTGTGAAATCTAAAGTTTGGCTGCAATCTAGATTTATATCTTTCCGGCCATACCCATACTAGAGAAGAGTGGAAGGAATTTGTTCAACAGCAATTAAAGCTCCAGCTAGCATAATCCCTCCTGGTGAGTAAGAGAATTGCTCTTAAGTTTTGGCTAATCTTGATCTCTATCTATTTCATTAAATTTCTTTTATATATATATATCCAGCCAAATAATCATTATTTTCCCAAAAATAAATAAAAAAAAAGTTCTGCAGAGAACAATTTCGAAATATAATATATGATAACAAATATTGATATATATGAGAGATTAATTCCTACTTGTTAAGTGTTCACAACATTCATTTTAATATTTTTTCTTTTGGTAATTTATTTAAGCATGGTTTGAGAACCCAATTAGCTTCTTTTTTTTTAGCTAGTTAATAGTTAGTTAAAAAAAGCAAGCTATTTTTGCGTTTGAGAAGGCACGCTAACTGCAGCTAAATTTGTATATTGACATTTATTCTCTTGATATTTCAAAATATTTTCTAAAATTATCTTTGAAAGCACAAATACCCGAACTCCTCAAAATCTGAAAGAATGGGTCGACCCACCAATTTAGAGGAGTCGACCCCTTTTTAGAAGTATGACAAAGGATAACCTGGTAAATTTAAAAAGATGATGAAATAACTGCTATATTGTTGCTACAAAATAGCCAGTTAGTAGCTGGGGTTTCCAAACGGCACCTTAATCTTGTTACTTGTCAATGTATACATTTATTATGGTTCCGTCTAGAGTACTAAAAAATTTTGAAAATAGTAAAAAAATTAAAAAACTCTAAAAAGTTACTCATATATGTAATAGTATACAATAAAATCGTAGACTTTCTAAATGCAAAAGCTCCTTAAAATTAGTTTACTAATCCGTCACCATTGGCCGCGTTTTTCCTTTTACAATTAAGGCTTTCGGCTTAAGTTATTATTATTATTATCATTATTATTATTATTATTATAAGCATTAGTCACCTTGAATATTCCAACGCGTTATCAAGGTCTCAATAATGTTTTCTATGGTATCTCTTTCCAATGTGGTCGTCTGCAAGGGCAATATATGGGTTACTATTTTCTATTTAAGTTTCTTACTATCGATTCATTGGAAAAAGTAATTCTTTCTCGACCAAATATAAAATTTGATAAAGAAAATGTAATTTATTGACGACTGAAATGTAATTTTTTTTAATTTTAGATAATTTTTAAGCATGTTACTTGTATTCATTAAAAAATTTCATAAAAAAATACTTCTAATTAACAGAAAATTCACGTATGTATAAAAAAATATTCTTTTAGAAAAATTAACTTTTTTTTTTAGTCCGTGTGTGAATTTTTTTATTTTTTGTTTTTTATTTAAAAGGATGCCAATAACATGTTTAAAAATTATCAAATAAAAAAATAAAGGTCAAATTTTTTGGTGAAAAAAATTAAATAGATTAAAACAAAAATAAGTTAAAGAAAAAATAATATTTTTCCCCAAACCAAGCTACGATTCAAAACTATATGAACTCAACAATTTGCTTGTATCTCACAGTTGTCTGTTGAAACTGACGATCTTAATTATACCAGTACAATTTCTGAAGGGTGAGCAATGGATTTGGTTCCGACACAAATCCTTAATTTTTCAGGCATAGTGAGTTTGTCACCATTAATCTGCTATTTTCGGTGTACCTAATTTGAGTAATAGGCTATTAACTCATTATCCTTTTTTTTTCTTTAATTTTTTGTATTTATTATTTA
Organism: Vitellaria paradoxa; assembly: GCA_019916065.1. Classification (NCBI taxonomy): domain Eukaryota; kingdom Viridiplantae; phylum Streptophyta; class Magnoliopsida; order Ericales; family Sapotaceae; genus Vitellaria; species Vitellaria paradoxa. The sequence goes on along the minus strand of CM034233.1, from coordinate 52,991,771 downwards.
ATCATTTTAATTCAAATTTTAACATATATTGTATTTTTAAAATATTTTAATTTCAAAATATATTATGTACTTTGTTTTTTTTTTTTTTAATATTTCACGATAGACACCGCCCAAAACTCATGGGCTAATTTTTTAGCATGATGGGCTATAATTGACCCGTTATTTGTCGAGTCAACGGGGCCACCGGGTCACTGGCACACCCCTTTGGACATCAAAGTAAGCTATAAAAACTCTAGCAATAGCAAAATGTTTACATGATAAATCATTCTCAGCAAAATGAAATTGGTAACCAACCACCCCATTGACTATTTTACTTTTGTTACCGCGTGCAATTTTATTCCTTTTTGATAATTGCAATTCATTCTCCTCACTCGCTGCTGTTTTAATTTTCTTTTATCAAATGGTTTCCTTAATTGAACAGAAAATGGAAAGAAGAGCAAATGTTGGCTACAATTTATACAATGTGACAGATGCAGCTCACAACACCGACACTTCTACTACTGATTTTGAAAATGAAGTATCGGAAACCTTTGCAGACAATGAATTACAAGAAAACTTGAGTTTACATAGTTCTAATACTTCAGATGAGAGACCAATTGAAGATGAAACAAGTTATCAAGAAGGTAACTAAATCTACATTGAATATACATATACAATCACCACATCTTTTGAAGGTATTTATAACTTTTTTGTTATTTTATTTTTTTTTATAGAATTACTTACAAGACTTAATATTATTTTATTCATTCAATTAAAAAATGTTATGCAAACAGAACCAAAAAAAAATTGACTTTTTAGTAGCTTAAGTCAGTTAATAGCCAACTTAAAAAAAAAAAATTAATTTTTTTCTTAAAACTAAAAACGTAAATAAAATGTCAACACCATTTTAAATACAATAGAAATCTAAGAGCCCAATAATGGAATATTAATTCCATAAATGTAATTAATTGATCTAATAGATCAATGTTTATTGAGCTCGGAATGCACAAACAAATCAAGACAAGCAAGAATTGATTAACTGGAGGAGAGAAGAGAATTTTTTATTAACACTTCATGAGTTTACAAACACAAAATTGGATTTTTTTTCTTACTCTACAACTCACTCTCTGAACTCACAGTATACTGCACACATCCTCACTTTGCTTGGTTTCACTCACGCTTACTGGGCCACAACACAAGGTGGGTATAGGTATTTATATGGAAGGAGAGTTGGTAGTCCAAAAGAAAAAAATCAGAGTGTAATTAACGCTTGTGAGAATTCCCATATTTCCAATAGGTGCATACCATCCTTGAAGCTTCCATACATGCATCTTCTTAAATGCTTAGTCGGTGAACATAGGAGGGAATTCATTAATTCTCCCCTTCCCGATTATATGAGAGGCTTCATTCTTGCCGTCTACATAGTTCAAACTTTTCTCGTGTCACTACCTTTGTCAACATATCTGCTGATTTTTTTTAATGGATCTTCACCAATTTCAACAACTGTTGATCCATCACTTCATGTATCTAATGATAATGAATGGTACATTGAATTCTTGCTCAAATGTAGAGCACTCCGATTGTCACAGTATACCTTATAATCAACTTGCTTGATGCCCAGTTCTTAGAAAAAACGCCTAATCCACAACATCTCCTTGCCTGCTTCTGTTACAGTAATATACTCTGCTTCTGTTATAAATAAAACCACACACTTCTGCAGTCTTAATTGCCATGACATAGCGCCTTCTGTAAAAGTGTAGAGAAATCCTGAAGTAGATTTCCTACTATCAGGATCTCCTACCATATCTACATTTGTATAGCCCTCTAAGACTTGCTCAGCTCGCCCATAACATAAACACATCTTGGAAGTACCCTTAAGGTACCTGAGAATCCATTTGATAGCCTCCTAATGTTCTTTCCTCGGATTTGATAGAAATCGACTCACCGTTCCAATAGCATGTGCAATATCTGGCTTCACACACTCCATTGCATATATTAGGCTTCCTACTGCTGAAGAATATGGCACTATTGCCATCACCTCAGTCTCTATTTTTAATGAGAGACACGAGCTCTTGCTCAACTTAAAATGATTAGCTAGTGAAACGCTCACTGGCTTGGCTCTATTTAATTTGAATCTCTTGATTACTCATTCAATATACTTCTCCTTGGATAGCCATAACCTCTGTGCTTTCCTATCCCGAGTAATACTCATGCCTAAAATTTGCTAAGTTGGAACTAAGTCCTTCATCTCAAAGGACTTGGAGAGTTTTTTCTTCAATTGTCTAATCTTTGTTGCATCCGTCCCAATGATCTGCATGTCATTAACATATAGAAATAGTGCAACAAAGTCTCAATGAGGAAACCTTTGAAAATATACACACTGATCAGTAGTGGTCCTTTTATACCCTTGACTCACCATGAAGAAATCAAACTTCTTATAGCACTATCTTGGTGCTTGTTTGAGGCCATATAAGCTCCTCTGCAATTTACAAACATGGTTTTTTTTTTTTTTTCCTAAAACAACAAATCCTTTAGGCTGCTCTTTGTAAATATCTTCATGTAGATCCCCATGAAGGAGTACTGTCTTTACATCCATTTGTTCAAGTTCCAAGTATAAACAAGCAACTAAATCAATGATAACTCTAATAGATTTCATTTTCGCAACTGGTGAAAATATCTCATCAAAGTCAATACCTTACTTTTGTTGAAAGCCTTTGACCACCAACCTAGCCTTGTGTTTCACCAATCCACCGCTGCTATCTTTCTTGAGCTTGAACACCCATTTGGCCCTTAATGTTTTCTTTCCTTTAGGAAGCTTTACCAGCTCATAAGTCTAATTCTTGTATAAAGAGCTCATCTTCTCTTAAATTGCTTGCATCTATTTGTCATTATCTAGATGAGATAGTGATTCTAGATATGTTTTTGGCTCCCCCTCATTTGTCAGAAGAATGCATTCGGATTCCGAGAATCTACGCGACGAAATCAGTATCCTACCTCTTGAAGATCTATCTGGTTGAGGGTCTACCGGAGGTGATGACTCTGTAGTTTCTTATGGAAAGGGTACCTGCCCCCCAGCTTGGCACTTTTTACATTCTCGTCATCCTCCTCCCTCTTCATCTTGGGAGTGATCTTGCACATCTTCTATATCTCTATTAACTTGAGGCTGTGCAGAATCATAGACTAGTGATGGAGCACTGGCTTTGGTTTCTCTTGGATTTTTCCTGAAGCTATCGTAGCGTTGGCCTTCATAGAATACGACATCTCTGCTTCTTATTAGCCTCTTGGTCTCTAGGTCCCATAACTTGTGTCCAAGTTCATCATTTCCATAGCCAATGAAGATACAAAGGATAGATTTCACATCTAGCTTTTGTCTTTGCTTCTTGGATACATGTGCAAAGGCTTTGCATTCAAATACTTTCGAGTGGGTATATGATAGCTGCTTTTTGGTTGTCTATACTATCTCTGGAATCTCAAAGTTTAATGGCACAGATGGTGTTTGATTGATTAGATAACAGGTTGCACGAACTGCTTCACCCTAGGATGGCTTAAACAATTTTGACTTGCTTAGCAAACATCTGGTCTTCTCAACAATGGTGCAATTTATTCTTTTAGCTACACCATTGAGCTGTAGGCTATATAGGACTGTCTTTTTATGCTTGATGCCATAAGTAGTGTGCTCTGAATTCTTGGGAAGTATACTCGCCTCCATTATCTGTTTGGAGGCACTTTAACTTTTTCCCAGTTTGTCTTTTAACCAAGGCATGAAAATTTTTGAACTGCTCAAAGACTTGATCCTTTAATCTAGAAAGATAGACCCACACCTTTTGTGAAGCATCATTTATAAAAGTAATGAAGTACCTATTATCTCTAAAGGACTCCACTTTCCAAACAAGCAATGTTCACAAGGGTTGGGAGCTTCATTCTTGTGGACTGTGATTAGTGCCTTCTTTTATGATGTCATCAACCCTTTCTCTCCTATATGACTGAGTCTCTCATGCAATAAGTTTAGTGAAGCTTCATCTTGGATTGCATTGAGGCTATCATTGCATAATTTCACATGGGTGTTATACAATGTGCCACAAATATGCCCTCGTGCAACGATTAAGGTACCTTTTGTTAGCTTCCAAGTGCCATTGCTGAAGTGACTATCAAAGCCCTGTTTATCAAAGGCTATACTAGAAATGAGATTCAGTCGAAAATCAAGCATGTGTCAAATATCTTTCAACACCATGGTACAACCAGTATTGGTCTTTATCTTGATATTGCCAATGCCAATTACTGGAGAGAAACTAGAATTACCCAATCTTTACTGTACCATAACCTCCAACCCTATATGTGGTGAAGAAGTCCTGTCGAGAGGTGGCATGATATGAGGCTATTATATCTGCCACCCATTCTACATCTTGACTAGCAACCTGTAAACAAACTTTTTCATTGGGTCAAAGTAGTAAGCACTCAACTGGCAAAGTGATTAAAGCTTCTTTTTCTTTATTTCTTAATTGAGACTGCTATAGTTGTAACTAGTGAAAATTCCTTTTTATGTGGCCCTCTCCTTGCCATAATGAAAACACCTTATTCAACTCCTCTATTGATAACCGGGAGTTTGAGATCTTCCTTTGCTCTTGCTTCTACCACTGGTTCTACTTTTACCTCTAGTTCTTTCTTTACCTATTGGTGGCTGCCTCTCTTTTGTTACGAAGACCTGCAAGTGTCCAATGCCAGCCTCATTTCTCTTGGTTTCTTCGTTGAACAACGCATCCTTTACCATTTGCATGGTAAGTTTTCCATTCGGCGCAGAGTTACTGAGAGATACCACCAATGTCACCTAGCTATCAGGTAGAGAACTAAGTAGTTACAATGCCCACTCTTCGTCACCAAGTGGGAGATCAATAGCTACGAGTTGATTTACCAAATTTTGAAATTCACTGATATGCTCTGTCACAGAGGAATTATTCTTCAATTTTAAATTGATAAGTCATCTCATTAACAAGGCTTTATTTCTTATAGTGTTGGCTTGATACATATTTTCAAGTTTTTGCTAGAGTGAGTAGGCATTCGTTTCTTGCATCACATAGTGAAAAACACTATAGTCAATCCACTATCTGATTTAACTAATAGTTCTTTTTTATTTAATTTCACCCAATCTTTCTCCTCTATGGAATTTGGTTTTACCTCTTTTTCCTCGATTGGGTTAAATAAATCTTTACAATTGAGTAAATCTTCCACGTGAGGCTTCCAGAGAGTATAGTTTGTCGCTGTTAATTTAATCATAACTCCAGAGTCAGAGCTCTCCATGTTTGTCTATTCTGTTTAATTCTGTACTCAGTAAGTAAGCTCCCAGGAAAGATTGGCAACCAATCTCCTTAGACAAAGCTTCAAGGTTCCTGGGAAAGAATCATAATGGTCCCACTAAAAATCCAAAATCTTAGATAGAACCACCGTAGTTTGTACTAGAATTAATTTTTTTTAGAGCAAAATCTGAAAAATCGAACTTTACCAATGCGTCAAGGATGGTGGAAAACCCCGAGAAGGATCTTTTCATAAATTCAAAACCTTTAGTTAAAAGGATGATCAATGCTATCAAAGTCAATTGTTGACGTGGCACTAATGGGGCTTGAAAATTTTGTAATATGCTGATGGAGATCTTAAACAATCAATCACACACACAGAATAACAGAAGGCGAGGTAAACAAAATGAGGAAACCCATAAAGGGAAACCTCTAAAATCAATCGTTGGCTATAAACTCAAACTCTCGATAGATCAACTCCTCAACTCTATACTCTTGTTGATGTTTGCTCGACTCCTCGATTCACTAACTCCTTTAGCGAAAGCCCTTTGACTCCTTGAAGGCACGATTTTGACTCCTAAGTAGTTTTGCTGAATCCACAGCATGCACAAACCTCAAACCCGAACTCATTCGGATTGAACACGAAACATGTTGGCTAAGTGATGGAGAGAATAATTAAACTTTCAAGCTTCCAATCACACGTGTATTCTCTCTATATCTGACCTTAAAGACGCCTAGAAGATATATATAGACAAACTGAGGCGACTAGGGCTCGAACCGATCAAAACATGTTGGAAAAGCATACCTCGTGAGAAGGGCGCACCCGCAGGCTTCCTGTGAGCTTCCCACAACCTTCTTGCGACTTTCCCATGAATCAGTGCAGTCTTCCCACACGGCCAAATTGCACAAACACCCTCTTGGCTTTCTCCTGCAGTAAACTGTGGCCTTCCAGCGGTCTTCCTGCGTAATTCAATTCTGAACTTTGTTTGGCTTCTTTAGGACTTCTAATATTATACAAACAGTCTTACCTGAGGCATTTACACTTCTACTTGACTTAAGACTGTAATGTCTTAACTTACATTAAGTCTAGATATTACAAAACACTATCTTTGACTATAGATTTGCCAATTTACAATTTTGGCCTTAACAGGGCTTCACTAGCTGATGTGGCACTTCCCCACTGACGTAGCGACCTTCTAGCTGACATCGCAGTGCTTGGGCAATGATGTGGTATAGACTGGGCTATTTCAAAATAATTAGAATATATGAGCTATAATTCATTCCTTAAGAATCGAGCTTGGGAACTCAAGGATAACTTGCCAGCAACTTTCTTCTCCAGCAATGTTGCCTGTAAGTGGATTTTTTGGCAAAACTCTGACATAGCTTGTGAGGAAGCATGAGGCCCTCATTTTTGCTCTAGTTGGTGGTGTTCAATTCGTCTCTCCGAGCTCTTCCTTTGGGTATCCTCAAATTACAATTTCGACAAAAACAGACCAACCTAAAATCAAAAATACCTAAAAAATACGTACCAAGCTCTAATACCAGCTATTAAGCTCAAAAAGCACGAACAAACCAAGACAAGCAAGAACTGATTAACTGGAGGAGAGAAGAGAATCTTTTATTAACACTTGAAGAGTTTACAGACACAAAATTGGATTTTTTCTCACTCTACAACTCACCCTCTTAACTCAAACTACACTGCACACATCCTCACTTTGCTTGGTTTCACTCACACTTGCTAGGCCACAACAGAAGGTGGGCATAGGTATTTATAGGGAGGGAGACTTGGTGGTTCAAAAAGAAAAAATCAGAGTATAATTAATGCTTGTGAGAGTTCCCATGTTTCTAATAGGTGCACACCATTCTTGAAATTTCCAGTCCATTTCTTGAAAGCTTCCATACATGTATCTTAACATAGGAGGGAATTCATCAATGTTTGCAGAGATTTGGGATGTGACGTACTCCATGAGCCTAAACGAGTCCCTCTACGTGGCCGTGGATGACAATGATTGGAAGAAAGTTAAGAACCTCCTCGAGCTTCATCCTCGGCTATTGAATACCGAAATTTCAGCATATGGATACAAAGCACTGGAAATTGCAGTACTAGCTGGGCACGCGGAGATTGTTGAGCAATTGGTTCATTTGACAGAGAAGGACAAATTGGCAGTACGAAATAATCATGGTGAAACGGCCCTTTCTCTCGCTGCCACTGGAGGGATTACAAAGATTGCTAAGGCCTTGGTTAGAAAGAATCCTGAGTTGCCCAGCATCGAAAATCATTATGGACTCATCCCCGTCATCATCGCTGCTCAGTTTGGCCACACCGATATGGTCCGTTTTCTTTACTCTGTCACTGATGAGGAAGTTTTCGAATCAAGGAAACAAGGCGCTAGACTTCTCACTGCTTGTATCATTGCTCAAATCTACGGTATTATATATATATATATATATATGCATGTCTGTCTATTATTCTTCAAGTGTAGCTGGTTTTCTTTTTCTTAGTTATTATTTCCTTTTATATATATATTTATAAATAAATTTTTAACAAAATTTAGTTTGTTAGCTCAAATTTATTTTGCCTCCTAACTTTTATTTGAAATTCTATTTTAAAATATTTTTTTTATAATAGTTAAGGACTTGAGTTTTTATGTAGTTGCAATGTTCTTCTTAATTACCATTTTACTTTTGAAAGATGTCAAATGTCAAAGCAAAATAATTTTGCAGGGGTAGATATTTGCAACTAATTAAAAAGGGCTAGAATTTTAATTGTAACAACAAATGAAAAAATTTTTTAAGATTTATAGTAATTAAATTTAGGAGGCAAGGTGAAATACATTTACACATTTTTTTTTTTTTTGGTTTGGTGACTTTACTAAAGTTATTCACGTTCTTAAGAAAAATAAAAAAAAAATACTGAAAAATAGTAGAATCCACGAACGATTAAAATATAAAATTATTTTTTCACACGTATGTGAATTTTTTTTTTAATCTTAAGTATTTCTCTCATAAAAAAGTAAACAATATGTCTAAAAGTTATTCATAAAAAAATAATAATATATTTTTGTAAATCATAGAAACGGTGCAAGTCAAATTTAATTTGGAGGCATGCAACTAAAATTTTCTGGTCGTAAGGGTTAGGAAGCCATATGTCTCTTTTCCACTTTATATTGAATTAAATTCGCAGGATGGGAGGATGTTAGCCTCCTCTTAATTAACAAAAAGTTCGAGTTAATATTTAATTTAATTCGATGTTTTAACTACTAATTTGTTTTATATTATGCACAATTGAACTATAGATATTGCTTTGAAACTGGTGGATAAGTTCCCAGATTTAATTTTTGCTAAACTGGAGGAATCTGCCGGGGCTCCTGGGGGAACACTCATTACGTTAGCGACCAGACATTCAGCATTTCCCAGTGGAACTCACCTCAACTTTTGGCAACACTTGATCTACAAATGTGAGTATTTACCATTTCATCCATTTGAATGCATCTTCCAATTAGTTATAGCAAACGGGTATTTTGCTCTACATGCAGCAGTATTTTACTTTGTGTTTTTATCTATTTCCTTTCCTTTTTTTTTTTTTTGGGTTGACAAGTGTTCATAAAATTTATAGTAATGTTACACTTCACCCTTTTATTTACACCCTTCTGACACTCACTGATCATGACGAGTTATAACCAGTATATTCTATTTAAAATCATCACAGTCGTTGGATGTCACATTTTACGTGCGATTGTGATAATTTTGAGTAAAGTATACTAATCATCACCCGTCATGATCAGTAGAGTGTAAGAAAAATGTAAACAAAAAAATTTAAGTGTAACTAAAAGATGAAACACAAAGTAAGACATAAAAATATTTCTTGAAGAATGAGAACAGTACTAATTAATTAAGTATGTCTACCTCTAAAGGTATGCCCCCTATCAATGCAAATCACATCAACAACATTCACAGAGATATTGAAGCAAATTCTGAAAAATCACTCACGCAGAGAAACATCTTCAAACGTGGTACGTACATTGTTCGAAAACATCACAAGAAATTTATTCAGATGTTAAAACTATTTTTAATCACTTTAAAAACTCCTAAATTAATTTATATATATATATATATCCTAAATATGGTTCTAAACTTGCAGGAATCGTTCGCCTATATGAGCTAATTTGTGATCGTCTTAAAGACCTTGGTGCGTATGAAGACCGTAAGCATTTGCAATATTTTTTTATATTTCATTTCTGAGATGTTTGATTGGCAAAAATTTGATAAAAAAATACAATAAAAGTATAAAGATTTAATATAAAAGTAATATGTAATAAAATTTGAATGGAAAAAAATATAAAAAAATGGTAAAAATTATTAGATTTTGATTAGTTTAATTTGTCCAATCAAAGTAAAACAAAGATTTCTTTTAATTATAAAATAACTAGAGACTATCTATAATTCATGATTATTCGTCGCTAGAGGACTATTATGTACTAATGATAATATTCTTAATTTTTGGCAAAATTACTTAAAATATAATATTATTAAATTATATATAAATTTCATCATTAATTTAAATGGTTCAGCACCACAAAAAATAATTATTCAAAATACTTAATAATAATGATCCATTACTTTGATAATGGCTCTACCACTTTAGTTTAGTCATTATTAAAAATTCTTAATATATTTTTACCCAGACCACTTTTGAGTTAAGTACACTCATATAGCACCTTCAATAGTTTAGTTCGTTCGCCCTCTTGTATTTTAAATTGTAACATTTTGCCCCTTTATATTTTTAATCAAATTTCACTTTAATTTTTCCTTCAATTAGCAGGATAATTATCTTTATATCCCTTATATTTAACATGAAAATCGCTAGCACTCCTTAAATTTTAAAAACTTATTTTTATACCTTTTGTATTCAAAAAACAAACAAAGTCACAAACAATTTTAAATTTTTAAGTGAAAAATATAAAAATGTTTAGTTAAATTCAAATAGAATTAGAGATATAAGTATATTTTTTAAAGTTATTTTAGATAAAAAGAGGCTGGTACCTGTTAAATTTTTATTGATTACTCTCAGCTGTAAGTATTATATCATAACGGACATATATAAGACAACATTAAATAAAGAAAATATTACACATAGAGATTAAAAAAATGACAGAAGTATATGAATCAATCTCTGCTATAATCGTCTTTTCCGAGCCAAAACGTTGGTAGCTTCAAACTGCCATATAATTGAATTTCACCCATGTGATCCCTGCCTTTACCATATGATAGTACAGCAAGTACTCAACAAGCATTCAAAATTGTAACTATTCTGTATCATCAGATATGTATTAAACCGAAATGATCCAAGAATTTGGTATAGAATCTTGGTGTCAAATTCTATACCATCATAAATATTAAGGAGAAAAATCGTTCGTTTTTGTGAAATTTTTAATATTTTTATTTTAGTACAAAGTAAAAAGGTATAAAAGTATATTTTTGAAATTCAGATAATATTAGTAATTTTCATATTTAGTATAAGAGATATGAAAATAATTAACTCCCTGTTATCGTTAAACAAAAGTAATGAAAAATGCCCCATGTAATTACATATGCTTTCATGCTGTACACATATTTTTTGTCAATAATTTAACAAAACGAGCAAAGGGAAATTAGATGAAAATTTATAGCGAAGTATTATAATTTAAAATGAAAGGATAAAATCAGATTAATTGGGTTTAAATATAAAAGTGCCTAGTATAATCTACACATTAATTTTCTTTTTTATATTTTAATACAATTTAATATCAAATACATGATTATCCAAGTGTAGTTTAGTTATGAAAAAATTGAGTAAATTACATTTAATAATTCTATATATACTATATTACCAATTTTATTTGAGAATATATGCTCTAATTCGACTAATTTTGTCTCTTATACATTTGATCTAATCTTACGTATCTCTAACCGTTAGTTATTCTTTAAAAAAAAAATATAAGAAAAAAATATCACGTGTCCATCAACAATAGATGCATGATATTTTTCATCAATAATTTATAAAAAAAATAAATAATAAATAAAATGATAACTAAGACCCGTATTCCTTGTTGGAGTTTTGAGAAAAGTAAGGTTAACTAATTTGTTTCATGCTTGCAGTCCCCTTCATCAAGACTGTATACGATATAAAACATAAGCACGCGGAACTGTGCCAGTTGCTGCGATGCATTTCACAAAAAGCCACAGTTTTGTATGACAAGAGTAGTACAGAAAAACACGAACTATCGCGAGCTATATTCTTGGCCATTAGGCATGGGGTCGTTGAGTTTGTGGAAGCGTTCCTCATAGCATACCCGGATATTGTTTGGTTTACTGATTCCAACAGTCGCAACATATTTTTGTACGCAGTCTTGCATCGACGAGAAAAGATTTTCAATCTCCTTGACAAAGTGGGGCCGAAGAAGAATATTATAGCAACAAGCATGGATGAGGACAAAAACACAATCTTGCATCATGCGGCAGTGCTATCATCTTCTCATCATCTTGATGGCATTTCTGGTGCAGCTTTGAAGATGCAAAGGGAGCTACAATGGTTTAAGGTGATGCGACTCATCTCTCACTTTTTTCACTATCTTCAATATGCCTACCTGCCTGCCTTTAGTTATGATTTTGATTTGATTACAAAGCATGTGCAAAGATAAATATTTTCAATTTAGAGAGGTAGGTTAGTGATTTTAAACTTTAATACAAAATTATGGGGACATAATTTAATTATCGAGCTGAGCTCGAAAAGTAAAAATATATAGAACTTCAAATTATGTTCAATTTTAATTTAGTTTAACAACTGAGTTGGTCTTGGATAATTTTTTAACAAAAAGGTCCAACACGAATTAAACTCCAGTAATTGAATTCATTTTATTTACTTAATTTCCAATATCTAGTGTATATATTTCTCTAACCCGCTCCTTGGTTGGAAGTTAATTGTGTTATGTCATCAAACTTGTAGGAAGTGGAGAAGGTTGTTAAACCAATGTATAGAGAACTGACAAATGCGCAAAACAAGACAGCTCGTGTTTTATTTACTGAGGAGCACAAGAAACTGAGAAAAGCAGGGGAGAAGTGGATGAAGGACACAGCAAAATCTTGCACAGTGGTGGCGACTCTTATCGCCACTGTTATGTTCACTGCAGCATTCACTGTGCCAGGCGGGTATGACAATGACACGGGTGCTCCCATTTACTTGGACTCTGACGCCTTCATGACTTTCATAATCTCGGATGCTTTGTCTCTCTTCTCTTCCGCTAGTTCAGTACTAATGTTCCTTGGAATCCTTAAATCGCGTTACACAGAAGATCAATTCCTTTTGTCGCTGCCTAGGAAACTCATAATTGGTATCGCCACCCTTTTTTTCTCTATTGCCACCATGATGCTTACGTTTGGTGCCACTCTTTTTATCGTCTTTAACCGCAGATTGTCGTGGATTTCGATTCCCATTGTTTTGCTATCTTCCATTCCGATTATGATTTTCATATTTCCTCAAGTGCCACTGCTGTATGATGTTTGCATCTCAACATATGGACCTGGCATTTTCAAGAAGGGCAAATCAATAGAATTTAGGATTTCTAAAGTTAAAAGGCAACTTTAGGGGTTAGAGATTATATTTTCAACCTTTGAATTTTTACGGAAGTTCATTCAACAATTAAGATTAAAATATTTTCATTCCTTTAATGAACTACCGTAAGAATCCAAAAGTTGCAAATGTAACTTTAACTCCTAAAGTTATATTTCAATTCTAGGATCCCCTTATCCAAATAAATTTTTGGTATTTAAATTGTTCACTTGCTGTATTCTCACCATCTAATTGTGCAAGATTACGTTTGTATTTATAGATTTGAAATTAAAGTATTAAGTGCAAATTGTTTAGATAAAATTACTCAGTTAATACATAACTCCGGCTGTTACATATATTAGAATTTTATTTTGGATTTGTTTACTTTAATATGATAATTAATAATGAATTCGGCATTGTTATTTTGTAAACGATTTTTAAGTTATCGTCCTTAATTAAGGATTGTTTAGGGTGGATTTCTACTTCTATTGTGTTGAGAATTAACAGGAGCCAAAAACACACAAGCAGACAATAATAAAAGAAGTTTACAAAGTTCGGCAATGCCTATGTCCACAGGAGAGCTTCACTATATTTCGATAAAGTTGCAGATAATAAAATTCTTTCAATTGCTTTTCCTCACCTTTCTACCTCTCACACAATTTAGCCACACAAATTGATACAACTTTCTCACCTATTTATACACAAACCAATGGTGCGAGAAATCAACAAAATATCATTGAATTCGACTAAAGATTTTCTAATTCAACTAAAGGTGGCTGTTTATCTCTGCAGTGATTTAAAGCAATTGTTAAAATTTTTCATCCACTCATGCGGGTGGATTTCGTGTAAGTTAACAATCATCCTCTCCACTCAGAGTGGGTGAGTTTGTTACATTCTGCTAAATTGAACATCTTGTAGTGATTAACCTTAATGAAGCTCCTGTACTCTCTTATTCATGTGCCAACAACATCAGCGATATGCATTATAGCTGGGATTCCTTTTTTAATGCCACTGTCCAGCAATGCCTTGCCCTTGTTCTTGAGCTACTACACCATCTCACCGAGGTGCCTTTATACCCCCTGACTCAGAGTGACATGTGAAGTTCATTGTAGTAATTTTTTTGCTTGAGTTCATCCCTGCCAAGTTTTTGCAGAACTCAAGCTTTTCTCTTTGAACCACATTATCATCATATTTGATGGATTCTTGTCTGTATGAACTTTGTCCAGTTGTAAAAACTTCCAATCTAGGATATCATGAATCTAGTGATATCTCACAACAATGTGATTTGACCTAGAGTGGAAGGTTAGATTCTTGCATACATGGATTGCATTCTAACTATCATAATAAAAGACATATCTTTCTTGCGCCAACCATAGTTCTTCTATGAATTTTTTTCATCATTTAGCGTTTCCTTACAAACTTCTATTACTACTATGGACTATGTTTCTATAGTAGATAGAGCCACACATTTTTGTAGTTTTGACTACCAAGATATTGCTCATCCTGCATAGGTCATCAAGTATTCTGAAGTTAACTTTCTAGAGTTAACATCACTAGCTATATTTGTGTATCGAGATATCTTCTAGCATTATTTTGTTAGTTCCAAAACACAAACATACTTTTGAAATACCTCTGAGATGCACGAGAATCCACTTTACTCTTATCCAATGTTCTTTTCTAGGATTGAAAATAAATCTACTTACAACCCTAATTGTTAAGCAATATCAGGCTTTATGGAAGGAACTTTCTTCATTTCTACCTTCTTCTTGTTAGTCTTAGGACTTTGATCAGTACTTAACTTCAAATGGCTCGCAAGTGAAGATTATACAGCCATTTCCTTGTTCACGTTGAATCTTTCCAGCAACTTTTCAATATATTTTTCTTAAGATAACCATAGTTTCTTGCTTTATCCATCTCTAGTGATCTTCATTCTAGGTATTTGTTTTGCTAGTCACAAATATTTTATGGAAAATGACATGTTGAGTTTCTTCTTCAATTGGTTAAGTTTGGCAGTGTCATGACCAACAATTAACATGTCCAACATTTAACATGTCATTAACATACAATGTATGAAATTACTATCAGAAAACTTCTTGAAGTAAACACAGTGATCAAATGCATCCTTGCATATCCATTATCCATCAGAATAAATCAAATATCTGATACCACTGCTGTGGAGATTGTTTCAATCTGCATAAGCTTTTCTTCAATCGGTATACAAGATTTTTCTTACTCGTGACTTTGAACCCTTTTGGTTGCTCTATATATATCTCATCCTCCAAATCACTATGAAATAATGTAATTTTGACATCTAACTGCTCAATCTTAAGATTCAAACTGGTAGTTAATTTGAGTATAACTAAAATTAATCTATTCTCACAGCTAATGAAAATATTTCTTCGAAGTTAGTACATTTTCTTTGAACAAAATTGTTTACCACTAGTTGGGCTTTATACTTTGGTTAATTTCCTTCTTCATCCTTCAAACTGAACACCCATTTATTCTATAGAGCTTTTTGTCCTTCAGGAAGTTTCACCAAGTTATGAGTACGGTTTTCATGTAGGGATTTCATCTCTTCTTGTATAGCCTTTTTCCACTTAGTCTTTTACTCATGAGACATGGTGTCTTCATACATTTCTGGTTCACCCCCATTAGTCAACATCCCATGCTCGCTGATAGGATACCTGGTGGATGGTTGGTGTTCTTTGACGGATCTTATCAACTAAGACTTATCTAGTGGAACTTGTTTAGCTTCTCCATCTGGGACAACTTGTTCATCATTTTTCAGAGATTCTTTAACTTGTTCATGTTTCTCTAGTTCTTCAGTCTACATTAGTGGAAGACAAGGTCTATTCTGACTAGAATTTTGGTTGAGGCTCTAGGCTTTACCAGTTGCACATTGTCTTGATAGTATGATCTTTAAGAAACACAATATCTATGCTCTTGATAAGTTTCTTCTCAATTGGGTCCCATAATCTGTACCTGTATATTTCGTGTCAATATCTTAAAAAAAATGCATTGTCTAGCTTTTTCATAAAGCTTATACCTTTCATCTTAGGGAATATATATGAAAACTCTGCAGCTAAATACTTCAAATAACCATAGGGAACATCTTTTTTGCTCTAGACACTTTTTTGGAATATCATGGTTGAAAAGACTACAGGAGATAAAATGATGAGATCAATTGCAATTCTCATTGTTTCTCCTCAAAATGATTTAAGGAGGTTTGCATTAGAAAAGTACACTTTATTCGTCACAGATATCTCTGTTCATTCTCTTTACTACACTTTTGGACTAAGAAGTCTTTGGCACAAACTTCTATAATTTGATCCCATGAGTTCTGTAATACTCTTTAAATGGGTTTTATATTCACCTTTGAAAATATGTAATTTGCTGGTAAAGATCTTAATCAATCAACCACAATCACACAATAAAAGAAGGAGAGATAAACAAAACGAGGAAACCTATAAAGGGAAATCTCAAACAAAACTTTCATAAAATCAAATCTTGGTTAACTAAAATCAACCTCGAAGGCATGAAACTAACTCCTCAGTAGCTTTGCTGAATCCTTAGTGTGCTGAATCCCTAGTGTTCATGAACCTCAAACCCGAACTCCTTCGGATTGAACACAAAACATGTTGGCTAAGTAATTGAGAGAACAATTGAACTTTCAGGCTTCCAATCTCATGTGCATTCTCTCTCGCTATCACCCTGAAAACCCCCAGAAGATATATATAGAGAAAACTGAGGCGACTAGGATTTGAAATAGGCTGAAAGTAGCATCTCGCGGGAAGGGCACACCCACGGTCTTCCCGCACAGCTTATTCTCCAAGTAAAGCTCTCAGGATTTTCCCACGCCTAATCGTGGCCTTCCTGTGAGCTTGCTGCATAAATCAATTCCGACACTTGTTTGACTTCTTTAGGACTTCCAGCCATTATGGAAACAGTTTCTCTAAGGCCTTTTAGAATTCTATTCGACTTAAGACTCTAGTGCCTTAACCTATACTAAGTCTAAAGTACAAACACTTCTCTTTGATCATGATTTGCCAATTTACAATATTTGGTCTTAACAATCTCTCCCTTTGGCAATTCCATGTCAAAACTAAAATAAAAAAAAAAATAATAGTACAATTAAGCTCATCCTAGATTAAGGCCTCAGTAAACTTGTTATCTATCACATGTTCCAATTTCTCATCCATCAACATGTTCCAATCTTTATCCTGCATAACTGCACACTTAACAAACTAATCACGACATCATGTGGCAATAATTAAATAATTAAGAAATTTAAATAAAACATTAAAAAAATGAAACAAAATATTCTCCCCCTTAATTAATTGACACATTTTAACTATCAAAAAGTTAATTATTCTCCTCCTTAATAAACAAAATTCTTTTTAAGCATTCTCCCCCTTAACTATATCTCCCCCTTAGTTAACTAACTTCAAAAATTCTCTTTTCAAAAATTCTTCCCATAAACTATTCTCCCCCTTTTTGACATGAATTAACAAAAAATAAGGTATAACGTGTATTCTTGATCGATTCATTCTAAGTTCTATTTTCCCAAACACAAAATGAAACACAGTTTCAAAATTTTGACCATACATAAATAGTAACAAATAAAATTCCAAGAATCATATATCCTACTATTTATGTCATGAGTTGTTCAATGTCATACCAATGGTCAAATGCCTATGCAGTGTGTGAAATGAAGTTTATGTGCAACATGATTAATACTCTTCACATACTCGCATGAATTTTAAAATTGCTTCTTTTGGACTTAGAATTGAATTGAGTAAGATATGCAGTGTTAACTCTTTGACTAGTTTCTCCTCAATTTATTATTTTCAACTAAATACCAAGATATGTATGTATTAAATTGACATCCACCAATATATATATATATATATATTATTTTTACTTGGTGGCTTTCACACACTTATGGGTAGGTAGCCTTCTTCCTATATCATCAAACCCAGAGGGTGGTTATTTTGATAACCTGCACATCAATAAGCTAGCTGCACTCTATCCCATTGGTAGCCCTTTCCAAGTGATTTTTTTTTATGTAAACTCAAGAGCAACCAATAGTCCAAAAAGGAGAATTTATTAAACCAATTGAGTGGTGAAAAATATTTCTTATGATGCACTAAACTTCGTTCAATTACAATTGGCACACCACTACCATGACACGGAACAATAAAACATAGGATTTAGGTTTATCAAGCAATTCAAATTTATGACCACTATGTATATCAACAATTTTAATCTTGTGATTTTGAAGTGTGTATGAGGTAATAGAGCATGCAAGAATATCACAAAGAATAACATTGCACCAAAAATATTTTTATTATCTTAAAGAAAATAAAAAAAAAAAATCTACATGATTTCATAGAACTAGGTAAGAATATAACAATAACGCATAGCCTACTTCATGAAACAATTTGCCTCTATATATCAAGGCTTACCTCTTCAACACTCTTAGGGGTGTGAGTGACATAGAGATCACTTTTCCTAACCCAAACAGTTCTTATTTTTGGAAAAGCATTTTGAGTCTTGGGATTGTTGGGTTTTGGACCAATGGGTTTTAAAAAATTTTTCTTTATGTTTTTCCTCACTTGCCAAGTCATGTAAGGTCTAGAATCAAGATATGACTTTTAAAATCTTAATGAGTTAAACCTATTTGACACTCGAAAATTAGATCTCAAAGAATTTCTAGTGTCAACATAGGATAGGGGAAGCCCATATAATTTGTGACAATGTGGTCTTATGTGACCAAGTATACCACAATGAAAACATATAGGAACAAACTTACATTGCAAATTAGGGGGCGTACCTTTGGATTTCTAAAAATAGACTCTTGACTGATTACCTATCTTGGGTTAAGGAGCTTTAATTATTTTTGGAGCAGTTGTCTTTGAGGATTGAAACCGAATTAGCTTAGGTTTTTCTTGCTTACTTGGGGTAGTTTTAACTTCAAGATTGACCACCTGTGTGCCGGTGTACCCAAGTCCTCTTTTGTCACGTGAGCTCCTTTGCATCCCCAGTATGTCATCAAGTTGGAAAGATGCAGTATTCATTTCGGATTGCACGGTTTGCAGCTTTGCCTGGGCAACTTTCAATTCATTATCTTTTTTATCCAATTTAGTCTTGAAGGTTGTTATCAATTCATCTTGAGTTTTCTTGCTTACTTCAAGACTGTCATATTTTTCTTGCAATTCCTCCAGGGCAATTTTTAAACTGTCTCTCTCTCTTTTCAACACTCTATTCTTCACCGTCAATTTTTCGTTTTGCACATGGAATTTGCGGCAATCTTGATATAACTGTTCATACGCTTCTTCAACATCTACTTGCTCATCTGAATTTTCTTCAACTTCACTTTCGGAGGATTCTTCTTCCTTATGCGTAGAGGAGGATGACTCTACTGAATTTGATGGGGCACTTAGTCTAACCATGAATGCAGTATAATTTTTTGGAAAATCTTCTGAAGATGAGGAGGTACTCGACGGATCATATGAATGATCAAGGGTTGCATTGAGAACCTTCTTTTTGCTTTTCTTATTTCCATAGTCTGGAGCTATGTGACCATAACCCTGGCACTCATAGCACTTCACGCCCTTATACTTGTTCTCCTTCTTCTTCTTCTCTGAAGATTACTCTACTTTGACTTTCTCATTTTTCTTTGTCTTTTCTTCCTTACTATCCTTCTTTTTGAAGAATTTTCTAATTTTCTTGGTATAGATTGCAATTTCTTCAGGAGAAGAGATTGACTCACCATCACTTGAGGAGTCATCTTTTTAACCAATTTTAGGGCAACACCCTTCATCTTCTTCAGTCTTATCATATTGGCCTCATACGTCTGTAAGGAGCCAACTAAATCTTTTACGCACATTGAATCAACATCCCTAGCCTCTTCAATAGCTGTAACTTTTGCTTGGAAGGATATAGGAAGGGATCGGAGAATCCTACTTACAATCTTTCGGCTATGAATTTGTTCTCCAAGGTTGAAACTGGTGTTAACAATATTGCTGAGCTTTGAGTAAAAACTATCAAAGGATTCATCTTCAGACATCTTCAAGTTCTCAAACTCAGAAGTTATTTTCTGCAGTTTGGACTTCTTGACTGTGGAATTTCCTTCATAAGTCAATTCAAGAATTTTCTAAGCTTTCTTAGCAATCTCACAACTTGAAATTCTTCTAAACTCATCGGCAGAGACTGCACAAAAAATAGAGCTCAGGGCTTTGTAGTTCCATTCTGCCTTTTCCTGCTCTGCCTTAGTCCACGTATCCATAGGTTTTTCGACCGTTACGTTATCAATAGAATGAGTTGGTTTTACCCAACCTTTTCTATGGATAGCCAAACATTGACATTCAACGAGAACAAGTGCGCTCTCATGCGAACCTTCCAATAGGTATAGTCGGTCCTGTCAAACCACAGATGTCTAGTACTCGAACTGCCTTTTCTAGGAAGATTTATCAGCAAATAACAGGATCACGTTTTATTCTCAAAAACAAACCCACTCTGATACCAATTGAAAATACATAATTTGCCGGTAAAGATCCCAATCAATCAACTACAATCACAGAATAATAGAAGGAGAGATAAACAAAACGAGGAAACCCACAAAGGGAAACCTCAAACAAAACTTTCACTAAAATCAAATGTTGGTTACAAACTCAACCACTCGATAGATCGACTCAACGACTCTATACTCTGTTGATGTTTGCTCGACTCCTCGATTTACCGACTCCTCGATTTACCAACTCCTTTAGCGAAAGCCTTTTGACTCCTCAAAGGTACGATACTGACTCCTCAGTAGCTTTGCTAAATCCTCAGCGTTCACAAACCTTGAACCTGAACTCCTTCGGATTGAACACAAAACATGTTGGCTAAGTAATTGAGAGAATAATTGAACTTTTAGGCTTCCAATATCATGTGTATTCTCTCTTGCTATCACCCTGAAAACCACCAAAAGATATATATAGAGAAAACTGAGGCGGCTAGGATTCGAAATAGGCTGAGAGTAGAACCTCGCGGGAAGGGCACACCCGCGGTCTTCCTACAACCTTCCCACGGCCTTTCCAAGATCAGAGCGGGCTTCCCACATGGCTTATTCTCCAAGTCAAGCTCTCAGGATTTTCCCACTCCTAACCGTAGCCTTCCTGCGAGCTTCCTGCATAAATCAATTCTGACATTTGTTTGACTTCTTCAGGACTTCCAGCCATCATGGAAACAGTTTCTCTAAGGCCTTTTAGAATTCTATTCGACTTAAGACTCTAGTGCCTTAGCCTACACTAAGTCTAAAGTACAAACACTTCTCTTTGATCATGGATTTGTAATTTACAATATTTGGTCTTAACAACCTTCATTATCAGTACCAACACATTTTAACTTTCTACTTGTTTCCCTTTCCACATGGGCATAAAAAATCTAAAAGATGTCCAGCACTTCATCATTTGTCATTAATATAAATGCCCACACCTTTGTGAAATCACTATAAGAAATCAGATTATAGGCGAGGAAAGTTTTTGTGAGGAAGTTATTTTCCTTGCTAATAACACATTTTTAGCAAGGAAAACTTGAGTTCCTTGCTAAATATTCTGGAACTTTTGGCGAGGAACATTTTCCTCACTAAAAGTGTTATTTAGTGACAAAAATTTAACTTCCTCACTTAGAGTAAATAAAATATGACGTCATTCGATTTGGAGGGGGAAATGGTACATAGCTTTAGGCGAGGAAATAATTTCCTTGCTAAAAAATGTGGTAATAGGTGAGGAGATATTTTCCTTGCTAAAGTAAATAAAACCTGGCGCTATTGAAAAATGGTATGCTACTTCTAGCGCCATTCCATTTGGAGGGGGAGGCAAAATGGTACGTCGCTTTAGGCGAGGAAATTATCTCCTCGCTAAAAGATGTGGCTTTAGGCAAGGAGATAATTTCCTCGCTAAAAGCATTATTTGGTGACAAAAATAGACTTTCTCACCTATAGTAAGTAAAATCTAGCACCATTCTATTTTGGAGGGGGAGGGAAAAAGGTATGCCACTTTAGGCGAGAAAAAAATTTCATCGCTAAAAGATGTGGCTTTAGGCGAGGAGATAATTTCCTCGCTAAAAACATTATTAACGTTGAAATTATAATTTCCTCATCTATAGTGCAATGCATGGAGTTGTATAATAATTTTTATCAATAAAAATAAAATTTTAAATATATTATAATATATTTTAATAAAATTATATAATTTCAAATGATAGTTAATGAACTATTTTTTTATATTTATATTTTTTGTTTATTTTAATTTTAGTCTATATAATAAGGAAACTCATGTTTTGAATTTTGGATAATTTCAAACGTTGGATTTGTTCAACAACCAAGATTATTTCTTTTGCTCTCCAAAGTTTATTTTTCTTTGTTCCATATTGCTAGAGGCCTAAAACTTCACTTTTTTTTTGCATATATATATATATATAACTACTATAATGGTGGTTTAATAGATGTGAATGAATTTATGGGTTCCTAGAAAGTACCCACCTGCTTATAAGTTCAATATATTTGTAAAATTATCATATTCCAAATACATTAGAGATTGAATTAAAAATATAAATAAAAAATACTTAAATAATAATTAGGCTATTTCATTCATAATAGCAATTCTTAGTATATCTAAAATTTAAAAATACAAGGAAAACTGAAATATTAATTAGGATCGAGAGTAGTTATTTTTCAAAATTTTTATTTTAAATTAAATAAGTCACAATAAGTATATTTCTAATGGCTAAGATGACATTTCTATTAAAAATTGTATAAATATCTTGGTGTATTTTGATCAGCAATTTTTATTTTTACGTATTGTTTTTATAAATTTTTCATGTAGATTTATTTTACAAATTTACATTTGAGTTTTTCATTGGCCAACTTTGTTTTTGTACCTTTAAGAACAGGCACTTACTAGTTAGTAGATAGAGTCGATTAAAATTAGTTTTTTATACAAGTATTAGAGATTTTTGTTTCATCAAATCTTGATCCGACCTTATTCTAAAAATTAAGCTCGACTCTACTAATAAATATTAAATTTCAAACCTACTTAATTGATCTGATCTTTTTTATTTTAAAAAGTTTGTCAATTTTAATATAATTTTTTATTTTTTTAATTATTGATTTGTATTGCAAAATTAACTTAAACTAAAATATTATTAAAATAAATTTTCCACGAGTTTTATAAAAATAACTCAAACTAAGAAATTACTTTTATTAGTTATACATTGTAATTTATCGAATTAACTCAAATACAAAGTACCACTACTCAAATTTTTAAAAATATTAAGAATTTTTATAAAAGAAATAACTTATTTATTATTAATTATTTGCATTTTGAATTTAATTCTATTTTTTATTTTCATTTTAATTTAATTACTAATATATTTAAAAGAATTAAGCATTATTAAAAGTAATTCTTTTTTTTTTAAGTTTAACAAACTCACGATGTTCCTTTTCTCCAGTAGCAATCCCTTTTCTCTACCACTATCACCGCTGTTATTTCTTGCCACCGCTGATCTGCCTTTTCTTTCTGTCTCCCACCCTCCCTAAATCATCTCTCCCTTGCATCCTTATGGCCGCTGTTTGCTTGTTGCCATTGGCTATTGTCACCGTTTGCCTCGCCTTCAGTGACCCTCTCGTTGTTGCTCGCTCTCACTACCTCGTTGTAAGTACAGTTTCATTTAATTTTAGTTGGGGCTTTTTGCTAGTTAGGGTTTTCGGATTGTATATTCTCAGATTTTATTTGTATAGATTCTTTGAAGTATAATATAGAAATGCTTAGAAGTGTGCTTTGGGCTTTGAATAAAACTAACTCACAATAGTAAATATATGCGCATATGTACATATGCCTAGAAATCTGCTATTAAATTGATTTTAGTGATTTAATAAATCATTTCTTTAGCTTTTCTTTATTTATTTTGTCCACTTCTTGTGTGGGTCTGTGGGCATCTTGATGTCCTCACATGTTGGAGACAGAAGATCAGAGCCCTCTTTTCTCATATCTCCAAAAATAGTCCTTTTTTTTGTATTTTTTGTATTTCTTTTTGGGTTCCAAGTCTTAAACAAACCTACCTCAGTTTAAAGCTAGCTAGCTATTAACTTAGCAACAAATCTTCTATTGTACTCTTGTTATCCAATTCCACAATGTGAAAATCAAGCCTCATAAAAATTTTCATTTGAAAAGATGAATTGGAAATCTTTCCTTCATGTGGTCTAATGAATGTTGTATTGAGCTTGTGTAATTGTTTCATGCTAACTTGCTCCCTTTTTATTGCTTATGACTTCATATTTTGTGGGCAATGGCATGTTATGATCTTTCTGTGTCAATGTTATCAATCATTCGGTATCAATTTGCAATTTTTTTATGTTTAGCCTTTTAGCTTAAGGTGTCATGCATTCTTATGTTTCTATATGGAAGATGCCTCTCTCCTCATCAAGTTTTAGAGTACTGGTATTTTTTAGTTTCTTGATGTCATCACTTGGAATTTTTGAGTTACTTATCTTTGTACTTTTAAAATATTTGCCATCCATTGTTGATATTTTTTCCTCTTCTCTTATCACGTTTGATAGGATATGATGTTTTGAACTCATAAAATTGTGATTTCACCTGTTTTGGAAATTGTAAATATAGTGGTAATAAATAACATGGTTTTTTTTATTTTTTTATTTTTAAGTATGGACTTGCATCCTTGGGAATTGATTAGGTCTTTTTTAATTGAATTTGGGTCCTGATCTTGCCAATTACGATTTTTATAATTACAGTCCATATTGGCCTTCGCTTTTTAATAGTAGCTTTCATGATTTATATTGGCCTTTGCTAAATTGGTTGTATGCCTTTCTTTTGGAGAGGTAGTTCTAAATCATTTTTGGCTTTTTGCAATTAGAAGTTTGAGAATGTGTGTTGATGATGGTTGAAACTTGCAGTTGTGCATATATATTTACATATTTCTCCGACTCTGAAGTTTTAACAGCTCTCACATGGAGTAGTAGCCCATATGGGGAGTTCATATTTGTAGCTCTTGGGATTATATGTACATATCTGTGGCTCTTGGATTAATCTCATTAAAGGTCAGCAGTAACCTTTAATTGCTTCAAGTCAATGGTGGCTGCTGATAGCCGTCCACTTTAGAGGATGCCAAAAAAGTTAAATAGAGCCTTCCAAGTTTATCTCAAACAATACCAGTTCATGTGATAACCTTACATGTTGTCTACCTGCCTAGCTAGTTAAGCTAGCTTTTTTTTTTTCCCCCATTTTTTTTTTTTGGAAAAGCAAATAATGCTAGTGCAATTGATTTGTCAACAAAATCAACACTTTCAAATGGTTATTGGTTTCAAACAGCCCAATAAGATACAAAACCAAATTTGAACACCTCACATTACATTTCCATGATTCCTAATCGTTGGCTCCATGCCAAATTTGCTAATTGCAGTTTCAGATTCAATACACTTTCCTAACCTCAGAGCTTGGCAACTTGCTTTTCTTTGGCCTTCTGAATCTCAAAACCTTCTTCACAATATTTTGTTCTTCGACTAAAAAGGCTCTAATAATCCCTCAAAAGCAACCCAAAAACAAGTCTTAAAAATCCATTCCTGAGCTAATCTAGATCTCTTGTACTCAGCAGGTCTCAAGTGTGGAATTTGGAGGATAAATATCAATTCCTAAGTTGTAGTGCCGATAATGAAACTAGATAATGCTAGAAACTCCACAAAGAAAGTCCAGCTCAACACCCCAAGAAATTGAAACTCAGAACATGACATTAAAGGGAAGACACAGTGATTAGCTCATTCCTTCATAAATAAAATCTTAATTGAGAAACTTGTTAGTCTATTGATAGAAATCATTTTCTACATTTCCCTGACGTTATAATTTGGTTTCAAGCTTATGCTTTCCAACCATTTGAATTATGCCAATTTCGATTCCTTTGCATTTACCAATATGCAGAGCAATTAGAAGTCATGTAGAATCTAATTTCAGGAGAAAAAAAAAAAAAAAGAACATTATATAGAATCCAAAATATCTCATTTGATGCTAAGATACCAGAATTTCGTCAGTTCTCTCTCTTCAACAATTCAGGCTATTGACTTTTCACTCTAATAACCTTTAAATTGCCAAATTATGTCACGTGAGAACTACTACAGTATGATATGTTTGGAATCTTGGGATTTATGAACAGAAAAGAAAACGAAAATAAAATCCTTTTCCCGAGTAACCCAAAACTGATATCTATTTTTCTTTTTTTTTTTTTTTTTTTGGGACAAATACCTATCCATTATCTTTCCTTTTGCTCACCAAAAACATAGCATAAGGGAAAGGAAATGCCTCTATTCACTTGATAAATAGTAAACAACAATAGAATGAAATGCTTATCTACTGTTAAAAAGCTTAAAAGATTGAAACTGAACTTGCCCCTTAGATTCTTTTCCCAATTACTGGGCACTTGGGACCACTTGCCCTCTTCTTGGTGCTCTGATACACCAACTTCCTGCCAGGAGTTTTGACGATTCTGTGCTAGTTGGATTTGGTGTCATAGCTAAGCTGCTTGCGGCACGTGAGGCATTGCACCATCTTCGACCACCTCCATCTCTGCTTCTCTCAATGTACCTATATTTATATTTATGCATGTAATTTCAATTCACTCTTAATGTACACCTAAATGAACCTTTAGGAAAATTGTTATCCTTTTGGGGAGGACTTTTATAAGATAGATATTTTGAATGAATAATTTTGCTCACACATGTATAACTTTACGAGTGAATCTATGGTTTTGATAAATATACCTACAGCAATTAGCATTAAGATGGTAATTGGAACGCAAATTGTATCCATTGAGCAAAATATAGGTTTAAGGATTTGTTTTTGCAACTATAAGGTACCAAAGGCAAGCATAGCATCATTACCAGCTAATAATTTTTCTTTTTATAAGTTGTACTGAAGCAATATTGACTATGATAATACTAATAGAAAAACAGCATATCAAAGGGAATTGTTCTTTCATCCTCTGGATTTGTGTACCAAAATTAGTTACTACATGTCATAAACTTGTAATCATTTTTAGCTATTTTCTATTTGATGGATTGCATTGCGCACTTTGTTGAGATACAGTTATTTATGAAGAACTATCTTTTGACTCATAGGGAATATATTGGTCCCTCACGGCTTTTTGATGTTAACCAACTTTACTTTATTCTTAATTTTCTCAAAATTTCTTGTTATGATGTTACTAATGATTTTTTTTTTTAAATTTTGGACTAGGTAAGTAAATATGGATAAAAGTTGGATAAATGAATAGCATGGATTCGGCAATAAGTACATCTATAAGGTTAGGTCATTTTTACAATTTGCACGTGATCATCTTCCTAATAGCTTTACAATTAGATGCCTATGTCAGAAATGTCGCAACCTAGGGAAATTAATGAGTTTGTGGGTAGTTGAGAATCACCTGTACATGAATGGAATGATGGACACTTACGTAAAATGAGTACACCACGGAGAAAAAATAGGTGATGATGATGTTAACGATGATCGGTCTATTAATAATGAGAGAATGATATTTAAAGAAAAAGAAGAAGAAGAAGAAGATGACAATGTCATTGGAGCAATGCATGACATCCACCAAGGAACATTTATGGACATGTAAATTTGTGAGGCTTATTCCAATCAAATGCCTAATGAAGACATTTTTGGGTGATTTGTTTAGAGAAGCACAACATGAACTATATCCTGATTGTACCAAGTTCTCAACACTTTTATTTGTTATTATGCTACTACGTTTAAATGTGTTGAATCAATGGAGCATTGTCGCGATTGAATTCGCATGCCGAGGTCGATGTGTGTGGGTCATAAGCCTTTATTATGACATGATGCATCCGAAATTGTCCAAATAATAAAATATGTTTCGTTTTGAAACAAGGTTGTGATTATAGAGACTAGGAGTCGCCACCCAATACTTTCAAAATGGGTATGTCGAGAAACTTGAGTTTTAATTCAAAGTTTAAAAGTTTTTTGATTATGTTTTTGAAAGATGTGATGAAACGCCCTATTTTAGTGACTCTCGACTAGTCTATGCAATTAGAGATAGTGGGTCCGGGGTTTGGCTATGCACGAAAACAGTTACACCTAGATACCTAGGGATATCTAGAGTCTCTTTCCACTTTTTACAGTCGTAATCTCTTAATATAATACTCTGATTTATAATGATCAACGCATATAACCTAAAATGCATATGATGTATGAATGTTAAGCTATCAAGCCTAACTCATGTGTGCATGTGTAGTGAGATGTCTTACATATGTATGAGTATGCGTGTGCTAAGAATGAAGTGTGTATTGAAAAGTGATCTACGATGACTGATGTGACCAGACTCAAGCTATGTGCTTGAGTTGCCTATGTACCCTGAGAAGGGATCAGGTTGACATAGTTCAAGCCTAAGGTGGTCTGAACTATGTGTTAGATGTGTGAACTGGTATGCAAAATGCAAAAGCCTAACTCTAAGTCTAAGTTAGCACTTTGCATAGATGGTTCATAAAGTTCGATTCATAAAGATCGAAGAGACCGCACTCAAGCTATCTGCTCGAGCTACCTATGTACCCTTCTAAAGGATTAGGTTAATGTAGCTCTAGGACAGTGTCTAATGCAATGTGATGTGCAAATGTAAATGAGAAGATGATCGATAGGGTCAGTGTTGTATACAAGATCAGTGTGAAGGAGCTTCATTCCTGAGATGGAATGAGGGAAAGAAAGAGCCTAGTTCTGTGTATGGATTAGGAGTAATCGTCTTTGACTGTCAGAGCCTGGCTCCAAGACTGAAATGAAAGTTAGTGTCTTGCACATAACTTGGAAAGAGAGCTTCGCTCCAGATGATAAAAGGTAGTTAGCACCTCATGCTTAACTTGGAAATGGGTTCTAGCTCCAAATGAAAGAGAACAGTTAGCGCTTAGTGTATAACTAGAGAAAGGAGCCTTACTCCACTTGGGAAAGTATAGTTAGCGCTTAGTGCAAAACTGGGAAATGGTTAACTTGAGAAACGAGCCTCTCTTCAAACAATAAGGATAGCTATCACCTAGCACATAGCTGGAAAAGGATCTTAGTTCTAAGGTAGCATCTTGCACTATGATGATGGGACTTAAGCGCTCTGCTCAAGCTGCCTATGTACCCTCTTAAAGGATTAGGTCTACGTAGCTTTGTAGTAAGGTTTGAACTGAGGTGTGAAGGTTAAGGATCTAAAGCTTAGCTCTAAGTCAGTGTTGGGATAAACAAACTTAAGCCCTCTGCTTGAGCTGCCAATGTACCTTGTTAAGGAATCAAGCTTGCGTAGCTCTTAATAACGTGAGCTATGGAAAGGAGCTAAGCTCTAGACAAAGGTATAGTTAGAGCCTAGTGCCTAATTAGGGATGGAAAGAAGCTAAGCTCTGGATAAGGAGATAGTTGGTGCTTGGCACCTAACTAGGAAAGGAAAGGAGCTAGGCTCCAAAAAAAGAAAGAGTTGGTGCTTGGCGCCAAACTTGGGAAGGAAAAGAGCTTAGCTCCAGACAAGGAGATAGCTAGCACTTGGCACTTAGCTAAGGAAATAAAGAAGCTTGGCTCCAGACAAAGGGACAATTGGTGCTTCGTGCCTAACTAGGCAAGGGAAGGAGCTTGGCTTTAGACAAGAGGATAGTTAGCACTTGGCACCTAACTAGGGAAGAAATGAGCTTAACTTCAAACAAGAGGATAGTTAGTGCTTGGCGCCTAACTAGGAAAGGAAAGAAGGTTGGCTCCTGATAAGAAGATAGTTGCTGTTTAGTGCCTAACTAGGGAAGGGAAAGAGCTTGGCCCCAGACATGAGATTATTTGGTGCTTAGCGCCTAACTAGGGAAGAAAGAAGCTTGGCTCCAGACAAAGAGAGAGTTAGTACTTGGCGCCTAATTAGGGAAGAAAAAGAGCTAAGCTTTAGATAAGGAGATAGTTGGCGCTTGGCACCTAATTGGAGAAAGGGGCTTTACTCTGATGAGGAGCACAGCTTCCGAGGTTGTGCTTAACGCAGGGAAGTGAATATCTATCAAAAAAGAAACTTAGCTCAGATCGAGAGCTCAATTCCTAGGATTGATGATCAAGTTTATGCAAAGGGCCTAGGAGTCTAATATGATGTGAATAATGTAATTATCATGATTGGTTGTGGGCATGTTGAATGTGATGACACTCATATTCTATCATAGATGGCAGTTAAGGATGTATATTAGATATATCTAAAGGAAGTCATGACTTAGTGTTAAGGCCAAAATTGTAAATTGGCAAATCCATGGTTAAAGATAGTGTTTTGTAATATCTAGACTTGGTGTAGGCTAAGACACTACAGTCTTGAGTCAAGTAGAAGTGTAAAGGCCTCATGTAAGACTGTTTGAATAATACTAAAAGTCCTAAAGAAGCCAAACAAGGTTCGGAATTGATTTACGTAGGAAGGCCGCGGGAAGCTCGCAGTTTGGCACTGGAAAATCCCGAGAGCTGAAATTGAAGATTAAGCCGTGCGAGAAGACCTCTCTGATTCGCGGGATGGCTACGGGAAGGCCGTGGGAAGCCCGCGGGTGCGCCCTTCCCACGAGGTATGTTCTTCCAGCATGTTTTGATTGGTTCAAGACCTAGCCGCCTTAGTTTGTCTATATATATCTTCTAGACGTCGTCAAGGTAAAAGAGAGAAAGAATATACATCAAGCTTGTGAGCTAGAAAAGTCAGAAGGTTCTCTCAATTGCTTAGCCAAGCATTCTTGCTTCTGCATGATTCAAAGGAGTTTGAATCTTTGAAGAGCTAAGGATTCAGCACGTGAAGATGCTGAGGATTCGGTGTTGAGCCTTCGAGGAGTCGAAGGGCTTTCACTAAAGGAGTTGGTGAATCAAGGATTCGAGCAAATGTCAACAAGAGTATAGAGTCGAGGAGTCGATCTATCGAGAGTTTGAGTTTGTAACCAACATCTGATTTTAGTGAAAGTTTTTGTTTGAGGTTTCCCTTCGTAGGTTTCCTCATTTTGTTTTATCACGCCTTCTGTTATTGTGTGATTATGGTTGATTGTTTGGGATCTCTATCAGCATATTACGAATTTTCACTTAGAAACCAAAAGCTTAACCAATCCTAAGTCATTCCCAGTTTATGTAGCTTTGCTTATTCAGGTGAATGCTATGGATTGATAAGCATTTGATTTCTGAGTATCAACCCTAGTGGGTGTGTGTTTGCATGTTTGAATGCGTTCTAACATGTTAAGGCATGTTCTGGTATATATAAACATAACATTTCAGAGTTTGTGCTAGCATGGTAAATGATATCCTGGCATGTTATATCATGATGTGGAGTGATAAATGAGTATGGTAGCATGGAATAGCATGATCAAGGCATAGTATAAGGTGGTATAACATGGCAATATGTGGTGTAAGATGATAATAGCAAAGTATAATATGGCTAGGATGACATAACATGGAAAAATGATGTTAAGCATGGCCTAGCATGGCTTTATGATGAAATAGCATGGTATGTAATGATAAACATGGTGTTATGACATGACATGGCATGATAAAATGATGTAATGGCATGGTAGTATCATATGGACATGATATACGAATGATGTTTGAATTTTACAAAATTGTTCGGGTATATTTGATCAATATTACTTACCAAAAAAAAATATCCGGTAAATGTCATACATTGGGCATAACTCGGTCTTGACTTATGATCCGAATACCTTTCATTAACAAAGAATTATATTTACATAATTAAAACAATCCTATTCTAATTATGTAAACAAATGGAATTGAGAAACAGAAAAATTTTCTAAGGAGGAAAGAAAATTATACCAAGCTTAAACTCTAGAGAGAAAAAGCTTGAAACTTCTCTAAGACTCCTTGGAAGCTCCTCTTGGTGGCCGAATACAAGGGAGAGGAAGAAAGGGAGGCAGATGAGGGATAGAGAAAATTAAAGGGGAGGCCCCTATTTATAGAAGTTTTGGATGGCCAAAAAGTTTGAGAACTTTGAATTTACAAACAACTTTGCAAAACCTAACTTTGCAAAGAAGTTTGAAATGACAAAGGATGCCAAGCTTCTTTGCTAAACAAAATAGGCAAACAAGTTTGAAAAACCAAAGAAGGCAAAGTGGTTTGTATAACCAAACAATCAAACAAGTTTGAAAAGCTTTGAAAAACAAGCAACTTCACAAAACTGCAATTTGCAAACAATTTTGAAATGATAAAGGATGCAAAAATCCAAAAATCTGTTTTGCAACCTTCTTTGCTAAACAAGATATGCAAAAATGTTTGTAAAAGAAAAAAAGGCTAACTAGTTTGCAAAAGAAAGAGGGAAAACAAGTATGCAAAACTAGGAAAGCAAAAAAGTTTGCCAAAAACCTATTTGGAAAGGTGTTTGGTAGCAAGAAGAAAAATAGAGCTGGTTTGGCCTGAGCCCTTGGCTGAGACCATGTTTTGCAAAGTTCGGGTTTTACCCATAAAGGTTCGGGCAATTCTAAAGTCTTTGGTGTAGTTTCCAGGAGCTTCCGGGACCTCCCGAGCACTTTTTTGAGAGATCTGATGAAATGCCTTTTTTTTTAGTGATTCTCGACTAGTCTATGCAATCAGATATAGTGGGTTCGAGGGTTCAACTATGCATGGAAACCGTTACGCCTAGTTACCTAGGGATATTTAGAGTACCTTTCCACTCTTTGCTGTCATAATCTCTCAATAGAATACTTCGATTTATGATGATCAATGCATATAACCCAAAATGCATATGATGTATAAATGCTAGGCTGTCGAGCCTAGCTCATGTGTGCATATGTAGTGAGATTTCTTACATATGTATGAGTGTGTGCATGCTGAGAATAAAGTGTATATTGAAAGATGGTATACAAAGACCAAGGTGACCGGACTTAAACTATGTATTCTAGTTGCCTATGTATCCTGAGAAGAGATCAAGTCGACGTAGTTCAAACCTAAGGTGGTCTGAACTACATGTTAGATGTGTGGACCGGTATACAGATACATGAGCCTAGCTTTAAGTCTAAGTTAACACTTCACGTAGATGGTCTATAAAGACTGGGGAGACCGCACTCGAGCTATCTACTCGAGCTGCCTATATACCCTTCTAATGGATTAGGTTAACATAGCTTTGGGAAGTGCCTAAGGTGAATGTGATGTGCAAATGTGTATGAGAAGACAATAGATAGGGTCAATGTTGTATACAAGATTATTGTGAATGAGCTTTGCTCCTAAGATGTAATGAGGGAAAGAAAGATCCTAACTCTGGGTATAGATTAGGAGTAATCATCTTTGTATTGTCAGAGCCTGGCTCTAAGACTAAAATGAAAGTTAGCGGCTTGCATATAACTTGGAAAGAGAGCTTCATTCCAGTTGATAAAAGGTAGTTAGCACCTCGTGCTTAACTTAGAAATAGAGTCTAGCTTCAAATGAGAGAGAATAGTTAGCGCTTAGCACATAATTTGAGGAAAGAAGCCCTACTTCACTAAGGAAAGGATAGTTAGTGCTTAGTGTATAATTGGGAAATGGTTAACTTAAGAAAGGAGCCTCGCTCTAAACAAGAAGGATAGCTAGAACCTAGCGCATAGCTGGGAAAGGATCCCAGTTCTAAGATAGCACCTTACGTTATGATGATCGAACTAAAGCCTTCTGTTCAAGCTACTTACGTACCCTGTTAAGGGATCAAGTCTACGTAGTTCTGCTGCAGGGTTTGAATTGAGGTCCGAAGGTTTAAGGATGTAAAGCTTAGCTCTAAGTCAGTGTTTGACGCTGCGATGACCGGACTCAATCCCTCTACTTAAGCTACTTATGTACCTTATTAAAGGATCAGGTCTACCTAGTTTTTAACAAGGTGATCTATGGGAAAGATCAAAGCTCTAGATAAGAGTATAACTGGCGCTTGGTGCCTAACTAGGGATGGAAAGGAGCTAAGCTCTGAATAAGGAGATAGTTGGCCCTTGGCACCTAACTAGGAAAGGAAAAGAGCTAAGCTCTAGACAAGAAGACAGTTGGCAGGTGGTGCCAAACTCGGGAAGGAAATGAGCTTAGCTCCAGACAAGGAGATAATTGCACTTAACTAAGAAATGAAAGGAGCTTATCTCCAAAGAAAGAGATAGTTGTCGCCTAGCAACTAACTAAGGAAGGGAAAGAGCTTGGCTCCAGACAAGAGAATAGTTGGCGTTTAGCATCTAACTAGGGAAGGGAAGAAGCTTGGCCCTAGACAAGAGGATAGTTTGAGCTTTGTGCCTAATTAGGGAATGGAATGAGCTTAGTGCCTAACTAGGGAAATGAAGGAGCTTGGCTGTAGATAAGAGGATAGTTGGCACTTGGCGTCTAACTAGGGAAGGGAAGGACCTTGGTTACAGACAAGAGGATAGTTGGCACTTGGTGTCTAACTAGGGAAGGGAAGGAGCTTGGCTACAAACAAGAGGATAGTTAGCACTTGGCACCTAGCTAGGGAAATGAAGGAACTTGGCTTCAGACAAGAGAATATTTGGTGCTTGGTGCCTAACTAAGGAAGAAAGGATATTAGCTCTAGATAAGGAGAGAGTTGGTGCTTGGCACCTAATTAGAGAAGGAAATGAGCTGAGCTGTAGATAAGGAGATATTTGGTATGGTGCCTAACTGGAGGAAGGGGCTTCACTCTAATAAGGAGCTCAACTTCTATGGTTGCACTTAGTGCAGGTGAGTGAGTATCTATCGAAAAAGAAACTTAGCTCTGTCACACCCAGAATTTCATGACTCGAGGAATGAGTGAAATACATACATAACATGCATAGAATGACTATTCCCCGATCAGAGCATTACAACACCCTTGGAGCAATATCCACACAAGATAACTATAAAACATAACACAAACGAAGCCTTGGCTATGGCCAGGCTACAAAGCTCCAACAATCCCATAACCTTAATAAGTAAGAATAGGACTTATGGCCTTTACAACCTAATCAAATAATCTCTACTTTTAAATTTAATATTACAAACCTAATTGAAGATTTAAAACTTAAACAAATGAAAAATGAAATATCTACAACAGCAAATGTACTTCTAATCCCACAAAGTGCCCACTTAATTGTTAAGATCTGCCCTACAACAGAATCTATAGGAATGTGAGCACTCATCCACTTGTGCTCACGAAGCATCATAAAAGCATATATAATATGTAAAGCCATAATATAAAACTTGCAGTTATAAATTCAACAGATCTCATCAAAATCAAGCTAAAGTAAAACTCAAATCCTCTTATACAACACATCATAATATTATCAAATTAAACATTATATAAATATGTGTCATACTTCATCAGGTTAAATCTATTTTTCCTACTTAATTATTTCCATCAAATCATCACAACATAATCATCCTCATCTGTATCCCATTCTTATTTTAGTTACGAGGTGAGCACAATTAACGTCGTCGTTATAGGCCATGATTAGCCTTATTTAAATGTCGTCGTTAAAGTCTATAATTGCCAGGCCACGATTAACCTTATTTACACGTCGTCGTTATAGGCCATAACAGCCAGGCCACGATTAGCCTTATTTACATGTCATCGTTATAAGCCATAACAGCCAGGCCACGATTAGCCTTATTACACATCATGTTGTAGACTACTAACCTACTGGCATGAATATCAATCCCTGCGCAGGTTTCGGGTCTTTCAATCCTAGGATAATCTCAGTACCCTTCCTACTTTCATATACCCACCAACCTCGTGTCTCATTACCATTGACATTTTCTCTTTCATACTTATCAATCTCATCACATGTTTTCTATACCATTACACTATGTAATAACTAATATTATCATCTTATTCAATTGTGTAATGAATAATACCATTATAATAACCAATATATAAATCCAAGTTCAATAGAATCTCACAATAATCATATTATCAACCTATCATAACCCATTCTCATTTCATTTAGCATTTTCAATTTATCGTAACTCAAGCTTCATTGAATTTGCATTGACAACTTTGTTATAACATTGTTAAAAATACCTTAACCAAGAATAATATATCTTAACTAAGAATTACTTAGAAACTTAATAACTTGTTCTGTGATCAATCTTTACACTAATAAATCTTACTTGAGTGATTGAATATGTTTAAATATGAAATTCTCACTAGAAAGAGCAATATAAGATGGAAAAATCGAAGTTTCAAGTTTACAGGGAACCTTCGGCACCCCACTAATGGGCCCAGGCACCCCACTCATCTTCCAGGCTTAGCCAAAGCACCCCGGGCGCCCCCATGGGGACCTTAGGTGCCCCACTGATATCCAAAAATGGTGCTTTGTTTCGGTTCATGCTCTAGCTTGTGTATTTGGGTCTCAAACACCACCAAATCAAATGTATAACCCAAAACCTTGTTTCCTTGAGTTGTTCAGGGTCTAAAAGACTCTAGAAAGTGAATCAAAACAAGTTTTTATCCATTTATTTCATCACAATACAAGTTTCTATAAAGCTTGAACAAAGTGGATCAAGAGAGGTGATGAACTCTCGGTTTTGGCTCTCAACTTTGGCTTGATTGATCTTCTCACCCTTTAATCCAAACAACAAACAAAATGCATGGACATGTTCCTTAAGAACTTAATTTCAATCTTGTGAAATTAATTTGCATTTGGTTAGAGTTTAAGCAACTTAACAATCACTCAAATTTCCTTGGTCACTTTCCTCTCCCAATTTTCTGCCGACACCCCAAAATCTCTCTCCCTCTCCTCTTATATATACATAAATACAAGCTTGGTTTAATCTCCAAGCATTCTACAAGAGCCTATCATATTCCTCTATCCTACAAATCTGACATTTAGGTTAACTCTTCAACTGAACAAACTAGAGCAACACCATACCGTTGACTTATTGCATAGGCAGGCCACCCCAATGGACAGCCCGGGTGCCAGCCCTAGACCCTGGGGCGCCCCTCTGCATACCCCTCAGTTAAAATGTTAACTTTTGAGCTATTTTGCCTATTTCTTCTAAAATTCACAATCCTAAGTCATCTCTAATGACTAATATTACTTAAATAACATATTAACATGCCCAAAGCATGTTAAAAACCATCAATTTATGCCAATATGAAAATCTAGGATATTATAAGCTTAGATCAAGAGCTCAGTTTCTAAGGATAATGATCAAGTCTATGCAAAGGGCCTAGGAGCCTAATATGATGTGTGTGATGCAATTATCATGATCGGGTATGGGCATGTTGAATGTGATGACACTTATATTCTATCATGGATGGCAGTTGAGGATGCATGTTAGATATATCTAAGGGAAGTCATGACTTAGAAACCAATAGCTTAAACAATCCTAAGTCATTCCTAGTTTCTGAAGCTTTGCTCATTCAAGTGAATGCTCTGGATTAAGAAGCATTTGATTTCTAAGTCTGTATCAACCCTAGTGGGTGTGTGTTTGCATATTTGAATGTGTTCTCATATGTCAAGGCATGTGCCAATATATAAAAACATAACATTTCAAAGTATGTGCTAGCATGGTAAATGATATCTTAGTATGTTATATCATGATGTGGAGTGATGAATGAGCATGGTAGCATGAAATAGCATAATCAGGGCATAGTATAACATGGCATAGCATGATAATATGTGATGTAGGATGACAAAAGCAGAGTATAATATGGCTAAGATGACATGACATGGAAAAATGATGTTTAGCATGACCTTAGCATGATTTATGATGAAATAGCATGGTATGCAATGATAAACATGGTATTATGACATGGCATGGCATGATAAAATAATGTGATAGCATGGTATGGCATGGTAGTATGATACAAACATGATATATGAATTTTGCAAAATTGTTTCAAGTATATCCCGTCAATATCATACATCGGGCATAACGCGGTCTTTACTTATGATCCGAATACCTTTCAATGATAAAGAATTATATTTACATAATTAAAACAACCCTATACTAATTATGTAAGCAAATTGAATTGGAAGATTGAAAAATTTTCTAAGGATAGAAAATTATACCGAACTTGGACTCTAGAGAGAAAAAGGTTGAAACTTCTACAAGACTCCTTAGAAGCTCCTCTTGGTGGCCGAATGCAAGAGAGAGGAAGAGAGAGAGGTGGGTGAGGGATGGAGAAATGAGCGGGGAGGCCCCTTATTTATAGAAGTTTTAGACAGCCAAAAAGTTTGAAAACTTTGAATTTATAAACAATTTTGCAAAACCTAACTTTGCAAACAAGTTTGAAATGACAAAGGATGCCAAAAAGAGAAAAAGGTTGAAACTTCTACAAGACTCCTTAGATGCTCCTCTTGGTGGCCGAATACAAGAGAGAGGAAGAGAGAGAGGTGGGTGAGGGATGGAGAAATGAGCGGGGAGGCCCCCTATTTATAAAAGTTTTGGACAGCCAAAAAGTTTGAAAACTTTGAATTTATAAACAATTTTGCAAAACCTAACTTTGTAAACAAGTTTGAAATGACAAAGGATGCCAAAAAGAGAAAAAGGTTGAAACTTCTACAAGACTCCTTAGATGATCCTCTTGGTGGCCGAATACAAGAAAAAGGAAGAGAGAGAGGTGGGTGAGGGATGGAGAAATGAGTAGGGAGGCCCCCTATTTATAGAAGTTTTGGACAGCCAAAAAGTTTGAAAACTTTGAATTTAAAAACAATTTTACAAAACCTAACTTTGCAAACAAGTTTGAAATGACAAAGGATGCCAAAAAGAG
Source organism: Vitellaria paradoxa (assembly GCA_019916065.1). Taxonomy (NCBI): domain Eukaryota; kingdom Viridiplantae; phylum Streptophyta; class Magnoliopsida; order Ericales; family Sapotaceae; genus Vitellaria; species Vitellaria paradoxa. The sequence continues at coordinate 52,953,194 of CM034233.1, read as the reverse complement.
AAAAAGGTTGAAACTTCTACAAGACTCCTTAGACGCTCCTCTTGGTGGCCGAATACAAGAGAGAGAAAGAGAGAGAGGTGGGTGAGGGATGGAGAAATAAGCGGGGAGGCCCCCTATTTATAGAAGTTTTGGACAGCCAAAAAGTTTGAAAACTTTGAATTTATAAACAATTTTGCAAAACCTAACCTTGCAAACAAGTTTGAAATGACAAAGGATGCCAAAAAGAGAAAAAGGTTGAAACTTCTACAAGACTCCTTAGACGCTCCTCTTGGTGGCCGAATACAAGAGAAGGGAAGAGAGAGAGGTGGGTGAGGGATGGAGAAATGAGCAAGGAGGCCCCCTATTTATAGAAGTTTTGGACAGGAAAAAAGTTTGAAAACTTTGAATTTATAAACAATTTTGCAAAACCTAACTTTGCAAACAAGTTTGAAATGATAAAGGATGCCAAAAAACATTGCAAAAATCTATTTTGCAAGCTTTTTTGTTAAACAAGATAGGAAAACAAGTTTGAAAAATCAAAAAGCAAACTAGTTTGTATAACCTAACAATCAAACAAGTTTGAAAAGCAAACAACTTTACAAAACCCCACTTCACAAACACAAGTTTGAAATGATAAAGGATGGAAAAATCCTTGCAAAAATCTGTTTTGCAACCTTCTTTGCTAAACAAGATATGGAAAAAGGTTTGTAAAAGCAAAAATGACAGACTAGTTTGCAAAAACAAAGAGGGCAAACAAGTTTGCAAAGTTAGGGAAGCAAAAAAGTTTGCCAATCACCTATTGGGCAAGATGTTTCATGGCAAGAAGAAAAATAGGGCTGGTTTGGCATGAGCCCTTGGCTAAGGCCATGTTTTATGAAGTTCGAGTTTTACCCACAAAGGTTTAGGCAATGCTAAGGATTTTGCCGCAGTTTTCAGGAGCTGCCGAGACCTCCCAAGCACTTTTTGGAAAGAATTAAACCAATTAGGTTAAAATTTTGTTCAATTTGGATTCTTCAAGACCAAGTTATGCTCTGAAGCGGGCTAAAACGGAAAAGGGTTTAGCTAATCCTTTGACTTAACCTTGGAGGCACTACTAAGATGCCTTCTCCTACTATTTTTGGGTATGAGGAATCCAAAAATGCCATCGTCAAGTCTTCGGGACTTTTTTATGAATTTATAAAAAATTAACAGATTTTATGATTTGGTCAAGCTTAGCTATACCATTACATCACGGAATGAACGCTTAACATTTGTGTGCAATTTGAGGGCATTCCGACTTCGTCTGGATGCTCAAATTGTATCTGTAGCGCTAGTAGCTTCTTTTTCAATAGAAAAAGCCAATTTGAGTCCCTGAAGCCCGAATGACCTCTGAAATGGCATTTTGGTTACTTTAAGCTATGTCAAATATTTTTTGGAATGTCTTGGGATGTTTTGTAACTTCTTGTTTGTTTCTGGCTTGATCTGAGCATTCCGATTGATACTAGTCTTTAGGTGATTGGTAGAGCACATTCTTGACTTCTGGACCAAATTGACTCTTGATTCTGGATTCGTGCTATCCTATTGATGTAGGAGTCGTTTGTTTGATGTCTTGGACATGCTTGTGCAGTTTAGTGGCCTTCTGCCGTGATCTAAGTCTTGAGCTTGGTTTATCCCTGGCTCCAACGGTACAATCAGCATTTTGTTGATTGTTCACTTTTTGTTGATTTTTGATGCTTTAACACATCCCATAATCAGAAAATTTTAATGAGTAGAGCACCATTCAACTAAAAATATTAAATACTGTAAATATTAAATTGAAGGGGCAAAATCGGGGTGTCAACAAGTATTCATTCATTCAACATGTTGTTAGATTTGTTGAAGGAGGCTTTTCTTGAAGGCGAGACACTTCAAAAGTCTCATGAGCTAAAATCATTGTTGTGTGATGTTGGCTTGGGCTATGAATCAATTCATGTCTGTAAGTATGAGTGTACATTATTCTAGGAGCACAAGGGTAAAACTAAGTACCCTAAATGTGGTGAGTCAAGATGGAAAGTGAATGATGGGAAGGGCAAGAAAGTACCACACAAGATTTTGCGATAATTTCCACTTAAGCATAGATTACAAAGATTATTTGTGTCAAAACATACAAAGTATGAGGAGGATGCTGATATGTTGCAACATTAGGCTAATTCCCCAGCATAGAAGGAAATGGATGAAAAATATCTCGATTTTTCCTCTGATTGGTGACATATACGACTTGGGTTGGCTAGTGATGGATTCAATCTATTTAGGAGTATGAACAACAATTATAGTATGTGGCCAGTAGTTCTTGTTCCTTACAGTCTACCCCTTTTGATGTGTATAAAAAAATCACATCTCATAATGTCTCTTCTTATACCTAGCTCGAATGCTTTAAGGAAGGATTTTGATGTGTATCTTCGTCCGTTGATTGATGAGTTAAAATAGTTATGGGATGGGGTACCTACTTATAATGCATTTGGTAAAAAGACATTCCATATGCAAGCTACTGTTTTGTGGACTATAAATGATTTCCCTACCTATACCTACTTGTCTAGATGGAGTACCAAGGGTTACATGGCATGCCCAAGGTACAATGAGAATACTTCTTCCATAGGACTAAGAAGTAAGATTTGTTATATAGGTCATCGTCGATATCTTCCACAAAATTATAGTTGGCGAAAGAGTAAGGCCTTTAATGGTAAATCAAAACTTCGAGATAGGCCTAAGAAGATTTCAGGTGATGATATCCTAAAACAATTGCAACATGTTAAAGTCGATAAACTTGGAAAGCAGCCGAACAATAAGAAAAGCAAGCGTGAGGCAGAAGAATTGAATTGGTCGAAGAAGAGTATATTTTGGGAGTTGCCTTATTAGCGCAAATTGAAGATACGACATAATCTTGATGCAATACATATTGAAAAAAAACATATACGACAATGTACTTGGCACATTGCTAGACATTGGTGGGAAGATGAAGGATATTGTAAAGGCTAGACAAGATTTAGTTGATATGGGCATACGTCTCGAATTACATTTGGTCCTAGATGGTTTAAATATTGTGATGCCCCTAGCAATATTCACTTTGTCATCGAAGGAAAAGCTTAGCTTCTGTGAATTTCTAAGACCAGTGAAATTCCCTGATGGCTTTGCCTTGAACATTTGTCGTTGTGTAAATGAGAGTGAAGGGAAATTGTTAGGTTTAAAGAGTCATAATTGTCATATGCTACTGCAACGAGTTCTACCAATTGGAATGCATCGATATTTGCATAATAAAATGTATATGGCATTAGTGGAATTATGTTTTTCTTTAAAGAGTTATGTTGCAAGATGTTGAAAGTGAAGGTTCTTGAGCAACTCTCTAAAGACATTATCGTTATACTTTGTAAGTTAGAACAAATTTTCTTACCCGCATTCTTTGATGTTATAGCTCATTTTGATTAAAAAAAAAAATCATAGAAAATCACTTGACATCTCACCCTCTTTTTGATAAAAAAATTTTAACTAAAATTAGAGGATGTATGTCCAATGGATAATGGAAAAGTGAAAGTAAAATGCATTCAGCAAATCCTCCCAAGACTGAATAGGTGAATTAATAGCATAGTACCAATCCAAAGCAACCTCTTGCAAAGACGTAGGGAAAAAAATCAAACATAAAAGCATAATCCAAACTTACCAAAAAAAAAAAGCATAATCCAAGCAACCATTAGTTCTATGCGTACAAGCCAACTCAAAGTTTTCAAGATGGACGTGAGGGTCCTCATGCTCATGCCCAAAATATGAAGGTAGCATATGTGTGGTTTCTAGAACAAAATCTGTGCCATATAGTTCTTCTAGATAATCAACATTTTGGTGGGTGGTGTTGGGTGAACTATATGTGCATGCATTGAAATCCACGTTCATCATAAAATGTAAAAAGTAAAGAAAAGAAATAAAAATGGAAAACTAAGCTAAATATGCAAAGTAAACTAAATGTAATGCAAACTAATTAAATGGCAAGCACATGCAATATGCCACAATGCAAAAATAAAGAGAATAAAAATAAGAAAGAATATTCTCAATTGTTTGAGACAATTCAATCCAAGCTCCGAATTGTGCACAAACAATTACTTTCCCCAACAACGACGCCAAAATTGCTTGTCATTCCATAACGTGGATTTATACCTCAAGTGCAAGATGGTCCAATATAACAATTAAAATTTGTAACGGTGAAGTACTGGTCGTACCCACAGGGACAGGTGTTGTTACTAACAATTCTTCCTTTATTATTTAGTAAGTGTCACACAATGAAAATTAAAGAAAATTAATTTGAATTTTGAAAATGAACCCTACCTAAGAGGTGGTAATTAAATCCAATTTGAAATTATCAAAGAAAATTTGATCAAAATAAAATAACTACAAAAATGACTTGGATCAAACCAATTCAAGTAGTAATTTCTATGGATTTCAAAGGAGAACAATGACTAATTAATTTGGTTGTAAAATCAAGTTCACTTGGCTGAGTTTCTAGATCAAACACATAGAGTGCAATATTTCATATAGAATACATGAGAGTTCTAGGTGACAATCCACGTACAAAATCCTTATGATTGGGCATGAAATTTCCAACTAACTCACATATAATGTACATAGAATACACAAACAAGAGTTAATCTAGTAACATCAACTAGTGGTTTCAAAGGATCCAAACAAACTAATCATCATTCAATAAATCCCAACAAAATTGAACATTAAAGCACAATTAAGAACAATGGTTCAAAGATTTGGTAACAACACTTAGTTCATGTAATTGAAAACCTAAATTAAATACTTAGGGTGCATAACCTATAAAGAGTACATGTAAGTTTTATACTAGCAATCCACATACAATTTCTGAAAGAAGTACGAGAGAATTCTACTTAGCAACTAACATATAACTTATATGAACTAAGCAAATAAGGCTAGATCTAGAGTTAACAATCAAAAATTTCAATAAATCCAAATAATTCAACTATCATTTGTATAGAATTCTCAAGAAGATTTAAACATTGAAAAACAAAATACCTTGAAACTCCACATACATCATCTACTCTTGTTGATTTGAATCCAAGCAAAAGAACTACTCACTCATAGATGAAGAGAAAACAAAACTTGTATTGAATTGATTTATTGTTTACGAAGAAATTGAAAATGAACGGCACCTCCTCTGAGCTAGGAGCAGCTCCGAAAAGCGAGGCCTTAAAAATGCACTTTTCCTACTAAACAAGATCTAAATTCTCTCTACAACTATATATATCTACTATCTCTCTCTCTCTCCCTCTATGTATATCATCTATATCTATCAATCTCACCATCTCTCACGTAACCCTTTCATGTATTTATAGAATATTCCATAAGTACAAAATTACCCTTCCAATTTACAACTAATTTACAAAATAAAATTCTTTGAGACACCGATTGGCTCGATCATGTGTTCGAACCAATTTCTAGGACCTAGTCACTTTTTGCATCTGGAACCTTTGCAACCCTTTTGTGGTTAGAACATTGGTTCGAACCAAGAATGGTTCAAACATGGGTTCGATGAAGATTTCCTTAGAACTTTTTCTTTTGCTTTTCCTTACACCATCCTCTGTCATTCTAGCACAAGTTCGAACGAAGTTGTGACACTCAGTAGATTTTTCTATTCTTCCAGCTTCTGCACCTTCTGTGGTTAGAACTGTGGTTCGAACATGTGTTCAGTTCGAACCACTTGCTAAGTTGGTCTCTTTTGGTCCAATTTTCTGTTATTTTATACTCAATTACCTGCAAATTACATATAGCTTTCAACAATGCAAGAAACTTCACATATCCATTCATTTAATGTAATAATTTACATAACAATTCTCAATTTAAAACTTATGATTTTACTTTTAACAGTACAATTACTATGCAAATGAGCCATTCACATTGTCATCTCAAGCTAAACAAGTCTTCTACATGGCTAACACAAAACTGGGAAACCAATGGCAAGTTGTGGAGAAGTTTACTTACAGACACTTTTATGATGTTCTAGAAGTAGAGTCTACTGATATGGAAGTTAAGGATGCATACTAAGAGCTTGAGTCAGTTGATGTGATCCTAGTGGATGCACAAGAGATTAGGACATTGTGTAAAAATGAACTTAATTCACAAAGAATATTAAATGATGAAATCATGTTAGAGCATTATGAATCTGATGATATTGAAGATGAAGATGAAAGTCTCATAGACACAAATGATGAGGAAGGAGGATAAGAAAAAGAGGATTACTCGGATTAAATGGTCTATTCCACATAATTCAGATTAATTGGTTTATTTTAAGGTAATGGTACTAGTCTATTCTTACAGTGTTACTTGAATTTTTTATGGTTTATTGCGATATTAAGATTTTAAAATTTTTGTATGTTACTTGAACTTAGTTCTAAATGTTATATAACATTTTTTTCCCATTTTTCATATTTATATATTCGCTCATTATTCATCATTTACTACTAATGTATTTGCAGATGGCACCAAGAAGAAATCCTAGACAAACATGAAATGATGGGGGGTTAAGCACTCAGCCAACACAATCACTAAGCAGTAGTGCTGGTATAAATCAAAGTTATATTCATTTATTTTTCTTTATACTTTATGTATATATATATTTTTAATTGTTTTCATCTTTTTATAAGGTCCACCTCAACCACTAGATCAGTACGCAAACCCACCCAGAGCCTTAGCATAGATCATCTTATCAAGAAGACAAAACAACTTATGAAAGTAATTGTGGAACCTAACTAGGGACGACCACTCAATTGTAACAAATCGGCTAAGTTATCAAGCGAGTGTGGTATTATTGCCAGACACTTCCTGCCGTATAATTAGCACTGCTACGTTGACATTAGTGAGAGAGATAAAAAGGAGGCATTTGCACGCCTTACGGTATTAATTTTTTTGTGATAATATATTTGGTCATTTCTAAATTTTATATATAATAATTTAAAATTTGACATCTTATATATATCTTATATTTATAGTCACGCATTAACATTGACGTGAGTCCCAGAAGTGTAAGACAAAAGAGGGTAGAGGACACTTTTAAGGCCCAACAGAGTAACTTACGGCACAAGTGGCATAAGCAGTTTAGGAACATAATAGAGAAAGGATCCACTGTGAAAGAGGCAACAAAGCATTGCCCATCCAATATGTTACTAGTGGATTAGGAGTGGCATATTGACAACAAATGGATAGACACTAGTTACAAGGATAGTTTACATGAAAATGTATTAAAAAAATATAGTCTAATTATGGCTTTAACATTGAACATGCTTCTTTTTTTTTTTTTTTTTTTTTTGTAGGAAAAGTGTTTGACAAATGCACAAAATCGGTCTCATTAGACTATTACACACTCGATGGGTTCACCTGTATTTTTTCCTACTCATCATAGCATGGTAACATTAGTTTACGTGCTTCATTTATATCATTAGTATTGTACTTATGTATTATTTTTCATAGGTGGATCCTAAAAGTAATGAGCCAATTCGTTTCTTTGGATGGTGGAAACATGCACATACAACAAAAAGTAACCAGTGGTGTTGCCCGAAGACGAGAGAGTTACATGTAAGTTACTGTAATTTTTATTTCACATTGTAATTTTTCAGTTATAATTTAGCAATTAGTGATAATAAACTTTAGGATGAGACGCAAAGAGTAAGAAGTAAGCCTACCCAATGGCCATGTTGCATTGAGTGAGGATGAGGTGGGGATGCAAGTCTTAGGGAGGAAGTCCGGTTATGTACGCGTGATGGGCCATGGGCCAAAGCCTCCTTCAGTGCGTAATCTTCACTGCTCAAGTTGTGCTACTTCTAGATCTCGTGAGGCGCAACTTCAAGATAAACTTCAAAGCTTCACAAAAAAAAATAGATCAAATGGAAACTAAGCAAAATTTCCTTTCTGTTAAGGCTAAAATTGTAAATTGGCAAATCCATGGTCAAAGATAGTGGTTTGTAATGTCTAGACTTAGTATAGGCGAAGGCACTAGAGTCTTGAGTCAAGAAGAAATGAAAAAGCCTCAGGAAAGCTATGTTTGCATACTACTGGAAGTCCTGAAGAAACCAAACAAGGTTCAGAATTGATTTATGTAGGATATCCACAAGAAGGCCGCAGTTTGGCGCAGGAAAATCTCGAGAGCTGAAATTGAAGATTAAGCCGTGCGGGATGCCCGCTCTGACTTGTGGGAAGCCTGCAAGTGCACCCTTCCTGTGAGGTATGTTATTCTAGCTTATTTTAATTGGTTCGAGCCCTAGCCACCTCAGTTTGTCTATATATATCTTCTGGGCATCTTTAGGAATATATGGAGAGAGAATATACATCAAGCTTGTGAGCTAGAAAAGTCAGAAGGTTCTCTCAATTGCTTAGCCAAGCATTGTTGTTTCTGCATGATTCGAAGGAGTTCGAATCTTTGAAGAGTTGAGGATTCAGCACGTGAAGATGCCAAGGATACGATGTTGAGCCTTTGAGGAGTCGAAGGGCTTTTACTAAAGGAGTTAGTGAATCGAGGAGTCGAGCAAAAGTCAACAGAGCATAGAGTTGAGGAGTCGATCTATCGAGAGTTTGAGTTTGTAACCAACGTTTGACTTTAGTGAAAGTTTTGTTTGAGGTTTTCCTTTATGGGTTTCCTCATTTTCATTCATCACGCCTTCTGTTATTGTTTGATTTTAGTTGATTGTTTGGGATCTCTATCATCATATTACGAAATTTCACTTTCCAATCAAGTCGATAATCTGATGTAAATGTTTGAGAAGTTCCGCTCTGCCAGGACCACTTCTACTCAGAGTGCACCTTCACTTCCCTAGGGCTAAACGTTAACAGTTAATGTTAGACATAGATTTTTTTTTTTTTTTTTGTTTATTTTGTTTGTATGCAATCTTAATATTTTTGTTTTGTTTCTTGAATTTTAATGTTTGTTGTTGGATTATTGGGTTAACTCTTAAAATATGATAATTTGTATGTTCGGTTTTAATGGTGTAGCATGTATAATATGTTTGGTATAATTGTAACAAGTTTATTCTATGTTTAGTTTACTACTGTAACAGGCTTTTTTGGAAAATTAAATATTTAAAAAATAATTTTTTAACCAATACTTTCTAAAAGTATGTTTTTTCCTCGCCAAAATTCCCCCTTAGTGTACTCAACTAAGCATAGACGACAACTAAATTTTCTCATCAAAAGTCACTATAGGCGAGGAAATGACAATTTCCTCGCTAAATTGGCGACAAATTTGTTTCCTTGCTAATGGTCACTATAGTGAGGAAACCATCATTTTCTCATTAAAAGATATAGGCATAGGCAACATAACTTCTTCCTCGCCAAAAGTCACTATAGGCGACAAAATGGTTTTCCCCGCTTAAAGGTACTATAGTCGAGGAAATTATAATTTCCTTGCTAAAATGTATAGGCGACTGAGCATAAGTAAGTAAGGAAATATGCAAGAGGAAATATGTGAGGAATATGTAAGGAAATAATTTATATGTTCAATTTTTAGCAAGGAAAATTAACAGTTTAGCGAGGAAAATTTCCTTGCTTGTACCCATATTTCCTACAGTGAATGATCATGATGAAAGTTACAAAATATAGACAACCACCATAAATGTTTAGAATGCAACTTTATGCTATTTTAGACAATGTGAACAAGTCTTTAGTTATAAATCCTTCATATTTGGCAATAGATGCTTCCTTACCAATGTTTGAAGTCCCTTCCCATTCATATGGTCAAGTCTCTTATGTCATAGTTTAGAGGATGCTTTTTTAATAGAACTTACTTCTTCTTCAAGAAATAACCCTTACATCACATAAAGCGAGTTAATCTTCCTCCATTTGGACATTGTTAAGGAATCCTTAGTTAGTTTTCACTTTCCATCACCAAAGTTATTATTATAACTTTCACCGAAGTTATTATTATAGCTTTCATCATCAAGTTTGCCAGTGGAGATTAAATTGAGATGGATGTTTTGAGCATATCAAACATCCTTCAATATCAATTTGCAACCAATGCTAGTTCTTAAGAAAATATCTCCCTTTCTAGCAATCTTGGAAATCATCATTTCCGATCATAACGTGGCCAAAGTCACCTCTAGTGTAAGATGAGAAGTATTCTCTATTTGATCTCACATCGAATGAGACACCTGAGCCAATAATCTAGTTGATTAGCATGCATTATTGTATAATTATATATATATTGAACATGCTAATTATGAATTTACAGTTATTATTGGTGATGTGTTAGCGTGATTATCTCATTTCCATGCATTCTTGGTGTGTGTATATTTCAGGTGATATAATATGGTGTTTTTAGCCCAAACAACACCAAGGTTGCATGTGAGGAGGAGCCAAGGTAAGCCAAAATAAAGAAAGTGCAAGAAAAGTCCAAAGACTACCAAGACTTCTTCAACTTCCCAAGAGCCATCCAAAGGCATAAGATCGACTACCATGGGTGCCAAGGAGAAGGAAGTGGTTTGAAGTTCAAACTAGTTGAAGTGGTGTGTGGTTAAAGTTCCAGCTCAACACCCTCTCAGTTTTCCAGCCATAACTTTTTCGTCACAGCTCGAAATGGTGCTATTCTTTTTGGGTTAGAAACAAGACTTGAAGGGCTACAACTTTTGTGTTTTAGCCAATGCACAAATCAATCATCTTAAGGGTCAAAATCGCACCGGAAGTCAGGGACAGAAAGCTGTCAAAGAACTATTCACTGTAGTTGCAGACGAGCGCCCCACCTCAAGCATGGGCGGCCCACAGGTGTCATGGGCGCCCCACTATTCATCAGATGGGCACCCACCGAGAGCATGATTTGGGCAGAACTCAGCATGGGTGCCCCACTTTGGCCATGGGCGCCCCACACCTACCCTCGGGCGCCCATGATGTCTTTTCCAGCATACGTTTAGAATGAAGTTTTGAGTTGAAATTTACCTTTATGCCCTTGAATTATGTAATGATATAAAAGGGCAACTTTCTGATGTACTCAGGCTGTTCTGAAACCCTACGCACTTCTTCTCTTTTCTTAGTTTAGTTTAGATTAGGGTTACAGTTTTGATTTTGCTTTGGATTATTCAAGCTTTGTTTTCATCTTCGCACGCAAATTAACTTGTAAGTTATATTCATTACTTTGTTTCAATTAAATGTTTGTTACTTTCTATAGCTTTGTTCTTTATTTTCGTTTCGTAGTATTTCGTAGTCTTTGTTTGTGATTAGTTTGTTTTCAAATTCGCTCTAAACCTTTTCGATCTACTTTGTTTTCATGTTTTGTTGTGTGATGAAGATAATTTTCTTTTTGAAAGGCTTTGTTTATGCTTTTGCAATGCTAGGCTAGGGTTTGTCTTGGCTTTAATCTAGGAACGTCATGAAATTGAAGAGTTGAATTTGGATAATGTAAAGTGCAATATATTTATTATCTTCTGAGTAAAAACGTAAGGATCGTTATTCTAGGTTACTTTTCGAAAACGAATCACCTGTGATAAAATTGAACTTCGTTTACACTTGTGCGAAACGAAGGTCAATTCCATGTCCCGGTGACTTCGAACTTAAATTCAAAACCCTAGAATCTCGAACTCCCTTATGAAAAGGTTTTCCAACGTTAAATCTTCCAACCTAATATTACAGGTGTAAGAATTAAGTTGCGTTAAATACATATCTGAATTCAACCCTTCGAGGACATGACAGGATTAGGTTAAAGCCAAGCGTTTCAATTTACATAGTTTTCTTAAGTTCAATTCGTGTAGTTTGTTAAAGTTTTCATCTTCATGTTTTCGTTTTTCGTTTAAATTGTGTTTTCAATTTTCAAACCATCATTACAATTCACTATTTGAAAACTCCAAAAAAAGATTTTCATCTTTTATTTTTAAAACTTTGGCAAGCATTTTCAAAGTCAAGTTTTCCAAAGATTTAGTCATACCCTTGCTCCTTGTGGAAGATGACCTAGGACTCACCTAGACTAAACTCAACCGACCTCTTATACTTGAGAATGAGCCACTACCAAATTAGAGAGCGGTCACTAGTTGCTATTATCTGACTCGTGAGGCCTATATAACCATCATTGCAAACAATAACTATATCTTCTTCTGTTACGATCATGAACTTATATTCATTACTTGTATATTCAACTTTTTCTTGGTCTCTTTTGAAGGTTCTATAAAGCTCTTGATGCGGCCTTTTTTTTACAATTATAGCATTTGATGTCTTTTCTGTCTTGGGATCTTCTTCTGAAGTTGCCTTTGTTACTATTGCATTTGCGCCAATCTTTGCTTTGGCTTCTACAATATCCTTTTTCTTTTCTAGTAACAAGAATTTTTTGGTTGTGCATGAATGCCTTACTTCTTATTTTGGATTTTTCCATTGAGTACACTATCCTTGACCATCTCCAAGGTCACCGTGCTATTAGGGGTTGAATTATTGAGTGACACCACCAGTGTCTCCTAATTATTTGGCAATAAAATTGATTGTAGTTCATTTGCTAGCACCATATTTAGTGTAGTTAATTGATTTACTATGCCTTGAAAGTTACTAAGGTGCTCTAATATGCCGCATCCATTCTTGTATTTCATATTGACAAGCTTTCTCACTAGGTACGTTTTGTTTAATGCTGTCTATCTCTCGTATATAGATCCCAACTTATTCTACATGACATTAGTTGTAGTTTCTTATGAAATATGTTGAAATACACTTTGATTGATCGATTGCCGAACGACGACAATTCACTTTTGATACAAGACTTTCTAAGCATCCACTGTTGTCATGCTTGGTTTAGCAGAATTTTCTGGGATGGGTGCATAAACCGTTATAAGAAAGGATGTCCTCTCGTTTAGGTTTCCAAATGGAGTAACTAACTAAGTTTAATTTTATCATTCTGCATTCTAGGTTTCTAAATAGGGTTATTAGTCAAGTTTAACTTAATCATGCCACTTGTTTCCTCCATTGACTTACTCTGGAAGTGAAATCTTCAGATTTTGATCCTACAAATAAATCAAGAGTGTCAAAAAACCCCCAAGAAGGTCTAAACAGAAAACTTCCAATAATTTCAGGCTCGCACAATAATTTTTTAAAACTTCAAGGGTTAATATATGTAACTTTTCTAAGAAAATTACAGGGTCAAATTGTAATTTTTTTTTTTTCTGAAAGCCAAAAGGTATGGGAGGGGTTCGGGCTACCATACCCATTTAAGTATATCATACCCATACCGAATTCAAACCAGCAACCGACCGCGAGGGGTCAAATTGTAATTAACTTTCTAAAGTATTCCAAGAATATTTCTTGGAGGTGACGTGGCAAGACAATACTGATGTGGCAATCAATGTTGCGGTGGCATTGGTCGAATTGCTGCTTAAACTGCTTATATGGCACCATTGGATCGCTGATGAGTTAGTTTCGGCTGCTGACGTGGCAGCTAAACGAACTGGTGAGATGGGACGCCAGACTGGAATTAGCTGGAGGCTAAATGACTTACTTGTCCATCATTTAAAAAAATATCAACTAATTGTCCAACCCAAGGATTGAACCTTATTAGAAGCAAGTGAATAACTAAACCACCTGAGCTAGGCCAACTCTTCTGGTTTATGTCTGTGAAATTTGATATACAAACTTATCTTTCTAAGAAAGACCCCACTAAACCATCTTCGTAAGCACTAGTTGCACAAATTGTGCGTCTTTTCGACGAAAAAATTTGGCAAGACCGTATGAACACATCCAAACTCCGTTTTTTATGCTGTTTGCACATTAATTTTATCTCTCGAGGATTACTCTAGTGTACTCAAAAATGGAGTTTAAGCAACTCAAAATCTGGATCGAGTTTAAATTGAATCATTTTTTACTGCGGTCTCTCGATTTGGCTCTAATAACACTTAATAGGAATTAAGGGGGGCCAAAAACACACAAGTAATGAATAATATAAAGATTTTACCTGGTTTGGTAATGCTAACACCCACCAGAGAGCTTCAAGATATTTTGATGAAGTTATAGAAAGCAAAATTCTCCCAACTAAAGCCTCTTTGCTTCTCAACAATTTTAGCCACACAAATCCTTACAACCTCCCTCACCAATTCATACACAGACTAATGGTGTGAGAAGTCAAAAAAAAAAAAGAAAATTAGTGTCCGGCTAAAGATTTTCTAATTTGGTTAAAGGTGGTTGTTGTCTTCGCAGTGATTTAATGCATATGTTGAATTTTTTCATCCAATCGTGACCTTGATCTACAAATGCACGAGTCAAAATAGGTAGCAAATTGAAATTTACATTATGATGGAGTATCAATTATTCTTTCCATTGGGAGGGATGAATTAAAAGCACTAAACTTGTTATCTTGTTTTAGTATGTGAATCTAATTTACTCAAAATTATGTTTAGATTTGGGAAACGCCTTTAATATGGTTTGAGCTTAGAATGATAGAGCGAAGGAATTATAATACTAAATTAAGATGAAAATATTAAAAATAAAATAACTATAATGATCCTAACTCTGAACCAAATCTAGTGATAGGATAGTGGTAGTTATGTCAAATGCACATATAACTCAATCTAGCAATCATACATGCATTGTTAGATGTGCGATTGCTAGGTCGAAGGATATTATTTGAAAATTAGCTTCTAGAAAACTCAAGGTTAGTGGAGACTTTTGAAATTGGTTTCGGATTATAAAGACCAAGAATTTTAAAATTTTATTTTCAAATATTTATACTTAAATTCAAAAATTTTGATTTTCTTTTTTTTTTCATTTATATTATATTAATATATATATATATATATTCTTGATCTACATTTAGTACGCTGATTATGTATTAATGATTTATATACGTGCATATATATAGAAAGGAGTAGCAGATTTTTTAAATGTTGTGGAGGAGGCATAAGGTCTCAACTGACTTTGAAATTGTATAGGCATTTGGAGTGTGTGTTGATGAGTTTGTTTTGGGTTCATGCACTAAGTGGGGTGAAGATGAGGGAGGGCTGAGTCTTTGGTTTTATTTCTTCTCCAAAGAAAAAAAAAAAAAAAAAACCTATAACCCTTCTTGCTCATTTTCTTGCTTGCGTTTTATCTCCACTGAGAGAGAGAGAGAGAGAGAGTTTTCTCTGCCATTTTTCTCTGCGAGTTCAAGGGGGAGTCAAGGGTTGTCAGAGAAGTTTTGACGAATTTGCTTAAGAAGACCAATTTGAGTTGGTGATTTTGGTGTTTTTGTGTTTATACACTTTTCTTATGTGTATATCAAGGTAGAGGGTTCAGACTTTGAACTTACAAAGGCATACGATATATATATATATATATATATATATATGTAATATCATGAGCAAAATGATGATTTTTGGCATAGAAGGTGATGAAAACCCACAAATTAATAATTCTTTGGACTTGCTATGATAATTGCTTTACATTTTAAGCTTGCATACAACAAATTTTTATAATTTTTAGAGTTAAAATAAATTTTATAAAAATAGTGAAAGTTAAACCTGACTGTTCAGTTTGAACATTGATACTAATCTAGTTTTTTATATAAAAATTATATTTATAAGTTTAATTAATTTGTGAAATTTTTACATATGCAACTAGACATATGATAGAGTATCTAGTAGAATTTTCAAAAGTTTCAGAGTTAAAATGAAATTTACAAAAATAGTAAAAATCAAACTTGTTTGTTTACTTTGGACATTGAGACTAGTCCATTTTTTTTATATAAACATTATATTTATGAGTTAAATTAATTTATAAACTTCTTACACATGCAACTAGACATATGAAAGAGCCTCCAGTAAAAGTTTTATAATTTTTAGAGTTAAAAAGAGTTTTATAAAACAAGTGAAAGTTGACTATTCAATAAGGTCCTAGACAAAAACATTTTTTTGGTTTTCTTAAAATCTGTATTAATTAGATAGATGAATAAATTTTAAATTTTATTTTTATGAAACTATGATTAATTTCAAGCATTTTAAGATTTTGAATTAATTAGAAATTATTTATTTTCTATTTTATATGAATTGTCAAAATTTATGTCCAAAATTTGTGTTTGTTAAGGAAGTTTTGATATTAAACTCCATTTACCTATTTAGTTGTATATGTTTATGAATATGGTTATATGAGATTTAATTTAATTGATCTTGTAACGAGAATAATATTTATGAAGGAGGTAACATGAAATTTAAGCTCGGGAAAATATGTTATTTAATAAAATTTATAAATTAAAGAGGTGGATACAGGAACCTAATATATGGAGAACCTTGTGTATGATGTGCTGTTGTTAAAGGAATTAGAATTTAAATTGATTTTTGTTATTGAAGTCATAGATGGTATTATAAGAAGGGGTTCTAGAGCCCAAAGGTCAAAAGCTCTGAAACCTACATAAGGTGGTTATTGTTTTCAGTGGGCTAATAAACTATAAAGCGTACATATAACTTGTTATAGCATATATTTGTATTGAGATTGCAAGACCACATTGCCTTTTAAGGCAAACATGTGATGGATTGAGATTGCGAGACCAGAACCATGAATAGTATGATGAGTAAATTCTAAGACTGTGGGACTAGATTGTACCCAATGGCTTAGGCCCAGAGATTTGTTTTGGTTTAGTTTTGTAACCATAGGTTAAACTTGCAGAATACCTAACTTATAGTATATGATATCGTATGATGATGTACAATGAGATATTGAGTAAATATGAGACTGTAGGATCATATCTTAGAGGAGGATAATAATTTATATCCTATATGTGGTTTAAATGAGAAAAATGTGGATTTATAGAAAAAGTATAAGTGATATGCATGAAATGGTTTTAAGTGTAAATTTTATACTTAACAAGAAAATGATATACATTTTTGAGTAAGTGGAATTTAATGCTCACCCCTACTACAGTTGATGTTATAGGGCAAAGGTACATGATGGGCCTATAATAGAGCTAGCTAGTCATGAAGTTATTTATGATGGACTTTCTATTTATTTTACCTTAAACATTTGAAATATAAACTTTGGTATAATTTGGACTTTTGGACCCATTTTTGAAGCATTCGGTTTGAGCCCATTTTGTGAAAATTTTGAGATTTTTAGATATTCTACTTTAGAATATCAATTTTCTTTATTTGCTTCTTCTTTGATATAATGTTATTGGGGTGATGTGATGTTATTTATGGATTTTGTCTCCACGTCACCGTCTGTTAAGTTCTTGTTAATTTAGTTGCTTTAGAAGTAGATTTATGTTTATTGCAATTTAAATTATTTTACTGCTGTATTTAATTTTCTATCAATTACATTCATACAAATCAGATTTAGATACCCAAATCTTCCAAACTTCCAACATGATTTATTTTATTACTTACATTTATTATATAAATATTATTTTTAAATTAAAATTATTTTAAAAAAGGGCTAAAAGATTTTATCTCTTTTGGATAACATTTCGTACTTACTAGGTAAGACAACAACGGCGAACCTCGTCTTGGGGGTTGAGTTAATTGCAACTATGAGATGTGATCAAATTTTTAGCGCCATTGCTAGGGAAAATAGTTTTATTTCAAGAAAATTTTGGAATGATTTTAAATAAAAATATAAAACATAATAATAAAATATGAATAAATCATTTCTTTCAAACATAACTATCAATTAATTATTATTTTTTGAATATATATATTAAATATTTATTCTAATTAAATTATTTTAATTAAGGAAAATAATTTCAAAATAATTTAAAATTATAATTCAACAGTTAAAATATAAATTAAGTAAATACAAAAATCTTAACTAAATATTTTTAAGAACAATTTTAAATAATTAAAAAACAAAAATTTATTTTTAAGGCTACTTAATTAATTTTAATTGATTATTAATTATAAAAAATTCAAAAGAAAAATTTTTATTATTATTAAAATATTTAATTAAAATTTCTTATTTAATTCATTTTAAAATATTATTTTAATTTAATTATTTAATTTAAAAATTAATTTTAAAATTATTAATTAAATTTAATTTATGAGTAATCCTTTTCCATTTAACTATTTATTTAATTTTAGAAAAACTTGCAAAATTTTAAACTTTATTAGTTAATTCTTGTTAGTGTATGAGTGATTGGAATAAGGATAGTAATGGCATATTATCTAGACGCAGTGTTGCAGAACTATCTACTCCTTCACCAATTTCTGTTGATCCTTTTACATACCGCCTACATCAATTTCATTGGCTAGTTCATCCTTGAATCACTTGGGAGGATGGCAGCTGCAAATAAAGAAGTTGCTCAGGGAGATTTTCTTGCATGGTCTTTATAACGAGTTTCAGGGGACGGTAGTAAAAATGTGCTGCAGGATTACAGTGTAAAAATGAAAAATTAAGATACGTATCATTGCGTCATTGGGAGATTGAGATCTGCACTATTAAATAATTTGAACTATTAAATAATTATTAAATCATTGAGAGAAAATCAAGTTAAATTAAATTATTTGAAAAAAATCAAGATTACATTTTAAACTTTTATTTTTACACTATAGCACCCTGAAACCCTTTTTAACACCCAACACATAAAGTCTATAGGAGAACTTTATAAGAGGGGATCCATGTCTTCACCTCGATAATTTGAAGAGGTTTGTCCTCCAAGAACAAATCACATGGGATTTTGTGCCCCGCGGTGCTCAAAAATCTCATATCTAATTTTAAGATTCCATTTGATATATTATAAATATCTAAAAATTTTTTAATATCTCTTAAAATTTCTAAAAGTTATTCATTTTTTATATTATTATATAAATTACACACTCATAATTTATCTTACTTTATCTCATTTTTTATTACTCCAAACACACCCTATGTTTAAACTTCACTTATGTTTCAAATTTTAGGATTAAATTCATCTATTAGTTTCGGCCAAAATAGATACTTGCGTATTTTTAAGGTTTGAACTATGTGATCTCTTCTTCACTACTCGTGGATTTTTTTTATTTTTTATTTGTAATAAATAATTTTTATAATATTTGAATATTTTAATAAATGATAAATTTAAAATTAATTTACTAATTGTATTATAATCTTATTCAGGTTATATTGAATTATGTGTGTGCAAAATATTGAATGATTTGTGTGCATGTACACGCATAACATTGATAATAGAAATTATATGTACATGTATGACATTGATACTAGAAATTAATTATATTATTTTTTTTAGTTCTTTAAAAAAATGTACCCCAAAGCGACTGCTTAAAGCAATCTTTACTTGGCCTTTAATGATGATTTCAATCGGTCATTGTTAAAAAGAGTGATCGTTTATAGCGATGTTTTTAAAATCTCGATTAAAATTTTAAAATTTTAAAATTTTATGATATTAAAGCAAAAATATTTTTTCGATTTTATATAAAATCTTAATAAGAATAAATTAGGTAAAATTCAATTTTAAGACCTAAAATCAGTGAAATTTCGATTTTATAAGTAATTTTACCGATTTTAAAAATTAGGGTAAAGTACAAAAAATACCCTTACAGTTTATTCTCAGTATCACTTTGGTTTCACACGTTTCAATTGCAACAGTCAAATCCCTACACTTTCGGTCAAGTATCAATTCGGTCCTTTCGTTGGTTGACCGTTAGAAACAACCGTTAGACTGAGAATAAAATAATAATTTCATTTATAGTTTACCCTTAGTGTTACTTTAGTACCTCACGTTTTCAATTATAACAATTGAATCCCTATACTTTCGATATATTTGAAATATATTTTATTAAATTATTTTTAATAAGTAATATAATCTAAAATATATTTTATTAAATTATATAACATATTTTAATTTGAAATATATCTTATTAAATTATTTTTAATAAATAAAATATTTAAATTTTATTTAATATATTTTTTTATTGAATTAAGTTATTTTTCATACATAATATGATTAAATTAATAATATAATTAAAATAATATTTAATATAGTTTAATTAATATGAAATATATTTTATTAAATTTGAATAATTTATTAAAAATAATAAAATTAAATATTTTATTAAAAATTAATTTATGTAAATAAAATTACATCTGTAAACACAGTTTCAATTTTTATTTTAGAAAAAAATGATAACAAAAAATAAAATCAAAAAATAAAAAGTTAAACAAAATAAAAAACAATAATATTATCAAACGACTTTAGAATCGCTATTTTCTAAATTTTCTATTTCTGTAATTTTCTTTCTATATATAATTTTGTATATATATTCAATTCGAGAGTATACGTTTATATGACTTTTTTAATCGTATTCTATTAATTATAACAACTATTAGTGAAACCATCAAATCACCCTTTAATAAAATTTTTAATTTTATTAATTTTTAAGAAAATTAACTGAATTTAATAAAATATATTTCATATTAATTAAAATAAATTAAATATTATTTTAATTATATTATTAATTTAATCATATTATTTTTGAAAAATAATTTAATTCAATTAAAATAGAGTATATTAAATATAATTTAAATATTTTATTGATTAAAAATAATTTAATAAGATATATTTCAAATTAAAATATGTTATATAATTTAATAAAATATATTTTAGAGTACATTATTTATTAAAAATAATTTAATAAAATACATTTCTAATATATGTCGAAAGTGTAGGGATTCAATTGTTATAATTGAAAACGTGAGGGACTAAAGTAACACTGAGGGTAAATTATAAATGAAATTACCATTTTATCCTCAGTCTAACGGTTGTTTCTAACGGTCAAGTAACAGAATGACTGAATTGGTACTTCACCGAAAGTGTAGAGATTTGACTGTTGCAACTGAAACGTGTGGGACTAAAGTGATACTGAGAATAAACTGTAAGGGTATTTTTTGTACTTTACCCTAAAAATTAAGTCATTTTTGTGTAATTTTATCAAATAAGATAGATTGCTATATTTTTTTCAAGTAACATGCCATGACTATTTCACTTGCTACTTTTTTTCTTTTTAAAATTTTTTTTATTGTATAATACTATTATTTACTATGCTATACCAGTTAAGGATCATGTGTATTATTGCATCAAATTAATTACCATAAATTAAATGTAATAATTAGGATGGAAATCAAGAGATTTATGATAAAATATTATAAATACATTTCAACTCCAACAAAAATTTAACATAAAATTAAGTCGGCATTTTAATGTCAATTATATATGTCACATCAAATATTTTAACAATCTCAATTGTGTAGTTAAATAAAAGGAGTATAGAAGTAGATAAAGAATCTTTTGTGAACTTTGTTGAGAGTTCATTTTGTTAATATGAATAAGTTTTTGTATATGACATTTTCTTGATGCATGTCTTTTTTTCTCTACTCTTATTAATAAAATTATTTACTTAGTTAAAAAAAAATAGAATCACCAAATGAAAAATTGTAATACAATAAATTATGTTTTTATGTTATAAGCATTTGATAAAATTTTATGATTTTACAATTTAAATTTTAGACTTTCTACCGATTTAAGTAAAATTTCGATTTCAACATTTTTATAGTGATTATTTCACGCGGTTGTTATTGCAAAATCTTAATTGTTCATAGCAACCATATCCAGTGGTCAATAAATGTCACGATTGCCGCGTCGTGACAGTCATTAAAAAGTCAATGCAACTGTAGCTATAGTAACTATCTTTCAGTTGTCGAAGAGCGGTCGTTACTTAGTTTTGGTGACTGTTTTAGGTGGTTGCTAAATGTGTTCTTTGTTATAGGGCCTCTGATATTAAAGTTCTCATGCCATATCCTGATGCACATGGAGCTTTAACTATATTTCACCAGACCACCTACCCTGTTCTCATGCCATATGTCCAGCTGGTTTTGACGTATTTTGGCTAGTACCTGTGTCTGGCTGGATTAGTTCACCAAAGCTTAAAAAGGAAACCAAGTTAAAGAAGCAGCGCTGCTACACTCACAAGATTTATGGCACGGTAGGACTGAAATCACCGAGTTATTGAGGAACATAGTTTAAACAACCCTCATGGGTGTTGGGACTTATAAAGTGAGTGAGAACATGTCAGAAAGAAGCACCACAGAGAGTTTAAAGTGGTTGCAGTGCTTATAATGTTGGAAAAGTTGGCATTAAATAGAAAAGGATGAATGAGAAATTGTATTTCAAAAGAGCACCCTTGAATTAGAAAGAAAATAATAAGGTTAAGTGAAAAGTGCGAAAGGCTAAGTGAAAAGTGTGAAAACACTTGTCCCACATTGGAAAAGAGAAAAAACGTTAAGTGCTTTATATACGGTTACACTCTTTAGGAGTGATAACCAGTTTTAAGCATACCATGCCTCTTGTAGGGGGTGCAAATCCAATGCCTCTGATGGAGGCCTGTCAAACTTCTATTGTGTGTAAGCGTGTGACTTACAGATACGAATGCTAGTCATTTTAGATGATTTTCCTTTAATTTTCCAATCAATTTAATTAAGTTTGTTTATAACTTTGAGTTTATTGCAAAATTTATGTAACTACAGCCTTCCCCATTTTGAATTTGAGTTCATTGCAGAATTTATGTAACTACAACAGGTTAATTCTCATATTGCCCCTTTCTCACATTTGTCTATATATACAGATACTTTTTCTACTTTTAGAGATACAACAGAAAACTCTCTCTCTCTCATCTTGTTTCTTTACCTATATTCAGTGATAGTGTTCTACTTTGGTTCACAGTTCGCTAAGAGTATCGAAGTGTTGTGCTACCTTTGGTGTTGCCAACCGTTGTATCCTGGGAAACAGACGCCCACATAACCTCAAGCACAGGTAGAAGGAACGAATCTGTTTTAAGGAAACTGTGTCCAACACAGTTCTCGGTTTTTCAATATAATCTGTTTTTATATAATTTTATTTATTTACTATTTAATAATAATAATATATATATATATTGTAATAGTTTATTAGAATTTAGTTTTTTGTTATTAAAAAAATTATTATTGCACAAATTATTTTAATAATAATTTTATATTTCTACCATTTTATTACATTGTTTACATTGTTTCACGAAAGCCATTTCACCTTTAATTTTAATCCCTTTTGTGCTAACGTGTAATTCATCAAATCTATCAAGTTCATGGTTGATAGAGTAAGGACATGTTTGGTATTGGGTGAAAGTTTTGGGGATAAAAGATTACAAGGGGTTTAAAAATGGTAAATTTTACTAGATAATTTTTACTCCCCATTACATTAATTTGGATGAGGGGATAACAATTATGCTAACGGTAATTATTACCCCACATGGGCATAAATTATTACTTGAGGGTGGATAACGGAGGGTAATAAAAAAATTTGACCTCTTCTCATTCCTCTCCTAATATATTTCTTTGCACCTCTGTAAAATCTAGGTAATATTCTCCTATATAATTAATAAATATTATAAAAAATAATTTATTTAATCAAATTAAAATTAATTAATTATTAAATTATTTTATCAAAATAATATTTAATAGATAATATTTATTATTAAAATAATTTATTATATTTTATTAATTTAATATTATTAAAATATTAATTTATGACTAAAATTATTTATTTTCTAAAATTAAAATTAATGTTTAATAAATAATAATTACTTATTAAAATTATTTATTTTATTAAAGTATTTTATTAAATGAAAATTATTTCTCATAAATAATTATTCATTAGATTATGTAGTGTACTAATATAATTTACTAAAAATTAATAATTTATTTGAAATAAACTAAAATTATTTATTTTATCAAGTTATTTATGAAAATAAAAATAATTTTTAACTAATAATAATTCATTATTAAATTAATTACTATTGAAATATTAATCTGTGATAAATTATTTTTTATAATTAATATTTTTATTTAAAATTATGTTTAATAATATAATTTATTAAAATTAATTATTATTAAAATAACAATTATTATGATAATTTGCTATTCAATTATTATGATAATTCATTTAATTATAATATTTTACTAAGATTAAATATTAAATTTTATCCTTGCTCAATTTACCTTCATTCCAAACAAATTAACTTTTATTCTTTTAAATTTTTTAACATTCCAAATATAATATAATTATTAGCGGATAATATTTATTTTTTTAGTCCAAATATAAGTATTATAAATATATTACCTTATTAACTGTTACTAGAATAACAATTACCCAAATAATCTTTTACCCTCAAAATTTTTACTTTATACCAAATATTGTGACTAATGGAGTAACAAGTTTATAATACTCATGTTTGGAATGAGAGAGTAAATATTAACCGATAATAATTATATTATATTTAAAATGTTAAAAATTTAAAGGAGTAAAAATTAATTGCATTTGAAATGATGGTAAATTGACCAAGTAATAAAAGTTAGTATTTGATTTTAACAAAATATTATAGCAAAATACATCATCATAATAATTGTTATTTTAATAATAATTAATTTTAATAAAAATATATTATTGCAATATATAATCTTAAATAAATATTAATTATAAAAAATAATTAATCTTGTCATAGATTAATATTTCAATAGTAATTAATTATTATTTGTCAAAAATTATTTTTATTTTGATAAAATAATTTAATAAAACAAGGAACTTTAGTTTATTTAAATAAATTATTAATTTTAATAAACTATTTTTTAGAAGAGAACAACGCTGATTGAAAAAATATTGTCTAGGGTTGTATAAAGATGTGAAGAAATATTTTACGAAAATAATGAAAAAATGGTAAAAAATTTTCATTACTTCCTTTACCCACCTCCATTGGAGTAAGTTTATCCCCATACGAGGGTAATTGTTACTCCTAGAGTAATTGTTACCCCCTCATCCAAACTTATGTAATGGATGGTAAAAATTACTCTAATAAATTTACCATCCGTTACATATAAAAAAAATTGTAAAGTCAAAATTATGACAAATTTAAACAAAAGAATTAAATTTAGAATTAAAGACTATTTCCTAATTGGATAGAGAATGGGATTCAGATTTTTCTAAAGTAGGACAAGAATGGAGTTTCCTAATCAAACAAGGATTGAGTTTCTTAAAGTATTGTTGATATAATTTGAAAACTTGAACAAAGAGGGAAACTGAATGAAGATTGAGTTCTTATAGATCAAGGAAGTATCAACAATTTTCAATAAAGTTCATAGGTAAGGCACAAGATATCCAATAATTCGAGCAGTTGAATTTTTTGAAGATCCTGTTTTCTAATTAGATTAGGTCTACAATGTCTATAAATATATAGTTTTGCATTCATTATAAATTAACAACTGATAGAGAAAGAGAAGGCATATTTTGTAGAGTCTCTAAGAGAAAAATTATTTTGTAAGAGAGTTAAATTGTCTTTCTTTCTTTTTTTTATTGATTCTTGAGTTTGTAAGTTTTAGGGGATTTCAATGCACACTTTCTAAGGAGTTGAAAAGTTTGTTAATTTTCACTTTATCTAGGTCTATCGTGGATTCGATCAAGTGTCTGAAAGAAGTCGTACGAGAAATTGTAGAGATTTCGAATAAATACTTGTAACCTGAATTTATATAGTGATCAAAAATTATTTTGGAATCTTTTCCTAGATAGGATTTCGACGTTATTTTTTGTTGCCTCTGTTATTTATTGTTTATTGTGTAGATTAAGAGTGATTCGAAGAGTTCACCGACATGTCCTAAGTGGTTACAGCCGGTTAATCATATGAATTAGCTTCCACAGAGTTCAATTAATTTACCCACCGTTAATCATAAGATGCTAACACACAATTAGGTGAACTAATATATAAACCTTTTATAAAGCTTCATAAAATTCAACAACTGCATCAATATTCCCCCAACCCAGCACAAAAAAACAATGAACTAAATGAATATTCCACCGCTATGAGAATTGGTATTGTAATATCATTGTGTTAAAAAATAAAATAAAATAATTATCTCCAGGGTAACAAGTACAAGTAATTAAGGGTGCATTTGGAGCGTAAAAAAATAATAAAAAATGTGATTTGAATAATTTTTTGACTTTTGTTAAACTACATTTTTCAAAAATGAATTGTGAAATTTTTTAACTTTTGAATCAGTTTTTTAGAGAGATAATCCATTTAAACTGCTTTTTTGGGGTCGTGCGTATGGTTTTATATTAGATTTTATTAAAAGTCATTGAAAAAAATTTTAAAAGTTGTAGAAAAGTTATTAGGGTTTAAGAAAATATTGTTGGGATTAGTAAACAATTTATTGACGTTTGTAAAAATTTATTAAGATATGTAAATATATATAAATTTATAGAAATTTTATGAAATATAAGGAGAACAAAATGCGTCAGAGAGTTTTAAAAGTTTTTAAAAATTTTTAAAAATTTTCAAATATTTTTTCACATTTTCCGCAAATAGGCCCTAAGTGGTCCAAGGAGGCCCTGATACCCTAAGACATGTCAAATTTGGTAATCCAAACATGTAGTGCTCTTGGCTTGCTTTGCTTTCAATACCCTCAGCTCGAACCTAATCTCTTTCTTTTACTAGTATTCTATCGTGTGTTACAGTTTGCTAGACTTGTATCGGAAGACTATATGTATATGGTTTTGGGTACAAGTATCCATACATATATACATATATATAAAACGCCAGTGCATATCAATGAAGTTGACAGTGAGATACGTAGCGATAGGGGCAAGGCTTTGATTCATACCAGGATGCCCCACCTTTGAATTGAATCTATATTATTTAACTACATATACATATATATATATATATATGTACTTGGGTTATCTATTAATAAAACATATAAATATATATATATATATATTTTTTCTTCTTTTGAGTATTACAGTTTTCCAGCTACGTTTTAAAAACATATATATTTATTTGGGTTGTATATATATACATATGTATGTATGTTAGCATGTAAAAGTGCAATGCATGGAATGATCGAAGGGTAGTGACGGGGACCTAACATTAGGTACAGGGCTTCCCTCATACGAGGAGGATGGCACGTGGGACAGAAGCATGCAGTTATCACAATGACAAGTGTGATGCTTCTGGTTTGCTAAGAACTCCACATCTGATTAATTTGGTTGTAGTTGAATGTTGAAACTTTGAAGCTAATTAATACTGATATTAATGATGACATTAATATTACTGCCTTGCGTAACTTTGCTTTGTGATCAACATCTTACCCTAGCTTTATTTTATGTTTAGGAATTTTTCTAATTTGGATTATTTTATAATAAGAACGACCCAACTATGAAAGCAAAAGTGAAAATGGAACTTTCTAAAGTGAGGCTCTTTTAATATGAATTATCTGATTACTAATTCTCTTGTCGAATTTTTAACCACTGAGCGAACCCAAAAAAAAAAAAACAACGAGTGGCTTAATACAATTAACCGCGCACGCATGCAAGGGGAAGTCAGAATTTGTATTTAGTAGGTGTAAAAATATAATTTTTAAATAAGTAAAAAATTAAAAATTAATGTGGTAAAATTATAATTATCTAAATCAATAAATTTACAAATAATAAAACATAAATATAATTTTTTAAATCAGTAAGACCTACTTCGTATAAGTCATCTAGCATGCGTGGCTTTAAATTTCATAAATAAATAAAAAAAAATCAATATTTTGCCATATGAGATCATACTTACTTCACAGCAAAGAAGCTATAATTTTTAAAAAGATAAATAAATAATAAATAAAATAAAAAATCAATCTTTATATGGTAGAAGGAGAATAATAATGACGTAACAATGTGAATGGCATGTGTCAAGTGCGTGACAATGATGTTTCACCAACTGGAGCAGCATAAGTTTGATAATTTGATAGTCAGACACATAAACTCTCTTTATAATTTCACCATTGACCAGAAACACTTCTACCAAAAGAAATAAATAATAAACTAATTAAAAGCAAGAAGAAACTTTGGATTTTTCTTTATGTATATACATATATTCTTCCCATAAAGTGTCTCCAATCACAAATATTAAAGGGAAAAAAAAAAAAAAAACTAATGGGAATTTTATGAAGAAGGCAATACAGCCAATAATTTCAATATTAAAAAGCTACATGAGGAAGAATGGAATTTTGTATTGTGTTTGAGTTAGAGGTGGCAATTGCAATCCGAATATAAGAAACTGTTCAATTAAATTTCAATTAAATATGTTTAAATTTAATTAAAATTATTAATGAATATAATTGAACTGATAAAACAATGATAGATTTAAATAAATTGTTGATAAAACCTGTTAAACATTTAATTAGTTACTTAATTAATAGTGGAACCAAGAATTGCTGAGGTGAAAATGAAAAAGTTTTCACTTTTCCAATTAAGCCCCTATTAATAAGTTTACTAAATGAATGATAAATATGTTACTTTTTAATATTACTCATATGTATGTATATATATATATATATTCTCTTCTCCTCTACTCCTACATCAAGCCATTAGTTACTTTAATATATTTTAACACTGTACTTATTAAACCTTGTGCTCCCTACATAGGGTGCTTACTTAGTACAAATCAAGAGGCAAGCATATGGAAAAAATAGAGTTAATACTTGATTCCTACACATTTATGTTTTCTTAACTTTCTTATAAGTGGGAGGAAAGATCACTCCTGTTTGAGGTTCTAAACAATTCAATACACATCCAATTCTCAATCTGTTAGTTATTACGAACTCATAAACATGAAAATCAAATTATAAATATACTAAAAAAATTTCATAAAAATGTACTTAAAGTTTACAAAAAATAATTAAAATTTAAATTCAGGTCCGTGGATTTGATATCACTCATATCCAAACCGTCTAACAATAATTTCTTATTAAATAGGTATAATTGAATTTTTATCTGTTTAATCACAATCTATTATGACTCAACTTAAACCTGTCCAAACTTATCCATTTACCAACTCTAACTAAGAGAGCCAATTTGGGTAATCACGAGTATCACTCGCAATTGAGACCCTGCTATATTAACAGGAACTCGTTTTGACGACCATTGCAGAGCGATCTCGATTGCGGGGTCAACACTGGAGATTTTTTCTAATTAATTATAGACTTTTTTTTTTTTTTTTTTTTTAGCGATAGATGATGTTATATAGCCAATGGACATGACAACAGAATATTATGATCATCATTGACTTTCATTTTGTTATCATTAATTTTAGTTTAATTCTGAGAGCTTAAGTTTACTATTTTCTTAAAATTAAAAAACGGTGCATTAAGAAAGAGGATCCAACCTCTCCATTGTTATATTGACCAAATAGTGTGTGTTACAACAGTTTGAAAGACCCATTGAACCTGAATTAGAAGGCCTTAACCAAAGGAACCTCTATTATAGCCCCACATTCATTATTAATTGTAGACATTAAGAAATTAAATTTTTAATTAATCCCTATTAATTATATAAAATATGAAAAATCAAGGAGAATAATTAATCTTGTCAAACCCAGAAAAAAAGTTGATGTTACTTTAACCACATCAGAGTACTTTTATTTTGCCAAGATTTGGTGACACATTAAACTCCATATCTTTCATTGTCCTTCTAATTCTTGTTCTTTTCTTTACTTTCTTTATCTTAAACAAAAGGAAAATTATTCACCATTTGAATTGGCCTTAGCTTACCAGAATTAAAAAAACAAAAAAAAAAACAAAAAACAAAAAAAGTAAGAAAGAAAAAAGGAAAATCAGTTGTATTGGATAAAATTTAGGCAAATGAATTAACAATTCACTATAAATTTTGACCATACTTTTCACACATGCATATGGGATGCATAAAAATAGCAAACAACTTGATTATTTTGGTTCAAGTTGTTTTGAACGTATATCAAATTTCGTTTCAGTTTTGAATTAAAAGATTAACAACTTTGTATTTTTTATTTCATTCTTGGGTTTATAAACAAATAATTAAATTCGAATTGAAAATAATTTAAACTGAATTAATTCAAAATATATAATATATAATATATTAACTAACTCAAATCGACTCAAAAAATATAATATGTATTATATTATTACATTATATACATATAATATCCCAAATCTAAAAAAGTGCGCTCGAGTTTTAAAATTATTTGAATTTTTAATATCACTTACTTGGATGGCTAGGAATCAAAAATAAATGAACTGGCCAAGTTAGAAACTGAACCTATCTAACTCGATAAAGGTTAATCCAAAAGCCAAACAGCCAACCTAATATTTTTTAGTCGATTCGGGTCCACATCTCAAGAACCAAAAAAAAAAAAGTTTGATTATGGGTTAAGTATGAATTTGAATGGAACCAAATCATGCACACCCTTGCATGCATATACATATATATATATATATATATGTGTATGAAAAAGATAACACTAGTGGAAAGAGGGGTATTAGCGACCGCCACAAACGGTCGCTAAAAGTAAAATAGCGGTCGCTAAAAGTATCAGCGACGGCTTAGCAACCGCGTCAAGCGAGTCGCATTTGGATCGTCGCTAAAAAGTATTAGCGACCTCCTTTTTGCGACCACGCGTGCGACCGCTTGAGTTAAATCAGACAATTAGCAACCACTAGAACCGATCGCTAATACATAAAAAAATTAAAAAAAAAACAGAAAAAATAAAAAAATAACAACATACAAAAATTTAAAAAAATACATTAAAAAATTACATTACACAGTAAAAAAAAAAAAAAATTCAACAGCAACATTTCAACAATTAATATTACATTTCACAACTAACAATTCAAAAAAAACATTCCAATCAAACAACCAACATCCAACATTAACAGCATATATATGAAACTAACAAATTAATGAGTAAGTAAAATAAAAAAAAAAAAACCACACATTAATATATACATGCATGCATAAATGAATCAGCAAACCCCAACCAGAAAAACAAAAAAAAAAAATTATTTACATTCATCCAATAATAAACAAAAAAATAAAAAAAAAATAATTCAAACTAAAAAAAAAAAATCAAACCTGGTGGTGTGGTAGTGAGGCCTCCAAATAACTCTAATACACAAAAAAAAAAAAAAAATTGTTAATGAGAGAGAGCAAGAGAGAGAGAAACAAAGAACAAGAGAAAGCAAGAGAGAGAGCTAGAGAGGGAGAACTTACCGGTGGCGGCAGCGGCCGGCGTCCGGCTACGACGGCGGCAAAGAGATGAGGGCAGGGAGGAGAAATGGGCAGGGGGAGAGAGGAGAGAGCGCGGGGGAGGGAGAGGAAAAAGAGAGAGGGAAAGAGAGGAAAAAGAGAGGGGCATTCTGCCCGATATAATTAGAGTATTAGCGACCGCCTAAAGCGGTCACTAATGCTGTTGCCTAAAAGATATTAACGACCGCCATGAGTGGTCGCACAAATTTTCCCGTCGCCTTTCCTTTTGCGCACTTGATTAGCGACGCCCAATATAGCGACCGCTTTAAGCGGTCGCTAATAACGTTATAACGACCGTAAAAAACGGTCGCCCGAGTTTTCCACTCGCCGATTGGCCAATCTCTAGTAGTGTAAAAATAAAATTATTTTAATTTTGATCAGACATTCACTGCATTATCTATTTGTATCGTTAGTATTAATGGTTGTACATTACTTTGATTAAAGTAAAACTTGTTCTTGCATTAAGACATATATATATATATATATATATCATATTATATATAAAGTAGAGTCGGATAATACTGTTGCGTCACGTAGAACTTAACTTGCACTGCAGTTGTGAAACGTGACACCCAAATATAATTATCTTGCGCTACATAAGACTTAATTTATACTATGATTGGGACACACATGTATGATTATGACATGTGTTACCTAATTATAGTTATCTTAATTATTTTATAAAGAAATAGAAGAGTCGGGTAAAACTATAGCGCAAATACTGTTGCGCCACGTAGGACTTAACTTGCACTACAGTTGTAATATGTGACACCTAATTATAACTATCTTGCATTACATAAGACTTAATTTATACTATGATTGTAACACACATGTATGGTTATGACACCTATTATCTAATTATAGTTATCTTAATTATTTTATAAAGGAATTAGTATTTATATAATTATTACTTATTCACAATTTTTAACTTTATTTAAACTAGAATGTTCATGAATATCACATAATATTTTTATTTAATCTATACTTTTATTTATCATATAACTTCTTATCTTTATTTTTATTTTTATTTTTATTTAAAACATATTTTTATTTTTCTATATTCTAATAAATTATTATTTAAAACATAATAAATACTGTTATTGTTATTAAACAAGATAATGAAAAAAATGTTTACCCTATTAAATATAGGTTTTAATAATAAACATTATTATTATTAAACAAAATAATGTAAAAAATTAATTAGCATGTTAAATAAAGATTTTAATTTATTAACATAAATTTATATTATAATTATCTTAATTTATAATTATATGATCTAAATGAAATTAGTATTGTATATAATTACCACTGATTTACAATTTTATTAAAACTAAAATGTTCGTGGATATCACTTAATATGTTTATTGAATCGACACCTCTATTTAATTATCATATAATTTCTTTATTTTTAATTTTTTATAATCTAATAAATTATTATTTAAAAATAATAAATATAATAATAATTATTATTAAATAAAATAATGCAAAATATCATTAGACAAAATAAGTGACATATCTTAAATTAAATTGTAATATTATTTATTAAAATTATATATATTGTAATTTTATTTATTAAAAAAATATCAACCCATATTAGAAATTAAAAAATAAAATTAACAATGGATAAATCAATCTAATTGAAGTGCCACTCAAAAATTTCTTGGATTTAGACTTTCAATTCGATTAAAATAGTATTATAATCGAAATAAGATAAGATTTCAAAATAGTATTCTAATTTTAATAGAATAAGACTCCTACATATAAAATTTATAAATAAATATGAAGTCTTCTTTTCTTTTAAATTTATTGAAGACTTTTTTTTACAATAATTTTTTTTTGACTTTACAATTTGCTCAGTTGTACTTAAATTCTAATTTTTTAAAATTTTTATATGTAATTGATATATATTTTATAAGTATTTATATATAATTGATATAAATGCACATACTGTGGTAAATGTTATTATTCTTCTACCTTTTCGATTTTTTTCTTTTTATTTATTAGAATTTGAATTTAACTGAATCAATACTATTGATGGTATCAATATTTTAATTTGTTTTACGTTCACTATTTGCATAAATAACAATATATATTACTTTCAAATATATTTCTATAACTTAACTATTTTATAATATAATAATACTTTTAATTTAATTATATAATATGATAAATCTGTGCATTGCATGACCATATCACTAGTAATATAATATAAATAAACTGCCTAATATGAAAAAAAAAAAATAGAAAATTGTGGCTAAATAAATGGATATATCGTCCCGAGAGAGATTGTTCAACTAGAAATCGTAACTTAAGTCTCCATATTGGGCAAGTAACTAAGATAGGACCAGCCGTCACTATTAATTACATTAATATCCTTGTCAAAATTTTCTATATCCATCATCAACTCGACAATTGTTTTCCTTTACCTAATCTAGCAACAACCACAAGTTCCAAAAATAAATAAAAAATTAAAACAAAAATAAAACACTGGCAAAGGATTCTTATATTAATTTAAATGACAATTAAAAAATATGCTTTGACCAAAACAAATGCAAAAACAAATTATGGTATGTTAGGTGAGAACCAAATAAATTTTCTTTTTTCAAAAACTGTGTAACTTTTACAGTTAAATACATAAACTATTAATTTAATTTAACTGTAAAATAGATAATTAATTTATAAATTCACAAAATTGGAGATGTACTTGTGAACGAACAAATCAATTAATTTAAGCAAATAAAAATTTCTTCCTATGATGGTTGGCTTTTCATGCGGTTGTTTGCGCATTGGGCCGCTAACAAGAAGAAGCCGAGAATCCTTCCCTGGCATCATCCACCAACCACCAATTAGAATCATCTTGAAATTATTGCTTTAAAGTTCAGTTGTCTCTCTTCCAAAAGAAGGAATTGTATATATATATATATATATATTTATTTCAAAAAATGACTTTCTTTATGGAAAGCTATAGCCTACCCATAGACATAATAATCTGGCAACTTTTTTGTATCTTGAAAATATGAGAACTCTCATGATTTTTAATCCTTTCACCAACTTTTTTTGTTTTTCACTACTCGCAGTGCTAGGTCAACGTCAGGAATGACAATGGTACCGGGGTAGCAAATTAAATTTTGATAATTTAAATTGACATGTATCTACTATATATTCGTAAATCAAATAATATTATACGTCCTCATAAATTAAATATTATTTATTTTTTTTTAACCAATGAATTTTACAAATAGATATGACTAAATTCACCAATCACTCTGAGATATATAATTTATAAATAAGTGTTAATACCTAATTTATTTGTTTGTGTGACTGTTTTTAGTACCAAATATAATTAGATTTATAGTTCTTAATAATTTTTCTTTTTTTTTTTTTGGGTATCGAAATAACCAATTTCATACGATATAGTTTTAGATCTACATCAGTACAATAATCGAACTTTTGCGGAGAGTAAAAAGAAATTAGGAAATCATAAAATTTCAACCCAATTTTAGAAATATTCAGAATCCATTTCATTCCACATACATATATATATATATATATATGTATAATTCTATCAATTCCCTTCTCAAATTCTTCAGACACACCAAATTGGGATTATAATAAGAGTTATTAACTTAATGTGCACTACGTTGCCATATACCCAACAACCTTGGAAGAAAACTGAGTAAATTGAGGAACGAAAAGGAACAAAAGGGAAAGAGGGGAGAAAGAGAAAGAAAAAAAGTAGAAGAAATAAATAAATAAATAAGTAAATAAAAGAAGTCGGTGACTAAAGAAAATTAAAAAAGTATATTGAGTATTTGGTGGTTCGGAAATAACAGAAAAAGAAAATCTTATAATCCAAGGATATACAGTGAACAAGAAAATTCAAATTCAAGTTACTCTGCATATATTGCCTGTCCTTCCCCCTTTTGCTTTCTAAGTATCTTCTTCGACATAGATAATCTCTCTCTCTCTCATATGGTGGTTTGATCATTGCCCATTTTTAGCACTTGGGTTTACAGAATTTGGTTCCTGGGTAGCATGAATCCCCGCTCCAGAAATGCTTATGGATTCTAGGTAAAATTTTGTGCATTGTATGCACATTCACATATGTGTTCCTCTCTTTCTTTATGCATATTTTCATTAGTTTCTTCAACTTCCTCACATTTCTATTAGATATCAGATTTCCTTCTTTTTTTTCAGAAATAATACTAGAAAGTTAACTTAAAAAAAAATAAATAAATAATAAAAAGAAGTTATGGATGATGTGAAAAAATTTTTAAATACTTATTATTTAAAAAAATAACCCAATTAAATAAATTTTTTTATTATATAATTGTCATTGTGACATTATTATAATAATATTTTTTGACAAAAGGTTCTGGTTGAGAATATCTTTTTTTTTTTTTTCTATTAATTTCAATTACTTTATCCAAACAGTGGTTGAGTCTCTTTAATTATCATTTTCTGATGGGCTATTTCATCTGTAGTTCGATACATTTTGTTATCTCTTTCATAAGATTATAAACGAATTTTTCTATACGTACATATACAAAGTATACTAAGTATGCTGGAATTTGTCATTAATAGAGTCGTTTTGCTGTTTGTAGATCAGATTTTCCCTTCATCTGTTGCTAACCAATCAAAGGTGATCAGGAGAAATAGGTACCTTCCAAGGCCCCAATGGAGACTCGACAACGCTCGCTGTGAGTGCCAATGGATAAGAATTTAGCGATTGATTTGTACGTGCAGGAAATTAACTTGTAGACAGCGGTTTTTATCTCTGGATCTCTATTTAGAGTATATATTCTTTCTGCAAATTCATGCCATGAATATTGCTATTTCAGGAAAACAAGAAAGAATTAAGTAAAAATCATGATATTATACTCTCATCTTTGGATTGCTTTGACATGATATATGTGTGTGTGCATATATATATATATATATATGCATATCTATATCTTAATATAACAAATTTGATTTGTACGCGTTTTTTGTTTTGCATCTGTAATTTCCACTGCTTTTTTGTGCTTAGAATGATCAAAATTACCCGTTGGTCAGCTCCATTGCTTAATATATATAAGTACATTCTAGACCTAGTGTCTGTTTGGAGTGCTAGAATTTGATCAAAAATAAATAACAATAATATTAAAAAGTAAGTAAATTTTACGCTGTTGGACATTTTGCATGTTCTTTAAAAAATGTAAAAAAATTAGTAAAACTTAAAAAAATTAATAGAAGATAGAAAAAGTTAGAAGTTTTTAATGTAGAAAAAATTGAAAAATTAAATGAAAAATTGAGAAATTAAAAAATTTTTTATAAAATTTGACACTCAAGTACCAATGTATTTTCAGAAAGAATCTCAGGATGTGTCACTTAATCTTAATCTGTAAACCATGACTATTTATATTTATTTATGTGAGGCCCAAGCTGACACCATTTTCGCAAAATGATTTTATATTAAATAATATGGTCTTCTTTAAAAAAAAAAAATTATACCGTGCGTACGCGCTTTGGATAGGCATTGAAATTGTGCCATTATTAAACTTGGTGCATTAAAGAAAACCCCATTTTTTTTTTTTTTATGAGTCGTGCCACAAAATGCAAAGGTAGGAATAAATAAATAAATAAATAAAGTTTTGAATATGTTGAGTTTTTTTTTTTTTTTTTTTGACAGAAGGAAAAGATAAACCATAAACTCAATACACCATGTTAAAACATGGCATACCAAGTGAGGGTTTTATATTCACACACACTAATTTGGGTTCCCGATGTGGGAATTAGTTCCAACTCATGGCTTTAGCCCAGCCCACCGCCCTAGTGGAACGGTGCAGCCCACAGAGTGAGAGAAGGACACAAGGTGAGAAATTAGCTGAAACTTTATTTTCCTTTTATAGAAGGGAAAGATAGGCCACAAATCTAACACACTATATTCTCACATCGGGAACTAAGTTATGTGTGTGAGTACAAAGTCCTCACCTAACATGTTGAGTTGTTAACCATTTTAAAACAAAAAGTCAATTGAGTTGCAGATTAATTACAAGTTGTATTACCACATTATTCGCGCCGGATTTTCTGGTACAACTTTATGATAAAATATATATATAATTTTTTTCATCTTTCATTCATTTATTTATTTTTTTCAATTGTGGTGTGGCACCGTTGAGTAGCTTGTGGTTGGAAAAGGTCTCTTTCTCTCTCTCTCTCTCTCTCTCTTTTGAGGTATGGCTTCTCTCTCTCTTTTGAGGTATGGCTACACTTTCAGCAACAGCTACTCTGAATTATTCTCTCTTAGTTTTGAAGCATCCCACTCCAGCTTCCAGCCGCTAAGATACATGAGATTGGTTACAACTCTCCCATTACAAAACTCGATTGAATACTTAATTACTCTGTGTGTTTGTGTACACACACACACATATATATAAGAGAGTGTTCCAATTTCTTTCAATTATTGAGAATTTTTACAGACATTCAAAATTCTAGTACCATTGAATGATGATCATGCTTTATTATTGGAATTTGTTTTGTAGTTAAAAAGTGTCCATTTTGGTTTTGCTTTGGTGCGTTCTCATGATTAATTTATCGTCTCTTAACGAATTATATATTGAATACTCATGATCACTTGGATTGATCAGGGAAGACATATATAAAAGAAGGTTGTTGCAAAGAAGCAAAGTTAAAGATGCCGAGAAGCCATTTCACCTACCCATCCAATTAGAGAAAAGCCCCAAATGGAAGTTCCACCCCTTGAAATTTGTCCTACTTCTCATTATGTTTGGCACTTTCCTCACCATTCTCTATTCACCTGCTGTTTTTCGCCACCACCATCCTGTTTCACGGTTAAGTGTTCTTCCTGTTCCTCATTAATCCTCTTACCAGTGACATTTTAACATTATGTTTTTAATATTAAAATTCTATCAAAGTGTCATTATAATCTTTAGTGTAAGCTATATAAATAGAATTTTATTTCAGAATGATGCGACGTGATTGTGGACTTACTGGTTAATTTATAATTAAGAAACAATCCATCGCAATGCAGCCTTATTATAATAATACCACTGTTACTTCATTTTTATCCCATTTTCTAATTAAAAAAAAACATATAGTAGAATAACTTTTTCTAAATCTTTATAAGAATTCATAATCCATGTCATATAACTAGAAAATAAGATCATAAAATTTCATCAAAATGACATGCTTAAGCGTTTGTATTGTTTAAAAATAAAGAAAAATGTTATTTTATCAAAATATATATATATATATATATATACACACTAGATTTTCCCATCAAAATTAGTGTATATCTATGGGCACATTATTATTTTTAAAGAGGGTGTTTGGCACCACCAAAAAAAGTGCAACTTTGCACCATAATTAACGCAACATGTGTCTTATTAATTTTTGATTGGTTCAATTGGTAAAATTTTATAAAAATTAGAAAAAATTGGAAGAAATTAGTTAAAGTTAGAAAATTTTAGTAAAAACTCGATAAAAATTAGAAATATGTTTGATGGAGAATGTTGAGAAAGTTGAAAATTTTGATAAAAATTATTATTATTTTTTTTGATAAAAAATAATCCGCGCAACGCCCCCTCGATACGATCTATTCACAAGCTTTCCATATTATTTTGATATCATTTTCCTATCTATTAATGGATAGTTTATGTATTGCATGCAGGCCAAGTTTTGTGGACAGGTGGATATGGGGGGAAACAGATCCTCGATACGTATCGAATTTAGACATGGATTGGAATGACATCGCAGAGGCGATCAAGCCAATATCTGCAGAGAATGAAATCAAGGGAGTTGGTCTTTTGAACTTCAACAAGAGCGAAACCAAACACTGGAAACAAACGGTGGTTCCTTTGGCCGACCACATCGAGATGCACCTCGAGTACGCTCAGCCAAACGTGACTTGGGATTCGCTTTACCCAGAATGGATCGACGAAGAACAAGAGGAAGAAGTCCCCGTCTGCCCTTCGCTTCCGAAGATCGAAGTGCCCAGGAAACGGCTCGATCTGGTGGCCGTGAAGCTTCCGTGTCGCCGCGACGAGGGGAACTGGTCGAGGGACGTCGCGCGCCTCCACTTGCAGCTCTCGGCTGCTCAGATCGCGGCGGCGTCTGCGAAAGGGTTTCATCAGCTGCATTTGCTTTTGGTCACTGACTGCTTTCCCATACCGAATTTGTTCACTTGCAAGGAACTCATTGTGCGTCGAGGGAATGTTTGGTTGTACAAACCCAATTTGAATGTGCTGAGGGAGAAAATCCAACTCCCTGTTGGATCCTGTGAACTCGCGCTTCCGCTCAAAGCACAAGGTTAGTTTTTCCAAATTTTCATCCAGTTTTACGCTTAAAAACAGTAATTTTATGTTTGGATTACGGATTTGTAAGTCAAATGAAAATAAGAAGGAAATTGAAATTATTAATTCGTCATACTTTTTGCTTAATTAAGTAAAATTATTTTTTTTCTGAATAATTACCTTTTTACTTTCTCTGCTAACAAAGAAATCACTTACATTCTTCGGCTTTAAAAACATACTTTTGCACTTTTCTTATTTTAGACTAAAATGAAGTTATAAACAATATTAAATTTTAAAGTAAAATGACAAAAATACCTAATAAAAATTAAATAGAATCATTAGGATAAGTGCAGATAATTCGAACTACAAGGAATGTAAATGATATTTTTAAAATTATTAAGAGGTAAAATTGTTTTTTTAAATGAGTTTTTTAACATTTTTATTTTAATTCAAAGTAAAAGTCGTATAGAAATGATTTTTAAAATTCAGGAAGTATAAGTGATTTTTACCTTAAATGCAGAGATAAAAAAAGTAAAAATAAAGTACAAAACTATCCTTACAGTTTACTTTCAGTGTCATTTTTGTCTTTTACATTTTAATTGTAACAGTCAAATTCTTATATTTTCAGTCAAGTAACAATTTAGTCTTTTCGTTAGTTGATTGTTAAACACAATCGTTAGACTGAAAGTAAAAAGATAATTTTGTAGGATAAAATACAAAAACTATCCCTATGGTTTACCCTTGATATTATTTTGATCCCTCATGTATTAATTGTAACATTGAAATCCTTACACTTTCGGTGTATATTTGAAATATATTTTATTAAATTATTTTTAACAAATAATATAATATAAAATATATTTTATTAAATTATATAACATATTTTAAATAAATAATATAATTGAATTAATAATCAAATAAAATTAATATTTAATTTTGTTTAATTAGAATGAATTATATTTTATTGAATTCAATTAATTTCTTAAAAGTTTAATTAAATTAAATATTTTATTACAAGAAAAATTATATTTTTAAATACAGTTTCAGTTTTTATTTTGAAAAAAATAATAATATAAAACAAATATCATAAAATATAAAGAATTAAATACAAATAGAAAAATGACAACGTTAGCGAATGACCCCACAATAGTTATTTTTTAAATTTTCTACTTCTACAATTTCTCTATACATACACTGTATGTATACATATAATTTTGTATATATATTTAATTCAAGAGGAAACATTTATTTGTCCGACTCTTTTAATTCTATTTTGGTAATTACAACAAATATTAGTGAACCATGAATCATCCTTTAATAGTTTTTTTTTAGAATTAATTAAATTTAATAAAATATTTTTCATATTAATTAAACTAAATTAAATATTAATTTAATTATATTATTCATTAAAAATAATTTAATTTAATAAAAAATGAAAATATATTAAATATAATTTAATTATATTATTTATTAAAAATAATTTAATGTAATAAAAAATCTATTTAATATAACTTACTTATATTATTTATTAAAAATAATTTCATAAAATATATTTTTGATTATATTATTTATTAAAAATAATTTAATAAAATATGTTTCAAATATACACTGAAGCATAAGAATTTGATTGTTACAATTGAAATATAAGAGATTAATGTAAAACTAAGGACATATTTGGTAAAGGGTGAAAATTTGGGGAGTAAAAGAATAAGGTATGTCTATTTATACTTCATAAATAGATTTTTGTACTCCATTTTACTTTTCGTTAAATAAAATTACACAACTATCCTCATTTTTCTAATAAGATATGTTATATAATTTTAATGCTATAAATAGTACTCATCCACAAAAATGAGAGTAATTGTGTAATTTTATTTAATAAAAATATAAAGTGGAATGTAAGAATCCATTTGTGGAGTGCATATGGGCCCAACCAAAGATTATGGTGGTAATTGTTACCTGATAATAGTTACAGGGTTACAAATTCATGATACTTATATTTGGATGAGAAAGTAAATATTAACCGATAATAATTATACTATATTTGGAATGCTAAAAATTTTGAAGGATAAAAGTTAATTGTGTTTGAAATAACACTCAATTTACCAAGAGGTAAAAGTTAATTTTCGTAAACTATTATAATAAAATAAATCATCATAATAAATTTTTATTTTAATAATAATTAATTTTAATAAAATATATATTATTAAAATATGTAATTTTAAATAAAAATATTAATTAAAAAATAAATTTATCATAAATTAATATTTTAATATAATTAATTTTAACACTAAATTATTATTTGTTAAAAATTATCTTTACATTGATAAAATAATTTAATAAAACAACTAAACTTTCATTTAAATAAATTATTAATTTTAATAACAGATAATAATATAATACATAGTCTAGTAAATTATTATTTACGAGATAAAAATTTTTATTTAATAAAACATTTTAATAGATAGTTATTATTTATTAAAAATTGTTTTAATTTGTGAAAATAAATAATTTAGTCATAAATTGATATTTTAATAGTATTTATTTAATAAAATAAAAAAATAATTTTAATAATAAATTATTATTTATTAAATATTATTTTGGTAAAATAATTGAATAATTAATTAATTTCAATTTGATTAAATAAATTATTTTATAATATTTATTAAAATTTTTTTATAGTAGAACTTTGTTTATGATTTTATTGAGGTATAAATAAATGTTTCATGGGAGTAATAGAAAAAGGATTAATTTTCTCATTGCTCCTCGTTATCCTCCCCTCTCCATAGCTAACAATTTACCCTTATATGTGGGTAATCGTTACCATTAGGGTAATTTTGATCCCTTTTCCAAACTAATATAATGAAAGACAAAAATTACGTTAGTAAGATTTACTCTCTATTACTCCTAAGACAAATATGTCTTAAGGGTTAATTGTAGAAAATAATTACCTTTTTATCCTTAGTTTAATAGTTGTATGTAACAGCTAGTTAATGAAGGGACCGAATTGTTGTTTAACAAAAAATGTAGAGATTTGATTATTACAAATAAAACGTGAATGACTAAAGTGACACCAACAATAAACAGCAAGAGTTATTTTTGTACTTTACCCAAAAAGTAATTATTTCTTTTTTTTTTTACAAATATTTATTCATTTTCTTTTTATTTATAACTCAACTAAAAATATGAAATAAATTAAAACGTTTGTATTTTAGTTTTATTTTATTTTTCATCATTTTTCTTTTTTCATTTCCAAAATTAACGCTCCAAATGTAGCATAATGATATTTTTGAGGCATGAAATATCGATAAAAAATAAGAGTGATTGAAAATTGCAAGAAATAAAAATGAAGTGAAAAATGTCGAATTTATTTCGTATTTTTTTAGTTTGAGTTGGACGATGCATGAGAAGAAAACAAATATATATTTTGAATAATAATTTAAGTTTTGCTTAGTTAGACATTAAAAAAAATTAACATAAAAATTAGTAATTGTATTTCCACTCAGTTTCTTTTCCCTTTACAAATTCATACTTTAACATTAGTGTGACTAAGGGTGTGCTTGAAGTGACAAACAATGAGATAAAATAAGGTAAATTATGGGTAAATAATTTGTATGAAGAGATAAAAAGTAAGTAATCTTTAAGATTTTTTAGTATTTTTTTTACTCTTTTTAAATTTTTTTTGTCACCCTAAACGCAGTCTAAACTTGTACGCGTTCATGTTTAAGGTACCTATATTTATTTAAGTTGTGCGTATGCTCAAATTTGTGTGTGTGCAATCTCAATCATCCATTTAGTAAGGCTGATGCTGAGATCCTCACAAATGGACGATCAAGAGTGCACAATGGCAACTACATGACTTTATGTATATAAAGTAGAGCAGTTCGTTCTTAGACACCATGCTTATATTACACTTTGCTTTTACTCGTCAGAAAATTCTACAAATATACATTGAATGCAATTTCTTGAAAAACAGCACAACTTTACTCAGGAAACGA
Source organism: Vitellaria paradoxa (assembly GCA_019916065.1). Classification (NCBI taxonomy): domain Eukaryota; kingdom Viridiplantae; phylum Streptophyta; class Magnoliopsida; order Ericales; family Sapotaceae; genus Vitellaria; species Vitellaria paradoxa. The sequence goes on along the minus strand of CM034233.1, from coordinate 52,909,875 downwards.
GCACCGAGAGGCGTACGCAACAATCCTACATTCAGCTCACGTCTACGTTTGCGGGGCCATAGTTGCAGCCCAAAGCATCCGGGTGGCAGGATCCACCCGAGACCTCGTGATACTCGTCGACGAAACAATCAGCGAGTACCACAGGAGCGGACTCGAGGCCGCTGGGTGGAAAATCAAAACAATCCAGAGGATAAGAAATCCAAAGGCAGAGAAGGACGCTTACAACGAATGGAACTACAGCAAGTTCCGATTGTGGCAGCTAACGGATTACGAAAAAATCATCTTCATCGACGCGGATTTGCTTATATTTCGGAACATTGACTTCTTGTTCAGCATGCCGGAAATTTCTGCAACTGGAAACAACGGGACGCTCTTTAATTCCGGAGTGATGGTGATAGAGCCGTCGAATTGTACGTTCCAGCTTTTGATGGATCACATCGACCAGTTTGAGTCCTACAATGGCGGAGACCAGGGGTACCTGAATGAAGTATTCACGTGGTGGCACCGTATTCCGAGACACATGAACTTTTTAAAGAATTTCTGGGTTGGAGACGATGAAGAAGTGAGACAAAAGAAGACTATGCTTTTTGGGGCTGAACCTCCAATTTTGTATGTCCTGCACTATTTGGGATTGAAGCCTTGGCTGTGCTTCCGGGACTACGATTGCAACTGGAACGTGGATATATTTCAGGTAAGAGTCGTGTTTTCCATTTGAGTGATGCTATACAAACTAAAAATATTATATGAAAAAAAAGGGATAATTAGCTAAAAATCACTTAAAACTTTATAAATCTACCCTTGTTCCCTTATATTGCGAACCGCATTAAAATTTTAAATGAAAAAAACAGAAATATTTATTAAAAATCAAATGAAATCAAGGGGTAAGTATAAGTAATATTAATTAAAAGGGCTTAAATGTAATTTTAAAAGTTACTAAGAGTTAAAATAGTTATTTTTGACAAAGTTTTTAACGTTTTTACTTTAATTCAAAATATAAGAGGGTAAAGATAGATTTTTAAAATTTAAGGAGGTATAAGTGATTTTTACTGTAAATATAGAGATAAAAGACAATTATCCCTAAAAAAAAAAATTAAAATGATGGAATACTAAGTGAAGGCTTATCATTAAGATGCTATTTATTCATTGAAATACCACTACTGCCATTATTTTGATATTATTTTTCGGTAATATTTTCTAATAGAATAGCATCTTCTTTCATGTTTATATCTAAATATCTCAAAATTTAATAATGTTAAATAAGTAATTTTGCCTGTAATTCCAGGAGTTTGCGAGTGATGTTGCTCATCAGAAATGGTGGCAAGTGCACGATTTGATGCCAGAACAATTGCAGCAATTTTGCCTCCTGAGATCGAAGCAGAAGGCACAGTTGGAGTGGGATAAAAGACAAGCCGAGAGTTTAAACTATGTTGATGGACATTGGAGGAAGAAAGTTAGAGATCCAAGGTTAAATAAATGCATTGACAATTTGTGTTCCTGGGAAAGTATGTTGCAGCATTGGGGCGAGACAAATTGGACCGGCGTAGATGAGTTTTTCGCTCCATCGCCACCTTCCATTTCAAGGACACCCCTTGTTGCATTGTGAAATGGCTACTTTTCTTTTCTTTCCTTTTTCTCTTCACTAATTTTAGAATTTTCATTAATATTTCTTTCGATATTTTTCTTCTTTTCTACATGAAGTTGTTTTCTAGTAAAAATCCAATCCCTATATGTAGCATGATCTAGTCGTTTTACAAGAGAAAATTCACCTTGCTCCATGTCCTCTCCATCAGCATCACCTCTTTTAGGTCTCTCCGGTGAGATGAGTTCAAACCGCCATTCTTTGAGATTGCTTTAACTGTTTGGAACATCTATATGTATGATGAAAATTATTCGAAATGTTTAAGCTCTGTTTGAATAACAATGGACTTGGATTAAATATATTGTATTAAAATATAAAATAAAAAGTTAATTTTATTTAAGGATGCATGAAATATTTTCAATAATTATTATTTAAAGCAGTGGACACTATTTCCTAAAATAATGAAAATCAGTACTATTATGAAATATTCCAAATAAATATTTTTGTAGTGATTTTACATTCAATGTTAAACTACTCAAATTTCAGAGTGAAATTCATATCAAAACTAATAAAGTTATATTTGAGCGATTCCCTTTAACTAAATAGCACCGAATCTCTTGATGGGTGTACATATTAGCAATATACTCATGAATGAAATTTTAGTTTTAGTTTCAATGTTTTGATAATTTGCATTCAAAAATTATATATATTTTTATTTGAATTAAGTTTAAGTTTAAGTCTTTGCAATTTCGCTCAAATCAAAACATAGTTCTTAACCAAAGTTTAAAAGAAATTGAAAATTTAGAAAATTCCGTTATAGCCTTTTAGCCGCTTGAGCATGCTCGATCACTAAAAATAGCACTTTCAGCTGTGTCTCGATTCAAGCATAATACAAATAATCAATTGATTATGAGAAAGAAAGTTGCATTTCCTTGTGCGTCTCGTGTGTAAGTCATAGATTGGTGACCGCGTCTAATTATTGCGTCTAAACTAACTCTTAAGTGTAAAGGTGTGCGGTGTAGTTTTAATTCGGTGAGACCGAGGTCGAATTCAAATTCATAGGAAACCTAAATTTTAGTTTCTAGGTTGTAAAAATTACTAATCCTAAATTTAATAAATTTGAAGAATATTAATTAATTTTGTTGGTTTTGGAAAATAAAAATAGTTCTCTACCAAATATTCAAATAAAAGGGATTTAAAAAAAAATGTTTTGGGTTCAAAAGAAAATACATTCAAAATTTAAAACAATAATTAATTAACTACGATTCAAGTGACAATGAAACAATTAAATCAGATTCTTGATTCAACTCTCAATTTTAGGTGGGTTGATTAGTTCACAAAATGATGTGTATGCTACTACAATCTAAAGTTCACGTAAAAGAACAATTAGACTTAAAAGATATTTTTATCAAAAATCCGTTGTTTCCCAAAACTCAGTTTTGTACTCTCGTTTAGGATTTTAAAACCGAAAGATGATCTTTGATATTATTTGGATCCAAATCTAATTCTTTTATTTCAAAAATATCAATACAAAGTTTTTAATCGAAAGTCCTTACTAGTGATTACAGAAAATGTAGTCAAGGACTTCGTTTTCGAATGTTTTTGAAACAAATAAAATTAGATCTGAAAAGTCTAGATCCCTATATATATGTTTTCACAAAATATGCACAAGCTCTAAGCGCATCATATTGTTTATAATAACCCATCCTTCCTTAATTCATCTAATCAAGAAGAATAGGTTTAAGCTAGCATAATTTCAAGATTCATAATAATCAATAAATAAGCAGATCGATGAATATATAAAATAAAAATTACTAAATTAGTAAATGAGAGTACCGTATTTCGAAGCTGAATCAGATGCTAAACGATGAACAATAAAAACTGAAAGAACTCCTACGAATAACTCGACAAATCTATAAAGCATTCTCCATAATAAAAACACTCAAAATCTCTCTAAAAAGTTTGAAAAGAATATAATGTAAAAGTGCTCAAATGGCTGTACAATGTTTGTATATATAGTGATACGTAAAACCCTAAAAGCTGAATAGAGTTGCACCAAATAACCCGCAGTGGTTTGTACCACCCGTGGGGGTGTCTGGACCACAATGTTCTGGTCCTTATTTTCTACTTTGTTTCTCCAGCTTGGCTTTTGACCTGGTCCGGATCACAGTGTCTCTTCCATCATTTGAGTCACTTTTATCACTACTAATTTCGATTATTTTATCATCTTTTCTGCAATTTAGAAAATAAACTCAATAAGTGATAAAAATTAGCAAAATTCTTAAACTTATTAACTTAATGCATGAATTAAGGTCAAATTATGGAGTTTGTAATTAGACTTTTCAAGTGTAATCACACCCCCCAACTTGAGCATTGCTAGTCCCTAGCAATAACTTTATTGAAATGAAATGAAACTACTACAGACTCACTTAACTTTTTAACCATCTTATTTCAAGTGTGCCAATTCATATCATTCATTCAAAATAGCCATCAAACATACTCAAAAGACTGTGGTCTTAGTTTCAAATCTCACCAAGTTGGTCACTCAAAAATGAAATAACTCAAGAAGGGTTACTCTCATGGTTCATGCAAGATTACAATATCAAATGAATGCAATGAACCTAATCAAGAGGTGACTAAAAGAATTAAAAATGTAGAGTGTTTCATAGCTTCATGAATGGAATGTATTAATGCATAAACAAGACAACCACTATCAACCAGATGAAATAAATTAATGCTCTTATAAGTGTCTTTCAACTAAAGTCTATTAGGTCTTTACTAGGTTGTAACTTGGTCATGGGGTATTGGTTAGACAAACAAGGGATAGGGAAAATCAAAGTGCATGTCTAAGGATGGTAGTAATGGTGCAATGCAATATCCCCTAACTCTTCTCTTTTCGGCTCTTGAAAGCCTAACATTAAAACTCAATTTATTATACATTTTTCATTTATTATTATTATTTTTTCATAGGACTAATAATAATGAACTTATGAAAATGTTATGTCTTTTTTTTTTTTTGACAACCACATTTCCCAATCACATGCTCCCTCCTCAATAACCTTGTTACAAAGTTGCACCAGTATCCCAAGACATGCCAGGGTTGGTTCACCTATATACTTAAGTTTAAAGGGTCATAAATGTGGTTAAACAAGAAAAACTTCATTTATTATTTTTATTTCTTTAAAGGCTTCAAAATGGCTCCAAGGGCTATGTAATCAAGGAAAAGTTACAAGCTTTCAAATATAAGAAAGAGGGCTTAACATCACACTCTAGGTTAATAACACTTTACCAGAGGGATTGATCTACACATATAAATAAAAAATAGTGTCTTGTGCATTTAATACTAAAGCAAATTAATGTAATGAAGCTATCCAAGAAAAGTGACACAAAAGAAATTATCAAGAACATCAATTATAAAAACCTCAAGAACAAAAGATTAGGCTCAAAAGCTCACAAAATAAAGGGTTTTAAATCTCCATCTATGTTGTGGCATACTTAAATGACTAAATCCCATGAATTCTAATCCTAGACACACTTTCAATTGAATAGTTTCAAGTGACAAGTTTGCAACACATTAGAAAATTTTATACCCAATTTTAAATTAAGTTCCCCATTCAAAATTGAATCCAACCTATTTGTTATTTCCATGAATAATACCACCATTAGACTAGATGCTAAAGCATTCACTAGTCACTAATATATTAAGGGAAACAAAAGAAAAATTGATTGAGCACATATAATGTTATTTCAACATGATTTTGTAATTAGTTTTAAGTGTTTTATGCACATAAACTTCATAAGTTATAATGAAGTGAGCTAATTTACATTTTTGTGGCTGTTTGTAGGTCTTTGATGCTTTATTTGAGGAGGGAAGGGTGAAAAGAAGAGTTTAAAGAACAAGGAACCAAAGCTGTGGATGAAGGTGGAGTAGCATGGGCGCCCCTCATTATCACGAGCGCCCCACACAAGCCACGGGTGCCCCACCCTTAATCAGATGGGCGCCCGCCGAGAGGTGTTTTTAGAGGAAAGTCTCAAGTCTCAGAGGAATTTAGTTGAGCAGCTAGTGGAGGCTACCCACGGGCGCCCTTCATTATCACGGGCGCGCCTCAATGTCCATGGGCGCCCCACCCTTAATCAGACGGGCGCCCGCCGAGAGTGGTTTGTGGAGCTACTTCATTGAGGACTTCATCAAACACCTTGGAGAGCCAAGTCACGGGCGCCCCTCATTATCATGGGCACCCATCACTTCTGACTTTTGATTTTCTTTGTGTAAAGTGATGTACCCTTTTTACCCTTCATTGTAGCCATATATAAAGGGGATTTTCAGATTAGGTTGGGGAGAGCTTTTTACATACTTTTCTTTTCTTTTCTTTTTAGTTTTACATAGCCTAAACTAGATTAGGGTTTTGCTTTTGGATTGAAGCTTTCAAGTACTCTTTTGGATTATCATTCTCAAACATTCATTAGATTAGGGTTTGGATTGGAAGCTTTGAATCGATAGTAGTTCTTCTTGAATACATGTAAGTTGCTTCGCATTTAACTATTTCAATTCCAAGTTTGAAGTTTAGATTTATTTCATATTTCTTTTCGTTCCTTTATTCTTCAATATCTTCTTTTTGTTTTCACTTTTCGTTTAACGATTATGGATGATTTACAAGTTTGTTTTTCTCTTCAACGTTCACGTATGTTAGGCTAGGGTTTATTCTTGGCTTCAAATCATTGAAGGTAGTGTGGTAGTTTGGTGAATTTGAACATGAAAGAATATTTTTAATTGAAATATCTTTGAATCTCTAAATGGAATCTCATAGTAAGCTAGGGTTCTTTCGAAACCTACTCACTCGTGTTACAACTGTAGCTTGGTAGCACTTGTGCACACCAAGTGTTTGGTTCAATGTCCCGGTGAGTTAGACTCTTATTTTCCAAACCCAAATTTGGTTTACTTTCGAAATCAATCACCCGTGTTATAACCCAAGCTTGGTTATGATTAGCCACTCGTGCACACCAAATGGTTGGTTCAATGACCCGGTGATTTGTAACCTATTTTCATAAAACCATAACTTAAGGTTTACTTAAGAAATTGGTTCATCCGTGTTACAATCAAAACTTGGTTACGAGTTAACGCTCGTGTATACTAGCTGTTTGATTCAATGTCTCGATGAGTCCGAAACTAATTTCATAAGCCTCCGCTTACTTTGAGTTCCATATTTTAGGTTTTAATGAAATATCTTCCGACCTAGCAACGCATGTGCGATTGCTAGGTTGAGTTATCAATGCGTTTGAGTAAACCATCACTACCCACTACCGGATTTGGTTCAAAGCCAAGATTATTTAGTTATCTTACTTTCAATAGTTGCATTTTAATTTAATATAGCAATTACTTCACACCTTCATTCTCAACCCAGCCATATTCAAACACCTTCAAATCTACAATTAGTTGAAATTAGATTAGAATCACCTACTAACTAAAGAGAACAAGTGTAGGAGCTTTTAACAAAGCCCTCCCTGTGGAGATGACCTCGCTTCTCACCGAGTAAGACTACGACCACCCTCTTGCACTTGAGAGGTAGAACCCGAACACATTTCAGGGTCGATAAAAAACAATTCCATGTAACCATCCCCCCAATTAAAGGGACACATTGTCCTCAATATGTGTGTAGTGCAAGAACAAGGTGAAGATTAAAGGTAAAAATGTGGTGTGCATATGACACGTTCCCCCCCCAACTAAATGCTCAAGTGACTAATGATATCGATAAAATAACAGAAATAAAAGAATAATAAAATAAACAGAAGAGAAATAAAAGGAAATGATAAATTATTACCTCGTGCTGGCTTCATACTTAGCTAGTGCATTATTAATACCATGAATAATTTCATCTGGAAGCTCAAGGTGTAATACCTCAGACTTTGTATTAACTTAAACTTATGGTTTTGGCATCTTTTGGAAGGGATATTATGTTAATTTAGTGAAATGGATCATTAATGGTACTTTAGAGTTGGGAACTTTAAAATACATAAGCCAAATACCCTATAGTTGGCATTTTAGCCAAGTGCAGGGAAAAGGGCACCTTGGGCGCACAAGGCATGGGGCACCCAAGGTCTTGGCGCCCACCTGAGAAGACATGGGTGCCCAAGGTGCAGTAGAATTGACAGGTATGAATCACTCTACAATTTTCAGCTGACCCCTCTCCTCTATGAACCTATATTTAGCTAGGGGTGATGAGAAGGTCTGAAATTCACTGTTTGGGGGATTAAATTATTGGTTTAAATGTATATTTTATTGATATGATACAAGAGAGAGAGAGAGAGGTATTGTGGGGAGAGGAAGAAACTAGGTGAAGAAGCAAAGGAAGAACAAAAAAGGAGAAGAAGAGAACCGGGTGGAATCCTTGAGAGTAAGTTCATCTAGCCTTCATGAAAATCTAATCCCTCTTGCAAAAGTGTAATTGGATCCTCAAGGAACTTTTCTATATGATTTATTTGTAGTTTGGATGAAGGAGAGAGGAGATTGAGTCCATCAAAGCTTGAGAGCTTGGAGCCACAAAACACCTTCTTGTTGATCCAACTTTTTAAAACTTGAGGTAGGGATTTAATGCCTCATTCTTACATATGTGATGTGTAACAAGGACTAGATTGCTACTAGAGAAGCCTTTTTCAAGTGTTGGTTACATTTATGGAAGAAAATAGGAGTTATACACATGTATATATATATGTATAGGTTAAGAGAGTGAAAGTGGTGTTTTGATCCATAACTTGACTTTTGGTTGATGAAAACTCAAATTCATAATTTTGTTTGGTGCCTAAGAACCTTGTGTTGATGTTAGAAACATGGAACTTTAGGTATTTTTATGTTAACTTGGTCAATTTGAGGTCCTAAGGGTGAAAAATCATGAAACTAGAAAATAGAGTATGGGGCCCATAACTTGGACCAAGCTGTGGGCGCCCAAGCCCCTTGGGTGCACATGGCGTTGGGTGCCTAAGCCCCTTGGGCGCACAAGGTGTTGGGTGCCCAAGCCCCTTGGGTGCATGGCTGAGTGTCAGCTTGGGCACTCACCGAGCTTAGGTCATTTTCCTAATTTTGTTTACTTTGACCTTCTACCTTGGTTTATGAAAGATTTTAGTAACATGTTTTTGCATGAAACTTTATTTGATTAATTGCACTGATTTGAAAACGGGAAATGTGTTTTAAAAAGTGATTAAGGATTGGTTATCTTAAGTTAATGGGATTTAACTTGTAATGGTGAATGAATGTTACCTTAAATGAGATGGATTGGAAGATTACTTTGAGATAAGAGTCTAAATCGAGTAGAATTGTGATTATGTCTTAATATAAACTAAATGTTGAGGTATATAAACATGTGATTGATTAGTAAATCATGAATTGACAAAGAGACTTAAATTCATAAGGGTGTTAAATGTTGAATTTGTAATAAGGTTGATTAATGTCGATGCGTGAGAAACCTTGGGATGAACCGAAACGTTGACATGTGTTGTTAGATAGTATATGATGTTGAATATGAACATGTGATAGATGAAAATGGAAAGTGATGAATGGTTCTTTGTGTGCCGGGGGCCATGGTGGGGTGCAAAAATAGGAAGGGTCTTGAGGTTACCCTCGGGTTGAGAGTCCCGGAACCTGCGCAGGGTTTGGTGTCAATGCCAGTGGGTTAGGAGCCCACAACATTGTGTGTGTTTTGGCTCCTCGTGGCCCTGGACGGCGATCCTACACGACGACGTCGATTTATCATTTCCGTTGGGTATTGGCCCATAGAAGATGATAACGAGTATGCACCCATCCCTCGATGACTTGTGTGGTTATAGTTATGCAATGCGATGATGAATAGATGATAATGTGGATATGGTTATTTGTTTGAATGATGGTTAGATGGTAAAGTGATGATGAAATGTGATTTGAATTAAGGATTCAATTGCAAAATATGAACATTAACTGAAATTGAATCTTAAAGTATGACATTGATGAATGAATATATGTTTTCACTTAATTTGGCTACTGGTTGTGTAAATGAAATGTTATGATTTTAGAAATTGTTGTAGTGGCTAACCTTACCTGAATAGCATTGCATGATCAAATTTGCATATCATTTATGTTTGTTTGAGACATTATGAGAACAAGTGGGCCCGTGCTCACGTCCCTACAGATTTTGATGCAGGAACATGTCATAATAATTAGGTGGGCTAATGGGATTGGACTGGAAGTAGGTGCATGAGCCCTACTAAGATTAGCAAGCTCTCGGTCATTTAGTATAATCTCATTTGGGATTGTAATATTGTATTATACTAGACTTATTAGATTTGGTTGTAAATGCCTTAAGGCCCAAGTTATGTATTAATGGAAATGGTGTATGGGGTATGTGACCTGGCAATAGTCAAGGTTAAACTTATGTTATCATATCTTATGTCTTGGACTCACTAGTTTACATTGCGTTGCTCTGATCATGGGTTGGTTATGTTAGTGCATGGTATGTATGTTTATCACTCACCCCTCGAGTCGTGAGATTCGGGTCGTGATAGGTTGGTACCAGAGCACTAGGTTTGAATACCTAGGGACATGGGAAGTCTTGCATCTCATATTGCATGCTTAAATGTAATATAATTGAATTTGATCTTAGAATCTAATTTGTCTTGTTTAAAATTATAAATGGGAATAGAAAAAGGGGAGAGCAGTGGTACTAAAGCCTAATCAATTGAGGAAGAGATTGAGTGGCCTGATGACGATATCTTTACCCAAGTGACAACTGAGGGTTTAATCGAGGCTTAACCCCAGAATATGACAGAGGATGTGGAAGAGATAAGCAGAGTGTCAGCAACAATAGGTCATCAAATGGTGTCTTACCATGGGATGCCATATCTAGTTCAATATCCAACACCTTACCCATACTAGAGTGCGATGCCTTATCAGATGCCTGTTCAGTTCCAGTCTGCCTACCCGATGATGGTAGTACAGAATGTGACTGTGATTGTACCTATCTTTTTTAGCAAATCCAACCACGACACCAAGTGTAATGATAGAACCCAACCTAAGCAGTTAGAATGTTAATTCACAGGAAGCTAGCACTAATGTTGGGGAGATGGATGAAAGCTCTAGTAGTGAGGAAGATCGTCTGTGAGAAGCATGTGGGGGCTGTCGTAGGTGGGGGCATATACGTTATTGGTGCCCTAGGCAATGTATTAAATGTTGTACTTATTGTGGCAGAAGGAGGCACACTCATAGCTTTTGCCCATATCGTAGAATTTGAGATGTAAGAATGTAAAGGGAAAATTTTGGAAAGATAATTCCCTTAGTAGTAATCGGAATGGTTGATAGTCTAAGGACTTATGTTATGTTATGCACTCTTTTAACTTCAGTCAGTAGAGTAACTTGAGATCTTGTAATGTTGGAACTTCTGTGGTAGTGCTAATGGAAGTAAGATGGTGTTGTTATGTTGAACCTTTATAAATGTATTGAACTATTATATTATGACTATGAGATGAAGTTATGCTCTATCACAATCTTAGATATCGAACTAATATTGTTATTTTATGCTTTGATTTACCTTAGACAAAATGCTGCCGCGTGAGATGGGAGTTAGGGGCCAAGGCCGAGGTAATGGTTGAGGTCGAGGCAGGGGTAGAGGAAGGGAACATACGCCTGTTCAGCAAGAACAGGAAACACATCAAAGTACAGTGGCTGAGGCACCATCTATTGGACAACAGAATGACTTAGGAGAGGAGGAGGTGTAGTCAAGGGCACTAGAGATTCAGTAACCAGCAGCTATGGACGCCGGGGCGGTGTTACAACAATTGGCGGCAGCTATGGCCGCAATAGCAGGTGGGGCTCGAGTTGGACCCCAGTCACAAGTACAGGCAGGCCCGACTGCTTTAGAGAAATTCACGAGGATGAAACCTCCAACATATGATGGTGTGGCTAACACTGATGTGGCAGAACAATTCTTGGAAGAAAGTGAGAAGATATTAGTTGCAATAGAGATTACTGATCCTTCTACTCGTATTATGTTGACTGTATTTCAACTAGTGGGAAGAGCATCAGCTTGGTGGTCTAGTTTAAAGAACACGGGAGGATCAGTGGGTCTCACTTAGGAAAGGTTCAAGGAGAAGTTCAGGGACCACTTCTTCCCTCAATCTTTAAGAGATGCTAAGAGGGAGGAATTTGTTGGGTTAATACAAGGGACTATGTCAGTATTGGAGTATGAAAGGAATTTTTCAGACTTATCGAAGTATGAGCCTGAGTTGGTCTCTACTGCTCATTTGAAATGCAGGAGATTTGAAAGGGGATTGAGATCGACTCTAAGGAACAAGATGGTGATATTAGGGCTAGAAGACTATGAGACCTTGATAAATCGAGCTATGACGGTGGAAAGAGATTTGAATGAAACCAAAATCATTTACGAAAGTCGGTGAGGCAAGACCATGGGGACTCAGCAAGAAGGAGTTAGCAGAAAAAGAGTTAAGGGTAACTCCCTAACTTCGCAGATGCAATTATCCTACTAGGAGAGTAAAGCACCCAAACCATCAAGGAAATTGGAAAGCACTTCTCAGAGATTGATTATATGTTTTAACTGCAAGCAACCGGGGCATAAGAATACTGAATGTCCTAAGGCCAAAAGACAGAATGAGTCAATAAGGGAGATGAGAATGGATTTGTTAGAGAGGATATAGTGTGTTATTGGTGTGGGAAGATGGGGCATATCCAGAAGTTTTGCCCTTAGAACCAGCGAGGTAGAGGAAAAGGATGGCATAACCTGGATAATGGTTACAAGGAGCCTGCCCATCGACCTCCCAGTCAGTATAGCAGCAGTATCAGTAGAGAAGTGTTTCGCAAGGGACAATACAAACTGTGACATCACAACAATCGAGGGTGAACTCACAGGGACAGAGGTTTGGTCAACCACAAAATATCCAGACACAGGGTAGGGTGTTTGTAGTGACACAGCACGAGGCGCTAGCTGAGCCTATGGTGATAAAAGCTTTTTTTCGTGTCTATTCATCAAGTGTTATTGTGCTTTTAGACACAGGAGCATTCCATTCATTTATCGCTGCATCATTTGCACATGCTTTCGGAATAGATGTTAGCCCCTTGGAATTATTTTTACGTGTTGAGACCCCTGTAGTGGGATTTTCTTCCTTAACTCGAGTGTGTAAAGGGTGTGAATTAAGGGTAATCGATGTTTTTGATGAACGAGAGTTCATCTCAAATTTTGATTTAATTGTATTGGAGATGAGGGGTTTTGATATCATACTTGGGATGGATTGGCTTATGTCCTACCAAGCTATGATTGATTGTCATAAACGAAAGGTAACCTTAACCACGTTGGAGGGAGATCAAATTCACTTCTTTACAGACTGATGTGAAATACGAGAAGAGTCGCTCATGAAAAGTCAGGGAAAGGATTAATTATGTAGTTTGTTTGCTTGCATGGTTATAGAAGAAGAGGACGGGGAACAAAGAGTTAAATTGCCTAGAGTGGTGAATGAATTTCCTGAGGTATTTCTTGAGGAGATATCCGGTTTGCCACCTGAACGGGAAGTAGAGTTTTGTATTGATCTGGTTCCAGGCACAGAACCCATCTTCATTCCACCTTACAGGTTAGCACCGGAAGAGTTAGTAGAGTTGAAAACACAAGTGGAAGAGTTATTAGTTAAGGAATTCATCCAGCCAAGTACATCACCTTGGGGTGCGCCGACATTATTTGCAGCTAAGAAGGATGGGACCTTGAGATGTGCATTGATTACAGGAAATTGAACAGGGTGACTATCAAGAATAGATAACCGTTGCCAAGAATTGATGACTTATTTGATCAATTGAAGGGATCATTGGTGTTTTCTAAGATTGATCTACGATCTGGGTACCACCAGGTGAGAATAAGAGAAGAAGACATTCCAAAGATGGCATTCAGGACTTGGTATGGTCATTACGAGTTTCTAGTTATGCCATTTGGTTTGACAAATGCACCGGCAGTCTTTATGGACTTGATGAATCGAGTCTTCAGAGATTATCTCGATAAGTTTGTGGTGGTATTCATAGATGATGTCTTGGTGTATTCTAAGTCAACAGAAGAACATGAACAACATTTGAAGCTCGTACTACAAAGGTTAAAGGATCATCAGTTATATGCCAAGCTGAGCAAATGTGAGTTCTGGCTTAGAAAAGTTAAATTTCTAGGACATGTTATCTCGGAGGAAGGAGTAGCAGTGGACCCATCCAAAATTGAAGCTATTTTGGAATGGTCTCAACCAAAGTCCGTATTTAAGATCCGTAGTTTCCTCGGGTTAGCAGGATACTACAGAAGGTTTGTCTCAGATTTTTCTAGATTAGCAGCCCCCGTGACTAGATTAACCCGAAAGGGGATCAAATTTGAGTGGGATGATACATGTGAAAGGTTATTTCAAGAGATAAAAAGAAAATTGACTACTGCAGCAATATTAGTCATCCTAAAGAGAGGAGCCGATTACTTGATATATTGTGATATGTCACGGGGAGGACTTGGGTGTGTTCTTATGCAGAATGCGCGAGTGGTGGCATATGGTTCAAGATAGTTGAAGAATCATGAAAAGAATTATCCAGTACAAGATTTGGAGCTGGCAGCAGTAATGTTTGTCTTAAAGAGTTGGAGGCATTACTTGTATGGTGAGAAATTTGAAGTGTTCTCAGACCATATAACTCTGAAGTACATTTTACTTAGAGAGACTTGAATTTGAGGCAATGGCGGTGGATGGAGTACATGGATGATTATAACTTTGAATTGCATTACTATCCAGGTAAGGCTAATGTGGTTACAGATGCTTTGAGTAGGAAGAGCAGAAGTGCCATGGCTTGTGTAGCAATTAAAGAATGGGAAATGATGGGGGTACTGAATGAATTTGACTTGGAACTCAAAGAGGGAGAGGAACAAGGCATATTGAATACGATCGTCACCTAGCCAGCCTTAATCAATAGGGTAACTGAGGCTCAGAAGCTAGATGAGGAAGCTAATGATATTTGTACTAAAATAAAGGGGCGAGTGGATATTCCAAGCTGGACAGTAGGTGATGGTGAAGTGGTCAGATATCAAGGGAGAATCTTTGTCCCTTCCTCAGTTAGAGAGGAAGTTTTGAGAGAATTTCACCATTCCCGACTAACAGTGCATCCAAGCAATACGAAAATGTATCATGATTTAAAGAGGTAATTTTACTAGGTAGGAATGAAGAAAGATGTAGCGGAGTTTATTAGCAAGTGCCTAACCTGTCAGTAGGTGAAGACAAAGCATCAGAGACCTGTTGGATTGTTACAACCATTCCAATATCTAAGTGGAAGTAGGAGAATGTGACTATGGATTTTGTATCAGGATTGCCGAAGATAAAAAGAGGTTGTGATGCTATATGGGTGATTGTTGATCAACTGACAAAGTCGGCTCATTTCTTGTCAATGTGAATGACGAATTCAATGGGCTCTTTAGACCGATTGTATATCCGAGAAATTGTGAGGTTGCATGGGATGCCAGTGTCTATTGTCTCAGATTGGGCCTCTCGTTTTGTTTCCCGATTCTGGTAGAGTTTTCAAGCAACCATGGGGTCAGAGTTATGTTTCAGTACGGCTTATCATCCCCAAACTGATGGACAGTCGGAACGAACAATTCAGATTTTAGAATATATATTTCGAGCTTGTGTGATGGACTTTAAAGGAAGTTGGGAAGATCATTTTCCATTGGTAGAGTTTGCTTATAACAACAGTTACCAAGCTAGCATTGAAATGGCACCATTTGAGGCATTGTATAAGAGACCATGTAGATCATCGGTGTGTTGGGCACAAGTTGGAGAAATAGCCATGATTGGGCCAGAGTTAGTTCACGAAACTAATGAGAAGATCAAGGTAATTAGGCAAAGACTAGAGATAGCATGCAGTCGCCAGAAGAGTTATGCGGATCAAAGGAGGAGACCTTTGGAGTTTCAGGTAGGGATCACGTATTCCTAAATGTGTCACCAAGAAAGGGACAGTTCAAATTTAGTAAGTAAGGGAAGTTATCTCCCAGGTATATCGGCCCATTTGAAATATTAGCAAGAGTTGGGGAGGTTGCTTACCGGTTGGCACTGCCACCCCAAATGTTTATGTTACATAAGTACATTCCAGACCCTACACATGCTAAATTGGCCTAAATTAGAAATAGACTCAGATGTGAAGTATGAAGTTCAGCTGGTTCAGATTTTGGATACTCGAGACCAAGTGCTTTAGGGTAAAACAATTCCATTGGTTCGAGCAATGTGGAAACACCATGGGGTGGAGGAATCAACGTGGGAGCGTGAGTTCAAGATGCGGGAACGGCATCCACAATTGTTTATTTAAAGTTATGTTATGTATTAAATTTCAAGAACGAAATTCTTTTGTAGGGGGAGAATATAATACACCAGACTTTGTATTAACTTAAACTTATGGTTTTGGCATCTTTTGGAAGGGATATTATGTTAATTTAGTGAAATGGATCATTAATGGTACTTTAGAGTTGGGAACTTTGAAAGAGATAAGCCAAATACCCTATAGTTGGCATTTTAGCCAAGTGCAGGGAAAAAGGCACCTTGGGCGCACAAGGCATTATGCGCCTAAGGTCTTGGGCGCATAAGGCATAGGGCGCCCAAGGTCTTGGGTGCCCACTTGAGAAGGCATGGGCACCCAAGGTGCAGTAGAATTGACAGGTATGAATTGCTCTGCATTTTTCAACCGATCCCTCTCCCCTATGAACCTATATCTAGCTAGGGGTGATGAGAGGATCTGAAATTCACTATTTGGGGGATAAAATAATTGGCTTAAATGTATATTTTATTGATATGATGCAAGAGAGAGAGAGAGGTATTGTGGGGAGAGGAGGAAACCGGGTGAAGAAGCAAAAGAAGAACAAAGAAGGAGAAGAAGAGAACCGGGTGGAATTCTTGAGAGTAAATTCATCTAGCCTTCATGAAAATCTAATCCCTCTTGCAAAAGTGTAATTGGATCCTCAAGGAACTTTTCTATATGATTTATTTGTAGTTTGGATGAAGAAGAGAGGACATTGAGTCCATCAAAGCTTGAGAGTTTGGAGCCACAAAACACCTTTTTGTTGATCCAGCTTTTGACAACTTGAGGTAGGGATTTAATGGCTTATTCTTATCTATGTGATGTGTAACAAGGGCTAGATTGCTACTAGAGAAGCCTTTTTCAAGTGTTGGTTACATTTATGGAAGAAAATAGGAGTTATACACATGTATATATATATGTATAGGTTAAGAGAGTGAAAGTGGTGTTTTGATCCATAACTTGACTTTTGGTTGATGAAAACTCAAATTCATAATTTTGTTTGGTGCCTAAGAACCTTGTGTTGATGTTATAAACATGGAACTTTAGGTATTTTTACGTTAACTTGGTCAATTTGAGGTCCTAAGGGTAAAAAACCATGAAACTAGAACACAGAATATGAGACCCGTAACTTGGACCAAGTTGTGGGCGCACAAGGGAGACATAGTCGGGCACCTAAGCCAGATGGGCACACAAGGTATTGAGCGCCCAAGCCCCTTGGGTGCACGGCTGAGTGTCAGCTTGGGTGCCCACCGAGCCTAGGTCATTTTCCTGACTTTGTTTACTTTGACCTTCTACCTTAGGTTTATGAAAGATTTTAGAAACATATTTTCACATGAAACTTTATTTGATTAATTGCATTGATTTAAAAATGGGAAATGTGTTTTAAAAAGTGATTAAGGATTGGTTATCTTAAGTTAAGGGGATTTAACTTGTAAGGGTGAATGAATGTTACCTTAAATGAAATGGATTGGAAGATTACTTTGAGATAAGAGTCTAAATCGAGTAGAATTGTGATTATGTCTTGATGTAAACTGAATGTTGAAGTATATGAACATGTGATTGATTAGTAAATCATGAATTGACAAAGAGACTCAAATTCATAATTGTGTTAAATGTTGAATGTTTAATAAGGTTGATTAATGTCGATGCGTGACGAACCTTGGGATGATCTGAAACGTTGACATGTGTTGTTAGATAGTATATGATGTTGAATATGAACATATGATAGATGGAAATGGAATGTGATGAGTAGTTGTTTGTGTGCCAGGGGCCGTGGTGGGGTGCAGAAATAGGAAGGGTCTTGAGGTTACCCTCGGGTTGAGAGTCCCCGAACCTACGCAGGGTTTGGTATCAATGCCAGTGGGTTAGCAGCCCACAACATAGTGTGTGTTTTGGCTCCTCGTGGCCCTGGACGATGATCCTAAACGACAACATCTATTCATCATTTCTGTTGGGTATTGGCCCATAGAAGACGATAACAAGTATGTACCCATCCCCCGATGA
Organism: Vitellaria paradoxa; assembly: GCA_019916065.1. Taxonomy (NCBI): domain Eukaryota; kingdom Viridiplantae; phylum Streptophyta; class Magnoliopsida; order Ericales; family Sapotaceae; genus Vitellaria; species Vitellaria paradoxa. Next base: position 52,891,972 of record CM034233.1, on the reverse strand, counting down.
CTTGTGTGGTTATAGTTATGCAATGCGATGATGAATAGATGATAATGTGGATATGGTTATTTGTTTGAATGACAGTTAGATGATAAAGTGATGATGGAATGTGATTTGAATTAAAGATTCAATTGCAAAATATGAACATTAACTAAAATTGAATCTTAAAGTATGACATTGATGAATGAATATATGTTTTCACTTAATTTGGCCACTGATTCTATAAATGAAATTTTATGATTTTAGAAATTATTGTAGTGGCTAACCTTACCTGAATAGTATTGTATGACTAGATTTGTATATCATTTATGTTTGTTTGAGACATCGTGCACACAAGTGGACCCGTGCTCACGTCCCTATAGATTTTGATGCAGGAACAGGCCATAACAATTAGGTGGGCTAATGGGATTGGACTGGAAGTAGGTGCATGAGCCCTACTAAGATTAGCAAGCTCTTGGTCATTTAGTATAATCTCATTTGGGATTGTAATGTTGTACTGTACTAGACTTATTAGATTTGGTTGTAAAGGCCTTATGGCCCAAGTTATGTATTAATGGAAATGGTGTATGGGGTATGTGACTTGGCAATAGTCAAGGTTAAACTTATGTTATCATATCTTATGTCTTGGGCTCACTAGTTTACGTTACGTTGCTCTGATCATGGGTTGGTTATGTTAGTGCATAGTATGTATGTTTATCACTCACCTCTTAGGTCGTGATATTTGGGGCGTGACACAAGGTCATAATGCTGGTCACAATAATCTGACTCGCTGAAGGTCTCATTACTCTCAATATACTCACTATCAGTCTCAATGCTATCAGTGTCAGGCACATCTTCAAGTGGTAGCATATCATCATAGTCAGAAGGTGAACTCTCCTCAGATCCTACTGTGGTCTCAATGTCAGTGTCATAAGTGGGTGCATCAGACCACTCAACATATATGTCTATCTCAACCCACTCCATGCGTAATAGAAATTCTAAGTCAGCATCATCCCACCCTTGCCCCTCAAGGAATTGGTATGCTTTCATATGGACTAAGGGAGGGGAAATAAACGGGAGAGGTAGGGAAATACTCTCTTCGAAACACTTATCAAGCCACTTATCCAAGTTAACCTCAAAGCTCTCTGAATCACTCTTATTACTCGATATATCTATTATAGGTTCCCACTTACATTTATGACCAATTAAAGTACTAATTTTCTCCTTCTGGTCTAATGTATTCATTCTAAAATCAAACATGATGAACATGTTTTTAACATAAAATATATAAAGAACATAATGATACACTCAATAAGACATTGCCAAGCATTTAGTAAATAGCGAAGCCAAGAGATAAATGAATATAAATAACAAATAAGAAATAAAAGCCAAAATAGGGTCATGAAATAAAAATATCATATGCCAATACAGTTATAACCCAAAATATATATACAGAACAAAATTAAAGAGCTTTAGGATTACAAATTATAATAAGAAGCACAAATCCTAAACTCTTAAAACTACAAAATGCCAAAATAAAAAGATTGATAAAAGAAAACAAAGACGAATCACTGCGATGGTGGAGGAGGATGAGTGTCCCTCAAGTAGTCCAAAATAGTCTAAAGAAGATGGCTATGCTCTTGCTGAGTCTACTGAAGCTGTAGAAGAGTCCATCTATCATCTTCTCTGTTCTGTTCCAAATGAGTCATCCGCTCTGATAACTTTCCCAATTGGGCAACTAACTCCTCATTGGACACTGATTGCTCACTACCTCATCTTCCTAAGAATGGGAACTATCACTTTCCCCATCTTGAGTGGATTAGTTCTTCATCTTTTCAATCTAACTAGATTACCCTTGGACTTAGCATAGGAGATGATATTGAAAGGCTGAAGACCCACAGCAATGGGTAACTCATCAGGAATCAAAGCACCTTGCCTCCTAAAAATCTCAGTAAGTGCTTCCCCAAATGGTAACATGAACTGACCCCTTGGATGCTTAAAAGTATGGATAATCTGATGCCAAATGTATGAGGGTAAGTCTATTGTCAGCACTGTCCCAATAGCATAGATAAGTCTTGCCCTGAGTGGGCTGTAATCTGAATTACAGTTCTGAGGGAGAAGATTCATACAAGAGAACATATGTAAAGCCCAATACTTATCATTTAGTGCAAATACTGGCTTTTTATACTCCCCCATCCACTCTTGACCCTCTAATAAAATTTCAGTAGCTATGATAAGTAATGGCAGGGTGCCATCAGAAGGACAAGTAAATTTGGGATTTGAGACATGAGGTAGCTGAAAAACATGTATGAAGTCATCCGATATGAGAACTATCTCAACCTCTCGAACCTAACTAACAATTCGTTCCTGACCTCTTCTTTGAACCATAGAATTCTATTTGACATTGGCCAAAAATTCTCTATCTAAGTCCACAATACATCGGGCATAAAACTTAGTAATATGAATCCATTGTCATCCCTCAAAATTTTGCTTGAGCATGAATTTCTCAGTATGAAATTGATCAATCTGGCAATATCTCTCTATTACTACTAGTTTATATACCCAAACATCATCATATTTTGGTTTAGTTTCATTCTTCCAAAACTGACTCCTATCTAAGGAAGTTAACCCTAGTTGCCTATTAACAGCATGTTTGACTCTTGGGCCTATGACAAACTACAAAAGGAAGGAAAATATTTGTTGAATTAATCATAGAAGCACAATTGCCTATGTCCACACAAATTTAATGGCCTAGTTTAATAGTCAAAAATTAAAACATTAAGTTTTCAAAAGTGGGTCATTGTGTGCCTAAGTGACAACACGGTAGCCACATAGAACTGGTCCATAGAAAACATTTGGAAAGTGAAATCATAAAGAAAAACAAGTATCAGGCAAAAGAGAAATTGATAAAAGTGAGTAGTACATAATGAACCCATGGACCAAATTTGTCAAAATGGTGTAAGAAAAATAACTTTATTAGAATAATCACCACCAAAAGAATGTTTGAAACCCACAGTAAGACTCAAATTTAGTTGAAATCAGAACCCTCATTGAGCATGAAGTTGGGTTTAAAGAAAAATGGAATTTGTGCAAACTAGGGTTTAAAAGATAAGTGGAACTCACCTATGATCAGAAATAAGGGGGATTTGGAACTGAAATCCGACCAAAAACTTGCAGAGATGCCTGGGTGTGAAAGAATCGATGATGAATTGAAGCTTTTGTTGAGAAACGATTAGAATGAATGGTAAAGAGCTTGGGGTTAAAGTTGCGATGGGGTGCTTTAAGGAGACGCAGGGTCCAGACTACCCGTGAGGTGTCCGGACCAGAGTAAGTCCAGGTGGGATTTTTTTATGAGGTATACACATTGTGATCTCAACCATCGATTGAGGTGTCTGGACCAAAGAACTGAAATTCAAGCTAATGTTATGAGCCAAAAAGAGTTAAGCCTAAGTGTTACGACTCGATTCAATGTAAAAATTAAAAACTACTCTAAACCTAATTAATATACAACTAATACAACATTCCAACTATGAATTACTCACAAGGTGGAAGATCCAAAAGATTCCATGATTTGACTAATCCAATGAAATTCTCTAAGTAATGATTGAGGTGATACCCATTTACTTTAGACCGATTCCTATTCTTCTGATTTTCTATTTCAATGGCCCCATGTTCCGAAACATGTTTCATGATAAATGGGCCAAACTGTTTAGATTACAGTTTGCCTAGAAATAAGTGAAGTCGTGATCAATAAAGAAGTACCTTTTGACCTTCATGAAAAGAACATCTTGCAATATATTGATCATGTACTTTCTTCATCTTTTCTTTAGAGATCTAAGCATTCTCATAAGCATCATTCCTCAATTCCTCCATTTCTGCAATCTGGAGTTTACAGTGAAGTCTGGCCTCATCAATATTAGCATTGAATTATTTAATGGCCTAGTATGCCTTATGCTCTAATTTGACAGGCAAATGGCACGGCTTCCTATAAACCAATCTATATGGTGACATCTCTAGGGTTGCTTTATAAGCTGTACGATATATCTATAGGGAGTCAATCAATCGTTGTGACCAATCCTTACAATTTGGGTTAACTATTTTCTCAAAAATTTGCTTTATCTCCCTATTAGCAAGTTCTACCTGGCCACGTCTGTGGGTGATATGATGTGCTGACTTTATGGACCATACCATATCTGACTAATGGAGTTTCCATAAGACAATTGCAGAAGTGTTTATCTCTGTCACTAATAATTGCTCGGGGCACTCCAAAACATGAGAAAATATTCTTTGGAAGAATTTAAACATGACTTTGTGATCATTAGTTCTAGTGGCAACTGCTTCAACCCATTTAGAACCATAGTCAACCTCTACTAAAATGTATTCATATCCAAATGAAATTGGGAAAGGGCCCATGAAGTCTATTTTCCTAATAATCAAACACTTCCAAATGAGAGTAGGGGTAAAGGCATCATGTTTCTATGCGTTAAACTTCCTAAGCATTGGCATCTATCACAAGTGGTGCAAAAATGATGAACATCTTTGAATAATGAGGGCCAATAGAATCCACATTGGAAGATTTTTGCTGCTATTTTGTTTGTGGAAAAATGGCCACCACAAGCTTGGGAGTGGCAGAATTTAAGTATACCTGGCACTTCCCACTCAGGAATACAACGTCGAATCACTTGATCGGGGCAATATTTGAACAAGTAGGGATCATCCCAAAAGAAAACTCTAACATTTCGTAAGAATTTTCTTTTTATCTTTAGAGCTCCATTCGTTTGGGATTTGTCCTGTCACAAAGTAATTAGCAATATTAGCATACCACGGGGAGTGGAGGCTATTATTACTTCTACATTAAATAATTGTTCATCTTGGAAACTATCATTTATTTGAGCTTCATCATTTGGGTAAGCTTCTACCGGTAAACATGACAAGTGATCTGCTACTACATTTTCAACACCTTTCTTATCTCTTATCTTAAGGTCAAACTCTTGCAAGAGTAAAATCCAACGAATTAATCATGGTTTGGCCTCTTGTTTGGTTAACAGGTATTTAAGAGTTGAATGGTCTGTGAATACTATAACTGTTGAACCAATGAGATAAGAATGAAATTTCTTAACGGCAAAGACACCTGCTAACAATTCCTTTTCAGTTGTCGTGTAATTTTTTTGCGTATCATTCAGAGTCTTACTTGCATAATAAATAACATGCGCCTTTTTATCTTTCTTTTGTCCTAACACAGCTCCAATGGCATGGTCACTTGCATCACACATAAGTTCAAATGGAAGTGACCAATCAGGAGATTAAAGTATAGGGGGCTGTAGTTAGGCAAACCTTGAGTTTGTCAAATGCTTTCTAACACTAGGGAGTCCATTCAAATGGTGTGTCTTGTGTCAATAATTAACACAAAAGCCTTAAAATCTCACTGAATGATTGAATGAACCATCAATAAAACCCAGCGTGCCCCAGAAATGATCGTATGTCTTTCACAGATTGAGGAGTAGAAAGTTTTTGAATCAATTCTACCTTAGCTTGATTCACTTGGATGCTTTCTTTAGAAACTACATGCCCTAACACAATGCCTTGGGTCACCATAAAGTGGCATGTTTCCCAATTTAACACTAAGTTCTTTTTCTCACATTGTGTCAAAACCAGATCAAGGTTCTTTAAGCACTGCTTGAATGAATCACCATATATTGAGAAATCATCCATGAATACCGTAACAATTTCTTCCACCATTTCGCTAAAAATACTAATCATGTAGCGCTGAAAGGCGGCCAGAGCATTGCAAAGGGCAAAGGGCATCCTTTTATATGCAAAGGTACCAAAAGGACAAATAAAAGTAGGTTTAGCTTTATCTTTTAAGGCAACCTTTATTTGTTATACCCCGAATAGCCATCTAAGAAATAATAATACATATGTCCAGCTACTCTTTCTAAAACTTGATCTAAGAATGGAAAAGGAAAGTAAAGACTCGTAACTATGTTGAGTTTTTTTTATAATTAATGCACACTCGCCAACCAATTTGGATTCGAGTTGGAATGAACTCGTTATGCTCATTCTGAACCACTCTAACACTTGATTTCTTAGGCACTACTTTTGTAGGACTCACCCATTTAGAATCTGAAATTAGATAAATCATTCCTATGTCAAATATTTTCAAAACCTCAGCTCTCACTACTTCTTTCATGTTCAAATTTAGTCGTCTTTGCATTTGATGAACTGGTTTGGCATCCTCTTCTAGGTATATACGATGTGTGCAAAGGAGCGGACTTATACCCATTAAGTCTACCACTAACCATCCTAAAGCTCTCTTGTGATTTCTCAAAAGATTAGCTAACATTTGCTCTTGATGGGTGGTCAATTCTGAAGAAATGACTACTGAGTAGGTTTTTCCTTCTCCTATAAAAGCATATTTCAAGTCATGAGGTAGGGGTTTTCTATCAGGACTTGGAGCTTTTACTTCTGATGATTTTGCTTTATTCAAAAGTGGTCCCAAGTTTCAAAGGCTGGTACCTATATTCCTATATACATGATTGGGCATATCTTCATCCAATCAACAACTGCTCCTAATTCATGGTTGATATCATGGAATTCAATTTCTCCTTAATAAAGCAAATTGCCTTTTCTAAAGGATCCTCAATGAATTCATGATCAATATAATCCTGGACTATAGTTTCAACTAAGTCTACTTCTTGTACATCAGGCACCTCTTTTGGTTGTTTGGTGACATAAAAGATATTCATTTCAAATTTAATATTGCAAAAGACATTTTCGTGGATCCATCCCTACAATTGATAAGAGCATTCAATGTTGCTAAGAATGGTCATCCAAGAATTACCGATGTCTAATTTAGTGCAGATAAACTGGTAAGTGGTTGAGTATCCAAAATTATAAAGTCTATTGGGAAATAAAAGTTTTCCATTTGAACCAGTACATCTTTAACTCTACCACGTGGGACTTTAACTAATCGATCTACAAGCTGTAGAGTCACATGGGTAGATTTTATTTCTCCTAAATCCAATTGTTCATACATGAAATAGAAGAGTAAATTTACACTTACCCCTAAATCAAACAATGCTCAACTAATATAGTACTTCCATATGTAGCAAGAGATAGTAGGACAACCAGGTTCCTCATATTTCAGGGGTGTACGACATTGTAATATGGCACTTGCTTGCTCCATGAGAAATGCTTTTTCTTTTACATTCAATCCTCTATTTGTAGTACATAACTCTTTTAGGAACTTAGCATATGAAAGGATTTGCTTAATTGCATTAAGGAGAGGTATATTAATTTTCGCCTGCTTGAATACCTCTAGCAATTTGGCTGCTTAGGCTTCCTTCCTAGCTTTTAAGAATCTTTGGGGAAATAGTGCTTTAGGAACATATTCCCTAGGCACTAGCATTGGTTCTTCTTCTTTTTCTTTCTTCTTCTCCTCTTTTTCTTCCTTTCTATCCTCTTTTTCGGACTCCCCATCATCAATTACAATTGGCTGTTTTCCTACCCTCTTATTATCTCCTAACATCGGCTTAGGTTCCAACTCTTCCCTAGTCTCAACCTCCCTAAGGTGAATGGTTTTATCTATAACTTTACCATTCCTAAGCATCATGATGTTTTGTACTTGTTCAACATTCCCAGGCACATTAGAAGATCCTTTAAATTGTTTGGCTTGAGCTACTGGATTTGGACGAGGTTGAGTAGGAAATTGACCCTTTGGTTATGCAGTCAATGTTTGAATTAAGAGGGTCAATTGACTCCTGATGTCATCCAAAGTTCTATTATTTTAGGCCCAAAGTGAAGATTGTGTATTCATAAACTGTTGAAGTGTCTCTTCTGTGGATCTCTTGTTTAGGGAAATGTATGGAGTATGTGATGGTCCCACATTCTAAGACAATCCTGAACTATTGATTGGAACCTGAGAAACTAAAGAGGGAGAAGCATGATAAGGTTGTGGTATTTGGGCTCCCTCATTCCTCTAACTGAAATTAGGATGGTTCCTCACAATCAGATTATATATCTTAGAATAAGGATTTCCCCCTAAATTTTATCCACGATATGGTGGGCAGTATTGATTTACAGCATGAATTGGGAGTTCACTAGCTGGCTGATCTTACATAACCTCTCTGCAAATCGGGATACTAGGACAATCATCAGTCCTATGAGTGTGGCTATATCACACAATGCAGTAGACATTTACAACAGGTTCCTTTATAGCCTATGTTTCCTTTTTAATTTTTCGGGTTTTAATTTCTCTTGTGAGTGTTGTTAGTTTTGCCTTGAGGTCATTAGTTTCACTCAATTGGTGCATATCTCTACTTAGGGTGACACTAGTAGCTTGGGTGTTTTGAGATCCTATGATATCCCAGGTTTGTGCATTCTCAGCTAAGAATTCAAAATATTCATAAGCCTTCTCGGGTGCTTTACTATAAAACTGCCCATTGCACATGGTTTCCACAAACTGTTTTAATCGTGGCATCAGTGATCCATAAAAGATACTGGCAAGTCGCCAAACTTCAAATTCGTGGTATGGGCAAGAATGCAAGAGAGTTTTGAACCTCTCCCAACATTGGTAAAAGGTTTCACCATGTTATAGGGCAAAATTCAAAATTTGATGCTGTATAGCATCAGTTCTATTAGGAGGGAAAAACTTCTTTAAGAACTTAGCTTGCCTTTCATCACATGTACGAATGGAATTAGATAGTAAAAATTCAAACCATCTAGCAGCTTTATCTTTCAAGGAAAACAAGAAAAAGCTTAAGGAACACTAAATCTATTGGGCATCCTTGATCCTTAATTGTGACACAAATGTTCCTAAATCAAGTAAGGTGATTGTATGGATTTTCAGAGTCCATACCATGAAAAGTAGGTAACAATTGTATCATGCCAGGTTTGAAATTGAAGGCTCTCAGATTTTCTGGCTAGACTATACAAGATTTAGGAGTATGCCTATCTTGCTGTAAGATATCCCTCATGGAATATCTAGCAGTAATGGCTTGATTTTTAGCCATCTCTAGGGTTGGAGTAGGAGATCTAGGAATTTGAAATTCTACAAATTTGAAATCCAACGAAAAGATTCTTAGGTTCAAAAGGAGGATCTAAGGGTTTAGGATGTCGTAATCTAACGTCTTCTCCATGAGTCTAAACACTCATATACTAAGAAAAACAAGTGTTGTAAAGATACTGTGGTTCGAACCACTAAACTAGGTGTCTGGACCACAGAGAGTTACTCTGGGTACTTAGAGAGAAACTTGAAAACTTTTTAGAAGGTAACAAACTAACTTGAAAATAAAAGTAACCTAAAAACTAAAATTTGGCTCCCCGGCAACGGTACCAAAAACTTGACCACATCTAATTATTGTGTCTAAACTAACCCCTAAGTGCAAGAGTGTGCGATGTAATTTTAACTCGGTGAGACCAAGGTTGAATCCATAGGAAATCCAAGTTTTAGTTTCTAGGTTGTAAAAATTTATTAATCCTAAATTTAATAAGGTTTAGAAATTTGAAGAATATTAAGTTTCTAGGTTTTGGAAAATAAAAACAGTTCTCCACCAAATATTCAAATAAAAGGATTTAAAAAAATGTTTTGGGTTCAATAAAGACTACGAATAGCGGAAAATTACTCAAACAAGGAATAAACTAAAAAAGAAAATACGTTCAAAATTTAAAACAATAATTAATTAACTACGGAGATGATTCAAATGACAATTAAACAATTAAATAAGATTCTTGATTTAGCTCTCAATTCCAGGTGGGTCGATTACTTCACAAAATGATGTGCATGCTACTACAATCTATAGGTCATGTAAAGGAACAATTAGATTGAAAAGATATTTTCACTTAAAATCCGTTGTTTCCCAAAACATAGTTTTATACACTTGTTTAGGATTATAAAACCAGAACATGTTCTTTGATATTACTTTGGTCCAAATCTAATTTTTTTTATTTCAAAAATATCAATACAAAGTTTTTAATCGAAAGTTCTTACCAATGATTACAGAGAATGTAGTTAAGGATTTTTGTTTTTGAACGTTTTTGAAACAAATAAAATCAGATCTGAAAAGTGTAGATCCCTACATATATGTTTTCACAAAATAGGCATAAGATCTATGCTCATCATATTGTTTGTAATAACCTAACCTAACCTTCCTTGATCTGTTAAATCAAGAAGAATAGGTTTAAGCTAGCATGATTTCAAGATTCATAACAATTAATAAATAAGCAGATCAATGAATATATGAAAAAATATTATTGAACCAATAAATGAGAGAACCGTACTTTGAAACTGAATTGGACGCTAAACTATAAAAAATGATGTTAAGTCCAAATGTTGTTAATTGGCAATCTATGATCAAATAGAATTTATTGTACTTTTAGACTTAGTATAGGTTAAGACACTAGAGTCATAAGTCAAGTAGAATTCTAAATAGGCCTCGGAGAAATAGTTTCCATAATGGCTGGAAGTCTTGAAGTGGCTCGGACGTGATTATCACAGGAAGATCGCGGGAAGGCCGCGATTGGCCGCAGGATAAAGCCGAGAGCCAAAATCAGCAGTTTGGCCACACGGGAAGACTGCAGGAAGACCACTCTGACTCACAGGAAGACCACGGGAAGGCTGCAGGAGCACCCTTCCCGCGAGGTGACTTTGCTTAGCCTATTTTGCCCTATTTCGAGCTCTGGTTTTTCCTATCTCTATATATATCTTTAGGGCGCACATTCAAGTGTAGAGACCAAGAGAATTTACATCAAGTTCGAGAGGAAAAAAAGTCTACAAGTTCTTTCAAATTGCTTAGCCAATATTTCAAGTGTTCGTGAGGTTCGAAAGAGTTTGAATCATTGAAGAGCTGAGGATTCAGCACGTGTGATAACCAAGGATTTAGTCTTGTGCCTTCGAGGAGTCGAACGGCTTTCACTGAAGGTGTTGGTGAATTGAGGAGTCGATCAAATGTCAATGTAGTATAGATTCGAGGAGTCGATCTATCATGTTGTTGAGTTTGTAACCAACTTTGTGTTATCAATGAAAGTTTTGTTTGAGGTTTCCCTTTGTGGGTTTCCTCATTCTGTTTATCACGCCTTCTATTATTGTGTGTTTGTGGTTGATTGTTTGGGATCGCTATCAGCATATTGTGAAATTTCAATTGGTATCAGAGCCGGTACGTTTTGTGAACAAAATGTAATCTTATGCTTTGCTGATGGATCCCCCAAGAGAAGGCGGTTCAGGCACGCGGCCTCCATGGTTTGATGGCACAAACTATGCATACTAGAATGTTCAAATGAGAGCCCATCCCATCTAATTGAATATCAACGTTTGGCTAGCCATTGAGAACTGTTAGGTAAAGCCAACCCATTCGGTTGACAACATGACGGTTGAAAAGCCTATGGATGTGTGGACCAGGGCTGAATAAGAAAAAGCTGAATAGAATTATAAAGCCCTAAGTTCTACTTTTTGTGCCGTTTCTGCTGATGAGTTCAGAAGGATTTCAAGTTGTGAGATAGCGAAAGAAGCTTGGAAGATTCTGGAGCTCACTCATGAAGGGAACTCGACAGTTAAGAAGTCCAAGCTCCAGAAAATTACTTCAGAATTTGAAAATCTAAAGATGGCTGAAGACGAACGGTTTGATAGTTTTTATGCAAAACTTAGCGATATAGTAAATACAAGCTTCAACCTTGGAGAACCTATTCCAAATTGAAAGATTGTGAGTAAGATTCTCCAATCACTTCCATTGTCCTTTCAAGCCAAGGTCACAGCTATTGAGGAAGCTAGGGATGTGGATTCCATAAGAGTTGAAGACTTGATTGGCTCTCTACAGACATATGAGGAAAATATGATTAAACCGAAGAAGATGAACAGAGTTGCCCTAAAGATAGTAAAAGAAGATGACTCCTCTTCCAATGATGATTCTATCCCTTCCATTGAAGAAGTTATACTGTATACAAAGAAGATTAGGAAGTTCTTTAAGAAGAAAGGTCAGAAATTGGAGAAGACCAAGAAGAATAAGAAAGCTAAGGGTAAGAAGTCTTCTGAAAGTAAGAAAAAGGAGAACAAGTTCAAAGGAGTAAAGTGCTATTAATGCTAAGGGTATGGATATATAGCTCAAGATTGTGGGAACAAGAAGAAGGTTCTGAATACTACCCTTGATGATACCGATGAATCAAGCACATCTTCATCTTCAGAAGACTACCCAGAAAACTTCACAGCTTTTATGGCAAGGAGCTCGGGATCTGTTAGCCCTAAAGACTCGTCTAGTTCCCAAAACTCAAAAGAAGACTCTTCAGAAGATGAATCAAAACATGAGGATGACAATGAAGAAGTGGACCTTCATGATCCCTATGAACAGTTGTTTCAAGATTTTCGAAGGTTTCATAAGCAAAACGAGAAGTTGACAGTAAAGAACAAGATATTAAAGAGAGAAAGAGACAGTTTGAAGGTTGCCCTAGAGGAGTTACAAACAAAGTATGAAGCACTGGAATCGAGCAAGAATTCTCAAGAAGAGTTGGTGGCAGCCCTTAGGAATAAGTTGGAGCAAAGAGAAACGGAAGTGAATGAGGCACAAGGGAAGATGCAATCTTTGCAGTCAAAGATGAATACGGCCTCCTCCAAACTGGATGACATTCTGGCGATTCAAAGAAGTCCAAAAGACAAAAGTGGACTTGGATACACTAGAGAGAAGCAGACCTCAGAAGATGCATCTACAAATAGTCAAAAGTCCAAGGTAATCAAGATTCAGCTTCCAAAGTCTGCTATAGTCAAAGAAGGGAAATCACCTGCTCAACCATCCAAGCAACTGAAAGGTAAACTACCTACACAAAAATCTCAGAAATTCCAAGGTATGCCTTTCACTCCTCAAAGAAAATTTGTCCCTATCTGTCACCATTGTGGTATTCCTGGACACATTAGACCAAATTGTCATAAGCTTTATGGTTTACCCATAACTTATGTAAATCAAAGAAGACCTATAAAATCTAATCACCAAAACCATACTACTCATTTCTTCAATAGGTTTAGTGTGTTAAACAACTATGATCCCTCCCTAATTTTAATTTTCATTTGAATAGGACAGCTAAAAACTCTTTTTATTCAAAAACACCTCGTTTTCATTAAGCTGGTCCTAAAACTCAAAAACAATCTGTCAAGAATAAATTTTCAAAAAATAAGGCTGTGAGGAAAACTTTGAAAACCAGAATTGCTTGGGTTAGAAAATCTGATTTAAATTATTTTTTAGTTCACACAACCTTAAAAGCTTTGAACTCAAATATGTGGTATCTTGACAGTGGCTGCTCATGACATATGAGTGGAAATAAAAGTTTGTTTTCTGATTTTCAAAAATTTGAGGGAAGTGTGGTAACTTTTGGTGATGGCAGTACATCCAGTGTTTTAGGCAAGGGTAATATTAAAACCCCAAGGCTAGAATGTTAGAAGGATGTACTGTATGTTGAAGGTTTACAGGCTAATTTGATTAGCATAAGTCAGTTGTGTGATCCCAAATTGTTGTTCACTTTTCAAAATCTATTTGCAAAATTATTGATTCTCATGGAAATATTGTTTTAATTGGCACTCGCACTACTAATAACTGTTATGGTGTATCCAATTCTAAAGATCTTATGTGTAATTTAGCAAGTTTGATTAAGTAAGACCTCTGGCACCAAAGACTTGGGCACATCAATTTTAAGGCGCTTAATCAATTGTCTAAGTCTGAGTTGGTTAGAAGTCTACCTAAATTGGAGAAATACCACAAAAGTGTGCGTGGGCCTTGTCAAATGGGTAAACAAATTAAAATTGCACATAAAAAGGTCAAAGTTTGAAAACTAAGGAGCCTCTTAACTTAGTTCACATGGATTTACTGGGACCCACATGCACTGAAAGTTTAGGTGGCAAAAGGTACATATTTGTTGCTGTTGATGATTACACTAGTTTCACATGGATTGATTTTCTTGCTGAAAAATCTGATACTTTTGATTCTTTTAGAAACTTGTGTTTAAGACTGCAACAGGAAAAGCAAAGAAGAATTGGATGCATCATGAGAATCAGGACAAATCATGGGAGGGAGTTTGAGAACTCTTCATACAGCCAGTTTTGTGAAGAAAATGGAATAAAGCACGAGTTCTAAGCACCAAAGACTCCACAGCAAAATGGTGTCGTTGAAAAAAAGAACAGAGTACTTCAGGAGATGGCTCGAGTACTACTTCATGGAAGATCACTACCAAGGAAGTTTTGGGCAGAAGTAGTTAACACTGCTTGTTACATAGTGAATAAAGTGTACCTCAGACCTGGAACAAAACAGACCCCCTATGAACTATCGAACGGTAAGAGGCCTAGTGTGAAGTATTTTCGAGTGTTTGATAGTAAGTGCTTTATCCTTAGGGATAGAGTACAGCTTGGTAAGTTTGACTCCCGAAGCAATGAAGGAATCTTCCTAGGCTATTCCACTAACAGTCGTGCTTTCAGAGTTTTTAATTTAAAAACTAACACTGGTATGGAATCAATTAATGTAATTATTGATGATACTAACTCTTACTCTTCTATTCAACAGGATGATCTTGACGAGGTAATACCCCTAGCAACTCCAGTTGAACAATCTGAAGCCACAATTGATGTCAGTGATGAATCAAAAAGGGATGATGAGAAAAGTGCTAAACAATAACCATTTTCAAGAATCAAGCTCCACCATCCAGCTTCACAAGTGCTTGGAGATGTTAAGGACAAGGTTAAAACAAGGAGACAACTTCAAAATGAGGTATCACATCTTTGCTTTGTCTCCTCTATAGAACCTAAGAATGTGAATGAAGCACTTAGTGATGATTTTTGGTTGAATGCCATGCAAGAAGTGTTAGGACAATTTGTAAGAAATGATGTATGGACCCTTGTTCCTCGTCCCTCACATGTAAATATAATAGGCACTAAATGGATTTTCAAAAATAAAACTAATGAATTTGGAACAGTCATTAGAAACAAGGCTAGGTTAGTTGCATAAGGATATACCCAAGTTAAGGGTATTGACTTTGATGAAACCTTTGCTCCTGTGGCTAGATTAGAATCTATAAGAATCTTGTTTGCCATGGCCTATTATTTAAAGTTCAAACTATTTCAAATGGAAGTGAAAAGTGCTTTTTTAAATGGTTTTTTAAATGAGGTTATTTATGTAGAGCAGCCTAAAGGTTTTGTTGATCCTCACTTTCCAAATCATGTTTTTAAACTGAAAAAGGCTTTCTATGGTCTGAAACAAGTTCCTAGAGCTTGGTATGAACGACTCACCACTTTTTTGATAGACTCTGGTTTCATGAGAAGCAATGCTATAAGACACTATTCATTCGTAGAGATTCAAAATACATTTTGATTGCGCAAGTTTAGTGTTGAAAGAGTTAAATTTGAGACAAAAAAGATGGTTAGTGTTACCAAAAGATTATGATTGCATTATACATTATCACCCAGGCAAAGCAAATGTGATAGTAGATGCTCTAAGCCGCAAGTTTGTGGGTATGTTAGCTTATAATTAGTGTTAGAGGATTTAAACATTTAATGATTTGACACATATGGGTGTAGAGTTAGTTATCGCTAAAACATATGTTTTGATTGTTCAATTAAGGGTGAAACCTATTGTTACTTAATCATATCAAGAAGTTGTAATTACAAAATGTTCAAAATTGTAGAAAAGTAGAAAACAAATAATAGGTAATCTGCGACCAGGCTTTGTAGTCAGAGATGATGGATTATTATGTTATGGTGATAGAGTTTGTATGTAGACTGGTATGAAGCAAGAAATTGTAGAACTTGTGGCTAGATGGGAATGTATTATTATTGCTTTGATTGTGGGGCTATCACGTACCCAAAAATGTTTTGATTTTATTTGGATAATTGTTGATAGGCTAATCAAGTCAGCTCATTTTCTACTTACGAAATAGAATTATACAACTGATAGTTATGTTATATAATATGTCAAAGAGAGTGTGAGATTGCATGGTGCACTTGTGTCTATTGTGGTTGATAGAGATCCACATTTACATCTAGATTTTGGCCTAGCTTACAACAAGCTATGGGAATATCTTTAAAAATTAGTACTGCATTTCATCCTCAGACAAATGGACAATCTAAGGGAACAATCCAGGCTTTAGAAGACATGTTATGAACTTATGTGTGAGATTTTAAAGAGAATTAGGATGATTTGTTACCATTAATGGAATTTGCTTAAATTAGCTATTTGCATTCATTTAAGTATTAGCATGACACTATTTGAGGCTTTGTATGGTTGCAAATGTAGAACTTCAATATGTTAGAATGAAGTGGGGGAAAGAAATTGCTTGGGTAGGACTTAGTGTAAGACACAATAGACAAGATGAAGGTGATATTATAGATAGCACAGAGTTGCTAAACAGGTTATGCAGATAATCACAGACGAGAATTGAAACTTGTTGTGGGAAACAAAATATTTTTAAAGTCCTTGCTATAATAGATAATATGAAATTACATAGAGAATTGGCGAAATTGCATATAGATTGGCTAAGCTTCATAATATTTTCTATGTGACAATATTGTGTAAGTATATTCTAGATCCGTCTCATGTGTTGACTTCCTAACCAATTGACTTAAAAAATATTTGTCTTACATAGAAAAACTAGTGCAAATTATGGATGGAAGAGATCATGTCTATTGAAACAAGATAATACCATGAGTGAAAGTATTGTGGAAAAGTTACTCTGTGAAGGGGCTACTTGGGAAAGTGAGGAGAAAATATGGAAAGTGATACTTATATTTATTTTCATTAGGTAAGAATTTTAAGAACGAAATTCTTTAAGGCGAAGAGAGCTGTGACATTCTGAATTTTATTATTTTTAAATGCATTATTAATTTAATTTTTATATTTATTTGATGCTTACAATTTTTAATTGTGTTACTGTGGCATTATTTTAAAATTTATTTAGTCTTAATTTCAAATAGTTAGTGGATTAATTAATTCATTTATATATTAGTCAGTTTAAGTTAATTAATTAGTATATTAATTAAGATATTAATATAATAAGTAAACTAAGTCAATTGGTGGGTCAAGAGCATCATATGGCTTGCTTGAATCTACAGTGTGCAGGTGTGCTTGTGTAATGGATAAGTTGGCTACATGGTAAGCCAAGAGGGAAAAAAAATGAATGAGGCAGTGAGGATTTGGTGACTTAGCTGCGTATACATGTATAATTTACCTATAGGTATATTCCAAAAGAAGAAAAAAACAAAAGGAAAGAAAAGACAGTAAGAAGAATAGTGAGAAAGCAAGAAAAAGAAAATTAGGGATTTCGCCTTAACTATTGAGGTAAGTTATTTTACTTTGTTAATTTAAAAATTAATTTTATAAAAGGTTAAATAAATTATGTTAAAAATAGAGTGGTTGTGTTTTATTTATTAAATTTATATTATTAACTGATTTGGCTTATATTTTAACCATTTAATGTCTAATTTGTATAATTTGTTTAGGTTAAAATTAGGATCCGGGGATATTCAGTAGCAATCATCTCAATAATTTAATTTTCTCAGAATATTTACTATTCATGCGGGTATATTAAGCTTAAAGGTAAAAGGTAATAAATGTGAATTAATAAATTTTATCTTTTAAATATTAATTATTTGTGAAAAGAAATATTGATTGTTTTTAATTAATTTTGCTAATGGGAAATTGAGATTATTTAGGGAAAGTTAACTGTAAGAATTAATATTTTATTTGAAGAATTATTTATATAGAGAAATTGACTATACATGAATTTATTATGTTGACAGTTAATTATAAATATTTACAAAATAATAATTGTAAATTGATTATTTTTATTATTTAAATATTAATTAGTGATTTGTGATTATTTACGGGAAATAATATTTATATTTGAAAAATTATTTTATATGTCAATATTAATTATTTCCATAGTTATTGGGTTGATAATAAAATGGTGATTATTTATGGAATAATCTATGGGGGTAAACAAATAAAAATAATAATACTGATGGTTTGTGAAATAATTGTATCAATAGTTATGGGGATAATAAAGATGATTTTTATTTAAGAAATTATTTGTGAGAAATATTAAATTATTATTGTGAAATTTTATATTTTAAGAGAAATTAACTGTTGTGATAATAATAAAAAAATATATTGATAATCTATAAGTTGATTATGTGATGATGATTATGAATTTTTTTGGAATAATAAATGTGAGCGTTGATATTTTTATTTGGGAATTATTTGCGCTAATAACAAATATTGTTTGTTTATAAATTAATTGTGCGGATATTGAATTAAGAGTATCTATGGAATGATAATTAGTAGAGTTTATATTTTTTTGATGCAAGGAAATACGAATTAATTATGTTGATGGCAATTTATAATTATTTATGAAATGTTAGTGTGTGGCTTGATATTTTTATTTGAGGAATTAGTTATTAGTTGTGAATTGATTATGCTAATGCTAAACTGATTATTTATGGTTGATAAATGTGAAGTGATATCTTTATTTGAGAAAAATAACAATAATAAATCATAATAATAATAAAAATAATAAATACCACTGCGTAGCATAGATTGTGTGCATTATGTGTGCATTGAGGCCAGATGGAGTTAGGTTAGATGGGACCAAAGATGAGGCAAATGGGACATGCCAAATAAAGTCACTGTCCAAAATTGAGCACTCAACTTATAGGACAGATGAAGCCAACCGTGTGTTACATTAATGACCCGATTGGATGCATCCAAAAGCCCCCCCAAAACTTATACTGGGTCATAAGTGTGGGTTCCACAATTTTGCTTCCGCTTGGCAACTCCATTTCCTCCCCTTCTTCGTTTTTCCCCCCTCTTCGTTTTCTCGCAAATTCCGGCTTCTCCCTGATAATTTTCGGATACCTCCAGGGCTAGCCAAAAATTATCCGGCTTTAGACCCCTTGTTCTTTGACGTTTCTGTTGGCCCAAGGTTTATAAAGTTAATTTTATAATTGATTTTGATGATAACAAACATTGAATTAAATTTTCACAATTAATTTTCAAATAGACATTGTATAAAATGTTACAATTCATTTGATAGATTCAAGATAATAGAGTTGGAAGAGATTGATATTATTTTTTAGATATTTTCACATAATTTGGAGGAAGAAATAAAGGAATTTCAAAGTTGGGAGTAATAGAAATCAAAGTAAGATGAAGATTTGAACTAGAGATTAACTCGGGTAAACAGAGAAATCAATCACATGTCAGTATATAGATGATATCTTAAGATCCAACGGTTCAATTATCATGAAATTTTAATATAGTAAACTAGACTTCTATATCTACAACTTTCCTGAGGTACATTTTTGTGGATCTGACATTAAGATATCAAAACATGAGTTAGAATATTAGTCATTACAGAAAAGTTTTTAATTCTGGATTCTGGAGCTAGTCTTAGTTTTTGAGACATAACTTATACTATACAGATTTAAAATTTCTGATTTTTGGTGTGTGAAAAGAAGACTCAAAAAGCTACAACTTTTGTCGTTTAAGTTTTTTCTAATTCTAAAGAAATCATGATGAAACAGAAGCTTAAACTGGAAAGACAGATTCAGAATGTCAGAAACAAGCTATCAGAAGCTGGTCTTGATTCAGAAGCCATATCTGACTATCTAACCGTTGGATGAATCTCAAACTTTGACATGTGATAGCTAACTTGTACATCTACAAAGTACTTACTCTGAGGCAATGTCAGATTTGAACGTTATGATGGTGAAAAACGGTCACAAATATATCTCAGAAAATCTGAATCTAAAAGACAGCATTGGAAGCAAGGAAATTCAATTTCTTTCAAGGGCAAAAGTGTCTTTTCACTTAGTAATGGCCATTTGCAGATTTTCATCTATAAATAGAGCCTCAAACTGAGATTCAAGGGGATGAACAAGGCAAGAAAGAAGTGCTTACAAAGAGACACAAGAAATTCCATAACTTTGCAAACATAGAGTGATTTCTTTCCACACTTGTGCTTCATCTTTCATATTCAACTTGTGAGAGTTTCTTTTTGATTTGATTGAGTTCCAAACTCATCATTGTTGCTATAAGAAAGGGAAATTTAAAGCCCTTTTAATTTGTGAGAGTTGGGTGAGCTCTTACTGGTTTTGGTTCAAGTGTTAGAACCAAAACAAGATACTTTCTTTGAGAGAGACTTATGTGAGTGATTTGGGGATAAAATCACTTAGGAAAGGTTTCTAGCACCTTAGGAAGCTAGTGTGTAATAAGCTCTTCAAAGAATAGTAGAGAAATCTCAGGGAAGGCCTTGGGGAGTGGATGTAGACAACATTGAAGCCGAACCACTATAAATTGATTGTGTTTGCTTCTTCTCCCTTCTCTTTACATTTATTGCAAACACTAGCACTCACTCTTCATCCACAAATATTGAATAATTTTTTTTTTGGTGCATTTTATATTTGATTATCCTTTTCATCTTGACATATTTGTTTTAGGGTTGAAATTTTTATTTGTAAATTTTTTTAAGCAACCCTATTCACCCCATCTATTGTTGCTATTTGGGATAATAATTTCTAACCCTCGTTATCTCTCTTGAGCAACCCTCACACCTCCATCTCTATAGTTATTCCTGAGATCGTCCAGAGAAGGTTTACGGTGTGCGATTTTTACGATTTGGTGGGATTTCGTTGCGATCTAGTTTGAGCACTCAAGTATGGGTTCTGAACTCCATTTTTTGAAAGGGGTATGAAAGATTTCGTTGCCTTTGATCTATTTTCAATCGAACTAGGGTATGTTTTGGACTAGCTTCAGTCGATATAAGGGTCTGTGATGTATGGTTTGTTTGATTTGTCGAACTAGGGTTTTATTTGGTGATTTTGTTTTATTTGTTTAGTGTTTGACAGATTTATGGTTTGTGTTCATATATTCGTTTTTGTAGGGGTTTCGTACTCAATTTTTTTTTTTTTTTTACTTTTGATGAGAATAAGTAATAGTAGAAGATAATATATGAGATTTAATACAATATAAATTTTTTTGGAATAATCTTTTTATTAAAATAATGTTAATTACCTTAAATAAATTTGTAATACCAAATATGTTTCAACCCTACAAGAAGGATGCCAAAAACCAACCTAGAACAACTAGTTCAATTGGTAAAACTAGGAACTGTTTCCAAAAACAGTCCGGACATACCTCTAAACCCGTTCTTAAAAAAAAATTGGTTTGATTTTGCAAAACAACCAAAACCAATGGTTCAACCATCAACCTATAAGGATGGGGCCAGATTCACTTGAAAAATTTTGGTTAAATTGTTATATTAAATGGTAGTTCTAGGGTTTCAACCAGTATCCTCCTAAATCAACTTCAATTCATCAATGTTGCACCTTCTCAACCCTCCAATGCATTTGTACTACTCCCCTTGTCTAATGACAATGAGTATTCTTGTCCTAATCCAATTAGACTCTGTTAGGCCACATGGAGTCCAACGAATCCACCATTGAATTAATTGTTTATGAGCGCTCTCCATCTGTTCCTAAAAGCCAAGACATTGTAGTGTGCCTTTTGTGTTTTCAGTGACCTGGATATTTTAATACCATTGGATTGTGTTTTAGAGCACCTGTTTTATTGTGTGATTTTGTTGGTTTTGAATGAGGTGTTCAATGAAACGGTTTCTTAAACTAGCTTTCTCTTTGTTGGCAAGCCTACTGTACAAGCTCTTCTAATGCAGCTAGTAAATTTATATATAACTATAGTCGATGCCCAATTTAATTTCCAATGTTGCACCGAAAATTACTGGACTCGGTTTTATCATTTATTTTATATATATATATAACAAGTTAAAATTTTTTTGGTTGTATAGTTACCGCAAACCATTTCACATAGTTATCAAAATCAAATCAAATAGCTCTAATGGATGAAATTTGGTTCATCATTCTGTGATTTTACCTTTATTAAAAATTTAGGCGACATTTGGTCTATTTTTTTATTATTTATTTTACTTGTTTTATACTAGTATTTTATTCCATTTTGTGAAGCTGCCTGGGGTAGGTGACGTGCAAAATTTGTTGTGCTTTTCTGGCTGTGGGATTGAGAACAACTTTTTTTCCTTTTGAGTTGGGAAGATGAAATTATGAAACTCGGCAAACTTAGATTTTTTGCCTAACTTTTAATAACACAATTATTTGTTTTCTAGGACTAAGACTACATAATGTACAGATTTACAGGATTGGTTTCTTTCCTTTATTTTAAAGAATTGGTTTCTTATTTAAATTTTCCTTTTATTTGGGTTGTGATGAAAAATAAAAAGTATGAGATTTGAGAAAATAAAAATAATTAAATTAAAAAATTGATATATTGATGACTAATTTTTAATTTATTATATATTGACAAGCATCCTGGAAATCCTGAATTATGTTCTCTTGATTAATATATATCCTCTATGTTGTCTCAGAAGTAAGTTGAAGTGTGCTTTTTTCAAAGCAAGCTTCAATGTGGTGAACATCTAATTGTTGTTGATTATCATTTGTTACTGGTTTAGATGGAAGCAAGGAACATCTGAATGTGGTAACTAGCAAAATTTTTGGAAAAGTCTGGTTTTTTATTGTTACTGTCTTTTTCTTTGTTTTCCCCCTTTTTTTTTCTTCTTTTTTATTTTTTTATTTTTCTTTATTTTTTATATGGGTCATAAGTTATAATCTTCTACATTGTTGGAGTCATCAACTTAAACAAATGGGTAAAGAAAAACTAGTTATACTAATCGATGGTTTACGGATATAGCTGAGGATATTTCCAGTCCTCTATTAGATTTTCTCACTCTATATTATGTATTTTAGTAAATTAACACTATTATGTTGCAGGGGAAGCTAGCAATGGAGTGCGAAGAACAACTATTCAACACTTTAGTAAATACTTGTTGAATTTTCATCACTATTGTGTTATAGGAACTTTCTTTTACATTGGATTCTCATTTGTAACTTCTACTGAACTCAACTTAGCATTTTTCCATCTATATGGTTTGGCTGCATGCATTTCATTTGTTATTAAATACTTGAAATTCATCAATCCCTTCTCCCCACAAAATAAATATAAATAATAATGAAGGCCACATTTTGTTGTGTAATTCTAGTCTTATTTGTGATTTTTGGTACACCGTGTTGGAGTTCCTATAAGTTCTGGTTACTTGTGTTGGTTTTTCAAAATATAGTGTATCTCAAATTTAAATTGCAAATTAGTTCTAGGCCATGTTAGTATGCAAAAGTTTATTGTTGCATGTGTTGAAATTTATTATCTCCCATACCTCGTAGTATTAGGAAAATGAATTATATAAATTTTTTCTCAAATTGGTATATTTTCCAATTTCATGCTAAACCTTGTTGCCCTTGTATTGGAAGGTTCTGAACTGTCTTTGTTTATGGTGGTAGGATCGTGCTTATTTTCTTCCTAAAGAAGATGCTTCTCCCTGCATTTTCTTCCTAAAGAATATGCTTCTGCTTCTGAGAAACTTGAGGTCCCACTCTCATGGGAAGGAGATCACTGACGCTGATATCCTAGATTGGGCAAACAAAAAGGTGAAGAACAAAGGCAGAACATCTCATATAGAGAGTTTTATAGGGTAAGAGAGTTAACTTTTATTTCTATGTTAACTTTAAAATAAAAATTATGGCTGAGTGCTGTTGCGGTCTGTTATCAGGATAAGAACCTTTCAATTTGATCATTCTTCCTTGAACTTCTCAGTGCTGTTGAGCCAAGGGTTGTCAATTGGAACCTTGTAACCAAGGGTGCAAGTGGTATGCCTTTGTTTTTTTAATTTTTTGGTTGAGTAAAATGTGTGAAAGTTATTATCTTTGTTTGGTTGGCTTTGGAAATGGTGGAGCGGGACACTGTGAGGAAAAAGTATTATTTTTATTTTTTCTAATTATTGTCCAAATTTATAATTAAGAATCTATGAAACAGATTCAACTAAGCATAGTATGTTTACATTTGCTGTATACAGACAATGTTTAGGGTCTTTTATTAAACAAAATGCTCAGTGTTGAAATTTATTCTCTTTTACTTTCTATGATTAGGGGGTGGGGGTAGGTTTCACTTTAATGTATAGAGAAAGAGAGAGATAGAGCTCTGAATGCTTTCTGCTATTTTTCCCCCAGTATCTTTTCCTCTCCCTCACAAATGCACCAACTCACTAGATTCTGTATACTGAGATAAGTTACTTCGAGACAACAGGGTTACTTGTTCTTATTGTTGTTACAAATGAGGAGAAGAAATTGAATGCTACATAAATAATTAGTGTTGCACGAAAGCTCGGATGTTCTATTTTCTTGTTACCTGAGGACATCATTGAGGCGAGCATGCAAGAGCTTGTAAATTTGTTGGTCCACTAATTTCATGTTTGTGTGGAAAATTTTTTTCTTTTGTTATAAGTTAGATTGTTTAGTTAGACTGTCTAAGAAGGTAAAATTGTGTTTGCTACGTATCATAAGTACCATGGTGCTTTGATTTGCTTGTGTGTTTATATCTCCAACCCCACCACCAAGTTTTGATTTACTATTTTGGGTGGTTGTAATTACCAATTTTTATTTTTCAAAAAGAAAAAAAAAATACCATAGTGCTTCCACAATAAATTTCTTTGGCTATGTGTACTCCTGTTTTACCCAGCTCCCGTGAAGAATGGATAAACAAAAGACAATAGAAAAACCATATCTTGCGTGAAGTTTTTTATACACATTGATGTTAAAATGGTTAGGATTGTTTTATATATTGACTAGGTGGTACGATAGTGGTTTATGCAACGTTGTTCTCTGATCATATTTGTTTCACAACAGTGCACATTTTGAATTGAAAGATTACAAGAAATGGATACGTAGAGTACAAACACAATGGCATTTAATTTGACCAATATTCTCATGATCTAATGGTAGGTAAATCAAAAGATGATGCTACCCTTACCGCCAGCATCATGTATTAGAGCCTTCAGCAAGCACTAGAAGAGTCTAAGTCATCTACATCCCCCACTGCTTCTGTTGGTACCCCTGTTATATCATCCCCCGCACCAACCATAAATGGTGAAGATGAAAGTTCTCTGGGTGGTGAAGTCTCAGGTTTGTCCATTGATGATGCCGCCTCGATACTATGGTCTCCTCACTGCTTGAAAATGAGGACACCCCTATTGCTTCCAATGGTGGAGACTATTTGCTTGTATCCTCACAGCTTGAAAATGAGGACGCCCCCATTGCTTCCAACAGTAGAGTCTTATGAGTTATTTTTTGATTTATTTTTTTGCTTCCAACAGTAGAGTCTTACTAATTTGGATTTATTTTTTGGTTATATTGTTTTGTTCTTACGACTTAAATTAATCCTGCGATTGGAGACACTTCCATTTATTCAAAATTTTATTTTATTTTATTTTTTAATAAATAATCTGAATTTGTATGCTGTGATAGCTGCTAGACCTTAACTCAAATTAAACGAATTAAATTTATTATTTTTACATTATTCTAATAAATATACGTTTTGATGGGTTGTTTATTTAGAATTTCAAAATAGAATTCTGATTTAATAACATTACTCATTTATTATTTTCAAAGTCGAAAACGTTCTAACGTTTGGCTTGGCTTGCTTATATGGGAATGCTAGGTTGGAATCCTAATACTTCACTTTGGGACTTGCTTGAATCTACCCAAGATATCAGCACAGGACATATGCCGAGGACATAAAGCAGGCCCTTGCAAAACCAGCCAAAAATGATTCTGGGGTGGCAATTAGCATCAAAGGAGTTTTTTTTTTTTTTTTGGGTAATTATCAAAGGAGTTTCTTGGTATGGTAGTTGCTGCTGTTAGAATAACTAGACGGTTCATCCTCGGACGAGCAAATATTTTTTTTTTTTTAGGTTTTTATTTTATTTTATTTTTGAACTTCCTACGTGGTGGGTCAGAAGTTAAAAGCGTGTCAGGAGTATGTATTCTACTGTCTGCGTTGAGAAGCAAGTACGCTTTATTTGGGATCTTGTTCAAGCAAAAGCCCGTTTTGTGCTTTTCGGGATCATCTGTTTTGCTTCTTCTCCACACCATAACCAAAATAACGTAGTTTTGATCTTTTATGCGTAAAGAGTCCAAGATTTTATTTTTGTTTGATAAAAATAATATTTGATAAAAATGTGTAGAGGTTGAATAAAATTAGAGATTTTATTTTTGTTTTTTTATGAAAAAATTAAAAAATTGGAAAAAGTTAGATAAAATTAAAAAATTAATAAAAAATTAATAAAAGTTAGATAAAATTAATAAAAATTAAAAAATTAATAATATAGCTTCAAATTGTCCAAAAATAATTAAGTAGAGTGGGTTTTGTAATTTAATATTTAATTTAATGAGTAACCAAGTTTGGGACACTACAAGAGCAAAAGAGTCATTTAACTGATTTTTCCATCATTTACCCTCTCTTATTTATAAAATATCCAAACTAAATCAAAAGTTATCCTCCTATTTAATCTCTCATCCAAACTATCAACTTTTTTATCTCCCTTCATAAACATCACATCAATGTGGGCCAACCCTCTAAATATAATACCTCCTCTATAACTTATCCCTCTAAAATTTTAGCACCATCCAATTGGAGCCTAACATTTAAATTATTCATTATACATATATATCACGACATTGTCAGATGGGGCATATGGCCATCATGATGCATTGAGATATACTTTCACTATTGTTAGATATGGTACAATGATATGATAAGGTTGAGAGTTGAAAAATGGTAATAATAATGTGATGACATTTTTGTATCATTGCCAAATGGGGCATAATGTGATGTTATGAGTTGATAAATGAAACGTGGTGTTAATGATGCAATGCAATATTGCTATCATTGTTAAATTTAATTCTTGGTTATTTGTGAGACTATTGGTTATGTAATTAATTATGGATACATGTCATGAGATGGTTAGTTAGGGTGAGATGTGAATATGAGTTCTGATGAATATGTAATGAGAATGAAAGTAATATTAAATTATGTAATAAAAATAAAAGTGTGAATAATTTATTATCTTTTATTTTAAGTATAATACTTCCACTAAGTGTGTGACACTCGCACCTAAGTTTTAAATTTTTCATTGAGTTAGGTGCAGTTACATGTGCTGAAAAAGAACCCAAGTTGTCTATTTCTCCATTTTAATCCTAGTCTTGTGTTGATTTTTAGTATTTGTGAAAATAAATTTAGAGTTACAATTTATGAGATGTTATATTTAATGTGATTATTGTGCGGAAGGATTTATGGGTATTCACCCCTATTGAAGGGATTAAATATGCAACCTAAAGTAGGGGTGCAATAATGTGCTTGCTATTTTGGCCTTTGGGACTATCTTTCGGTAGCACCTTGTGGTATAAACGCTTGTTTACTTGATCTTTAAGCTTTATAAACATGTTGGGAATCTAAGGAAGATATTAGGAGTGTGCTACAGCCTTGGTTTAGGCTTCGAATGACTGCAAGGTTGCTTTTCAACATGAACACCATCCATTCAACAAAATGCCATAAAAGGTTCTTTAAGGTCATTTTCTATCTTTCTTTCCTCAGCTTGGCTTGTTGGTGTTTGTACATGTCATAGATGTTTCATTAAGTGCTTTAATGGCTTCCCTAAGATTTGGGAAATCTTGGAATCCTTGTGGACTTTGGAAATAGCTCGTTGGTCTTGACATGATTTTCTTGAATTTACTTTGGTTTCAAAGCATCCGTTTTATCCTCGGATGTCCTTAATCTTGTCCTAAATGTCCCTTAAGATGCTCAAGTACATCTTTGGCTTTTTAAAAAATGATTGAGGGTCCCTGTTTGATACACAATTCAAATGCTCGGTAAAATGCTTCAATCAAACCCCTAGCCTTCTTTTTGTACTTTTTCCACATCCTATTACCTTAGCTCCTCCCTATATGGACCCTTGGTGTCTCTTGGGCCCTAAGTGCTACGTTTTATAACCTCAAACACAAAGACACCACAATTGCATAAGAATGGGATATTTAAGCTAAAAGCGAGTCTTTAGGAAGCATAAGTATATAACTAGCATCCTAAATCAATGTATAAATATGCAATAATATATGCCCATCAAGGACCATATTTCTTTAATGAGGATAGTTATATACATAAAACATTGATGGAAAGAATCCTTGGTATATACAAGATAGTAGTGCGTATCGATTTTGGGAAGTGATCCAACAGCTTTGGTTTCAAAATTTTAATTGAAATTTTTGAACGTTTTAGAGAATTTTGAAGGTTTAAGATCCAAGGTTAAAAAAATGTTTTGATAATTTGTGTTTTTGGGAAAGTATGTTGAAGCATTGGGGTGAGACAAATGTTTGGGTTTCCCAATTCAGTTGTGAAAGAGATTGGTGGTTAATTTATAATTATGGGGGAAAGCCTTATCTCTTGAGCTAACTTTTAAGGTTGAAATAAACCCAAGACCACCAATCACTAGTATTAGAGCTAGGTTTACCATTAATGGGGTTTCCTACTTCAATTGTGGAAGGCGCTTATGGTTAGTTTATAAGCGTGAGGGGAAGCATCATCCCTTAAGTTAACTTTTGGGGTAGAGATAGGCCCAAGATCACCCATCACTGGTATTAAAGCCTAGGTTCACAATTAATCTCAGCCTACCGGGAGAAACGGGTCATCGTTCTATCCGACCTAAGGCCTAATTTGTGAAGGGAGAGATTGTTAGAGTTTCCCACATTAAATGTAGAGAGGGTTGGTGATTAGCTTATAAGTGTGAGAGAAAGTCTCACCTCTTAAGTTAACTTTTGGGTTGAGATGGCCCCAAGGCCACCCAATTTTTGGGCTAGCGTCGACGTGTTTTTCATTCCAACAAATATTTTGATATTATTGTCTCTTAGCTATAAATTTGAAAGGCAAACCACTTCACCAAATGAAATAATTATGCTTAAAGCTAGAATAGATAATGTATGTATTCTAGTTTTGTGGAAGGTGGTAGATTGCTATGATAACCAACAAACTTTTCCAGCAATACTCTGGTCACCTTTCCAGTAATGTTTGATTTTAACCTTTTCTGGCAATAGTAGTTCTCCTACAAAACTTTAGCGAGCACATATGGGTGCGTTTGACCTCTATTAACATGGTTTGAACTGTTGTAATTGTATCGACGAGCTCTATGCTCTTGTGTGCTCAAAATAAATTTTTGAGCAACATAAACTTGGACATATTTTGAGAACACACTATTTTGTGCTCCGGCGCCTTGAACTAGGCTTTGATACCAGTTGTAAGGATCAGTACATGACTAGAAACAATCTTAACCACAAAAATATAGATTTAACGTAGTTCAACAATTGTCTACATCTATAGAGAGCAACCCTAGTTTAACTATAATACTGAACAATATTATAGGAGTAGAATTTATTCTCTTGACTCACTTGCTTTCTCTCTTCTCTTTAATCTGATTTTTTTTTTCTTGCTATTGCTTACACACACATGCCATCTCCATTCACCTTTAGTTTTTGGTGGGTTTTGGTGAAAGAGAGTAGCTCCACCCATGTGAGTGACGGGTTTTGGTTCATCATTTTAACCTCCCACATTGGTCTCTATTTTCACACACACCTAACAATATCTTGTCTATATATTTCTATAAATTACCTTACACTTATGCCTTAGGGTTACATTCTCTAAATTATAATATAATTTAACAATTACAAACAATGTAATATTTATTTTTCCCAATTTTCTTCAACGAAGTAAGCCAAGAAATATACAATGTCCAAATTGTCATTACATTTCTTGAAGTTTATGTAGATGTTCATAGTATATATGAATATAACATGCAGTAGAAAATAACTTATGTTATTAGCTTTGAGAATATAATAATAAAGCAACTCCTTTTGACAATCATGGCTTATTGCTAATTTGCAATAATTTTTTTTAATATATATTGACTATTCATCAAATTTTGAGTTTCAAATTGTATTTGGTAGCTTTTGGTATGTAATTCACATTTAAAAAAATTTAAAAATGCTTAAAATAAAATAAGTCTAGTTTTTCCTTTTCCCCGTATTTGGATTTTCTTATTTTTAAGAATTTATATATGTATGTATAATTTGAAAAAAAATATGAATAATAAACCTAAAAAAAATGCTAAATAAAAATTAAAAATTAAATTTCAATTAAAAAATGTATATAAAATCAAATTTTTGTTTGAAAGGGCGAATTTAAATTACATCAGGTAAATCCAAACTATTCTTCTTAAAATTCTTTTGCCTTCTCAAAAGTATGTCAAATCTTAATGTTCAAACACAAATCTCGTAGTTGAGTTTCCAAGTATATTGGATATATGCTGAGACGCAAATTTGTGCAGGAGTGAAACTTGAAACGAAATACGTATCCACAACACAAAGACAGCAAAATAATAGCTAACAGGATTGGAAATCCACCCTAAATAGTCCTTAATTAAGAAGGATAACTTAAAAATCCTTTACAAACTAATAATGCCGATAATTTGTAAAATAATAAAACTATTATTATAAAAAATTTAAATAAATATTAAATTTTTTTATCGTTTCAAATTCATTATCATTTATCATATTGAAGCAAACAAATCTATAATAAAATCCCAATATAGGTAATAGTTAGAGTTAGGGGTAACACCGGTCCGGTTTGGTTCGATTTTGGGCTATTTATGGGACCGAACCGGATTTTCAGTTTGAAAATTTTTAAGACCGGAACCAGTTGATATAATTCAGTTTCGGTTCAATCGGTTTCGGTCCAGTTTCCATTCGGTTTCGGTTTCAATCCGATTTCTATTGTAGGCTACAATTTTGAGCCAAGCCCAATATAAAAAAATTTAATTCTGGCCCAATATATTAAAAAAACTTATAAAAATTACATTAATGTGACTTTCAAGCCTGTTACGAACTCAAAAAATATTTTCAGTTCTAGCCTAATTTTCCAGTTATGGCCTAGTTTCCTCCACTGTGGCATTGTAAGCAATTGGTGGGTGTTGCCCAGTGGTAAAGTCATCACTTGAAAACTTTGTGATCTTGAGTTCGAGTCCCAACCACTACATTTTTGCTGCACACTTATATTATAACCGGTTCGATCCGGTCTAATTCGGTTTTAAAGCCCTCATCAAAACCGAAACTCAAACCAGTTTAAAAAAATTAAAATTTTTTAAACCAAAACCAAACCAGATTTTAAAAAATTGGGTTACAAAATCCGGTTCGGTCCGATTTTTTCGATCGGTCCAGTTTTTTGATTTTTTATAACACCACTAGCTAGAGTTATACATCAATTGAGTAATTTTATTTAAATAATTTACACTAAATACTTTTATTTCAAATTTATAAATACAAACATAACCTCCCTTACATTATTAGGTGAGAAAGCAATAAGGGAACAATTTAAGTACCAGAATTTATTTGCCTTTTTTGAAGATGCCAGGTCCATATGTTGAAACGCAAATCTCGTACAGTAGTGGAACTTGAGGAAATACGAAAATCATAACCGGAACGCAACACAACAAAACAATAGGGATCGAGATCCACGACAATCGGCCGTTAAGGATAATAAAAATGGTGGCGCCAAATGTAAGCATCATGGTGGCAACAGAGAAGAAAAGGGTGGCGATACCAATTATGAGTTTCCTAGGCAGTGACAAAAGGAATTGATCTTCTGTGTAACGCGATTTAAGGATTCCAAGAAACATCAGTACTGAACTAGCAGAAGAGAAGAGAGACAAGGCATCCGAGATTATGAAAGTCATGAAGGAATTATGGTCCAAGTAAATGGGAGCACCTGTATCTTGGTCATAACCGCCTGGCACGGTAAAAGCTGCAGTAAACATAACGGTGGCGATAAGAGCTGCCACCACTGTGCAAGATGTTGCTGTGTCCTTCATCCACTTCTCCCCTTCTTTCCTCATTTTCTTGTGTTTCTCGGTAAACAAAACATGAGCTGTCTTGTTCTGCTTATTTACCAGTTCTCTGTACATTGGTTTAACAACCTTCTCCACTTCCTACAAGTTTGATGACATTATCACAATTAACATCCAACCTCGGAGAGAAAGCACTATATATGACGGAAATGGGTGAGTCTATAAAATAAAATAAATTACCTAAATTTAATTCGTGTTGAATAATTTATCTGATTAATTATTTGTCCTTATACTTTTATACCAAAATTGAAAATCACTAATATTCTTCTCTAAATTTAAAACATTTATCTTTACACATGCTTTATATCTTAAACTAAAATGAAAACATTAAAAGAATTTATCTAAGATAGATAATAATTTTGATTCCTAGAAATTTTAAAAAACATATTTCCACTTATTGTATTTAACTTTCCTTACGCTTAATGTTCTCCTTAGTTCAATTTGATTTTGAATGAATATTTTTGTCTTTACATCTATAAATTTAAAATCGCGATGTCATTTTAATTTTAAGTACAAAAATATAAAAGCGGTTAACTCTAAATTTAAATGCAGGATAAATTTTACTTCTTTTCCTAAGTTATCTCCAAATTCCCCAAAGTAAAGGCAGGCAGGCAGGCACATGCATATTGGACAAGCGAAAAAAGTGAGATGAATCACATCACCTTAAACCATTGTAGCTCCCTTTGCATCTTCAAAGCAGCACCAGAAATGCCATCAAGATGATGAGAAGGTGACAGCATTGCCGCGTGATGCAACATGGTGTTGTCATCGTTGTCCAAGCTTGTTGCTATAATGTTCTTCTTTGGCCCCACTGTGTGCAAGAGATCGAAAATCTTTTCTCGCCGTTGTAAAACAGCGCACAAGAATATGTTGCGACTGTCGGAATCAGTAAACCAAACTATATCCGGATATGCTCTGAGGAACTCTTCCACAAACTCAACGACCCCATGCTTAATGGCCTCAAATATAGCTCGAGACAGCTCGTGATCATCTATCCTCTTGTGATACAAAACTGTGGCTTTTTCCGAAATACATCGCAGCAACTGACATACTTCTGCGTGTTTGTGTTTTATATCGTACACAGTCTTGACGAAGGGGACTGCAAGCATAAAACAAACCCCATGAGGAACAAGAGTTTTAGTTATTATGATTTTATTTTTATTTTTTTATTTTTTGGTAAATTACACTACTATCAAAACTCACCTCAGAATTTGTATTTAAATTCCCATATGATGGTATAGAATTCGACACCAAATTCTTGGATCATTTCGGTTGAATACATCCGATGATATAGAATAGGGGTACAATTTTGAATGCTTACTGAGTACTTGCTGTACTATTATATGGCAGTTTAAGGCTACCAATGTTTTGGCTCTAAAAGGGAAATTGTAACTGAGATTGATTTATATACTTTGTCATTTTTTTTTATCCCTATGTAATATTTTCTTTATTTAACGTTGTCTTATATATGTAGGCTACAATGTAATACTTATTGAAAGCATAATCACGATTTTCTTCCGTAGGGTAATCAACAAAAATCTAAGAGGTACCGCTCTCCTTTAATCAAAAATAACTTTAAAAAATAAATAGAAATTATATTAAAATGATGTGGCATAAATTTGGACTTGTTGTTTATAAATAAAAATATTCATTAAAATACTCTTTATTTACAAAATTATCACGACAACATCATTTTAGTGATCATAGAATAGCATTTTTTTTTTTAAAAACAGAATCATTTTTTAATCATCAGTGAATAGTAGTACTCTCGTAATGAATAATCTTGAATTGTAGAACATCTCTACAATCTTATGGCTAAAATAAATCTTTGTCTTACTAAATGAAGTTTAAAGAAATATTGCAAATGTGTGGGGTATTCATACGTACCAAGGCGTTTTAGGTGATCCCACATTAGCTCATACAGACGAACGATTCCTGCAAATATACAACCTTATTTAGGTGTTCCTAAAGTGATAAAAAGTATTTTTAATATCTACATAAATTTATGGTGATATTTTGAATGTACATACCACGTTTGAAAATGTTTCCTTGCATGAGTTGTTTTTCAGGATTTGCTTCAATATCTCTGTGAATGTTGTTGATGTGATCTGGATTGATAGGTGGCAAGCCTTTAGAGGTAGACAGACTTAATTAGTACTGTTCTCATTGTCCAAAAAGTATATTTTTATGTTTTACTTTTTAATCCATCTTCTGTTTACAAGCGTTCATAAAATTATGAACATGTGTGAACCCAAAAAAAAAAAAAAAAAGAAAAAAAAGATTGAAACACAAAATAAAACACTGTTGCAGAGCAAAATTTTTGTTTCCTGTAATTAATTAGAAGATACATTCAAATGGATGAAATGGTAAATACTCACATTTGTAGATCAAGTGTTGCCAAAAGGTGAGATGAGTTCCACTAGGAAATGCTGAATGTCTAGTAGCTAACGTAATGAGTGTTCCCCCAGGAGCCCCCGCAGAGCCCTTCAGTTCAGCAAAAGCCAAATCTGGGAACTTATCCACCAATTTCAAAGCAATATCTATATTTCAATTGTGCACAATAAAAGTAAATTAGTAGTACATACTTAAATCATAGACTTGATTCAAATATTAACTCAAGCATTTTGGTAATTAAGAGGACGCTAACATCGTCTCATCTTTCGAATTTAGTTCAATATTAACTCTAATACTAGATCCTAAATCATTTTTTTCCTATTACGTTTTTTTTTTTTTTTTTTATACTGACATGATTTTTTTTGTTTCACAAAAATTTATTATTATTATTTTTTTTGATAACTTTTAGAAATATTGGTCACTTTTTTATAAAAAAATACTTAAAATAGAAAAATTCACGTGTGAAAAAAAAATTAGTTTTAGAAAATCTTTTTCTTTCACTTGCACGTGGATTCTACTATTTTTAAGGTACTTTTTTTTTATTTTTTTTAAAAATGTGAATAACTTTAGTCAAAGTCACCAAAAAATGTGCAAATATATTCATCTTACCTCTTAAGTTTTACTATAAATTAAACATTCCGCGCTTTGCTGAGGGTGTTTGTAATCTATTGTTAGAAAATTGAGCATATTATATATGTATAACTAATTATCATAATTTTTAATATCTAATTAATAATAAATTTAAATAATATTAAATTATCATAATACTTTTATTAACATGTATTTTGAGTTTTTTTTAATGTTTCAGTTTTTTTTAGATACAAAATGTTATATTTATATTAAAATTTTCAATATGATTAGTAGCAATTTGACACGTATTTTATTTTTTTGCACTTTGTTTTTTGTTTGGAGAATTGACAGGTGGTGCATCATCTACAATCCATCTGGATGGAGTGAAATGGAAAGAAAAGAAAAGAAAAAATTGATTTTAAAATCTATTGCTTGTTTATGCGTTTTTTTCTATGAAAGAAAAGAAAAGAAAAGAAAAGAAATGTGAAGAAAAAGAGTGTTGAAATTTTAAAAATTTTCTCTTCTTAATAGTGGGAAAAAATGGGGAAAAGAAAAAACTTAATTAGTGAAACTTTCGAAATGAAAAAATTTGACAATAACCTAAAGAGTAAGAAAAATAAAATTATAAACATATCTTAAGACTAAATAAGTTGATAACCCTCCAACTTTTTAACAGATTTAATAGTAAAATAACAATATTTATTTTCCTTCCATTTCTTCTCAACTTACAAGCAAAAAGAAAGAAAATTATAATATTTTCTTTCCTAAACTTACAAACAAATAAAAAAAATATTATTATTTCTTTCTTTTATTTTCCCTCCTAACTAATATTTTCTTTTCTTTTCTTTTCTTTTCTTTTCTTTTATCTCTTAAATTAACAAATGGAGCCTTATTTTTCTTATAAATTTACAATGAATCATTTTACTGTTATTGGGAGTAATTGAATATTTATTGATGGTCCGAATCGTGTGATATCTTTTGTTTTTGTGTTTTATTTTTTGTTTGGAATACTGATATATATCACAATTTTTTTGTAAGTTTATAGTGAATTATTTTGTTATAAATTAGGTAAAATTTTTTTAAATGTCTAAACATTATAAATTTATTATGTTAAATATTATTTTTATTTTATATATATAATTAAATATATTATAAAACTTACAGCAATGTACAATGATTCTACTAGTTACTTATTAATATTCATATTAATGTATTATAGACTAAAACAATTAATCTATCAAAAAAAGTTGGTATTAGTAAATCTGTTTAAGAAATAATTTAATAACACTTTTTAGGGAAATTGAAAAAAAATAAAAATTAAAAAAGAGGAAACACGTGCTCCCACAATGAATACTAAGCATCTCCGCAACAGCATCAAAAAGATGCTTCTAATTTACAACAATTAAAAAAAAAAAAAAAAAACAGAAAAGAGGGTGCCACGTGCCTTCCATATATCAACCCTTCACGTTTTAATAGTTTAGTATAGATTTTAGGATTTAAGTTTTTTTTTTTTTTAAATTAAAATTCTAACCTTTTAATTAGTTACAAATCTCTCCCTTAATGATTATTTTGCTTCGACATTTGGGAGCTTCATCACTAACTATCTAACTTTCAAAAATAAAATAGTCATTGAGGAGAATATTGCATCTACGTAAAAAAGAATAAATTTTTTAATTGTTACCAAAAAAAAGTCTCAAAATGAAATTTCAAATAATATTTAGGAGGCAAAATAATTTTTCCTAAAAAATTAAATTTTGATAATATATATAAAGAAATAATAACGTGGAAAGAGAAAACTAGCTACACTTCACCAAGGTCCCGTTTGACAAAACTTTCAGTTTTCAGTTTTTGTATCCAGTTTTGATATTCAGTTTTATTTTTAGTTCAGTTTTTTTTATTTTAGTTTTCATTTTCATAGTAAAAAATAAAAATAAAAAATTGAAAGCATATTTGGTAACAATAGTTGGTAGTTATAATATTGAAAAATTGGTCGTCGACGGTGGGTGGTGGTTGGTGACAGTGCTTAGAAATTGATAGTGGTTGGCAGAGTGATTGGAGGTGGGCGATAGTCGATGCTAGTGGTGGTAGAAGGTGGATGGTGGCCAACAATGGAGATGGTGGTCAGCAGATGGTAGTAGTTGGAGGTGACAAGCAGCGGTGGTCAGAGATAGTGGCGGCCACCAATGGTTAGTGGTCGGTGGGGGTTAGCATGGGTGGTGGTGGTAATGGGCGGTAGTTAGAGGTAGATGAAGGGCGGCAGTTATTGGCAATGATTGGAGGTGGATGGGGGGTGACGACAACGACAACAGTAGTCAAAGATAGCGACGATGATCGATAGTGGTCATATGTAAGTAATGGCAGGTGACCGGTGATTGTTAATGGCATTACTAGAGAAACTTTTTTTGGTGCAGGAAAACTCAGGTGATCACTAAACACTATTAATAGTGACTGCTATGGCGGTCATTAAAAGTCCACCTATATTACGGACAAACCCCCTTTTCCTTATTTCATTTTGCTCTCTTCCTCATTTTTTCGCTCCCGCTTGCCCTCTCCCATTTCCCACCGTTATAGAGTTTGCCACCGGAGCCACCGCCAGTCACACCGCCACCATCGAAGTGCTTTGTGAGTCTCTCTCTCTCTCTCTCTCTCTCTCTCTCTTTCTTCGTATATTTGTTCCAGTGTTTTTCCTCACACACTGACCTTACTTTTCTTCTTTAAAACTAAGGTCTTAATTGGACACTCCAAACCCTCGCACAACCCACCATTGTTGCTTTCTGCTAACTACCTAGATGCCTATAGAATTTTTTTTTTTTTTTGTTTTTTGTTTTATTTATGTATTGTTGGTATTGTTGTATAATATTTAGATTAATTGTTATTGTAAAAATTATTTGGCGACAATTGTTAGTTTTTAATTTTGTTTTGTTTTCTAATTTGGGGCAACTGTGTTAGTTTTAATTGTTCTATAAATTTGTTTTCTTTTAGTTTTAATAAAATAATTCTATTGTTGAATATTGATTTATTTTCTACTTTGGGACAATTAGTTTTAATTGTTATGTAAAAGGTATTTAAATTAATTGTTATGTTAATTTGTTCTATGTTAATTAGTTTTATTAAAATAATTGTGTTGTTGAATATTTATTTGTTTTCTGATTTTGGGAAATTGTTAGTTTTAATTATTATGTAAAAAGTATTTAGATTAATTATTATGTAAATTTGTTATGTGTTAATTAGTTTTAATAAATTTATTGTATTGTTGAATATTGATTTGTTTTCTGATTCAAGGTAATTATTAGTTTTAATTTTATTTGATTT
Organism: Vitellaria paradoxa; assembly: GCA_019916065.1. Classification (NCBI taxonomy): domain Eukaryota; kingdom Viridiplantae; phylum Streptophyta; class Magnoliopsida; order Ericales; family Sapotaceae; genus Vitellaria; species Vitellaria paradoxa. Next base: position 52,853,848 of record CM034233.1, on the reverse strand, counting down.
AATATTAATGATTTGGGGCAATTATTAGGTAATGATTGGTGATGTTTCTTGTATAACTCTTATTTGGAACATGACTCATTTTTATTTGGGGCAATTGTTACTATATTACTTAACTTGACACATTTGTAGCCAGTATAGTATATATAGCATGTAAGTTTTGGGCATTAGTTTAAACCTCAGAGTTTGTATTATTGCCGCCATATGGAATTAATCTTCCAACAACTCTAGACAAGTCTAAAATGTTCGCATATCTCATTACACAAATCATATTGTATTTGTGATGTTAAGACATTATTTGAACCTAGTGGCAAGAAGCTCAACTTCCAACTACTCAGTTTTTTGATTTTTTTTTTAATATTATCAAATTTACTCGCTTACATTTTAAATATTTTTTTAAAACCATGAAGAGTAACTATGTCAAATTGACAAAAAGAAAAGGTAACTGATTTCCCTTTCCAAAAAAAAAAAAAAAAAAGTTAACTTTTTAATAATTAATTACAAAAAGTTAGCTTAGGGAATGCTTTTCTTCAATTGTTTTTTTCAATTAAGGCTACATCTAGTATTTTTTAAATAAATTAATTTATTTTGACCTTTTTTCATCTTGTATATAATATTAATTAATTTACTATATCTATATTTTTTAAATACATTCAAACAAATATATGTATTGATTAACTACCAAAAATATATATATATATATATATATATGCATTGATTACTTGGGCCTAATCCAATATTTATTATTGGGGCCTAATCCAATCCAAACCTAACCTAATACATGCTTGAGCCCAATCCAATTCAAATACAAATCCAATCTAAAAAAAACAAAAAAGAAAATTTAAAATTATCTTTAACTAACCATTATTAAATTACTTTAACAAAACTCTTCCAAAATAACAATTAAAAATAATTCTTAATTGAGGTCAATCATTAATCCAATGTTTATTATTTGGGCCAATCCAATATATTAATTGGGCTCAATCCAATCCAAATTTAAATCCAATCGAAAAATAATAAGAATGAAAATTTAAAATTATCTTTAACTGACCATTATTAAATCACTTTAACAAAAATTTTCAAAAATAGCAATTAAAAATAATTTTAATTGGGATCAATTATTAATCCAATATTTATTACTTGGGCCTAATTTAATCCATATCCAACCCAATATATTACTTGGCCCTAATCCAATTTATTACTTAAGCTCAATTCAATCCAAATTCAAATCTAATCCAAGAAACAACAAATTATAAATCAAATAGACATATGATTAAAATTAGAAAAGCATAGGTAATAGGGTTCAATTTGAGTTTAATTAATGATAGAAAACAAACTTAGAAATGTTTTACAAAATTTTATATTTTAAGCTATATTTTATTGGTTGTGGACATTCCACTATAACTTTTATTCATTTGCATGCATTGAAAAACTTAGACCCTTTTGAGAATCTTGTACAACACTCGTTTGGTCATCTTTGACGTGATGGATTAACTCTCTAACTAGATTCATTGTTTTTAAATGATGGATAAGCAATAATTGACGTGTGTGATTCTTGAATTGTCCAATTTGAACAATTTGGGAATGCAGTTATCCATATTATCCTTAACAACTCACATGCAAGTCATGCACTAGATAAAGTTTCAATTGATGCCCTATTGTTTTCTGGGTACATAGATAAAACTGATGTCACTTCTATGTCGTGTTCTTAGAGAACCACGCAAATATGCTATCAACATTTTATCTCGTAAGGGAAGAAAGCATTCGAGTTGTTAACGATAAGATGGATCGTGCATTCTCGAATGGGATAGGACCAATCACCCAATAGTGAGAAGTTTACAGTTTAGAGTTAAGTGAATTGCATGATGTACAGTCTTTTAAGCTAATTATACTTGCTCATTTCAGACTTCCACAAAAATAGTTAACGAGATGGATAAGAGTTGAATTGATTTGCCGATTAGGACATCTATAGAACATGTGGAGGGGATTAAGTAGTTCATTGCCTTCACCAATGGGTTTGATAGTGAGTTCATCAATTGTCCCTGTAAAAAATGTACAAATCGGTATTACTACACACGAGACATTTTGTGAGAGCATTTGATGTTGAATGGGTGTTTGAAGCAATACAAGAATTAAATAAGACATGGGGAAGAGTAGATTTTTTGTCACTGAGAGGAAAGAATTGAGATAGAAGTCGATGTTACGGTAGCTAATCCAATATTCATGATGCTAAATGATATCACAAGCGAATTAGCACCTGAAGATGCCTTAAGACTGATAGGGCGGGTGAGAGTAATCCTTGGCCTGGTGTAGATGAAGAAGTGTTGAGATATTTTGAAATTCTTAATGATGCAAAAACAAAATTGTATCCTAGATGTATAGATTTCAGTAAATTATCTTTTATTGTGAAATTGTTATATTTGAAGGCGTTAAATTAGTGATCGGACATATCCTTCGAGATGCTACTCTAGTTATTGCACAGAGTTCTCCCATTCGGTGCAAAGCTTACTAAGTCCTACTACTATGCTCGTAAGTTAACTAAAACTTTAGGCTTCACATATGAGATTTAGATGCATGCCCAAATAATTGTATGTCATTTAGAAACGAGAATGCCCACCTCAGTATGTGCATTGTGTGCAAGACTTCGAGATGGGAGGACAACAGTGTCAGTAAAAATCATCAGAGTACATCAAGAAGTGTTTTGAACTACGAGAAGCTTGTCGTCGCAAAGCAAATGTGATATTTTCCACTTAAGATAAAGCAGAAGAGGCTTTTCATGTCGTCCAAAATTTCTAAATTAATGAGATGGCATACATAGAATAGTAGGAAGGCTGGGAAATTAAACCATTTAGTAAACTCCCCAGCATGGAAAAACTTTGACAAGAGGCACCCACACTTCACCCTAGATAGTTATAGCTTGCGGCTTGGCTTAGAGCCTGAGAAATTAACCCATTCAGTAAACTCCTCAGCATGGAAGGACTTTAACAAGATACACCCACATTTCACCCTAGATAGTCATAGCATGCGGCTTGGCTTGGCTGTAGATGGTTTTGGCCCATTTAGGTCCATGATTAGGTCAAATCATAGTACATGGCCCGTGGTGTTAATTTTGTATAATCTTCCTCTCTGGTTGTATATAAAGCAAAATTTCTTGATCTTATCCACCCTTATTAATGGACCCAAAGACCCTGGGAATAGGATTGACATGTATATGCAACATTTGATTGATGAATTAAATGAATTATGGGTTGAAGGTGTGGTGAGTTTTGGCTCCGAAGGAAATAAAATGTTCAAACTTTGTGCCGTATTATTATAGACAATCAATGCCTTCCCTGCATATGTTAATTTGTCTAGTTAGAGCACGAATGGGGAATTTGCATGTCCTTGTTACAATTAGAGCAAAAAGTTAACTTGGATGAAGCACGGTAAAAAAAGGATAAATTGTCATAAACATTAGAGCAAGGAATTTGTAAGTCCTTGTCACAAACATTTTTTTTACCCCCATTGCATATGTGCGAAAGGACAAATTGTCATTAGAAGGCACTCAAGAATATAGTCCAATACCATGGATAATGACTGGGATTGGTTTATTATCAAAACTCAAGCAGGAACAAATACGCATAATATATGATTTTCAATATCTATTACCCACACTACCTTTTATTATTGGTATGAATAGAAAATGCAGTCATAACTAGAAAAAGAAAAGCATTTTCTAAAAGTTACTGTATTGGAAAAATAGCATACTGAAGCGCAACTTAAAGGTTATACACATTGAGAAAAATGTGTGTGATAGTATATTATGGACCATTCTTGGTGTCACGGAAAAGTCAAAAGACAGTGCTAATACTCATTATGATTTATAAGAAATGGGGCTAAGAAAAACACTGTGCTTACAGTTGAGACAGTCCAACAAGATATACATGTCCCATACACAATACACGATGAGTAAATATGAGAAAGAGACATTCATCTTCGTTTTGAAGGGTGTTAAAGTTTTTGGCAGCTATTGTTCTAATATTTTGAAGCATGTGAACATGAAAGAAATGACTTTACAAGATTTAAAGAGTCATAACAATCATGTTCTCATTCAACAATTAATTTCCATTTCAATCCAGAATTGCTAGCCTAAGAATGTTGTCCAGCCATTGATTGAGGTTTGTAACTTCTTCAGACAAATGTGTTTAAGAGTTCATCTTATAGATGATTTGAACAGTTTATAGCACAGCATTGCACTAACACTATATCATCTGGAGAAAATCTCTCCACTGTCATTTTTCGATGTAATTGTCTACTTGACCATACATTTAACAAGTAAAACCATGCTTGGTGGCCTTATCCAATTTAGGTGGATGTATCGAATTGAGAGGTACATGAATACATTGATGAGGTATGTGCGTAACAGAGCTCGTCTAAAGGCATCGATAGTCAAGGGTTGTTTGATAGATAAGTGCACTAATTTTTGCATTACATATCTTAATGATGTTGAAATAAATCTAAATAGGCCCTTAAGGATTAATGATGGTCCTATTGGAGAGGGTACACCATTTGATCTGGATAACATCAAATGGATTTGAGCTCATCGATTTATGTTGTTCAACACCTCATCAGTTGTGGCATTGATTCAATAAGTTAACATACAATCATAACGCTAAATTGTTCGTTTTCTGTCTAAGTAATCATGCTTGTCATTAACACATATTGTTCTACTTGTTGAGCTCAAACGAGACATGCCTCATGCTATAGACAATCAAATTCGGTAGCCCAATTTTCATTCATTTCACAATTGGTTCAAGAATTACATACATATTGATATAATTGTTGTTGTTCAATTTGTTCCTATTATATTAGTTTTATATAGTTTTATTCAATGACTATATAAATTGCGTAGGTGTACAATTTATGACAAACAAGCGATGGTACTTTGACCAATGAAATGAACCAGTTAGCCGATGGGCCATTTATAATGGCACAACATTACACAACTTGCGATGTCAATAGATTCCGATTTCGCATCAAGGAAGTAAATGATAAATGATCAACACAAAATAATGTCCTTGGTTGTTTTTTCATCAATACTGGTTATTACTATGGCCAATTGAAAGATATTGTTAAAGTTATATACAATCACGGTTTAAAATTTTTATTGTTAAAGTGTGATTAGGTCGTTCCAATCCGTATGACTGAAACTAATAACTACCAATTTATATTGGTAAATTTTAACAATTTGTTATATCGAGATGAGCGAATAAGTAATAAACCCTATACACTAGCCTTGTAAGCTGAGCAAGTTTACTATGTTAGAGATTCAATGGTCCCAATTGGTAGGTTACAGTTAAAATATCAAGGAGGAAGGTGCATCAGATTGAATGTAATGAGCTAGATATTGATGTATTTACCCAGCAAGTTTTTAAGCAAAATGTAGTACTTCAACACGAGTAGGATGTCAACTAGGTTAAAGTGACTGTTGAAGGAGATACTATTAACTTACATGACCAATAAAGGGGTTGTACACTTTTTTTTTTCCAAATTTTATTGTAAATATGTTTATCTTTTTGTTTAGGAATAATTTTCTAGTTATCATGTGAAATTAATTTATCTTATAAACAAGTAAATAGTTATATGAGAATGTAAGAGGTGAGATCATTCGTGCACGTTAGATGACATATTACACTGGGGCCAGCCCTATATGCCTAATTGGGAACCTAGCCCACCAAAGCCTACAACTGGTCCCTCTACCACACTAGTAGCACCCCTAGCCCCACCCAGTTCATTATCACCATAAACTATGCCCAACCCCATTGACCCCCCACTAGCAGTTCCAAAGGCACACTCAGCCACTAAATCCTCCCTATCCATGGCAGTGGGGCCTTCGCCATCCACAGCTATGGCATCGACCTCCAGGCCTACTGGTATAAGACTTTAATTTAACACATATATGAAATAATTTAATTTCTATTTAATTAAAATGATTTTAATGTTAATAGGTTCTACCACTACAAGTACATATTCCAGTAAGGGCCGAGGCCTTGCTAAAGGAATTCCTTTATGGAATTCTAGGTAGCCCTATGATGCATAGTTTGACGACACGTTCCACCCAGTTAAACTAGGGGCTCGCCAGTTTGTCAACTAGTTGAGACATATGCATTAACTATGCTCCTCATAATGCATTAGATTGCATTTGGAAGCAAGTTAAGGTAATATTTTTATTTATATGTTAATTTCAAGGTTACTATACGATGTGTCAATTTATAATATACCTTAACTAATAAAATTTGTCCTTTTCAAGACAAATTGAGGTCGTGTCCTAAGCGTTTTTAGCTAATTTGCGTGTCAAAGTGTCAGAGGATGTGGAAGAACCACAAGAACAAGGCAAAGATAGAGCATTGGAAGAAGAATGAGAATGCTCTAGACCTTCTTTAATGAGTCTCGAGGGGCGTTCTCCCTACGTAATGGGCTAAGATCGTCTAATACTAGACGAGCAAGTTGGCAAGGGTGAGTAGTTCGCACTATTTTTTTAGTTACATTTATTATTTAAAAAAAGGAATCTAAAAAACTAACCAAAATGCATACAGAAAAAGGTAGAGTCGAATGCCCATAACTGCAGGATGCAGGACACGAGTCACAGAATTTGGACTGACATATCACATGGGTCTAACATAAGGTAGACTTCAACATTATACCGTGTGTTATTCGATTTCTTAGTAGTCTGTATCATAATCTATAAATAACATAATATGTGTTTCAATAATTACATGAAAAGGGTGCTTTGATCGATCAAATGTCTGTGTGGATGAAGACTTTTAATCTCCGAGACCAATAAGTTACAGCTATTGTAGTAAGTATTGAATTTGCACATTAATTTTATTTATCTATTACGAGATCTATTTATTTGTCTTTATAATTTTATTCTAAATTACACAAGCCTAGTTTAAGACTAACCTGCTGGAGCTACCAGAGGAGGAGTAGGAGTTAGCTATGAGGTTAGATGAGATATTTTGCACCATCATTGGTTGGGATGGACACAGATACACACTCACGTATGGTACGAGAATACCATGATCCATTATCATGCAAGCGCAGTCATCTGGAGCTAATTCCTCACAAAGCTCACACCTATGTACTAATGAGAAAGTCAACGAGCTGATCCACTCTCTTTACCAAGGGATGAATGCATGAGTGGATGCTCGAGTGGAGGATTTCTAGGCACAAATACGAGCATAGATTGCAGAGATAGAGTAGCAACTATCATAGAGCTGTGTCCCCACTGCTATTGCTTCAGATCCACCAGTTTGTACTTAGGTTAATAACTAAAGATTTTGAATTTCAATTTAATTAAATCTGTAGAGAAATATATTTATGTTTGTTATATTGTTTCATTGTAGGCCCCGAATGCTGGCAGTAGGCACCAGGCGAGACACAAGTCAATTGGTGAGGGCATTCTTGATCCAGCAAGCTCAATTGATCAAGATCAAGAAAAGTTTATGATCATTTATTTAACTTTCATGTTTAAGCTTATAATTTTTAATTAATTTAAGTATATAGTTGAGTTTATTCTCTAAATTTAAGATTTCAGCTTTATCTATGGATTATTTATTATTATTTTATGTATGTTTAAAAAGTTAGAAAGTTATTGATTTCGAAACTTAGAAAATTAGAAATTTTGAAACTTAAAAACTTAAAAGAGTTAAAAATTTTGAATCTTAATAAGTTTGAACTTAAAATTTGAAACTTAGCCTCAACGACTTAAATTGAGCAAATGCGCTCTGCTACTCATGAAACTCGTGGGGTACGATCTCTAGGTCATTAGTGACCTATAGAAACAAACAGCGTGGAAATTCGAGACTCGGTGTGCCCAAAATCCTAGAAAATAAGTTTAACTTAAAGCTTTAAACTTAAAATTTGAAACTTAACCTCCAACGATCCAAACTAAGCAAATGGGCTCTGAAACTAGTGAAACTCAAGGTGCACAATCTTCAGACTATTAGTGACTTGTGGAAACAAATAGCGTGAGAATCCAACATGCGGGGTGCTCGAAATCCTAGAAAGTATATTTAACTTTAAACTTTGAACTTAAAACTTGAAAATTGGCCTCCAGTGACCCTAACCAAGCAAACGAGCTCCAAGGCCTGTGAAACTTAAGGGGCATGATCTCTAGGACATTAGTTATTTATAAGAACAAACAATGCAAAAATCCAACACTCGTGGTGCTCGTAATCCTAGAAAATAAGTTTAATGTTAAACTTTTAACTTAAAACTAGAAAATTAGCTTCAAACAGCCCAAACCGAGCAAACAATTTTTGATACCCGTGAAATTTGAGGGCACGATCTCCAGGCAATTACTGACCTTTAGGAATAAACAACGTGAGAACCTGAGACCCAGAGTGCCTGTAATCCTATAATATAGATTTAACTTAAAAGTTTAAACTTAAAATTTGAAAATTAGCCTCCAATGGCTCCAACCGAGCAAACAGACTCTGATGCCTATGAAACTCGAAAGACATGATCTTCTAGCTATTAGTAACATATAGGAACAAACAATACAGGACTTTGAAACTCAGGGTGCCCGTAATTCAAGAAAATATTTTCAACCTGAAACTTTGAACTTAAAACTTGAAACTTAGCCTCCATCAGCCTAAACCGAGCAAATGGGCTTCAATTTTCGTGAAACTCGAGGGGCACGATCTATTAGCCATTGTTGACATGTAGTAACAAACAGCATAGAATTCAAGACCTAAAATGCTTTTAATCCTAGAAAATATGTTTAAATTGAAACTTTAAACTTATACCTTGAAACTTAGCCTTCAACGGCCCAAACTGAGCAAATAGGCTTTGATGCCCATGAAACTCAAGGGGCGTGATCTCTTTACCATTAGTGATTTGTAGGAAAAAAATAACATGGGAATCTGAGATCTTAAGTGTCTGTAATGGTAGAAACCGACCTAATGGGGCTCTAACACCTATGAAACTTGAAAAGCACAATCTCTAGGCCATTAGTGACCTATAAAAATAAACGGTGCGAGAATCTGAGACCCAAGGTGCCTGTAATCCTAGAAAATATGTTTAACTTGAAATGTTAAAAGTTAAAACTTATTCTCCAATGGTCCAAAATGAGTAAATAGGCTCCAATGCTTATGAAACTTAAGGGGCATAATCTTCTGACCATTAGTGAACTATAGCAATAAATGACACGAGAATCTAAGACACGAGGTGCTTGTAATTCTAGAAAATAGGTTTAACTTGAAACTTTGAATTTATACCTTAAAACTAAGCCTCCAATGGCCCAAAATGTACAAATGGGCTCCAATTCTCGTGAAACTCAATTGGCATGATATTCTGGCCATTAATGGCCTATAGGAATAAACGGCGTGGGAATTCGAAACCCAGGGTGCCCGTAACCATAGAAAATAAGTTTAACTTGAAACTTAGAACTTAGCCTCCAACAGCCAAAACTGAGCAAACGGACTCCAATGTTTGTGAAGCTCGAGAGACACGATCTTCAGACCATTAGTCACATAAGAACAAATGCGCGAGAATTCGAGACCTGGGGTGCCTATAATTCTAGAAATTAGGTTTAATTTAAAACTTTGAACTAGTATGTAGTAGTACCTAATTTTATTTATTTATATTGACAATTGTGATTACTAATAATATTTATTTTCTTTAGGTTTGATTGTGTAGTGCAACGAACATCATTTTTTTTTCTTTGATTTTTTTTCTATGGAATTATATCAGGCCTATTAATGCTTTGTAATTCAAAAGTTTATAATTTTGTTAATATAAATCAGAATTTTGTTGTTAATTTATTTTTTTGTTGATTTTGTAATGTTTATGATTTTAATTTTAGTATTGAATTATATAAAATGTAGCAGCATGTGTAATATAGCGTATAGAATAAGAAAAAATAGAAATAATTAAAAAAAGTACTACCAATTGCAATGAGCCGTCACTAAAGAGGTAAAAAAATTTAGGAAAAAAAAAACAAATATTAGCGATTATCTTGAGTCATCACTATATCGCTGCAGTAGTATTGGCGACTACCACTAGCGGTCACTAAAGCACTTTTGGTCGTTGCTAATAATTTTAAAAAAAATCACGCCACAGATATCTGACGGTCACTAAGTCGCTAAAGGGGTTGCTAAAGGTTTACAACTGCCTAATAGTCATTAGCAACGAAACTTTGGCAGCCAATCATTGGTAGTCGCAACGTGGTCACAAAAAGGTATTAGCAACCACCTGGGGACCTCTAGTGACTACTTTCGGCAGTCGCTAAGGTCAATTTTCTGGTAATGTGGTGGGTAATAGTTGTGACTGATAGTAATTGTAGAAGAAAATGAAAAAACTAAAAATTAAAACTTAAGAAAATACAGTGCTATTTAGTATACCTATTCTGGGCTTGTTTTCCACTTTTCGTTTTTGAAAATAAGAAAAATAACTCAAAACGTATTTGGTCACTCGTCTTCTGTTTTAGAAAACAGAAAATAGGTTTACACATAAAATTCAAAATGATCAAAAATTGTTTTGTACCTTTTTGACCCAAAATAAAAATCCCAAAGTATGAAAAATCAATATGCTTAAAGCATGATTCTCAAAACAAAAAATAGAAAATAAAAAGAAAATATAAAATGAAAGATAGAAATACAAACCAAATGCCAGCAACTTTTTTTTATATTTTTATAATTTTAAAAAATTTTGAAAATAGTTTTCATTGTTTTAAAAACTGAAAATAAGTTTACCAAAAAAGTTTTTATATTCAGTTTAAAAAAAATGAGAATCAAAACTGAAAGTTTGTCGATCGGTCCCAAATAAACACTTATGAACCTAATAATAGACAGGCATATATATATATTACCATAGATTTGTGCAATGATGCAAGCAGTGAGAAGTCTAGTTCCATGTTCCCTTGATTCCAAGGCTTCCTCATCAGTGACAGAGTAAAGAAAACGGACCATATCGGCATGGCCAAACTGAGCAGCGACGACGACAGGGATGAGTTCATACAAATTTTCAATACTGAGCAAGCCAGGATTCTTCTTAACCAAGGGCTTGGCAACCTTTGTAATGCCTCCAGTGGCAGCGAGAGAAAGGGCTGTTTCACCAAAATCATTTCGTACCGCCAATTTGTCCTTATCTGTTAAATGAACCAACTGTTTCACAATGTTGGCGTGCCCAGCTAGTGCTGCAATTTCGAGTGCTGTGTATCCGTATACTGAAATTTTGGCAGTCAATAGCTGAGGATTAAGCTCAAGCAGGTACTTAGCATTATCCCAGTCATTGTTAATAACAGCCATGTAGAGGGACTTGGTTAGATTCATGGAGTGTGTTACATCCCAAATCTCTGCAAACATTGATTAGGTTAATTAGGGATTCAGGATTTTCACAAGTACCAAGTCGTTAGGAAGATGACAACTACTTATCTTAAGGGTTAATAATAGGAAAAAGGGTAACTAATGATAAATTTTATTGAGATAATTTTTACTCTTTATTATTAAAATAATTTATCTTATTTTATTAAATTAACATTATTAAAATATTAATTTTTGACTAAAATTATTTATTTCCTCAAATCAAAATTAATGTTTAATAAAACAATAATTACTTATTAAAATAATTTATTTTAGTAAATAAAAATTATTTCTCATAAATAATAATTTACGAGATTAAGTATTGTATTAATATAATTTATTAAAATTAATAATTTATTCAAATGAACTAAAATTATTTGCTTTATTAAATTAATTTATCAAAATAAAAATAATCTTTAACTAATAATAATTCATTATTAAAATTAATTACTATTGAAATATTAATCTATGACAAAATTATTCTTTTATAGTTAATACTATTACTTAAAATTATATTTATAATATATATTATTAAAATTAACTATATATATATATTATTAAAAAAACAATTATTATGATGATATATTTTATTGTAATATTTTACTAAAATTAAATATTAACCTTACAATAAATATTTTAACAATTTGTAATTTTAAACTAAATAATTAAACTATCAACAATTAGCCATTAGAGTTTCTATTCACACCTTGTACTTAACTGTTTCATCAGATTTTGTTCCACCAACCTTCATCATTTTCTATTTATTTTTTTTCGGTATACTTGATTTTACAAAACACTATACATATATTAAGAGTGGGGTGACTTAATCTTAAGTTTTAATTTTAAAATAAATGAAAGATTAATATTATAGTAAATGAAATTAAAATATACCGATGAAACAGAGAGAGTCAAATAATTGGTATTGGTGGATGTATACATCTGAAACTTAGCTATGTATGGTTAATTAATCACATTATTATGTATCCTCTTGATAGATTATGTAGGATTGAGGGTGCGTCCGGTTCCCAGTGCACCGGACTATGCTCCTTTGCCAAATGTGTACCATTAAATTTTCTTGGAAGAAATTTAATGGTAGTTTTTTTTTTCTTTTTTTCTGTTTTCTTTCTTCCATGGTCTCTCATTGATCCCCTCTGTATCAGACTAGATTTTGTTAATACTTAAAATTGTTTTATTTATTATAATTTTTTATTAATATAAATTTAAATATTTTTTGAAAATAAAAATAATAAAATAATAGACTAATTACTAAAAATAAAAAATATATATAATAAATTTACCTTTCTTCAAACGAATCACGTATAAATAAATTCTTTTATTTTATTTTTTGTAAAAATTACTACATTTTTTTAGTGGGCTCTTATAATCCAGTTTACACATCAAGTTTGCCTTGGTTATTAATAGATAAAAAGATTCTAAATTAAAAAAATAAATAAATATGAGAGTCTACATAAAATATGAAGATATGCTTTTTTTTTTCTAAAAATCATCAAAATAAAAAAAAATTGAACACACAAAAAAATTTTTTAAATATGAGAGTTCACATAAAATAAAATTCATTTATTTTTATTGTTAGTTTATATGCTAAGAAGCAAGTTTATTCTATCTTTTCTTTATTTTATTGTTAGTTTATATGCTAAGAAGCGAGTTTATTCTATCTTTTCTTTATTTTTATTGCTAGTTTATCATTTTTATTTTTCAAAAATTATTTAAATTTATATTAATAAAAAATTATATTGATCCCCTCTCTATCACACTAGATTTTGTTAATACTTTACATAGAAGATATATATATAGTAAATTTGCCTCTCAGAGTATAAATAAATTTTATTTTATTTTCTGTGAACTCTCATATTTAGAAAAATTTTTTGTGTTCAATTTTTTTATTTTGATGATTTTTAAGTACAACAAAAAAATCCTCAATTTTTTACGTGAATTCTCATATTTAGAATTTTTTTAAATTTAAAATATCTTTTACTCTATTAATAACTAAAACGAAGTTTGCTTGGGCATTGAATTATGAGAGGCCACTATAAAGGTGTGGTATTTTTCAAAAAAAATAAAATAAAATAAAATTTATTTATACGCAATTCGTTTGATGAGAAACAAATTTATTACTTTTTTATTTTTAGTAACTAATATATTATTATTTATTATTTTTTTCAAAAATATTTAAATTTATTTTAATAAAAAATTATAATTAAATTTAAGTGTTAACAAAATCTAGTGTGAGGGAGAGGGGATCAATGAGAGACTATGGAGGAAAAAAAAAGAAAAAAAAACTGAATTTAAATGACAACTGCTAATTTTTTTCCAAGAAAATCTAACAGTCCACGTTTGACAAAGGAGCATAGTCCGGTGCACTGAACACCGGACGCACCCTCTGTCTGATTATCTGACCTCTCCCAAATAGGCATGTTACACATTTAAAAAAAAAATTGCAAAATAAATAATTAAAAATAAGATAATTCGCATACAAGTCTCAAAATTTTGATTTTTCAAAATATTAAAAATAAGAAAATTCAGGTACGAGTATCAAATTTTTTTTTATTTGGTAGTTTTTTTTTTTTTTTTGGGGGGCATGTTATCACATTTATCAAAAACATTACAAAACAAATAATTAAAAATAAGAAAATTTATGTATGGGTATCAAAAATTTTATTTCTTTTATTTGGTGGTTTTTAGGATGTTACTCACATAAAACAAAAGCATTAAAAAAATAATTGAAAATAAAAGGATTCATTTAGAAGTATCAAAATTTGATTTATCACCTGCGCGCCTAAAAGCTATTAAACCCAAAAAAAAAAAAAAAAGTCAAATAAGATAAAAAAAATTAAAATAAAAAAATAAATTTAACTCTTCCTATACTATTCCTTAATAATTATTGAAAGGTATATGACTTTATAAATCATTCTTATATGTAGAGAAGGTGCATGGGTGGTTATGTAGCTTTATATTTATTTTTTTATTCATTTATCAAATATATTAAACAGTAAATAAATATAGTCGTAGGTCCGTCCGAGTCTAAATTATAAATCTGAGCCGGAGTGGGTTCAAGGTAAAATTATAATTTATTAATTCGAGTTCAAATTAGTTTAAAATTTGCTCAATTAATAAAAACTTGTTATACAATATTTATGAATTTCTGAGAAATCTAAAATATTAATAATATGAGTTAAAAACAGGCTCAATGGTAAAATAATTAATAAATAATGCATATTGAAGGGTATCTAAATAAACATTAACTAATTAAGAGATATTTAAAAAAATATAAAAGTAATGGGTAGTTAAAAGACATTTAAGAAAAAAATGAGTAAATAAAATTATTTAATTATATGATAATTATAAAATTTTCGTTTTATGATTAACTATAAGAAGTTTAAGGATGTTATAAGGAGAATAAAAAAATTCCCTAAAAGAAAGTTTCATTAATTTTAATATCTCCCCATTACCTTAAGCGTTTGCTTTACAAAATTATATATGCATATATATATATATATATATATATTAAGGATTATTTACCACATCACCTCTTAAAATTATGATATAATATCATTTTGTCCTTTTAAATTAAAAAACTTTACACACTGATTTAAATTATTAATTTATAATAAATTTTCTTCTTGCTACATCAATATTTACAATTTTAACATAATTTAATCGACTAATATATGAATATGAACTAAAAAAAAATCTTACATACTAAAATATATGTTTCATAATTTTATTAAGATAAAACAACATTGATGACAAAAATTACATACATTTTTTAATTTCATAATTTAAATAAACTTCTTATAATTAATATTTTTACTTGTTACGATTTTATATAATGATTTTTTTTATTTACAAAAGTTTATGTCTCCATTATTCCTCTGTTATTCATCGGTAATTATTTTAATAAATTTGGTTAAAATCATAACTATTAGTGTGAGAAAATATATGGGTATAAATTAATAGTTTACGGGATAGTGTGGGTATAACAATTTTTTAATTGAGTGAGTAAAATAATATTAACTCTTCTAATTAATTCTATAAAAAATAAAATAACAAAAAAGTTATAGATACATTCAAAAGATTTATTGGTTGCATTTGCATATTCAACGTAGATTTAATTACCTTCTTCACCTTCTATTGGCCTATACTCTTCTGAAATTTCAGAGCTATACATGCTCAAGCTTTCCTGCGATTCCTTGTCCACCAAAGGTTGCAACCCTTCGTCTTCGAGATCGGTTGTAGAAGTGTCGGTGCTATGAGCCATTCTAATTTCATCGCCACGTGACACATTGCTGGTTCTTCTTTCCATTCTAATTTCATCGCCACGTGACACATTGCTTGTTCTTCTTTCCATTCTCTATTTAATTAAAGAAACCATTAAAAAAAAGAAACTAGCAATAAGTGAGAGAATGAATCATAGTTATTAAAAAAGAATAAAAATACACACAGTAAAAAAAGTAAACTAGTTAATGTCGGTGGTAGGTAACCTTAGGGGGTTATCTCAATTGGTAAGATTTTAGATTTGATTCTCAGTGATCATTAGTTCAAGTTTTTTCAGTGCAATTGGAGGTTACCTGGTCATTAATTTTAGAGTTTCAGAAATTTGTTGAGATCCATGTAAGTTGCGACGCTCGGTTACCCAAAAAAAAAATGTGGTGGTAGGTGATGACACCACAACTATCCCACATTGGAAAGGAATTAAGGATTGATATAGCTTATAAGCGCCTCTATTTCTCTCCTTAGTACGACACGTTTTAAAGTCACATGTGAGAGTGCCTACGGGAGAGTGCACAAAGAGGCCAATATCTGCCAGGAGGACTTATGGTATGCGGACAAAAAGGGGTCATCACCAGTTGGTGCCGTCTATGGGAATCGAAAGGGTCATGAGCCCGTCATTCCTAATCTCTCAATCCTCGATTGGGAGCTCTAATGATATCACAACTATTCCACATTGAAAAATAGTCGAGGACTGAGGTAGCTTATAAGCGCCTTTACCTCTCCCCTTGGTATGACACACTTTAAAACTATGCCATCAGAAAGGAGTCGATGATTGAAATAACTTATAAGCGCCTTTACCTCTCCCATTGATATGACGCACTTTAAAGCCATGCGTGAGAGTACCTACAGGAAAGTGCACATGCTTTAAAGCCATGCATGAGAGTGCCTACGGGAGAGTGCACAAAGTAGACAATATCTATCAAGAAGACTTATAGTATGCGGACTAAAATGTGTTATCATTAACAGGTCATCATCAATAGGTACCTATTTCATGTTATTGGCACATGCTTTAAAGCCATGCATGAGAGTGCCTACGGGAGAGTGCACAAAGTAGACAATATCTATCAGGAAGACTTATAGTATGCGGACTAAAATGTGTTATCATTAACAGGTCATCATCAATAGGTACCTATTTCATGCTATTGGAAATCAGTCGAGAACTGAGATAACTTATAAGCGCCTTTACCTCTCTCATTGATACGACGCGCTTTAAAGTCATGGGTGAGAATGCCTATAAGAGAGTGCACACGCTTTAAAGCCATGCATGAGAGTGCCTATGAGAGAGTGTATAAAATGGACAATATCTGTCAAAAGGACTTATAGTATGCAGACGAAAATGTGTCATCATCAGTAGGTACCTATTTCATTAAGCTGAGAAAGATTTATCATGTAAGGTTTTTGCTATTGCTAGAGTTTTAAAATAGCCTAATTTGACATCAAAAGGAGTGCGCCAATGACCCGGTGGCCTAGATGACCCAATAAGTAATGGATCGGTTATAACCCATCATGGTAAAAAATTAGCCCATGCATTTTGGGTAATGTCTATCGAGTGACCCATTAAAATTAAAATATTTAAAAAATCAAATATAGAATATATTTTAAAATTAAAATATTTAAGAAATACGATATAAGTTAAAAATAATAATTAATTAAACCAATTAGAAGACAAAATATATTTTTAGATTAAAATATTTAAAAATATAGAATCTAAGTTTTAAAAAAAATAATGAATTAATGGTTACCTATTACTCAAGTCAGGTAAACCAATAATAATTTGTTATCATGTTTTTCAATTAGCAAATTAACGAAATCTAATACATTTGAAAAATTAAGGATTTGTGTCAGAACCAATTCCTTTCACACCCTTAAGAGATTGGACGGGTGTAATTAGTAGGCTAAAACTAATTAGGATTGTCACTTTCAATAGATAACTGTGGCACAAACAAATTGTTGATATTATAGAATTTTGAATAGTAGCTTGGTTTGCAAAAGAAAAATAACAATTTTTCTAAAATAATATTATTTTTTTTCTTTTCAACTTATTTTTAGCTTATTTAATTTTTCACCAAAATTTAATTTTACATTCTTATTTGACAATTTTTAAGCATGTTGTTCATATCCATAAAAATAAAATACCAAAAAAATTAAAAAATTCACATACGGATTAAAAAATTAATTTTTTTTTGAGAAAATCAATTGTTTTTTACATACGTGAATTTTTATTTTAAAGTACCTTTTGTAGTTTTATTAAAAAATACGAACAACATACCTAAAAACTACAAGAAAATAAATAAATTTTGACTATCAATAAGCCATTTTTTATTAAATAATATTTGGTTGGGACAAAATTACTTTTCCTAAACAACCGATTGTCAAAAACTTAAATAAAAAAAGTAAAAAGATATCTATTGCAATTGCAAATGAAGCCCACGCCGAAAAGAGATTTACTTCTGAGGACATTGTCAAAATCACCAAGCTAAGACATTGGAAAATTCAAGATAACTAAAGGTTAAAATAATAATAATAATAACTTAAGCTAAAAGTCTTAATAAATATTCAACAATTTCTTATAAAAGGTGCATAAAATATAAAAGCAACTTCTCCTATAGGTTTCTTGACTTCTTCTTGAACTTCTCCACTGAATTTCAAAAGTGAGTTTCATTTATCGGAGTGGGATCAAGGAAAGGAAAAGAAAAATGCTAACAATGATGATGGGTTAGTAAATCAATTTTAAGAAAAAAAGGGGAGATTGATATCGTTTGATATTAATTCGATAACATCGAGGTCAATCAGAAACGAATAAACTCTAAACTATATATAATACATTTTTAATATATATATGTATATAGTGACAGATAACAAAATTAAATAAATTAACAAAAGAAGAAAGTACTAAAATAAATGTTGTGATCACCTAACAAGAAGAAATTAATCCCAAACAAAAAATTAATCTCATATATATCAATTTTTGTCACCATATTATGCTTCGAAATTGTTCTCTTCAGAACATTTTTTTGGGGGGGGGGGGAGGGGAGAATGATTACTAGGCTGCATATATATATAATATATATATATAATGAAAGGGTTAGAGGTCTAAATTACCCAAAACTTAAGAGCTATTCTCTTACTTACCTGGGGGATTATGCTGGCTGAAGCTTTGTTGTTGAATAAATTCCACTCTTCTGGTGTGGGTATGGCCTGAAAGATATAAATCTGGATTGCAGCCAAACATTAGATTATATATATCCTCTACCCATGAGCAAAGAATCATGAATACTTGCAAAGAGCGAAGAGAATGAGAATTGAGAAATTAATAAAGAAGAACAAAAGAAAAAGGAAAACCCAATATTCCTTTTAAAGGCAGTTCCATGCACTCTTTGTTCATTTACTTTTCCACTTTTTCTTATTTTTTTTTTCCTTTTATATATTCTTCTCTTATTTATCAAGTCTTATCACCGGTTGGAAGAGTGGCGTCGACTGCGGCTTGTAATTTGGGCAAATTGGGAAGGCTATCAAAATGTCATGAAACTTCATATAATATATATTAATAAATTAACAACAAAAATTAATTTTTTTATTTTTTATATTTTATATATAAAGATAAATAAATTTTTTTTTCTTTTTTACAAAAAATATCAATTTACACACAAAAAAAAATTATACAATTCACAGTATTTTTTTTATTTTTTTTTAAATTGATGCAATTGATGAATTTTCTCTGTATCTATCCCTTTCTTTATCTGGAAAATTTATTAGGTGCTCTTAGGGCACATGCTTCATGCCATTGGGATTCTGCCACATAAGTCCATTTGCAGTGGCACCTATAGTATGTGCTCGTGTGGCACAATCCTAATTGCCTAGAGTACGTGTTCTATAAGAATACCGAATGACTTCTTTTCTATCTCTAATTAATTACATTTGTCTAAAAAATCTCAATAACTTTTCTATCTCTTGCATCAAACATAGTTGCAGTGCAATATGCAAACCAAATCTATTATTTTCAGCAGTCTATGTTTTTAATTACGTCCCGAATGACAGTAATTAGTTCCACTAAATTCTAATTACCGTTGTACAAACTCTCAATTAACAAGTGAAAAATGATGTATTAAATAATTTTTTTTTACAGTGATTTAATAAATAATTAGTTTTTAGAAAAGTATAAAAAGTAGTATGCTACTAGCGTCTTTTTATAATTTATTTATTTATTTATTTAATATGCATATTACTATATTTTTTTATTGTAAAATTTTATATAGAAAGTGTTCACTGATTTCCTGCCTTAAAAAAAAAAAGGGGAGAGGAGATTTCTGGAAAGCCCAGGATTATCTTAAAACTCACTTCTCAGTTCTCACTCTTGTTCTTTCACTGACTTTATTTTGTAAATTAAGCAACAATTAAAGTGGATACTCTTCCTCGCTCACTTTTCTCTCTCGACACGAAAATCAATCAAGGGAGGGATCAGACATGCTTCATTGGCTTGCCACCATTTATGCATCTATATAATAAAAAATGACGGTTTTTAAAAATGTCACTCGCATGAATTAAGATCGAACGATTAAAAATTATTTTTTTTAATTCAGTGATCTAGATCATTTTTGTATTTTTAGTTTTTTATTTAATTTTTATTTTACTAGACCTTATTCTATCTCATAAAATAGTTTAAGTATTTTAAATTTCATCATATTTCAAAGATGGAGATCATATGCAAATTAAAACTACTAGCTTAAATTCAGTTTAATTATGATTTTTGAAAAATTGAATCTTCCAAATTAAAGCACCAAAATTTGTATTTTTTTATGGTGCTTATCAAAAATTAATTGGGGAGAGCTAGAGAGATCAAAACATATGTATTAGCAACTGAGGCCTAAAGTTTTTTTTTTGGGACTATCATATTTTTTTTTATTTGAATTTTTTGTTCAAAATTTTAACTATATAACAAACTTAATACTAATTTTATTCAGAATACCATAAGCACGGGTTATTGTTAGTTATTATATAAATTTGGTAGTTATAATGGCTGTGTTTGGAGTTAAAAAAATTACCAAATTCAACAAATCTGTACAAAATTTTTTCACCTCGATTTATGTAAATATTTATAAAATCTCTACAAATCTCTATAAATTTATTTAAATCTCTATAGTTTTCTATAACTCTACAAATACCAATAAATCTCTATAAATTTTAATAACATCTCTGCAGATTTCAAAAACTTTTGACACAAAAAGTTAAAAATTGATTGCCAAAATCTTTTCAAACAGACTAAACGAACCCAATAAAAGTCCAAATGCTCAAAACTTGCTTTAATTTTGACTTTTTTTTGGTTCATTTCAAATGGTTGAGCCCCTGGCTTTTTATGTACAACGTGTTTAGAGTTCAAAAAGTTCTAAAACATTTCTACAAATCTTTACAATTCCCTACAAAGTTATTTTTACCTCAAACTACGTAAATCTCTATAAAATCTTTATAAATTTACATAAATCTCTATAAATCTCAATAAATGTCTACAAATCTCAATAAAATTTCGACAAATTTCAAAATATTCTGGTACAAAAAGTCAAAAAGTGTCTGTCAAAATCTATTCGAACAAATCAAAATCCATTCGATCGGATTTTCATTGTTCTCTATTGTTTGTGATTTGTTGATTGCACTCCAAATACTAAAAAATAACATAAGCCATATTTTATTGTAACTTGTTGAGCTCCAAAAGGCCTCATAGTCTCTTGGACGGTACTACTCTCGTTTGCATGCTCCTTGCATGAGTAGAATTTCGGATGCTTTCTTTTGTTGTGAATTTTTCATTTTGCCCCTCTAATTTGACTCACCCTATGCCTCTATGCTTGTCTTTCCACAATGTGGATTTATACCCCAAGTGCAAGGTGGTTTATTGTAGCAATTTAAATTTATAACAGTGAAGCACCGGTCTTACCGATAGGGAGAGGTGTTGTTAACTCACAACTTTTATTCTCTTATTTAGTAGGTGTCACACAATGATAATTAAATAAAATTGATTTGAATTTTGAAAATGAACCTATCTAGACATTTTATCAAACATCTAGGAGGTGACAATTAAATGCAATTTGAAATTATCAAAGAATATATGATCAAAATAAACAACTATAAAAATGACTTGGATCTTTCAAGGAGAACAATGACTAAATAATTTGGTTGTAAAATAAAGTTCACTTGGTTGAGTTTCTAGATCAAACACTTGGAGTGCAATAATCCATATAGAAAACATAAGAGTTCTAGGTGGCAATTCACGTACAAAATCCTTAAGATCGGGCATGAAAATTCTAACTAAATAACTCACTTATAATGTACATGGAATATACAATCAAGATTTAATCTAGTAATAACAACTAGTGATTTCAAAGGATCTAAACAAACTAATCATCATTCAATAAATCCAAACAGAATTGGACATTGAAGCACAATTAAGAACAATGGTTAAACGTTTTGGTAACAACACTTAGTTCATGTAAGTGAAAACCTAAATGAAATGCTTAGAGTGCATATCCTATAAAAAATACATGTAAGTTCTATATTAGTAATCCATATACAGTTTCTCAAAGAAGTGTATGAGAATTCTAATTAGCAACTAACATATAATTTCTATAAACTATACAAATAAGGCTAGATATACAGTTAACAATTAATAATTTCAATAGATCCAAATAATTCAACCATCATTTGTAGAGAATTCTTTAGAAGATTTAAATATTGAAAAGAAAAATATCATGAAAATTCACAGACATCATCTACTTTACTTGATTTGAATCCAAGCAAGAGAACTACTCACTTATAGATGAACAGAAAACAAAACTTGTATTGAATTGAAGTATTGTTTACAAAGAAATTGAAAGGAAAGTGAAATTTTCTATCCTACCAAATGAGATATAAATTCTTTCTTTATAACTATATATATCTACTATCTCTCTAACTATGTATATCATCTATATCTATCAATATCTATCTCTCACGTAACTCTCTCATATATTTATAGTGTATTCTACAAATACAAATTTGCCCTTCCAATCTATAGCTGATTTATGGAATAAAATTCTCTGTATTGCTAGTTGGCCCGAACGCTTATCTGAACCAATCTGAACAAGGTTTTGGTTTGAACATATGTTCAAACAAGATTTCTGATATTTAGAAAATTTTCAGCTTAAAAATATTTCTAGCATTCTATTATTAGAACATTGGTTCGAACCAATTGTGGTTCAAACATGTGTTCGAACAAACTTTCCTTAGAATTTTTTCTTCTTCTTTACACCATCTTCTATCGTTGTGACATAGGTTTGAACAAGGTGCCTGATTTTGACACTTAGCAAAATTTTCTATTCTTCCATCTTCTGCACATTCTGTGGTTAGAACCAATGTTAGAACAAGACATAGTTCGAACATGCGTTCGAACCATTTTGCTAAATTTACTTCTTCTTGTCTAATTTTTGTCATTTTCTACTCAAATATTTGCAAATCACATAAAGCTTCCATTATTACAAGAAAATTCACGTTTCCATTCATTTAATATATTAATTCACATAACAATCCTCAAAATTAAAACTTATAATTATACATTTTACAGTAGAATTACTCTACTATTCCGTTTTCGTTTTCTCTGCACTCTCATTATCTTTCTCTCAAATTTTGTTGTGATTCGAGTATTTTTACTTATATTATTTATTATTATTGTCATGCCTTCGATTTTTTATAAATCTTGACATAGGTAAAACACACATATATCACATATCAAACAAACCCAATCCTTGATAAGAGTAGAATCATAAGATAAATAAAAGAAAACTAGACCCGTAATTTCAAAATAATAAGTTAAGACTCCATAACCTATACAACTCCATCAAATGCTACTAGAAATTTAAGTTTTGGTAACTCTAGAAATAGGTGACCACCAATGGCGGTCACTAATAACACCTTTGATGACCACTTTTAAGGGTCTCTGTTTGTATATAGGTGGTCACCAATGGGTTGAAATAAAAATTGGGGAATTTTCCTTCTAGTTTGTTTCATTCCGCACCCTGCAATCACCATTTTCCCTCTCTTTCAATTTCTTTCGTTCCCTCACCTTTCAGCTCGTTTGTCTCTCTCTCCCCCTCATCGATAATCACTGTAGAAACCCTGTTGACTGAAAAATACACTGATGACAACTGAGCAGTGATCGGTAATATCTTGGCAGTGACCGGCGACACCTGTGGTATGAATCTCTTCTCATTTTTCCTTTTTTTCATCTCTAATCACTGCCTTTCTCATTTCTCAGCTCCTATTAGCCTAGATTTTTCACCTCCATCATTGCACCTCCAATTCCTTAATAAGCCCCTCCATCTTTCTCTACAATTCTCTCTTTTTCTTTGTTTTAATCATTTATTTATTTTTTTGCTGCTATTCACTGGGGTTATCTCATTCTTTCTAAAAGTTAACAAAAATTCAAATCAATAAAATTTCTCCTCATTCGATCTAGGCTTTTTGTAGTTGATTTTTTTCAAAATTTTTGATTTTTTGTATTGAACTGTTGATAGGGTTTCAGATTTTTGTATTTGCCTTACTTTTAGATTTGTACTTTTTTATGGATTTGCTCTATCTTGCATATAAGTTCAATTTCGATTTGTTTGAGTAGATTTGTTCTTACTTTATTCCATTTTGTTTTACATTTGCAAATCTATGAATGTATTTCATCAACTATTTGCATGTTTTTTGATCTGAGTAAAAATAGTGTTGATCTACTGGTATTGATTGTGATTTATGCTTGTGATATTTCAGTTCCTCTCTTGTGATTTTAAGTTTTTTAAAAGAAAATTCTCTAATTAGGTATTTATCGATTGGGATAGGTCTGTCAAGTGACCTGTATAAGTATAAAGGTTTAGGATTCTTAGCTAAAAAATAAGCAAATTTGGAATGGGAATATAGGTTAGAATAGGATCTCAACCTGTTTAAGAATGTATATTCAATTTTCGGTACCCTAACTACTTTTATTTCTTTTTTTGGTTGAATGGCTCAATTATTTCATTTATGTTTTTGAATTGGTATAAAATGATAATGGGAGAAGCTATTATCAAGGCTTTTTAAAGCACTTGGTGAACTGATTTATTGTCGTGATCATCATACACTGAAATATCATAGTTACAATTTTCCTTTTGCCTTTTATATTTTCTTTCACTTACTAGGATTCTCACAAATTAAATACATTCAGAACTCTGTTTTATTTTATATTTATTGTACTTAAATTTCATGAAGGAAAAGCATATTGAAGAATGCATAAAAATTTACATATACGATATGATCTTTGGCCATCTGATAAGTGATGCTCTCACCTTATGATCATTATCCCTTTTCTCCTTTCCTTTCCCTCCCCTCTCTATTTTTTTCCCATGTAATGCCTGGTATTTTATTTTGACTATTTATTTGAGATGTGTAATGCCTCGGGCTTTTGAATTAATGTAAGTATATGGTTTTGATGTATTTTGGAAGTTAAGATATGTTAATTTAATGGTATGGGTCATTAATGGAGTTTAGAGTTGAAAACTTTGAAGGAGATGGGTTATGCAGTCAAAAGTGACATTTTGGCCAAGTGCTGGAAAATGGGGGGAACCTTGGGTGCCCACCTAAAAAGAGCTTATGTGCCCAAGGTCTTGGGCGCCTAAGGCATAGTGGATTTGGCAGACAAGTGTTGCTTTGCAATTTTCAGCCAAGCCTCACCCTATTAACACCTATACCTAGTTAGGGGTGATGGGAAACCTGAAGATTACTGTTAAGGGACTTTAAAATATTGTTATATATATATATATATATATATGGTTGATTTGATGCAAGAGAGAGAGAGAGAGAAGTTGCTTTGGAGAGGGAGAATCAGGTGAGAAGCAAAGAGGAAGAATAAGGAGAAAAACAAGACCACCGGGTAGAGATTTCAAGGTAAGTTCTTCCACTCTTCATGAAATCCAAATTCCTTTTGCAAGATTGTAATTAGAACCCTAAGAAACCTTCCTATGTAATTTATTTGTAGTTTGAATCAAGGAGGGAGGAGATTGAGTCCATCAAAGTTTGAGGGTTTGGAAGCTCAAGACACCTTCTTGTTGATCCATCTTCTTACCACTTGAGGTAGGGATTTGATGCCTCATTCTTACATATGTGTTGTGTAATAAGGATTAGATTATCATTAGAAAACCCTCTTTAAGTGTTGATTTTCATGTATGGAAGAAAATGGGAGTTATACACATGTATATATATATGTATAGGTTGAGAGAGTGAATGGGGTGTTTTGATCCATAACTTGACTCGTAGTTAATGAAAACTCAAATTTTTGATTTTGTTCGGAGCCTAAGAACCTTGTGTTGATGTTAGAAACTTAAGATTTTAAGTATTTTTACATTAACTTGGTCAATTTGAGGTCCCAAGGGTGAAAAGCCATGAAACTAGAAAATAGAGTCTGGAACCCAAAACTTAGCCCAAGCTGTGGGCGCACGAGGGGGACACAGTCGGGCGCCCAAGACATAAGTGCCATGGGTGCCCAATCCCCTTGGGCGCACGGCTGAGTGTCAACTTGGGCGCCCACCGAGCCTGGGTCACTTTTCCTGACTTTGTTTAGTTTAACCTCCTAATCTAGGCTTATGAAAGTTTTGGTAACATGTTTTTATGTGAAACTTTTACTTGATTAATTGCATGAATTTTAAAAGGGAAAATGAGCTTTAAAGGGTGATTAAAGATTGGTTATCTTAAGCTAATGGGACTCAACTTGCAAGGGTGATTGAATGTTACTTGAATTGCATGAATTGGAAGATTACTTTGAGATTAAAGTCTTAACCAATTAGAATTGTTATTATGCCTTGATGTAAACTAAACGTTGAAGTTTATGAACTTGTGATTGATTAAATAAAATGTGACTTGACAAAAGGGAATTCATGTTCATAATATTGAAGAATGTTGAATGTTTAATGATACTTGATCAATGTTGTTATGTGATGAGTCATGGGATGAACCAAAATGTGGATATGTGTTGTGGAAAAGTATATGAGGTTGAATGTGAATCTATGAATGATGAAATGTTATGTGATGAATGATTGTTTATGTGCGGGGGCCGTGGTGGGGTGTGAAAATAGGAAGGGTTTAGAGAGTACCCTCGGGTTGAGAGTCCTAGAACCTGCTCTGGGTTTGGTGTCAATTCCAGTGGGTTAGTAGTCCACAACATTGTGTGTGTTTTAGCTTCTCGTGGCCCTGGACAGCGATCCTAAATGACAACGTTGGTTTATCGTTTCCGTTGGGTATTGGCCCATAAAAGACAATAATGTGTATGCACCCATCCCTCGATGACTTGTTTGGTTATGGTTGTGTAATGTGATGATGAATGGATGATGATGTGAATATGGTTATTTGATTGAATGATATTTGAATGATGAAATAGTGTTGAAATGTGAATGGAATTGAAGTTTGTATTGCAAAACATAAACATTAACTGAAATTGAAATCTTAAACTTTGACATTATTGCATGAGTATATATTTCCACCTAGTTTGGCTATTGGTCATGATAATGTAATATTATGAATATAGGAAATGTTAAAATGATTAACCATACTTGATATGCATTGCATTGTTAGATTGCATATCATATATGTTTGTTTCAGATATCGTGGGCACAAGTGGACCTGTGCTCACGTCCCTACAGACTTTGATGTAGGTACAAGCAATAATAATCAGGTGGGCTAATGGGGTTGAACTAGGAGGTCATGCATGAGGCCAACCAAGCTTAGCAAAGCTCTTGGTCTTCTAGTTTAAATATCTTTTCGGATTGTAATATTGTACACTTCTAAACTTTTTTGATTTGGTTGTAATGGCCTTAAGGCCTAAGCTTTGTAATTTGGGAATTTAATATGTTGTTGCCAAGGTTAAACTTATGTTATCTTAATTTATTTCTTGGGATCACTCGTTGATGTTGTGTTGCTCTGATCATGGGTAGTTATGTTAGTGCATATTGTGTGTGGTTATCACTCACCCCTCGGGTCACGAGATCCGGGGCGTGACAAAATGTTGGGCCAATTAAATATTTGTACCTAAGGTTAGGTCTATATAGTTAGGTTTATTTTATTGTTCTTAGGCCAAGTTTAGCCTAGAGCCGTATTGGGTTAGATAATTGGGCCAAGGGCCTAGCCCTTTTTCCTTTTTTTCTTCTTTTCTTTCTTTTTTTTTTTTTTTTTTTTGGGTTCTTTCAATACTTTTAGATGGGCCGTAGGAAGGAGAAAAGAGAGAGAGGAGATAGAAGAAAGAGAAAGTTGAGTTCAAGGAAGAAGATTGGTGAATCAGAGTAGTGTTCGATGCCATGATTGTGATAGTCGTGACCTTTTTTTGGTGATTTGACCTGAGGTAGGAGAAATCACCTTTAGAAAGTTTGAAGGTCAACCTAGTTTTCTTTATTTTTCTCTTTCTTTCTTCAGATTTGAGGTAAATAGGACTTAAATTTGTGTTCTGCTCATTATCAGGAAGATTTTAACATATTATTTGTTGTTTATTGTTGAGATGTGGAGATTTATGTATATGTGTATATGGATGTGTATATATATACATTTTCTTTAGTTATAATTGAACTAAAATTTACAAGATTTATTGTAGTGAGATTTTGACACATATGCATTTTGTATTGATGAATATTGGACCTGAGTTGGTCAAACTTGGTCGAGGTTAGCCGAAGAAGACGATATACAGTGTTTAGAACATAAACCAGTCAAGGCCTGAGGGTGCGGGCTGTTTGTAGGAAGCCTACGACCCATACTATTAGAATTTGAAATTAGGTAGGCCGAAGTTTCGCCCTCCCATAAGTCAAGATGCGAGGCTAGCATAAAGTTTTGCCCAACCCCCTTTGGATTTTTCTATTTAGGCTGTTTTGACCTCATTTTTCTTGGGTGTACATATATATATATATATGTGTGTGTGTGTGTGTGTAGAACATGTTAAGATGAAAATTATGTGAATTATATGAGATTTAATTGAGACTTTAATACAGTATGTTTCATTTAATGTTGAGACATGAATTATGAAAGTTATATGATATTAAGCTTATGCTTGAACATAGCAAGCTATTATTCTAATGTTGAGATATTAATATCGATTATACATGATTAGGCATGTCATGTGCATGGGACTAAGGTGGTATCATCCGGATGTATATTGTGATTACTAATTGGCCGAGGGTGCCATATGAATATTATTGATTTGTTGGGACACAGGTTATGTATATGGACAAGATCCATGATTTTGAAAAAAATAATAAAAACAAGATTTTGAAGATACTGGATGATCTCCAGTTGATAGATATGACTAGAGTTTAATTATTAGAATTTGGTCCGTTAATCTTGAGATACTATTTATGTTGATTTCCTAGTTGAGTTAAACAGATGCTAGATTAGGGGTGTAACACGGTTCCCTAGCAGAAAGACCAGGGGGTGTAACTCAATTCTCCTAAGTCTTAGCTGATTGGAAGTGTAACTCGGTTCCCCAACCACTATTTATATTAATTTTTGCTTAAGTTAAGCAAATGCCTGACTAAGGGTATAACACGATTCCCTAGTAGAAGGATTAAGGAATATAACTTGGTTCCCCTGAGTCTTAGCTGATTGGGGGTGTAACTCGGTTCCCTAACCACTATTTATATTGATTTCTTGCTTGAGTTAAGTAGATGCCTGACTAGGAGTGTAACACGATTTCCCAACAAAAAGGACAGGGGATGTAACACGGTTCCCCTGAGTCTCACACCAATGAAGGTGCAACAAGGTTCCTTACTTGTGATATATATAGATATTATCATTCGCCGTAAGCGTAAATAGTGTGACCCCACATGCTTTGTTAAGTGTCATCCATCCCAGGATAAGGTTAGGGGTAGATGAAGACTATAGTATGCATTGACATTGCATTCCATCACATCCCATTGCATGAGATTGCATTTATATTCTTTTATACTTAGATGTTGATATAATGTGACCGTGACATTGATTAATGAGACATATGGTTTATCCAATTGATTATGAGTTTAGTTATAAAATAAGAAATATAAATTAGGAACTACGATGACTTGATTCCCGAGGTAGGATACGTAGGCAGTTTAGGCTTGAGTAGCCCGAATCCTATCTTAACTATGGATAATAATTATTGTGTTTAGTCTTCTTAGTTGAGAGTTATTATATTTTATAAGTTATGTGACCTAGAGTATGGTTTGCTATTTACATTATGGTGTTGTTATCTTAAGACATATATCCCTTTTAAATTACCCATACCAAAGGCATCCTTAATATCTCAACCACTTGTGCTTAAAATTTGAGGTTTCTAAAAAATGCACATGATAACATATATCAACCTCTCAATGCCCAGTTATCCCATTCCTACAAACCTCTACAAGGTGGCAGTATATGTTTTCCTTCAACTCAAGGCATGGAAGCTTTGTGGGTATATGCATACACAGAGTGCCATCTGTAACTCTGAATAATTTATCATTTTAATCCCAGAAGCTCTCTCTTTAGAGAGAGAGAGAGAGAGAGAGAGAATCCACAATCTATCATTTAGCAATCTCCTAAGGTTTATGGGGCATGATGGCCCTCCACCCTTTCAAACAATTCATAATTTACTCATTGTGCAGATGTGACAAAAGCTTAAGTTTCTTTTAGCAATCATCCCATTCATCACAAGGGAATTAAGAAAAAAATAGACATTATTGAAAATGACTTGCCCAAATCATTTTAGATGTTTTTCTTAGAATACATTATACTTACCTGTACCCTTCCTTCTCTTCTACAATGCCCCCACCATCCACAAAGCAAAAGAATTTTGGTAGCTTCCACTATAACTTTAATGAAAATAACTAGTAGCATCTAAAGATAACTAAATGTTGTCATTGAGGATGGTGTTAAAATGGATTATACTATTATTTGATTTATAGTAATACACTTAAATATTATTTTATATGGGAACGAGGGACATTTGGTTATATTAGAATGGATGTTTATAATATGGACTTAACTTGGACTAAACTTCTATTGGTTTTATTTAATTACCACATTCCCATGCCATCCATCTCGGACAATTAATTTAGTGATGTGACATCCCAAATATTGATTGTTTCAGCATGTGGGTTCTTGCTTTGACTATTTTATTGTCTAATGGTGATATATTAGTCGCTAAAGATGCATGCATGAAGTTATGATATTTATTCCTCTACATTTTTATTTTCCTTATGATTGAGGCTTATTGATTAGTTAGGTTGACTTAGGCTTAGTGATTGATATTTTTGCCTTTTTGTCAGATTTACGACATTTATCCTTGCTATTATGTTTATTTTAGATGCTTAATTAAGCATTGTTTAGAATGACTAGCATGCAGTGAAGTTAGTTTAGTTAACAAGACTATAATTGATGGATTAGTTTAGTTAACAAGATTATAATTGATGGACTCTTTGTAGCCATTGTGTTTTTCTTAATACTTTAGATGAGTTTTGCTGAATATGGTTACACTAGTTCAATGGCAGAATCACAGCAGTTTCATTACATTTTTCCTATCTGTTTGATAGTGGCATTCCCAAGTGTGAGAGGTTTTAAATTGTAAAGCCAAAGAGTTCTATTATTCGCTATGCCTAGCTAACAAATAAATTAGAAGAGAAATGGATCTTTTTGTTCAGTGGAATATTGTTTTGTTTGTAACCATTTTTCAAGTTGTTTTTTGGCTATTAACTGATTGTAAAAATATTGAATTTTTTACTAGTAAGGATTATTCTCCCAATTCTTTGCAACCAAGCATTCCAAAACATATAAAATATTTTTTTGAAAATATTTTATGCCTAAACTAATAGAGTGGGTGTACAAATAGAAATTCTTCTTCCTAGAAACTTAATTAATTTTGTTTGCTGTGCTGTACTTATGGACTTTGATATGTTTATCCTTTGTAGGCTGAGGCTATTTTTGTTACCATCTAAATATTTTCATGATGTCCATGTTCTATTTATAATGAATCATTTGAGAAATTAGTGAATATAACTTTGTGGGCAGCTGAATTTTGCATCAAATAATTCTAGAGTGTTAGCAATGGATAGCCAAGCCCAAAGATTTTTCTAAGCACAATAGTACTAATGCACTGTTTGGTTTATTTTTCCTTTTTCATTTTTTGCTTTCATATTATTTGAATTGATTGAAAACCCAATTGGAATAAGTTTTCTATATTTTCACTTTACTCTTTATAACTCAAAAGTACTAAATTTTGAGAACTAAGAAAAACATTAAAAAAAAAAAAACTCCTGCTTGAATTTTCAATTGTAATTTCGTAATTAAGATAAAGTATAGAGTAATATTTACTATGTACTTGAACCCACTCCATGTAACTATCTTGTGATTGTTTTAAGAATTATCAATACTCTTTTTATTTTTCATGTATATTTTGGCCTCATATTATGATCTTTGCACTCTAACTTGCTTGTAGGAGCCTAGTGGTGGAGTTTACTTCATGAAACAAACTGTGGGAAATGCTTGTGGAACAATTGGACTGCTTCATGCTGTTGGCAATGTCACCTCTGAGACAAAGCTTCGTAAGTTTAAACTAACTCTAGTTTTAACTGATTATTTCTAAGAGATGTGATAGTTCATAGCTCTAGTGCTATATAGTTGGTCATGTTAATAGACAAATTTTGTTTTCTTTTGCATCGCATTTTTTCTCATTTCTAAAATATGGTTCCTATTGAAGGCAATGTGTGATGGAAATGCTAAGAAGCTCGAACATGTTCTAGAGAGGACACATGTATGCCTAAAAAGCTGGCATTTTGTTAGACATGCATTGACATGTGTTTGGGTGTGTGCTAAATTTTTATTATTTCTTTCTTTGTCAGATACATTCACTACATAATAGTGACACTCCAAGTTTTTAGATATAGATCACAATATAGTAGGGGATAATTAGCCATTTTAAGTAGGTTGTGATATGATAAAATATTCGTAGTTTACTTTGCAAATTATTCCTTGAAGTTATTTTCTTTCATAGATTATATTTTTTTATGATGAATCATGATCCCATTTAATGATTCCCAAAAATTAGTACCCAATCCAAGTGTTTCACGTGGGATTTTTGAATTTCATATTAAACTTTTTATTTGATGTGGTTGCTACCTGGTGGATTGAGAATGTCACGCCCCTAACTTAACAATCCAGGATGGACAGTATGGGAATATGAGAATCGATTTAAATGAAATAAAAATTTGATCCAAGATTAATTCATAATGAATAATAATAATCGAACCAATTAATATCATCCTTTATTCCTATATAAAGATAGTTTTAAAGTACATTGCCCGGTATCATATAGTTGAACATCATTTCCCAATATTAGCATCAAAGACCTACATAACTAGCCTAAATATACATAATTATATTAATATCTCTCAAAATCATAACTTCAATAATATAGATATTGAAACCACACTTTAGGTCACGTAATTTATATTACTAATAACTCAGCTCTCAATTAAAGAGAATAAACACAAAGATTATCATCTGTAGTTAAGATTAGACTTAGGCTATTCAAGCTTAAGCTGCCAACATATCCTACCTCATGAATCATGTCACCGTAATTCCTACTTTATTATCCCATATTCATCACCTAACTCATTATCAATAAATTAAATCTTAAACATCGTTATAATTAACAATCTTAGTATCTCAACACATAGCAATAATTTATACTGTCTCATACAATGAGAAATGATGAAATATAATGCCAATGCATATTCTCTAATCTTCATCTACTTCCAACCTTATCCTCAGAAGGGTGACACTTAGCAAAGCAAGTGGGGTCACCAGCCGTACCGTTTAACACTCACACAAACAAACAATAATATTAATATATATAATCACAGGTGAAGAATTATGTTACATCACCACAAGTGTAAGTCTCAGGAGAACCATGTTACACCCCTTGGCTCTTCTGCTAGGGGACTGTGTTATACCCCTAGTCAGGTATCTGCTTAGTTCAAGGAGGGTCCAGCTGCAGTTTGGAGAAAATCTCATAATCACATCTTATAATTAATGTTCCAACTCCATAAGACTAAACTATACTCATATACATTAACTAGGGGTCATTCGGTATTTTCAAAATCTCAGTTTATCATTTTTCTCAAAATCGTGGATCCCGTCCATATACATGGCCCGTGCCTCGGCATGTAAATAATTTCCATATGGCACTTTCAGCCAATCAATAATCACAAAATATATCCGAATGATACTACCCCAACCCCATGCACATGATATACTTAATCATGGATAATCAACCTTTACACCTTAACATTAAAATAAAAGAATGTTATACTTAAGCATCAATTAAATCCCATATAATTCATCTAATTTTATACTTGACTTGTTCTACACACATATATGTAAAACCAAGAAAAATGAGATAAAATTAGAATAAATAGAAAAATCTAAGGGGGGTCCCAGCCTACTCGTAAGCAGTACAAGACTTCGGGCTGACCACACATCTCACCCAATAGGAGCTCAAAACTTCGGGTTACCCATTTTCAGATTCTAACAGTATGTGTTGCAGGCTACCCGCAGGCAGCTCACACCCTTAGGCTACGATTAGTTTAGGTTCTGAACACTATGTATCGTCTTCCTCAACCAACCTCGACCAAATCTGACCAACTCAGGTCCAATATTCATCAACATGAACATAAATATGCATCAAAACATCACCACAATAAATTTTATAAATTTTATTTCAATTATAACTCAAGAAAATGCCACAATCAAGCATATATATGCATATATATATATACACATTCATACATACACGTACATATCAACCCAAATCTTTAAATATTCATCCAAATCAAGCCTATAATATATTAAAATTCTTCTAACAACATCTAGAAGAAAAACATAAGGCCCACTTACCTCGAATCTGAAGAGAAAAGAAGAAATAAGAAGATTTGAGTTTAGACTCCCGAACTTTTAGTGTCGACTTCTTCCATCTCGAACAAAACCACAAAAAATGACACTGCCATGATGTTTCATGTTGAATATTACTCTGATCTATCAGCCTTCTTTCATGGAGCACACTTTCTATTTCTACTCTCATCTCCTCTTTCTTCTCTTTTTCCTTCTCATTCTTAGAAGCCACTTGAGAAAAAAGAAGAAAAAAGAAAGAAAAGAAAGAGAAAAGATGGCTAGGCCTTTGGCTTAGTTGTCCAACCGAATATTACTTTAGGCTTAACTCAACCTGAAAAAATATAATAAACCCAACTACATAGACCCAATTTTGGTTTAAATATTTTATCAGCCTAAAATAATAAATAGATAACAAAAAATAAATATCAAGTGTTATAGAGAAATCCTTTATTAGTAGAATAACTAAATGAGTACTTGAAAAAAATGAGTTATTGTTACTTGAGGTTGAGGTAGCAAGAGAAGCAGTGTTTGGGTCATTTATGATAAGCCAAAAGTGTGATGGCCCTTATTTTTTCTCCCTTTTATAGATTTATGTATCCTTCATCCACCTATGGTTAGAACCATAGTGGCATTGTGGTCTTGGACTATGGGCATTATCTTGACCAAAGATTTTAGACTTAACAAGCTTAGAACACCCTGTAACTCTTAAACTAGAAAAAATATGCTCTCAGAAGCAAGCAAAAGCTACTCCAACTTTATTATGTTTATTCAAATGTAAGAGATTGTCTTCTATTTTTCAAAAATAAAGAAATAAAAGAAAAGAAGAATAAAAGAAAACAGATGATTGGTTTTTGATTAAGATGGAATCTAATTGTCCACATGCTTTCTTCCATGTCCCCTTGGTACATAAATATGGAAGTGTTTGAAAAGGTTTTCTTATTAAGGATCTTATTATATTTTTAAATATTTATTCTCTTAATAGTCAAACTGTTGCTGTTTAGCATTTGATTGGAACTGCTAAACTACTATGCAGAATTAAGCTATAAAATGATTGTCATGTTTGAAAAAGGGGAAGAATCAATTTCAAGTTTTAAGCTTGGTTTTGAACAACAAATGAGGTGGAAGAATATGAAGTATAGCTATCGTATCACTATTAGAAAAATGCTAACATGGAATGGAGTAGTTTCATGTTTAAAATTTAATTTTACTTATTTCATTTTTTAGTTTTAAGTTCAATTTCAAAACTAATTGCTTATTTTATATATTTTCAAGTTTGATACACATTTTCTTAACTTTTGAATGAGAAGATATTTCTCTTTTCTTATCTTATCGTTATGGTTGTCATATTTCAAACTATTGTAATTTTTGTTGGAATATTTACTTTTTAAAACTTTTAATAATATTAAGTTTATTTTTGGGTCTCAATTGTGTGTTTAGGTTAATCTTGTTAATTAGGTTTATGAATGTGAATATTGAAATTAATTTAGATTATATATAGCTTTACACAATGATTTTTATAAAAAATAAATTGAAAATAAGAGCATTGGTAACGGCCATTTTGCTTTTGATGATTGCCAAAAGTAGTCTCTGTAGGCTCCTAATTATTTTTCCAACAACAATTTTAACGATTGCTTTTCAACTTTAAGTAACCACTTTTGGCGTTTGCCAAAAGTCCTATCTAATTTTCAACAACTCACTTTTTTGACCGCTTTTAACCATCGCCAAAATGCAACCCAAAGGTATTTGGGACCAACTCAATAGCAATCGCTAAAAAGCAGTCACCAAAGACTTTTGGCAACAGCTTGTCAGCTTTTGGCGACGACTTTGGAGGTCACCAAAAGTCTTATTTCTAGTAGTGAAAGACAGTTTTGTGATATAGAGTACTCTCACAAGCTTGGTCTATAGTAACAAAAGATAAAGAGAAAAATTAAAATATGATTCAAGCTAAGTCTTAGAGATTATTCTTGTTTGCTTTCGAGATTTGAGTAAATCTTTGAACCTATATGGATTATACTCAATCAATGAGTAAAGATCCTTTGATGAAAAATTTTAAATTCTAAAATTTTCATCTTTTTCGCTTGAAATCTATCATAAAAGACTAGTAGCTAGGAGTCATAAAAATGGGACCTCAAAATTATTTTCAAAAAACTATTTCCAAAGAAAAATATTTTCTTCTAGGTTCCCTAATATGCC
This sequence comes from Vitellaria paradoxa, assembly GCA_019916065.1. Lineage (NCBI taxonomy): Eukaryota > Viridiplantae > Streptophyta > Magnoliopsida > Ericales > Sapotaceae > Vitellaria > Vitellaria paradoxa. Next base: position 52,817,105 of record CM034233.1, on the reverse strand, counting down.
TTTGTTGAAAATAGTGGTGACAACTTCATACTTTTCAAACAAAATCCTTTCAAAACTACATTCTTTAGACAACCATCCCAACTGCATCATGCCAAACCTTGTGGCATGGACAACTAACCTAATTAGATTATATTGTACCTTAATGGGGTAAAAATTTTGGTGTGACAATGGTGTTTGAATTACCTATGGATATCTAGTTTTAGAATGCTTTAAAATGACTTGGGCTTGGTGACTCCATCGGTCAAAGATTGTACTATCATAAATCTTAAATGTAAGGATAAATGGAGATTGATTATTGTCACACCCCCACCTCATAATCCGAGATGGACGGAATGAGAATATGAGAACTAAATAAAATAAATAAATAAATTCTTCTAAAGTCAAGTCATAAGAATAATTAGAGCATCTAGCGTCATCTCTTATTCCTATATTAATATAATAAAGATAACATCATCTAAATAAAATCTAACATCGCTCCTTAGTGACACAACCCAAGGCTTACACAGCTACAATAACATCATAATAATACAATCTCAAAATATAAATAAGCTTGGGATCCACGCACTGGATCACACAAATAGAAGTGCAGTAATCCATCAACAAAATAAAATAAAGTGCGAAGTCACAACCATCAGTCTTGCTTAAGCTTCGAGTGCCTATTCCCTGGCCTTGTGGGATCACTTGTAATAAGGATGGGGTGAGCATCATCACCTATTAGGTAGGATTGTGCAAGTGTGCATGAGTGAGCAATAATCAAACATAAAATATACTTTACAACAATCTCAACAAAATTTAATATAAGAATACTCATGTGATGCAAATGACTAATGTATTCTTTAATCTCTATTTACCCCAAACTTTATCTTGGACGTGTGATACTTAGTAAAATATGTGGGGCCACCAACTACATCGTTTACACTTATAGTAAACGTATATCTCAATATATAGTACAAGTGGGGAATTAAGCTACACTCCCATAGGTGTAAGACTTAGGAGATCTAAGTAAGACATCTGCTTATCCCAAGTAGGTCTGGTTATAGTTCGGAGAAAATCATAATATATATATCATAATAAGATTAATATTCCAACTTCAATGACTAATCTTTAGTCATATATATCGATTAGGAAATATCCGGTATTTTAAAATCTCCTTTTATCATTTTTCTCTAAATCGAAGATTGTGTCCATATACTTGACACGCTCCTCGGTATGTCAACAACATAAATATAACACTCTCAGTCAATCAATAATTATAATATCAAACTGAATGATGCAACCCCAACCTTATGTACATGATATGCTTAATCATGTATAATCAACACCAACATCTCAACATTATAATAAAGGCATACTATGCTCAAGCATCCATAATAATATTTTATAGTCTCAAAATGTGCATAATCATAACATATATCCTATTAAGTGTGAAGTTTGATTTAAATAAGGACAAAAGTGTACTTATGTATCTTAGGGTTTTTTATTTGAATGTATTAGGGTTCCTTACAACTATAAAAGGAACACCTAAGGTTTCTTCCATTATAACCTTATAACTTTTTCTTATACTTTATCATAGTGAAATGCCCCAACACCCTGTGGATGTACAATTAAGTAGTTGCTTAAGTCAAAATCATGTAAATCTCTATGTCTCATTCTCTTCTTATTTGTGATTAGTTTCTATTCTTGTTTATCTTAGATTGTGTGCATTTGCATGTGGGTTTAAGCATTCAGATACCCAATAATTGATATCAAAGCTTCAGGTTGGGAGGTCTAGGGTTTACATAATGGCTGAAGACAAATACAAGATTGAGAAGTTCAATAGCACGAACTACACTTTTTGGAAGATGCAGATGGAATATAGTCTATATCAGAAGGATTTATATCTTCTGATTAGTAAGAAAAAGCCACGACACAAGAAGATTGGAATATTTTGGATGACAAAGTTTTGGGGACTATATTATTGAGCCTCACACCATCAGTTACCTCAAATATTGCCAAAGAAATGACTACAGCAGATTTGTTTAAAACCTTTAAAAAGATGTATGAGAAACCTTATGCGGTGAATAATGTATATCTTATGAAAAAAGTTGTTTAATTTAAAGATGCCTGAAAACTCCATTATTACTGGATATTTGAATGAATTTAATACGGTCACAAATCAATTAGAATCTGTGGGTATTAATTTTGATGATGAAATTAGAGCTCTTATTCTATTATAGAGTTTGGCAGATGTTGGAATGGACTTGTCATGGCAATTAATAATTCCTCTAGATTTGTAAAAATAAAATTAGAGGATGTTATTAGGTTAATTTTAGGAGAATAGGCTAGGAGGACAGCATCGGGTGAGGATGTTGCTTTGGGTTCAGCACTAAGTATAGAGGAAAGAGGCAAGTTTGTGAATAAGGGAGGCAATAAGGGCAAGTAAAGAGGAAATTCCAAAAATAGGGATGGGAGTAAATCTCATGGTAAAGAAGTGAAACTTAAGGGTTGTTGGAATAGTGATCAGATGGGGCACTTGAAGCGAGACTATAGAGCATCGTTGAAAAAGTAGTAGAACGGGAATAATCAGGAGGTAAGAACACTGTTAACGTTACAGATGAGTCAAATAATGAAGCCTTGATTTGTTCATTGGATTCTCGTAATAAGTTCTAGATTGTAGACTTGCGAGCCTCATTTTATGCTACTCCACACATGGCTATGTTACAAAATTATGTACAAGGAAATTTTGAGAAAGGTCTACTTGGGTGATGATGAGGCTTGTAATATAGTTAAGAAAAAAGATGTGCAGATTACTCAGACAGATAGAACAGTACTAAAATTGAAGGATGTTAGACATTTTCCTAGTCTAACAAGGAATCTTATTTCGGCGGGTCAGTTGTCAAAGGGTGGAGTGGTCATATCATTTATATCAGATGCTTGGAAGATGAGCAAAGGGGCCTCGGTCGTGGTTGGTGGTAAAAAATAAGGAACCCTATATGTATAACATCGTAGGTTGAGTCACAAGAGCGAAAAGGGAATGAAAGTAATATTGTCAAAGGGTAAATTGCTGGCTTGTAAATCACTGAATTTGGGCTTCTGTGAGGATTGTGTCTTTGGGAAATAGAAAAAAGTCAGCTTTACAAATGTAGCAATGACCCTAAAATTAGAGAAGCTAAGCTGGTTCATATAGACGTATGGGGTCCATCTCAGTATCTTCTCTTGGTGACTCACATTATTTTGTTACTTTAATTGATGATGCTACTAGAAAATTAGGGATTTATTCTTTTAAGCATAAATTTGATGTGTTTGGTATTTTCAAGAATTGGAAAGCATTAGTTGAGAATAAAACAAGAAAGAAATTGAAGTGTTTGAAATCTAATAATGGCAATGAGTGTTATGATAGTGAGTTTGAGGGTTACTATGCTGCGAATGGGAATTGAAAACAATCCCAAAAAGCCAAAACAAAATGGAGTTGTTAAGCGTATGAATAAGATGATCTTAGTGCGTGCAAGAAGCATAAGGCTACATGTTGGTTTACCTAATTAATTCTCAGCCGAAGTAGTACATATAACAGCGTATTTGATCAACAAGGGACCTTAAGCTCATTTGAATAATGGATTGCCGGGGAAGACTTGGTTAGGTAAAGAGGTAAATTTATCCTATTTACGAGTCTTTGGTTGCATGGCCTATATGCATATTGATTCAACTAATAGGGGTAAGCTTGATGCTAAGTCTCAAAGTGCATGTTTATAGGCTATGGTGCTGATAACTATGGGCATAGGCTGTATGATTTTGAAAATTGAAAAACATGCAGAAGTGTGGATATGATGTTTAGTGAGTCTGTTTTGTATAAAAATAAACAAAATCAACCTGAGGATGCTAATGAAAGTTCAGACTCTGTAGAGTTTGAGGGGATCCCTAATAGGAATGTCTTACAGCCTCATGGATATCAATACACAATTTACTCCACAAACAAATCCACAGACTCCTCCTCTTAAGAGGTTTGATCGTAGTATTAAACCTCTAATGCATTATTCTCATTTTTATACTATTTTTTGCTAATTAACAGTGGTGAACTAGAATGTTTTGAGGAAGTATTACAGGTGGAGTCTAGGGAAGAGTGGTAGCATGTGATGGATGATGAGATGGATTCTCTCTCATCAAACTAGACTTCGAACTTGGTTTAGTTGCCAAAGAGGAAGAGGGCTTTGCACAACAAATGGGTATACAAGCTTAAGGAAGAATTTAATGGGAGCATGTGGTAAAAGGTAAGGTTGGTAGTAAAGGATTTTGTACACTGAAATATTTTCTCCTATTGTGAAGATTTCTACTATCAAATTTGTCCTTAATATTGTGGTTGTTGAGAACTTGCAGTTAGAGCAATTAGATGTAAAAACTGCATTCCTTCATAGGGATTTGGAGGAAGACATTTGTATATATCAGCCAGAGGGGATATGTTGTCAAAGGAAATGAGGATCATGTGTGTAAGCTTCATAGGAGTCTATATGGGTTAAAACAGGCACCTAGACAGTGGTATAAATGATTTGACACTTATGATAGATATGGGGTTTAGTAGATGTTAAGAGGACCATTGCTACTATTTTAAGAAGCTTGGTAAATCGCATCTTATACTTTTATTGTATGTAGATGATATGCTTATTGCTGGTTCAAGCATAGATGAGACCACTAATCTCAAGGAACAATAGTCCAAGGAGTTTTCAATGAAAGATTTGGGTTCTGTGAAGAAAAATCCTCAAGATGCAAATCAGAAGGGACAGGGTAAACCGAAAGTTGAAGTTATCACAGGAGAAATATGTTGAAAATGTATTCAAAAGGTTCAACATAGAAGGTGCTAAGCTTGTTAGCACACCATTGGCAAACCACTTCAAGCTTTTGAAGGTAAAAGGAGCAGTAACTGATGAAGAAAATAACTACATGGTCAAAGTTCCATATGCCTCACTAGTAGGTAGCTTGATGTATACTATGGTTAGCACGAGGTAAGACATTGCTCATGTAATGGGAGTTATCAGCAGGTTTATGGCAAGTCTAGTTAAGGAGCATTGGAAGGCAGTTAAGTGGATTTTACGAAATCTGAAAGGTACTTCTAATTTGACTTTATGTTTTGGGGGTTTTGATATTTGTCCATAAGGATTTGTAGATTTAGATTTAGCAGGAGACATTGACAATATGAAGAGCACTAGTGGATATATGTTTACTTTGGGGAATACAGTAATCCATTGGGTCTTGCAACTATAAAAAATAGTGACTATATCCATGACAGAGGTGAGTATGTTATGGCCACAAAGGTATGTAAGAAGATGATGTGGTTGAAGAGCCTTATGAAAGACTTGGGTAAGGACCAAGAAAGTTATAAATTGTTTAGCAATAGTCAGAGTGTGATACATTTAGCGAAGAACGAAGCTTTTCATTCAAGGACCAAGCATATTAGCATAAAGTATCACTTCATTCACTCTTTGTTGGAGGATGGGTAGTTCACTTTAGATATAATTCACACAAAGGATAATTTGGAAAACATGTTCACGCAAGTGGTTACTGTGGAAATACTAAAGGCTTGTTCAGCTTCTGTGGGTCTCCAAGCTTGAGTGGGAGGCTGGGTGCTAATGTTTGCTGGTGATTGTTGGTGACAGTTGTTCACCGTTGGCATTTGGATGGTTGTTTTGAATCAGTCTTAAAATGGGAGATTGTTAAGTGTGAAGTCTGATTTAAATGAGGGCAAAAGCATACTTTTGCATTTTAGCGTTTCTTATTTGCATGTACTAGAGTTTCTTATAACTATAAAAAAGAATGCTTAAGAGTTTCCTTTTTCATAACCTTGTTACCTTTTCTTATACTTCATCATAGTGAAACACTTCAATACCCTATGAATCTATGATTAAGCGATTGCTTAAGTTGGGACCATGTAAATCTCTAGGTCTCATTCTTTTCTTATTTGTGATTATTTTCTTTTCTTGTTTGTCTTGGATTGTGTGTGCTTGCTTATGGGTTTGAGTGTTCAGATCCCTATGATATCCATCATATATGATATATCATCCAAACTAATCAAAAAGATATCAAATTAGGCAAAACAAACCTTCCAATGGGAAAGGTGTTTAAAGGGCACGGCAAGAGTGCTTGAAGGACACTTAACGCTCAAGCTGTGTACAAAGCTTGCGAGAAGACTGCTCTTAGTCACAGGAAGATATCGGAAGCATTCCTACAGGTCACAAGTCTTATGGGAAGCTTTATCTGATGCTCAAAATCCTTAAATCTTAGCACCTCGAGCCCAATAATAGCATATATCTCAAGATTATGCAACAAACTCAAGAATAAAGAAGATTTAATATGTATATTCAAACCCACAAACTTGTATATACACATATATATGCACATGTATCACCATCAACCAAAATCATCAAATACATATATCGAACTACTCTAAATCATGCCAATAACCTCAAAATAAACATATAATTGCCTCACTTACCTTAGATACGGAGAAAAGAAGAAGAAAGACGAAGAAATTCTAAAGCTTCAAAACTTTTCCCTTTCGTATCTCTCACCTCGAGTTAAATCACCACAATCTAACACCGCCGTAACGATCACTACGCCAAAAATACCAAGGTTTTCAACCCTCACTGTATCTCTCTTCTTTGTCTCTCCTCTTTCTCTTTCTCTCTCCCTCTCACTATTGCTATTGTATACGGAGAAAATGAAAGAAAGGAAAAAGAAACAGGGGAAGAAAAAGAAAAAGAAGAAATGAAAAGAAAAAGAAGAAAAAGTGTTTGGCTGCAAGCCTAACTCTAAGCCGATTAACCGCTTTAGGCCAGCCCCCAAAAAATAAAATAAAATAAACCCAACAAACCAGACCAAATCTTAGGTCCAAATATTTAATTTGTCTAAAATCTCAAATAAATAGCCAAATTAAAATACTGGGTATTATAATCATCAAATGTATTGATATCCAATGCACCATATCATTTATTTATAAAGCTTGTTGTTATTTTATAGTATGTTGATGTGGCACTAGACTATACATTCACATAGACTACACATTCACACAAGAATACGTTTAAAATTTCTTTACCTATTGAGTTGTTAACTGGACTATACATTCACACAAGAATATGTTTAAGATTTCTTTACCTATTGAGTTGTTAATCACATGCACTACTATTGCAAGTAGTCATTCTGGAAAGGGAGGAAACTAAAAAACCATCCAAGTTGAGCTGAGGGCCTATTGATAGACTTTGGGAGCACATACTTGCATTTGCTATTTTATATATATTCTATTCCACTTTGTGCACTATGTGAGGATTTCTAGAACATATATATGTATATTTCTTTTCTTTAATTTTATTTTTGAATGGTTCAACATCTCATCTTTAAATAAGCTTTGGATTAGAACCCTCTTGGCTAATCTATTGGCCCAACTTGTGACCCACTCCTTCTCAATCCATCTTGGCCTCTTTTAATGATCTAGCTTAGTTTTATACACACACACACACACACCTGACATCTCATTTGCTTGGCTTGCTCTGGAAGCTTCTTTAAGCTGTTAACTAGTATGCCTCATCATTAATGCTACTCACCAACTCCCATCTACGCTCTAATCCACCATTGATCCCAATCATCGCTACCGGATATGTGTTGAGCTAAGATTGAGAATGCCAAAGGCACAATCTTTGTCATTCATTTATGGTGATCATTGGTTGACCTATGAGCACTCTAAAGTCATCTTCCATGCTTTTGTTCTTTCGAATACATTGCTTTTCGTCTTTTTTTTCTTTGTTTGTATATGTTGCATTTTTTTTTTGGGTAAGTTATATGTTGCATTTCCTCTCTCTTACTTTTTGTTTGTATCTTGGAACTTTATAATGCCATTAATGAACCCCTTTCGCCACCCCTTTCTTCATCTCATCGCTTCCTATTTTTCTGTATCTTTGCCGTAAATCGGTCTTTGTAACACTGTTATTTTTGAACAATGAGATTTGAGATGTAATAATACAATCACACTCAAATATCTAAAAGGTATTTAAGTTACACTCAATAACGAATGGTTCCGAATAGGGAGATGATAAATACACTTTACTTTTAACTTCTTCCACTCTTCCTCTCTCACAATGAAAATTAATTTTTCTAGTGTGAGAAGGAAATATGTAAAGACCTAGAAATTTTGATAAATAAAATTATATTATTTTATTGTTTATTTATTTAAAATTTTATTTAACTTAAATTTATATTTTTATTTAATGTATTTTAGTGTGACATACTATTTAAATTTCATGCATGTATATATATTTAATGCTAGAATGTATATAAGTATGTGGTGAATTATTTTTATATGTTGTGATATGTATAAATATATATATAAGGCTTTGTGTTTTTCCTATTGGGTAAAAAAGGAGGTGCATGTGTTTTGGTTAGTTGGTATAAAGGTATGATCCTATTGGCTGATGTTGTGACAAAAGTTAATGGAGTGTGGGGAAGGCCAAAGGTTAGCAAACTAGAATCCAAAACATAGCTTCCTTGAGAAGCTTAGGGTAGACTTTAAGGGGGGAATTATGAAGAGTACATGTATCTTTATGGATGAGTATGAATACTTATTATATATTTAAAACACTCCCCCATTAAGTCTCTAGATTTTTCACCAACTATTTGACCTAGAAAGAAAGAGAGAGAGAGAGAGAGAAAGAAAGAGAGAGAGTCTTCATGAAATTCTTGCAAGACTATATAAGGAGGAAGAAAAGGAGGGATCTCCTACAATCTTTTATAGAGTGTGTTCATGGCTCAAAAGGGATTTGTCAGAGAGTTTATAGGAAAAACCAACTTAAGTTGGTAGTAATGCTTTTACATACCAAACATCTAAATGTGTAGTGAGGTAGGTAAGGTAGCAAATGGGTTTATTTTTCTTAATTTTTTGCAAATTTTGTTTCTTTTGAATACGTACATGAGTTGAAAACATGAGCCATGTTCTTTTTTGAATATGTTATATGAAATTCTAAGATTTAATTTTGAGGCGATGCAAAGAAAGAGTTAGTATATTTAAAACCTATGTATTCGACATGTTTGAGGATTTAAATGTGATACATGCTTTGATTTGCTACATATTTTAGTTTAATAATTAAATAATAAGTAAATCAAATATCCATGTTTTGTTTTTGGTCAAAAAGGATTTTTATACATGTTTTGATATGGAAGATTCATAAATTTGGTGTTTAAAGAAAATTTATTTATGTTTTAAGCTTTATAAAATTTCTGGAAAAATGAAGGCCCGAAGCCTCACGTTACTTACGGGCAAGTTACGAGGCATTTTGAAATTTTTTTAAGTGCTGAAATCTGAGTGGCTCGAAACTTCAGGCTGCTTGCGCCCAAGCTACGAGCTATTTTATGAGAGGCCGAAGCCTCGGGCTGCTTGTGCCTAGGCTGCAAGGTACTCCATTAATGACCTCAAGCCTCGGGCTACCTGCGCCCGGGCTTCGAAGACCATTGTTTTTCTTAAAAACTCTAGATTTTTGAAACACTATTGTTCCAAAATATTATGGATTATTCTAAACTGATTTATGACTTATTAAGGTTATTTGAGTTCTCAAATTTGATTAGTTGTATGCTCTTTAAATATGTGTACTAAGAGTTTGTATGTGAATTGTTTACGTGCTTTAAACACAAGCATGTATAGGTAATATGAAACTTAGGTCCGGGGAACATTTTATTTCATAAGACTTATAAAATAAAGGTTGAACATAAGAAATCAAATTTAGGAAAAATCTTGTGTATGAAGTGCTGTTGTTAAAGAAATATATGTGTTGACATTGATTTTTGGATATTGGGGTCATTAACAGTACTAAAAGAGTGGGTTCTAGAGCGCAGGGGTCGAAGGCCCCGAAGCCTACACAAGATAATATAGCATAACTAGTAGGTTAGAAACTTACAAAGTGTATATACAGTTTGCAATAGCGTATATTAGTGCTGAGACTACAGGGCTGATTTGCTCACAAGGACAAGATAAAATAGATTGGGACTGGGGGACCCAGGCCATGAGTACATTTGAGGCTGTGGGACCAATTGTACCCCACAACTTAAGTCTAAGAATTTGATGAGTACATCTAAGACTGCGGGACTAATTATTCCCTATGACTTCTATCTAAGAATTTGATGAGTACTTTAAGGACTGCGGGACTAGTTGTACCCCGAAGCTTAGGACTGGGGATTATTTAGGTTTAGTTCTGTGGCCACAGACTAAACTTGTAGAGTACTTGACCCATAGTATGATTTTATGATATAAGTTTATATATATCATGGTGCGATTGAGACGTTGAATGTGGTTTTTAGCATAAGACAGCGAAATCATGACTAAGTAGCTATTTAATTTAGAACAATATGTCAATTATGGACATTGTGATATTAATGTGAAAATAATAAAGGAGTTTTATTAAATTTAAAGTTGATTAGGTACTGTTGTTTGTCTTACATAATTAAGAAACTTATTCCTATATACTTATTTCTGAGCACACGTGGTTTAGTGCTCACCCTCCTACAGTTGATCTTGCAGGGGTGGATGCTCGTGATGGATCCGTGAGATAGACTACTTCAGCATTAGCTGTTTGTTATTTATTTTGTGTATCATTTTAGATATTTAGTTTTGGGCCCAATTTAAGGCGTTTTATTTTGTAGCGCTTTGTGGCATGTGTTAGACCCTTAAAGTATTCTAATGGTGAATACTATATTATTAATTTGCTCCTACTCTGATTTATACTGGTTGTATGGTTATTTGTATTTATTTGTGGGTTTAGTCCCCACGTCCCTAGGCTTTGGATTTCGGGGCATGACAGCTTAGTATCAAAGCCTAGGTTTAAGAATACTTAAGGACAATGGAAAATTTTACTGTTCGGGGTTATGTGTTTGAAGTGTGTTATATGTGATGTGATGTTTAAGGTCTTTAGATTTTTAATCTCATATTTGTTTTTCTTTGTTTCTAGTATTATGGCACCCACAGTTGCATTAGATGCTAGGGGTAAGGGCCTGGGTGACCTAGAGGTCGTGTGGCACAGGCTAGTCATGGCTGTAGATCTCAGGCTGGTTTGGGTCATGGGACTCCAGTTAAGAATGTTTATTTAGAGTTGACTCGCAAGCAGGGATCTAATATGAGTGTAGGGTTTGAGGCTCCGCTAAGAGTGGCTTCAATGCCATAACAAGAGAAAGTATAATCAGGACAGCTTTCGGTTTATACATCAAGGGCATTTGATCCTGCCATCTTCATGCATCAGATAGCAGCAGCAATGGCAGTATTAGCAAAGAGGTGGAGCTTAGATGGGACCTCTACTAGCTTATAGTTAGACGAGAGGTTCTTTGGAGCACTTCAAGAGGATGAAGTCTCCCAGTTATAATGGAGTGCCAGACTGCAATGTTTTCGAGGGCTTTCTCAATCAATGTGAAAAGATCCTCAAGGCCCTTTAGATTACAGACATTCAGATGAGGATTTTCCTTGTCACGTTTCAGTTTACCGATGATGCTACTATGTGGTGGAGTTCTGTGAAGGGTTCATAGGATGTTGCAGCTTTGACTTGGGACAGATTCCAGGAGTTGTTTCCTGAGCATTTTCTTCTTACTGCTCTAAGGGATGCGAAGATGGACAAATTCATGGCTTTAACTCAGGAAACGATGATAGTACTAGAATATGAATGTCAATTTGCTTCTCTCTCCATATAAGCTCCGAAACTGGTATCCACATAGAGGTATAGGTGTAGACGATTTGAGAGAGATCTGCAGGTGGCAATCAAAAGTAAAGTTATTCCACTGGGGTTGAATAATTATAAGATCTTGGCCAGCTGGGCGATGACTATTGAAAATGACTTAAATGATATAAAGGCTATAAATGAAGGTACGTATGGAAAAAGTAATGCTATTCAGTCAAAAAGCAAAAACAAGAAGAGAAATAGGGAGGGACCTAATGAGTCCCAGCCAAAGTGATTTTATCAAGTAAGGGTGGCTCCTACTCAGATAGCTAGCAAGGGACAGTCTCAAGGCCCAATTGTGGGTCGCGTATATCACCGGTTAAGGCACAAGAAGTATCAATGCCCGATGAGAAATGCACCAGCTAGAACCGAGCAACGTTCGAGCCACGATTTAAGCAGAGGTCAAGACTGCCAGCATGTTTCTCTTGTGGCTAATAGAGCCATATCTCCCAAAATTGCCCTCAGGGTAACTATACATTAAGATTTCAGCAGCTGGCATAGTCTATCCAAAGTAATAGGCCGATATAATCTCAATCATTCCAAAATCAGTATCAAAAAAGGCCCATAGGGTGGTGCCCCAAGTGTTCAGAGGACAGCTCAACCGCGTTAGAGGCAGATAGACGGAAGACCACCAACAGCTCTCACTCAGGGGAGGGTATTTTCAATAGCTTAGACTGAGGGACCTGCGGAGCCAATAGTGACTCAAGGTAATTTATAATTTTTGCTATATATGTTACAACTTTGATATACACTGGAGCTTCTCATTCATTTGTTTTTGAGAGTTGTGTTTCTATGCTTAGTTTGTCTATTGAGATTTTGTCTCCACTCATACGTGTTGAGGCCCCAATTGGGGGATTTTCTTAGTCAAGTAATATTTGCAAGGGCTGTGTGATGTCTATTTAGGTGTGTAATTCAATAGATGATTATTAGTCTTCTCATAACTTCATAATGCTGAAGATGGATAGTTTTGATATGATACTCGGTATGGATTGGCCGGTAGCCTATCGAGCATTTATTGACTGTTCCAATGGTCGTATGACCTTACATACTCCTGAGGGAAATGTGACCAAGTTGACGGAGGTATCGCTACAGTCCTAGAACTTTGTCTTTTATTGACAAGCAAGGACAAATAGAACTTTTTAGCTGTTTTCCAGCATAACCGTAGAGGATAAAGAACAGCGTACGATTGAGATGCCACAAATAGTTTGTGAGTTTCCAGAAGTGATCTCGGAAGACTTGTTTAGCTTGCCACTAGAAAGAGAAGTGGAGTTTATGATTGACTTGGTTCCAGGAACTGAGCCAATATCCATTACACCTTATTGGTTGGCACTTGTAGAGTTGGCCAAGTTAAAGGCTCAAATTGATAATTTAACCTCAAAAGGGTTTATCTGACTTAACACATCTCCATAGGGTATGCTAGCGTTGTTTGTAGCGAAGAAGGATGGCACACTTAGAATGTACATTGATTATAGGAGACTGAACAGAGTCACTATCAAGAATTGATATTCTTTACCAACGATTGATGACCTATTCAATTAGCTAAAAGGGTCTGACCGCTCTCTAATTTGGTAGTGGCTCACTCTCAAGTATAAGAGGTCAGTTAAGTCTAGTCTAGGTGAGTCCTAGGTCATCTTCCTCAGGGAACAAGGGTGTGACTAAATCTTTGGAAAATTTGGTTTTGAAAACACTTGCAAAAATCTTGAAAAGAAAAGATGAAAAATATTTTTTGGAGTTTTCAAATAGGGAATTGTAATGATGGTTTGAAAATTGCAAACACAATTTAAACGAAAAACACGAAGATGAAAACTTTAACAAACTACGCGAATTAGACTTAAGCAAACTATGTAAATTGAAATACTTGGCTTTAACCTAATCCTGTAATGTTCTCGAAGGGTTGAATTCAGATATATAGTTAACTCAACCTAATCTTTACACATGTAAAATTAGGGCGGAAGATTCAACATTGGAAAACCATATTTCGTAAAGAAACTGCGATTCTAGGGTTTTGAAGTCAAGTTCGAAATCACTGGGACATGGAATTGATCTTCGATTCACACTAGTGTAAACGAATATCAAGTGTATCACAGGTGATTCATTTTCGAAAATCAACTTAAAATTACAATTCTTACGTTATCATTCAAAAGAAAATAAATTCATTTCAATTTGCTTTATCCGAGCCCAAGACCTTTGATTTCATTACGAACCTAGGTTAAAACCAAGAAAAGCCCTAGCCTAGCATTGTGAAAGTGTTAACGAAGTTGTTCGAAAAGGAAATCATTTTCATTATGCAATCAAACACAAAAACGAAGTAAGTCGAATTAAGTTTAAGCAATTTCAAAAATGAATCTAACACAAGCAATGGATGAGAAGAACTATGAAGCAAAAATAAAGAACTTTTGATTAAAGCGAAGTAACGAAGGTGACTTACAAAGTAATCTTGATGCAAGGATGATAACAACACTTGAACAACCCAAAGCAGAATCAAAAACCTAACCCTAATCTAAACTAAACTAAGAAAAGAGAAGAAGTGCATAGGGTTTCGACCCTCAGTAAATATAAAATCTACCCTTTTATATCATTACATAGTTCAAGGGTATAATGGTAAAATCACATTATAAACTTCATTCTGAATATGTGCTGGAGAGGTCATCAGGGGCACCCATGGCTGATTTGGGGCGCCCGTGGCTTAGTAGTCAGAAGTGTTTGATGAAGTTCCCAACGAAACAGCCCCAAAACACCCTCTCAACGGGCGCCCATCTGATTAAGGGTAGGGCACCGTGGGTAGTGAGGGGCCGCCCGTGGATTAGTGAGGGCTGCCCGTGGGTAACCTCCACCAATTGCTCGACGAAATGCCTCTGAAACTTGAACTTTTTGCAAAAACTCCTCTCGGTGGGCGCCCATCTGCTTTTGGGTGGGGCGCCCATCACTTTTGTGGGGTGCCCATCAGTTCCAACTTTAGCTCCTTGCTTCCTTCAGCTCATCTTTACCTCTTTTCTTCTCCATTTGATCACCAAACACCTACAAGCATCCACAAATATGCAAATTAGCTCATTTCATTATAACTTATAAGATTTATGAAGATAGAACACTTAAAACCCCCTTGCAAAATCATGATGAAATAACATTATATGTGCTCAATCACACCCCCCATCCTAAACATTGCTAGTCCCTAGCAATGCATGCAACTAGACCATGGGTCACACGAACTTATGCTAGAACATATATGACTTGCAAGTCTTTATTCAAATCAAAACAAATTAACTCAAATCTACACTACCATGATGTCCATTTTTGTAGGAACACACGGCCACACTTAACGCGTGAGGCAAGCCCTTTAAACCCCTAGGTTCCCCCTAATGGACGAGTAAGGTCTCGTGAGGGTTTGCAGTGATACTACCCACAAATATCTGTGGCATGGTCTCAAGGTGTCAAAAAGTGATTAAGGTCCACAATGACTCGAGTTTAAGCCCAACAAGTTACACAATTCAAATCTTATGTGTAATTCCCAAGTGCTAGCATGAATGCATGTGCTATCAAAATTGGAAGAGCATGTGTGCAAAACAGTGTCATTCATTCAACAAGGTCTCGAGAGCATAATCAGAACTAAGTTTCAACTTCAAAAGCTTACAAGGTAGATCACTCATAGAAAGAAAGTCACTTATTAAGGGTTCACTCATACCTATGAGCACATAATGCAATGCTCTTCTAGTTGCACACAACCACATGAATAAATAAGTGAATTGAATTGAAGTTCTAAGTGGATAACTCATATTAACAAGTTCCAATGCCATGTAATAGATTACACCACACAACCCACACAAGACCACTATATGCACACACAAGAGTTGCTTGCTTAGAATCCAGTAGGTCTTTGATCTGGTTGTAACTTGGCCATGGGTAATTGTGAAACAATGAAAGGTATGGAAATCAAAGCACATGCCTTGGGATAAATATGCTCAAGTCCGCACAAGTCTCAAACTACCCATTGCCTTTCTATACCCTAACCAACATGAAGCTTATTCACAAACTCACAACCTACTCTTGGGACACTCTTAGTAACCGCATTACACAACATAAATCCCACAATTGAATAAACAAAAGGAATGAGAAAATATTTTATTTTTTTCTTTTTCTTCTTTTTTTTTGTATCCCTTTATTTTATTTTTTTTTGAAATGATGAAGAATGAACTATACAACATATAAATTCTCATCCCAGCACTCACCCTCATTTGATTCTCAAAAGCTTCCATTCCCAAACCTAAATTCAAAACTTAGACTTTGAGACACTTTCACAACCCAAGACATGTGAGGGTTAGGCTTAAAGTGTATGAATGGGGTGTAGGGGAGATCATATATGAGGTGAACCAAGAAGAGAAAAATTTAATTTACACACTTTATTGTAAGGCTTCAAGTTGGTTCCTAAGACAATTTCATATCAAGAAAGGATAAGAAGGCCCAAAATAGCAAAGATGGCCGAGCATCATGTTCTAAGCTCGCAAACAACTCATATGCACCAAGTATATACTCATGCAAGTGTGTGAGATGCAATTAGTGCATTGAAAACCAAAGTGAAGCATGAAAGAGCTGTGATTATGTGCAACCCCTCAAGAAAATAATAATAATAGGCTCAAAAGCTCACCATAGGGGTATAAGTCTCTACTTAGTCCAAAGATGCTCGATTGACCAATGTTACACAAAAGTCACTCTTAAGCATATAAATTCTTCCATAATAGCCAAAAATGCACAAGGTCCTAACACACTCAACTTAAATTATGTTTCTCATCAAAGCTTAAACATGACTTATTTTTTTCACTCTCTCACTCAAATTCACCATCAACCAAACCAAAAAGGGCCAACATGCAGGTACAAGTGTGCTAAGTCATGTATGTAAGCTCAAAGATGCTCAAAATTTGAAAAATTTGACTATTTTAGCACAAAGGGTCATCATGCGAACTTCACCCCCCAACCTAAACTAAACATTGTCCTCAATGTGAGAACGAGAAAGCATATGTGGGGCCGTAGTGTGCAAAGTGAGTATGATGATGATGATGAGCATAAAGATCAATCAATATATAGCACATAAGCCAAGCATGCACCCGAAAAGAAAACCCCATAAGTAATAAAGAACACCCCCCAACCTAGTTTCTACAGCACTTCCAACAACAACCAACAACATATATCTAAGTGTTATGCTCAAAATGTAGAAACAGAAGGTAAAAAAGGTGGATATTACCTCAAGAGCTTTCCTATTTGAAGAAAAGAAAAAACTATACAAGAGAAAAGTTTAGAAAGAAAATAAAAGAAAAATAAAGGGAAAATAAGACAAGAGAAAGAGTTAGTACAAAAGAAGAAATAAGAAAAGAAAATTAGAGAAGAAAATCACACCAAAAAAAAAATTAAGAAAATAAGAAAAAGAAAACTCTAGTCTACTATGTACAAAGGAAACAAAGAAGAAGGGTTATCCAACATCCTTTCTATCCCATGCATCCACATATGGTTTAAGAAATAAAATATTTTCTTTGGGCTCATAAAACACCGAATGTGGACGCTCCTCGGGTGTAGAACACACCAAGGGATAAAAGGCCAAGTGAGGTTCATGAAACCTTGGATGTGGCCATGATGCATACATGGATATGGACATGGTCATAGCGGGTTCAATCAATCTCTCGATGCCTAAGAGATCTATGGGTGTGGCAATGGTGGGTTCTAATAATCTTTCAACACCTAAGAAATCTACGAGTGCAGAAATGGTGGGTTTAAATGATCTCTCAACACCTAAGAAGTCAATGCAAGCTTTCCCTATGTCTACTACCTCTCCCCAGTGATGGTCGGTCTCATGATAGTCACTCACAATCCCTGTAGTAAGACTCTCAAATGGGGCTAAGTCCAGAGATGAGAGGTGTGCACAACTCTCAACCTCTAGTGTGCGGTGAAGTGAACTAGGGTCAATCGACTGAATGATGTGTTCCTCAGGATATGTGACGTTTAGATGCTCAGTTTGAGTCAAAAGGCTCTCAATAAAGTCCGGGGTGGGTGGGGTAGGTTAAGCATCAAGCTCGGTAGTAGGAAAGGATTGCATATCCCCCTGACTCTCAGGAAGTGGTGGAGAAATATCCTGGATGGGAGAGTCCAAAGGGAAACGAGGAAGATGCTCATTCCAAACATCATCCCTAGTGTGGTTAGGGCAATTTTCCCACTCAGTGCCTATGTTCTCAAATTGTGCATCATAAGGTTCACTAGGCCAATATTCTCGGGGCTCCTTAGACTGGCCCTCAGTGAGTGGAATAAGGTTAGGACATGCAAAATTTGAGTAATCAAGCTCCGCGCATACGCTGCTTCCAAGGGATGGATTATGAGGATCAAGTGAAGTAGGAGCATGCGGTAAAAGGTCGGTGTGGCTTCCAAGTACATATGGTTCAAATCCAGTTTCAAGTCTTTCCCGTGACCTAGTGTGTTCATAGAAAAATTCAAGGAATGACCATGCCTCACAAGGTGTGAGGTCAAGAAATTCCTTCCCCAAGACTATATAAAATGCCTTGTGCAACTCATGAGATAGAGCATTGTATAATATGGCTATCATGTCCCCTAACTCTAATCCATGACTTGGGAAAGTATCCAAAAGTATGTTAAATCCCTCCCAGCATTTACAAAATACTTCACCCTTCTTTTGAGAAAAATTTCTAATTTGAATGCCATGGGTGAAGGTTTGATGAATGGGGAGAAAGTTTTCAATAAAAGCTTGATAACACTGATCCCAAATGGTCCATTCACCAAAATCATAGCACCAGTCACCAGCCACACTTTGTAAAGACAAAAGGAAAAACATGAACCTAATTCTCTTGCTCATTCTAACATCATCACATAAACCACACACTGCCTCAAACCTATCGAGATGAAGACATAGGTCTTCCTCCTCGTGCCCGAAAAATTAGGGAAGCATACTATATGTATCTAATGTAAAATCATGTCCAAACATGCCACTTAGATACTCTATGTATTCTCGGGTATCAAAAGGACCATGTACAAAATCACCAAGATCCATGTCTAAGATCAGAAAATAAAAATGAAAATAAAATAAGAAGAGAGAAAAACTACACTAAAATGCACCCTAAGTTTACTAACATGCAAGGTAGATTATATGAACGCAAATGACTATATTATTTTTGTTTTTTTTTTTTCAAATATCTAAAAGAAGAAAAATCCTAAAACTAGAGAAAATGAATCAAAATAAAAAATGAAATATACAAAAGAAAAGAAATAAGGAGCGATGTCACCTGGAAGTCCAAATGCAATCGCACCAGCAAGTGCTTTCATCCACAAGCTCTCCGAGTTTAGCGCACACACACCGTTGCTCCCCGGCAACGGCGCCAAAAACTTGACTGCTTTCTAATTTGGTAGTGGCTCACTCTCAAGTATAAAAGGTCGGTTGAGTCTAGTCTAGGTGAGTCCTAGGTCATCTTCCACAAGGAACAATGGTGTGACTAAATCTTTGGAAAACTTGGTTTCGAAAACACTTGCGAAAATCTTGAAAAGAAAAGATGAAAATATTTTTTGGAGTTTTCAAATAGGGAATTGTAATGATGGTTTGAAAATTGCAAACACAATTTAAACGAAAAACAAAAACATGAAGATGAAAACTTTAACAAACTACACGAATTAGACTTAAGCAAACTATGTAAATTGAAACACTTGGCTTTAACCTAATCCTGTAATGTCCTCGAAGGGTTGAATTCAGATATATAGTTAACTCAACCTAATCTTTACACATGTAAAATTAGATCAGAAGATTCAACATTGGAAAACCATATTTTCTAAAGAAACTGCGATTCTAGGGTTTTGAAGTCAAGTTCGAAATCACCGGGACATGGAATTGATCTTCGATTCACACTAGTGTAAACGAAGATCAAGTGTATCACAGGTGATTTGTTTTGAAAATCAACCTAAAATTACAATTCTTACGTTATCATTCAAAAGAAAACAAATTCATTTCAATTTGCTTTATCCGAGCCCAAGACCTTTGATTTCATTACAAACCTAGGTTAAAACCAAGAAAAGCCCTAGCCTAGCAATGTGAAAGTGTTAACGAAGCTGTTCGAAAAGGAAATCATTTTCATTTTGCAATCAAACACAAAAACGAAGTAAGTCGAATTAAGTTTAAGCAATTTCAAAAATGAATCTAACACAAGCAATGGATGTGAAGAATTATGAAGCAAAAATAAAGAACTTTTGATTAAAGCGAAGTAACGAAGGTGACTTACAAAGTAATCTTGATGCGAGGATGATAACAACAATTGAACAACCCAAAGCAGAATAAAAAACCTAACCCTAATCTAAACTAAACTAAGAAAAGAGAAGAAGTGCGCAGGGTTTCGACCCTCAGTACATAAAAAATCTACCCTTTTTATCATTACATAGTTCAAGGGTATAATGGAAAAATCACATTATAAACTTCATTCTGAACATGTGCTGGAGAGGTCATCAGGGGCGCCCATGGCTGATGTGGGGCGCCCGTGGCTTAGTAGTCAGAAGTGTTTGATGAAGTTCCCAACGAAACAGCCCCAAAACACCCTCTCAATGGGTGCCCATCTGATTAAGGGTGGGGCGCCCATGGATTAGTGAGGGGCGCCCGTGGGTAACCTCTACCAACTGCTCGATGAAATGCCTCTGAAACTTGAACTTTTCTCCAAAAACTCCTCTTGGTAGGCGCCCATCTGCTTTTGGGTGGGGAGCCCGTGGCCTCTGTGGGGCGCCCATCACTTTTGTGGGGCGCCCATCAATTCCAACTTTAGCTCCTTGCCTCCTTCAGCTCACCTTTACCTCTTTACTTCTCCATTTGATCACCAAACACTTGCAAACATCCACAAATATGCAAATTAGCTCATTTCATTATAACTTATAAGATTTATGAAGATAAAACACTTAAAACCCTTTACAAAATCATGATGAAATAACATTATATGTGCTCAATCAGGGTTGTGTGTTTCTCAAAGATTGATCTGGGGTCAGGTTATCACCAATTGAGGGCGTAAGTAGAGGATGTCTCCAAGACGACATTTGGGACTCGATACGGCCATTATGAGTTCCTAGTTATGCCATTCGAGTTAACAAATATACCAGCAGTGTTCATGGATCTGATGAATTAGATATTCAATAAGTATTTGGATCAATTTGTGGTTATCTTCTTTGATGATGTGTTGGTCTACTCACAGTCAAAGAAAAAGCATGAGAAGCATTTGCGGATTGTGCCCCAAACCTTGAAAGACCGTCAGCTATATGCCAAATTCAGCAAGTGTGAATTCTAGCTCTGAGAGGTAAAATTCCTCGACTGATGGTATCTGGTGAAGGTGTTGTAATGGACTCTTTGAAAATAGAGGTAGTCATGGATTGGTCAAGGCCAACAACTGTATTTGAATTTTATTGCTTCCTAGGGCTGGTACAATGTTACTAAAGGTTTGTTTTGGATTTTTCTTGGCTAGCTGGGTCATTGATGAGATTGACTCGGAAGGGGGTCAAGTTTGTGTGGGATGAAGCTTGTGAGTGTTCATTATAAGAGTTGAAGAAGAGATAGACAACTACTCCAGTGCTTGTAACTCCAAAAAATGGGATTGGGTTATGCGATATACT
The DNA here is from genome assembly GCA_019916065.1 of Vitellaria paradoxa. Taxonomy (NCBI): domain Eukaryota; kingdom Viridiplantae; phylum Streptophyta; class Magnoliopsida; order Ericales; family Sapotaceae; genus Vitellaria; species Vitellaria paradoxa. The sequence continues at coordinate 52,795,773 of CM034233.1, read as the reverse complement.
GTGATGCATCCAAGGAAGGATTGAGCAATGTTTTGATGCAAAAAAGAAAGTAGTAGCTTATGGGTCTAGGCAGCTTTGTTAGGACCTGAGATGGTCCAGGAGAAAATTGAAAAGATTAAAGTTATCAAGCAGAGGCTTGAGATGGCACACAGTTGCCAGAAGAGCTATGTTGACAAGAGACAAAGACCATTAGAGCTCGAGGTGGGAGATTATGTTTTCCTGAAGGTCTCGCTACATAAGGGACAGTTCTGGTTTGGCTACAAGGGCAAGTTATTGCCAAGTTTTATTAGGTCATTTGAGGTGTTGGCTTGGGTTTGTGAGGTGGCATATCATTTGGCATTGCCACCGAGACTAGCTGGGGTGCATGGGGTGTTTCATATGCCCATGTTGAGGAAGTACATCCCTGATTTGTCGTATGTTTTAGACTTGGGGGATCTTGAGGTTGATTCGGATGTCTCCTACGAGGTAAAGTCAATAAGGATTGTGGATTCTCGTAAGCAGGTTCTCTAAGGAAAGACTATACCATTGGTTCGCGTGCTGTGGAAGTATCATGGGACGGAGGAGTCGACTTAGGAACGTAAGCAGGATATGAGGACACTATCCTGAGTTGTTTTCATGTCCTTGTTGTTTTTCTTATTCTTTTAATTTTTGAGGACAAAAATTTGTAAGGAGGGGAGGATATAAAGACCTAAAAATTTTGATAAATAAAATTGTATTATTTATTATTATTTATTCAAATTTTTATTGAACTTAAATTTATATTTCAAATTTTTATTGAACTTAAATTTATATTTTATTTAATGTATTTTAGTGTTACTTGCTATTTAAATTTCATGCATGTATCTATATTTAATGCTAGAACGTATATCCGTATGTGGTGGGTTGTATTTATATGTTGTGATATGTATAAATACTAGCAATTGCCTATGCCTAAAGGCACGAAAACATAATTTTATTTACAAAAAGTTCAAACTTAAATCTATAAGACAAACTTATATAAACAATTACAAAAATAATTTGTAAAAATAAAAATTACTTATTAAAATAAACTAAGAGTAATGTATCATAATCCAGACACATTTTGACTAAAACTAAATTTACATGAAAAAATTGTAAAAATAACCTGTAAAAATAAAAATCACTAAATAAAAAATAAGATGAAATGCAAAAGACAACTTATGAAGTACTCTTTTTTTTTTTTGCTTTTATTTTTTGAGTAAAATTGTTTATTTAAAAATTTCTTTAAACATAATCAAAACTTATTTCACTTTAAAAAATAAAAGCAATTTCTTATCAAAATAAAATTTCTTAAATTATAAAAGCCTAATAATACACTATATTTGTTATAAATATTCACAAACTTCAAAATATTGACAAAATGTTAAATTAGGGGATTTAGTCAGAATCAATTCTCATTTACATCCTTGAACGCCTCTATTCTTGTATCAGCGTAATAGGTGGTAATAAACATCCATCCATGTTAGTTACTTAATTAAAATAATAAAATTTGAGTGATAAAGAATTTAGAGAAAAAATGTCAAGATGTATACAAGTGGCTGATCGAACTAATCTACTTTAGGGATTCACCTAGCAGCCCTTAATAGTTATGGTAAACCAACTAGCTATGCTGCTTCCATAGCATCTGTACTTGGATATACAACTCTCGGTACTCACACAATACTCTTTTTGATAGAGAATTTAGAGAAAAAAAAATGTCAAGATGTATCATTCACATATATGATTAGCAAAAATATTCGTAATAAAATTATTATAAATTTTCTTATTGTCAAAAGTCAAAATTAAAAAAATTACAAATCTAAGGGTCTGTAAAATTACATTTCTACCTTGTCTGGCGAGTATTTGATTTTTCTTAATGAACGCACCACTGTTTTAATCAACTTTATTCGGTGCAAATCAAAAGAAAGAAAGAGAGAAAAAAACAAAAACAAAAAAAAATCAAAGAGAAAAAGAGAGAGAGATGACTGACCCTGAAATGTGTTCGGGTTCTACTTCTCTAGTGCAAGAGGGTGGTGATGGTCTTACTCGGTGAGAACCGAGGTCATCTCCATAGGAAAGGCTTTATTAAAAGCTCTAGACTTATTCTCTTAGTAAGTAGGTGAACCTAAGTTAATCTAAACTAACTTTGGATTTATTTAATGCTTCAGTATGGTTGGGTTGAGAATGATGGAGTGAAAGAATTGTGATATTAAATTAAAATGAAAATATTGAAAATAAAATAATTAAGATAATCTTAACTTCGAACCAAATCCGGTCATGGGTAGTGTTTTACTCAAACGTGTTTGTAACTCAACCTAACAAACGCACATGCATTGCTAGGTCGGAAGATATTTAATTAAAACCTAGTTTATGGAACTTAAGGTAAGCGGAGGCTTTTAGAATTAGTTTCGGATTCACTAGGACATTGAATCGAACACCTAGTGTGCACGTGTCACGCCCCAGATTTTCATAACCCGAATACCTGAGGGTGACTTGGGATTATTTATTTGGGTATAAAAATAAGATGACAGCAACATGTCGTCACACCCCAAATTTTTCCTCCAAACTGGGTTGGCTTGTAATAAAAATTTAAGGTATTCAAAATCCTTAGTTTATCCCAACCAATATTTATAAGTCATTAGACTGAATCATTTGATGGGATTCAACTACAAGGCACAAAATAAAAAAATATAGAGAATAATATTACAGAACCATCTAACCGTCCCAACCATGCGATTAACATTACATATCAAATAAAGTAACTAGCTCTAAACTTAATGATTACAATCATCCAATAATTATTATTACAGACCACAATAATAAATAAAGTCTTCCAGCACTGTGCAGGAAAGAAAAAAATAGATAACTCTTCCGATGGAATATTTAAGAGAAAATTAATCTCTTTCCAGCTCATCTTCAGTATCCCTGTGCTTAATATCTTGAAAAAAATATTCCCACAAGGGGTAAGCTACTAAAGCCTAGTAATCAGAATCCCCTAGGTGCCTATATGCAGTGGCTGTAATGCTACACTGTATTAGGTGACCCACTACAGTGAATGTGATTAGGTGGCATACCGTTTATGCAACAATTAATTCAATAGATCCCAATTGAATAATGTAAATTATACTTACAATGGTTCGATGAAACCGTTACCGTAACTACTATTTTACTTACATGTAGAAATAGTTAAATGTTGATGTGTGTACCACAATGAAATCTATGTCGCAGTGGTAGGGATCTCAGATTCAGATCTTCAAAGTCTCGGGATTAAATCCCGTAGTGATACAGGTTTCATATATATATATATATATATTATAAAATATTCATCAAGAGGAACTAAATATAATTAAATAATTCCAACACATCATTCATACATAAGCAAGAAAGGTTGCCAATCATAATAAAATTTGGTAAAGGAGTTTAATCTAAATCCTTCTAAGATAATCGTACTCCTATCCTCTTCTACCTCCAGCCTTGGGAACCAGTGACCTTATGGGCTTAGCATTCAATGCATTCCGACGGTGTCACCCACCAAAAACCTAACCGTTGCAACCGGCTATCTGATTGGCCAGGTCAGAAGGGAGCATCTCCCAAATAAAATGCATATGTTCCCATCTTCATCTAAAAGGCCATTTCTACCCACCCATCACCCTACTGCCAAAAAAAAAAATTAACTTTAGCACTGAGTGCCTTAATTTATTTTCACCCCTTGGCATTCCAAGGGTATCTTGTATGGTAATCAGACATTTTTAATAACAACCGGCAATGTTCCTGGGTGATGAATCCGAGATGGGATTATTCAGTCACATACAGTATACTTTAAGTATTTTATCTCAATTCAAAATTTAATAATAATTCATAATAAATTAAATATTTAACATAATCACCAACATTATTGTCACAAAGGTAGGTACCACATGTAAATTAACAAGTAGCAAGTACCTAGAAAAATTTAGAATTCGAATTAGTATTTTAGTTAATTCTTTAACAAGTTTGCCGTACTAGCCTTGATAAGAATAAAATTATTTCTAATGGTATATTAATTAAGCCGAGGTTGGCAGCTTAGTGGGCGGGTGACCCTAATTGCGATTTGAAGTCACAAGTTCGAACCTCATTGGCTGCGATCTCGGTTTTTGCCTCTTTTTCCTTTTTATTTTATTATTTTATGGAATATAAAGATAGTAAATAGCTCTTTGGACTTATATTTAATTTTAGAAAAATTTATAAGTTTTATTTTATTTGAATAAATTTCCAATCATCATCTTATTTATAACCAAACCCTTATCATAGGTTTTGGTTTCAAGATATCCACAATTATCCATAAAATTATTCCAATATTTAGGAAAGTATTAAATAAGTTTCATTAAATTCACTTAATCGTAAAACTATAGTTATATAACTTGCCAGGTAGACAAAACAATGTCTAAAAGAATCAATTAAAATAAATCAAATTTATTTAAGGAAGACCAAATGAGGAAAGAATAAGTCCATTGTTTCATTTGGGCATTTTTATCAAATACTAGGTTCTACTTAGCCATTTTAGTTTGAATAAGTCATCTAACTATCTATGATGAAACTGATTGTCTAAGTCAGTTATCATAAATATTAGAGTGTCAAATAATACATAATATCTAGTTTAAAATAATTTCATATCAACTGGAAAATAACTAGGTAGCGTCAACTTAACAGTTCACTTCAGTATTATATCAAATAGTATAAGTGTTTTACTATATCAGGCCTTGTGAACAAAATTACATATCAATAGAAATTATTAACATGACAATAATTGACAGAAGGTAATTAGAAATTTAAATAAATCTTTAAACATAATATTCTAAAAAAAATCCAAACAAGCATGAATTAAAGGCTAAGCAGAGACAACAGCTTAAAAGAAAATTTATATAAAATAGAGCAAAACTCCAATATCTATAAACTTTATATCTATAGAAACTAGACTTTAGGACCCACAACTTTTATGTTTTACACTTTTTAAAATTCTAAGGTCTAAAGGTGCAAAAACAGCCTTGAATTTAGTTTGTCCAAAAGATACAATTTTAAACGTGCTCAGTAATTTGGACATAACTTTTGACTCACAAATCAGATTGATGCAAATCTTTTTGGGTTGGAAAGAAAACTTAAAGGGCTACAACTTGTATGTTTTAGCCGAAGCCTAATTCCACCGTTTTAGGGGTCAAGAACACACCAGAAGTTACAAACAAAAAGCTATCAACATGCTGGGTTATATCAGTCAAAGTTTCAGCTTCCCTACCCCCAATATGCGGGTATTATTTTTATCACAATCAAGTTTCATACTTTAAACCCAGAAAATACATTTTAGGAGGTTCATCATCCTACCTCAATGATGATATTGGTAACCAAGCCTGAGAAGGAAAAAGGAGTTGAGCTTTGAACACCACCCAATTGGAAAATTCCAAGCCTTTCTTCTTCCTCCAAACAACACCAAATGTCCAACCACACTTGATAAAAATATATATTTTTTTTCTCTTTGAAGGCACACAATTTATAAGAATCATGGCAGTGTAAAGAAAGTTATCGGTGGGGAAAATAACCTTCACTTCACATGCTTCAAAACAACTAAGGTAAGATCATGCATATACAATAGGTAGCGTGATCCAAGAATCATGCTTGCTTTTTGACTATCTAACCATATAATTTAAAAAAGGTATTGGAAGATGGATGGAGATGGGTGGCATGATCCGGGAATCATGCTAACTTTTTGACTAATTAAACAAATTATTTAAAAGATGCTTTAAGTGTTTAAATCATGCTAGCTAAGTAATTTGGAAGAATTCTTTAAAGTCATCAATGTAGGGTCTTCTTTTTGACTAATTAGCCAAATAATTTGAGAGATGTGAGAGATGTATGGAAAAAAGGATGGATGGAAAATGAAGTTTGCTGGGAAATGATTTAGAGCTACTATTCATGAGTCAACACAATGAGTGATAAAGTGAGTTGAGGTGAGTCACAGGAAAGGGTTGACCCATGGGTTAATGGGCTTGGGTTGAACCAACTAGGCAATTGGGCTAGGAATTGTTTGGATAAAAGTTTAGAAATTCTACATTAAACTCCCACATAGAGTGGAATTAAATCCGAAAATCTTTCCAACTAATTTTATCATTCCAAAAATTTTCAAATCCTCAATTTTCTAGATAAATATCACCACCACACTTAAACAAATTAATTAAGAGAAAAACAATTAGGTTATTACAGCACGAGCATCAACTTGTAACTCGGCTTTGATTGTAACACAGATGAGCCGATTTCTCAAGAAAACCTCATGTTATGTTTTAAGAAAAATAGATTCCAAATCACCGGCCCACTGAATCAAACACTTGGTATACACGATTGGCCAATCGTAACCAAGCTATGATCATAACACGGGTGATTTGATTTTGTAAGAAAACCTAATTTGAGTTTTGGAAAATATATTTTTAACTCACTGGGACATTGAACCAAACAGTTGGTGTGCACAAGTGATTACTTGTAACCAAGTTATGGTTATAACACAGGTGAGTTGGTTTCGAAAGAACTCTAGTTTACTACGAAATTCCAATTAGAAATCAAAAATATATTTTATTGAAATAAAAAATTTTACATTTGAGTACACCAAACTACCACACCACCTTCAATGGCTTGAAGCCAAGAACAAACCCTAGCCTAACATAATCGAACTACAAAGAGGAAAATTAACTTGCACATCATCCATTAATGTAAAAGAAACAAATATGAAGTAACAACGAAGGACAAAGAACAAAAATAATGTACTTTAAATTGAAAATATTGAGAAGAAAGAAACTTACATTAAACCCTAGGAAAGAGAACTCTGAAAACTGAATTACACGTATCCATTCACTCTAACCCTAATCCTAGAAAAAGTCTTCTATAAAAGTCCCTAATACATTAGTATTTAGCTTATTTATAGGCGTATATAACTTAGGGGTATATATGTAAATTCAAAATTCAAAGTTAATGTTAAATGTCCACTAGGAGTACGCCGTGGGCGCCCAAGCTTTACTAGGCGGGCGCCTAAGCCACTGCACAGCTCGCATGTTCGATGAAAGTCCTGAACCATTAGTTAAAATCTTTCTCTTGGTGGGCGTCCAGGGACCAACACAGGCAGGTGCCCAAGCTCCTGTGCGTCCAAAGTACTCCTCTTCCAATTGTTTGATCAAGTCCTGAGAGAGTCCAACCTAAAACAAGCCTCAATGGGCACCTAAGCCCTTGTGCAGTTGGGCGCCCAATCCTTGTGCGCCCAAGGTTCTCTCTAAGACAACTCCTATGTAACCTAGCCTCGATGGGCGCCCAACCCCTTCCTTAGCCGTGCGCCCATGCTGACTAGTTCAATCCTGAATTGCAACTTGAGGCTCTTCACTTGGCTTCCTTGAGTTATGTTTCTCCATTGTCCTACAAAAACCCAAAACGACAAAGTAAATAGTCAAAGCATGATAAAAATAGATTTTACTTGATAATTTGTTCATAAGAACAGTGTAAAATGAGGTTAAAAAGTGACAATGATTGCATGCAATCACACCTCCCAACCTAGACATTACTAGTCCCTAGGAATGGAAAGAATTATGTCAAAAAGAAAATGAACATGTACCAAGTAAAACCATATTATTCAACTGGAAAGAAAAGGGATGTCCATTTTCATAGGAGACACACGGCCACACTTAGTGCCTAAGGCAAGCCCTTTAAACCCTTAGGTTCCCTTTAGTGGACGAGTAAGGTCTCTTGAGGGTTTGCAGTGATACTACCCACAAACATCTATAGTTTGGTCTCAGGATGTCAAAAGTGATTAAGATAAAAAAATGGATCAAGCTCAAGTCTAACAAGTCACAAAACCCAAATATTGTGTATAATTTCCAAATGCTAATCATAGATGTATGGACTATCAACAGAGAAAGAGCAAGTGTACAAAATTATTTCATTTGTTCAACGAGGTTGCAGGAGCATAAATGGAACTAAGTTTTGACTTCAAAAGCTCACAAAGTACCACTCATAGAAAGGAATTCACTCATCAAGGGTTCACACTCACCTAATAGCGTATGATGCTATCCTAGTTGCACATAACCCCACAACAAATGAGTGAATTAAATCAAAGTTCAAGTGGATAGCTCATAATCATGCTCCAATGCATGTGTAAGAGATCACATCACATAACCTACACAAGACCACTACATGCATAATACAAGAGTTTCTTGCTTAGTGATTACACTTAAAAAGTGTAATTACAAACTCCACTTTTGCATAATTATTAATGTATTTAAGTAGTTTATTTTGAAGACTTATCACTATTTTATCACTTACATGGTTTATTTTATTAATCACAGGGAAAACAGAGAATTAATTGAAGAAAATAACGACTTTGGTGACTTAGAAGATGGAGGGAACGATGTGGAGCCAACTTTATCTAGGATGGCCCGGACTACCACAAGGATTTAGCTACAAATGAGGAGCGAAAATGGAGAAACAAAGTTTCTGTGGTCCGGACCCCCTGGCGCACGTTCCGAACCACAGTGTACTGGAAAGCCATGGCTGCAATTTCATTTTTAAGGTTTTGTGTTATGTTTATTTAAGGGCTGCTAGACGATCGACTGGCGAGGACTCCATTACATATTTTGAGCATACTTTAGAGTTTAAAGGGTTTTATTTTCGTTCATGGATGTTTTTACGCGCTTTCGAAGCTATTATTACATTCGTTTCAGCAGTCGCTATTCAGAGTTTTGTTTCGAAGTTTCTTTCAGAGTACATTAGATTTCGTTTATTTGATTAACGATATTGTTTGAATGTTTTATCGAGTAGATCAATTACATGCGTATGTTTAGTTTGGTTTCCTTGCTTAATAATATTGTTTCATTGTTCGATTCATTAAATCCATTAAATATGTACTCGATGATTGTTTTCGTTTCATTTAAAACCATGTTAGCGTAGAAACCTTAGTTCTTGATTCAACGAATCAAGGAAGGTGGATTACTCTGATCTATGGGATGTGCGTAGACCCTTCGCATGGTTTGCAAAAACTCATGCATAGGGATCTACAATTTTTGAAACCTAATTTAGTTCTTTCAAAAGCTTTCTAAAAGGAAAACCTTTGACTATATTCTCTGTAATCACTGGTAAAGGTTTTTGATTAAAATTTTCTTAATATTTTTGAAGAACTAAAAGTTTATATTTTGAATTCAAGTTTGAATTGGTTTGTTTCAGAAACATTCGAAAATGAAAACCTTTGACTAAATTTTGTATAATCACTGGTAAAGATTTTCTATTAAAATTTTCTCAATAATTTTGGATAAACTAAAAATTTGGATTTGAATCTGAATTAGAATAGGATTATTTGAAAACCCTTCGAAAACAAAAGTTTTTGACTATATTCTCTGTAATCACTGGTCAAAACCTTTGACTAAAACTTTCTCAATAATTTTTAAACAACCTTAATTTAGGTTTATACCCAAGGATTCCATCACATCCCATAGTGAAGATTTAAGCTACCTAGAATTGAAAGTTGGATCAAGAACTCCTTAAATCTTACTATTGTCATTTGAATTGTTATCGTTTAAATTAATTGAGTGTTTACATTAAAATTTTAGATTCGATACTTTTCGTGCAATTAAAAATTAGATAGAAGTTAATCGATTTGTCATTTAATTCTTTCAAATTCGAAATTAGAAATTTATTTGCTGAATTTCTGTTTTTAAATTTTTAAGTTATCTTTATTTTGGTTTCCACTCTTGCAAAACACTAGGAAATTAGTTGCAATTAATCTTCAAACCTAGTTCACATTTGAATTTAGGATCTATAATTTAACCTAGAAACTAAATAACATAGGCTCCCTGTGAATTCGACCTCGGACTCACCGAGTTAAAAGTACACCCCACACCCTTGTACTCGGGGGTTAATTTAGATGCACATTCTAGAAGCGGTCAGGCTCGTCATAACTGGCCCTACTACCGATATTGATAACACTAAGTTTAAAACTAACACATTAACTGAAAGGAAACGTAAGTGGGAGAGTGTACCTTATGTATACAGTGAGGAGAGTGATTCTGATTATTCAGAGGTTGCCTTGGAATCCTGGTCGGACGAGTGTTTTATTGAGAGTAATTCTCTACCATTGCCACTGATATTTCCTCCCATTGTTTATATAGACCCTGATCAACTTCTTGAGGGACAATGGTGGGACGAGGTTGATCTCCAACTCCTTTTGGATATGGAGTGGGCTAAGATCAATATCTCTACTGACTGGTCTGACGCACCCACTTACGACACCGACACTGACACTACAATTGAATCTGACATGGGTTATCACGACAGGCCGCCATTGGAAGCTATTGAGATTGCGAGTGCTAACTGTGAGATTGAGGCTGAGAGTGCTGATAATATTAACGAGTCGGACCAGGATGACTTTGGTATTTCTTTGTAGTCACTTTTTGATTTTTGCCGTGCTTTAGTCACATTTGAAGCCAACTTAAGGTACTTTTCCTCCCTACTGTTTATTTTAGTCTTATTTTTTTTTATATCTATATCATTGTTATTCTTTTGCATGTATATCATGAGTCACTGCACTTTAGTTGGGGGGACATGTAGTTGAAGTTATCTTAGTGGTTTGACTAATGGGTGCCTGTTGGTTTTATTTGTGTTTTGTTTTTAATTGTGCCTTTTGTGGTTATTTTTCATACGCATCATCATGCTCACTAATGCACACTACAGGCCCACATACGCTTCATAGTTCTCACATTGAGGACAATGTGAATTTTAAGTTGGGGGGTAGGGTTCGCATGATGATCTTTTGTGCTAAAATTGAAAAATTTTTAAATTTTTGAGCGTCCTGAGGCCTAAATGCATGAATTAACACATTAAGACCTAAATGGCAGCCCTTCTTTTTGGTTTGGTTGATTGTGGAATTAAGTGAGTTTTGTTCAAGTGTTAATAGGAAACTTAGTTCAAGTTGATTGTATAATGACCTTGTGCACTTTGGGCTATTATAGAGAAGCGTTTATATGCTTAGGAGTGGATTTTATTTAACATTGGTTAATTGAGCATTCTTGGACTAGGTGGAGACTTGCACCCCTTAATTGTGAGCTTTTGAGCCTATCATTCTTTTCTTGAGGGGTTGCACATAATCACTACTTGTTTGTTCTTCACTTTAGTTTTCAATGAACCAATTACATAACACACACTTGCATGAGTTTCACTTGGCACATTATGAGTTGTTGCAAGCTTTAAACATGATGCTAGGCCTTCTTTGCTATTTTTGGGCCTCTTTATCCTTTCTTGTTGTGAATTACCCTAGGAACCAACTTGAAGCCTATTTAATAGAGTGTGTGATAAATAAATACATAAATAAATATATATATTTTTCTTGGTTACCACCTCATATATTATCCCCTAACCATATTCACACACTTTAAGCCTTACCCTCATATGTCTTGGGTTGTAAAAGTGCCTCAATGTTAATGATGTGAATGGGGGTTGGGAATGAAAACTTGTTGGGTGGAGAATCTAGTTGATGTATTTTCATTATTTCAAAAAAAAAAAAGAAGAAAAAGAAAAGAAAAATTTATCATTTCTTTTGTTTATGAAATTGTGGGACTTGTACATTATTTGTAATATCTTGCAATTGTCCCAAGGGTAGTATTTAGTGTGAATAAGCTTCTTGTTGGGGTTTGGAAAGGAAATGGGTATTTTGGGACTTATGTGCACTTGAACATCCTTATCCCAAGGCATGTGCTTTGATTTTTATATCTTCCATTGTTAACCATTACCCTTGGCCAAGTTACAACGAAAACAAAATCCTAGTGGATTCTAAGCAAGCAACTATTGTATTGTGCATGTAGTGGCCTTGTGTAGGTTGTGTGGTGTGATCTCTTACATATGCATTGGAACATGGTTATGAGCTGCCCACTTTGAATTTCATGTCAGTTCACTCACTTATTTGTGGGGTTACGTGCAACTAGGATAGCATGATATGCTAATAGGTATGTGTGAACCCTTGATGAGTGAATTCCTTTCTATAAGTGGTACCCTGTGAGTGTTTGAAGTCAAAACCTAGTTCTATTTATGCTCTTGCAACCTTGTTGAATGAATGAGACAATTTTGCACACATGTTTTCTCTACTTTGATAGTCCATTCTTTTATGCTTAGCACTTGGGAATTACGCATGATATTTGGGTTTTGTGACTTGTTGGGTTTGAGCTTGATTCATTTTTGATCTTGATCACTTTTTGACATTTTGAGACTATGCCGTAGAATTTTGTGGGTAGATTCACTGCAACCCCTCACGAGACTTTACTCGTCCACTAGGAGGAACCTAGGGGTTTAAAGGGTTTGCTGCACGTAGCTAAGTGTAGCCGTGTTTCCAATGAAAAGAGAAATAGGATGGTAGCTTCATTTCTTTTTAATAAAGGGCATTACTAGGGACTAGCAATACTCAATTTGGGGGGTGTGATTACACTTAAAAAGTGTAATTACAACCTCTACTTTTGCATAATTATTAATGCATTTAAGTAGTTTATTTTGAAGACTTATCACTATTTTATCACTTATATGGTTTATTTATTAATTGCAGGGAAAACGGTGAATTAATTGAAGAAGATAGCGACTTTGGTGACTTAGAAGATGGAGGGAACGATGTGGAGTCAACTTCGTCTAGGATGGCCTGGACTACCCCAAGGATTTAGCTGCAAATAAGGAGCGAAACTGGAGAAACAAAGTTTCTGTGGTCCGGATCCCCTGGCGCACGGTTCGGACCACAGTGTACTAGAAAGCCGTGGCTGCAATTTCGCTTTTAGGGTTTTGTGTTATGTTTATTTAAGGGCTGCTAGACGGCCGACTAGGGGGGACTCCATTACATATTTTGAGCATACTTTAGAGTTTAAAGGGTTTTATTTTTTGTTTGTGGATGTTATTACGCGCTTTCGAAGCTATTATTACATTCGTTTCAGTAGTCGCTATTCAGAGTTTTGTTTCGAAGTTTCTTTCAGAGTACATTAGATTTCGTTTCTTTGATTAACGATATTGTTTGAATGTTTTATCGAGTAGATCAATTGCATGCGTATGTTTAGTTTGGTTTCTTTGCTTAATAATATTGTTTCATTGTTCGATTCATTAAATCCATTAAATATGTCTTCGATGATTTTTTTCATCTCATTTAAAAGCATGCCAGCGTAGAAACCTTAGTTCTTGATTCAACGAATCAAGGAAAGTGGATTACTCTGATCTATGGGATGTGCGTAGACCTTTCACATGGTTTGCGAAACCTCATGCACAGGGATCTACAATTTTTAAAACCTAATTCAGTTCTTTCAATAGCTTTTGAAAACGAAAACCTTTAACTATATTTTCTACAATCACTGGTAAAGGTTTTTGATTAAAATTTTCTTAATATTTTTGAAGAACTGAAAGTTCAGATTTTGAATTCAAGTTTGAATTGGTTTGTTTCAGAAACATTCAAAAACGAAAACCTTTGACTAAATTCTCTGTAATCACTAGTAAAGGTTTTCAATTAAAATTTTGTCAATAATTTTGGATAAACTAAAAATTTGGATTTGAATCCGAATTAGAATAGAATTGTTTGAAAACCCTTCAAAAACAAAAGTTTTTGACTATATTCTCTGTAATCACTAGTAAAAACTTTTGATTAAAACTTTCTCAATAGTTTTTAAACAACCCTAATTTAGGTTTATACCCAAGGATTCCATCACATCCTATAGTGAAGATGTAAGCTACCTGGAATTGAAAGTTGGATCAAGAACTCCTTAAATCTTATTATTGTCATTTGAATTGTTATCGTTTGAATTAATTGAGTGTTTACATTAAAATTTTAGATTCGATACTTTTTGTGCAATTAAAAATTAGATAGAAGTTAATCGATTTGTTATTTAATTCTTCCAAATTCGAAATTAGAAATTTATTTGCTGAATTTCTGTTTTTAAATTTTTAAGTTATCTTTAGTTTGGTTTCCACTCTTGCAAAACACTAGGAAATTAGTTGCAATTAATATTCAAACCTAGTTTACATTCGAATTTAGGATCTCTAATTTAACCTAGAAACTAAATAACATAGGCTCCCTATGAATTTGACCTCGGACTCATCGAGTTAAAAGTACACCGTACACCCATACACTTGGGGGTTAATTTAGATGCATATTCTAGAAGCGGTCGCATAGAATCCACTAGGTCTTTGTTTATGTTGTAACTTTGCCATTGGTAATGATTAACAATGGAAGATATGAAAATCAAAGCACATGTCTTGGGATAAAGATGCTCAAGTGTACACAAGTCCCAAACTACCCATTTCCTTTCCAACCCCAAGAATAACTACAACAAGAAGCTTATTCACAAACTTACAAACTACTCATGGGACATTCTCAATAATTATAATATAATGCACAAGTCCCAAAATTACACAAGCAATAAGGAATGACAAACTTTTTTTTCTCTTTTTATCTTTTTTTTTCTTTTTTTTTCCTTTTTTCTTTTTTTTTTAAATAATGAAATAAACATAAGCTAAATTCTCCACCCAATATTCCCTCTCAATATGCTCTCAAAAGTTTCTATTTCTATCCCCCATTCACATCACTGACATTGAGGCACTTTTCATAACCCAAGACATGTGAGGGTAAGGCTTAAAATTGTGTGAATAAGATTAATGGATAATATATAAGGTGGGAGCCAAGAAAAAATATATATATAAATATCACACACTATTAAAGGGCTTCAAGTTGGTTCCCAGGGCAATTTCATATCAAGGAATGATAAAGAGGCCTAACAATAGTAAAGATAGCCTAGCATCATGTTCAAAGCTTACGACAACTCATAATATGCTAAGTGAAACTCATGTAAGTGTGTGTGATGTTATTAATGCATTGAAAAACCAAAGTGAAGAATAAAAGAGCTGTGATTATGTGCAACCCCTCAAGAAAATAATAATAGGCTCAAAAGCTCACCATAAAGGTATAAGTCTCCACCTAGTCCAAGAATGCTCAATTAACCAATGTCAAATAAAATTTACTCTTAAGCACATAAGCTCTTCTCCATGATAGTTATGAAAATGCATGAGGTCATAACACACTCAACTTGAACTAAGTTTCCTATTAAAACTTGAACAAGACTCACTTATCACTCTCTCACTCAATTTCATAATCAACGAAACCAAAAAAGACCGACATGTAGGTATAAATGTGCTAAATTCGTGTATTCAAGCTCAAAAATACTCAAAAAAAAATTTTTAATTTGCAATTTTTAGCACAAAGGTCATCATGCGAACTCTACCCCCCAACCTAAACTAAACATTATCCTCAATGTGAGAACCATGATGCATAAGTGGGTCTGTAGTATGTAAAGGGAGCATGATGATGAGCATGAAATAATAGCCACAAAAGGTACAAAGAAGAACATAGCACAAATTAAAGCAAGCTTGCACCCATTATTCAAGCCCCTTAAGGCATCACCCAAAACACCCCCCAACCTAGATTCTACCGTACTCCCAACAACAACTAGTATATATAATGGAGTACCAAAATTAAAAGTGCAAGATTAAATAAACAAGGAGAGGAAGGGTATTACCTCAAAAGCTTCCATATTTTAAGAAAACAAAAGAAACTATATAAGAGAAAAGGTTAAAGAGAAACTAAGAGAAAAATAAAATGAAAATAAGACAAGAGAAAGAGTTAGTACAAAAGAAGAAATGAAAATAAAATAAAAGAAAATAAGATAAGAAAATCAAACTAAAAAGAACTATGAAAATAAAAAAATGAAAAATCTAATCTACTCTGTACAAATGAAATGAAGGCGAAAATAGTTATCCAACACCTTCTCTATCCCATACGTCCACAAATGGTTCAAGAAATGACATGTTCTTTTCGAATTCATAAAGCACCAAAGGTGGACGCTCCTCAGGTGTAAAACACACCAAAGGATGAGAGGCTAAGTGAGGTTCTTGAAACCTCGGATATGGCCATGATGCATACATGAAAACGGACATGGTGGGTTCAATAAGACTTTCAATGCCCAAAAAATCTATGGGTATGGAAATGGCAGGCTCTAATGATCTCTTGACACCTAAGAAATCTATGGGTGCGAAAATGGTGGGTTTGAATGATCTCTCAACACCTAAAAAGTCAATGCAAGCTTTCCTTATATCTACTACCTCTCCCCAGTGATGGTCAGTCTCATAGTAATCACTCACAATCCCTGTAGTAAGACTCTCAGATGGGGCTAAGTCAAGAGATGAGAGATGTGCACCACTCTCAACCTCAGTTGTGTAGTGAAGTGAACTAGGGTCAACCAACTCAATGATATGTTCCTCAAGCCATGTGACATTCAAATGCTCAGTTGGAGTCAAAGGGCTCTCAATAAAGTCTAGGATGGTTGGGGTAGGTTGAGCATCAAGCTCGGTAGTAGGAAAGTATTGCATATCTCCCTGACTCTCAATAAGTGGTAGAGAAATATCCCAAATGGGAGAGTCCAAGGGGAAACGAGGAAGATGCTCATTCCAAATGTTATCCCAGTGTAGTTAGGGCATTTGTCCCACTCAGTGCCCATGGTAGTGCCTAAGGTCGATGACTCAGTCATGTTACCACTTAGAGTGGTGCTCATTACTTAGGTCAACCTAGAAAATTTCCCTTTGATGTCATCTAATGCTTGGTTCACGTCGTTATTGATGCTCAACTGCTGTTGCATGAATTGATGAAGAGTGTCCTTGAATTGTGCATCATTATGTTCACAAGGCCAATAATCCTGAGGTTCCTTATGCTAGCCCTCAGTGAGTGAAACAAGGTTGGGATAGGCAAAATACTTAGTCCCCATGCATATGCTACTTCTAAAGGATAGATCATGAAGATCAAGCGAAGTAGGAACATATAGGGAAGGTTTAGTTTGGCTTTTAAATGCATAAGATTCAAAATTAGGCTCAAGTCTTCCCTGTGGCCTGGTGTGTTCATAGAAAAGTTCAAGGAATGACTATGCCTCACCTGGGGTAAGGTTAAGAAATTCCCTACCTAAGGCTATATAAAATGCCTGGTGTAACTCACTGGATAGAGCATTATATAATATGGCTACAATGTCCCCTAACTCTAATCCGTGACTTGGGAAAATGTCCAAAAGTATGCTAAATCTCTTCCAACATTTATAAAATACTTCACCCCTCTTTTGATAAAAATTTCTAAGTTGAAAGCCATGGGTGAAGGTTTGATGAATGGGGAGAAATTTTTCAATAAAAGCTTGATAACATTGTTTCCAAGTGGTCCATTCACCAGAATTATAACACTAGTCACTAGCCACACCTTGTGAAGAGAAAAGGAAAAACATAAACCTAATTCTCTCACTCTTTCTAACATCATCATGTAAACCACACACTGCCTCAAACCTATCGAGATGAAGACATGGGTCTTCTTCCTCGTGCCCAAAGAATTGGGGAAGCATACTATAGGTGTCTAATGTAAAAGCATATCCAAACATGCCACCTAGATACTCTATGTATTCTCATGTATCAAAAGGGCCATGTACAAAATCACCAATATCCATGTCCAAGATCAGAAAATAAAAATGAAAACAAAATAAGAAGAGAGAAAAACTACACTAAAATGTAACCTAAGTTAACCAGCATGTAAACTAGATTATATGATATGCAAATGAATATATATATTTTAGTTATGCAAAATGACTATATTACAATGTAAAAGAAATAAAACTACCAATAAAGAGATAGAGGAAAGAAAAATTCACCAAATTTCTCAAGTGAAATCCCTTTTAACTCCCAAGTCTAGCGTTTAGTTGCCCTCCCTGGCAACGGCACCAAAAACTTGACCGACCCTAAAATGTGTTCGGGTTCTACCTCTCAAGTGCAAGAGGGTGGTCGTAGTCTTACTCGGTGAGAACCGAGGTCATCTCCACAGGAAGGGCTTTGTTAAAAGCTCCAGACTTGTTCTCTTAGTTAGTAGGTGAACCTAAGTTAATCTAAACTAACTTTGGATTTATAAGATACTAGAGGATGGTTGGGATGAGAATGATGGATTGAAGGAATTGTGATATTAAATTAAAATGCAAATATTGAAAATAAAAAAACTAAAATAATCTTAGCTTCAAACCAAATCCAGTAGTGGGTAGTGGTTTACTCAAATGCATTTGTAACTCAAACTAACAAACGCGTATGCATTGGTAGGTCGGAAGATATTTCATTAAAACCTATTTTATGGAACTCAAGGTAAGCGGAGGCTTCTAGAATTAGTTTTGGATTCATCGGGACATTGAATCAAACACCTAGTGTGCACGAGCATCAACTTGTAACTCAGCTTCAATTGTAACATGGGTGAGCTGATTTCTCAAGAAAACCTCATGTTATGGTTTTAAGAAAATAGGTTCCAAATCACCGGGCCATTGAATCAAACACTTGGTATGCATGATTGGCCAATCATAACCAAGCTATGATCATAGCACGGGTGATTTGATTTCGTAAGAAAACCTAATTTGGGTTTTGGAAAATATATTTCTAACTCACTGGGACATTGAACCAAACACTTGGTGTGCACAAGGGAATACTTGTAACCAAGTTATGGTTATAACACGGGTGAGTTGATTTCGAAAGAACCCTAACTTACTACGAAATTCCAATTAGAAATCAAAAATATATTTTATTGAAATAAAAACTTTTATGTTTGAGTTCACCAAACTACCACACCACCTTCAATGGCTTGAAGCCAAGAACAAACCCTAGCCTAACATAATCAAACTACAAAAAGGAAAATTAACTTACACATCATCCATTAATGTAAAAGAAACAAATACGAAGTAACAACAAAGGACAAAGAACAAAAACAAAGTACTTTAAATTGAAAATATTGAGAAAAAAGAAACTTACATGTAAACCCTAGGAAAGAGAACTCTGAAAACTGAATCAAACGTATCCATTCACTCTAACCCTAACCCTAGAAAAAGTCTTCTAAAAAAGTCCCTAATACATCAGTATTTAGCCTATTTATAGGCGTACATAACTCAGGGGTATATACATAAATTCACAATTCAAATTTAATGTTAAACGTCTGCTGGGAGTATGCCGCGGGCGCCCAAGCCACTGCACACCCCACATGTTCGATGAAAGTCCTGAACCAATGATTGAAATCTTCCTCTCGGTGGGGGCCCAAGGACCAACACAGGCAAGCGCCCAAGCTCTCGTGCGCCCAAAGTACTCTTCTTCTAAGTGTTTGATAAAGTCCTGAGAGAGTCTAGCCCAGAATGAGCCTCGGTGGGCATCCAAGCCCTTGTGTAGTCGGGCGCCCAATCCTTATGTGCCCAAGGTTCATTCCAAGACAACTCTTGTGCAACCCAGCCTCGGTGGGTGCCCAGCCCCTTACTCAGTCGTGCGTCTATGCTGACTAGTTCAATCCTAAATTGCAACTTTAGGCTCCTCACTTGGCTTCCTTGAGTTATGTTCCTCCAATGTCCTACAAAAACTCAAAACGACAAAGTAAATAATCAAAGCATGATAAAAATGGATTTTATTTGATAATTTGTTCATAAGAAGAATGTAAAATGAGGTTAAAAAGAGACAATGATTGCATGCAATCAAGAGAGAACAAAAGCAGTGCTTTTTCTCTTTCCATAATTATCCCAACAAATGCAAAATTATGACAAACGAAAAAAGAATTAACAAATTTAGGCATTTTAGAACTCATATTAAGACAACATTTGGAGTGAAAAGTTATAAAAATTGATAAAAGTTATAGATTCATAATTTATGCAGTGAGATAAAAAGTGAATAATTTTTAAAAAGTTTTACCTTTTTTTAGTTGATTTTAGAGCTCCAAATGGAGCTTAAGAAAATTTTTTGGGCTCTATGATTGGAAAACCTTAATTGAAAATGGAAGGCAAAAGAGAGCGAAAGAGAAAATGAGTTGTGATTTCAAATGCCAAAACTCATCAAAATCCTTAGCTGCATTTTCTGAAGTCACATTTTTAGATTCTTGTGAAGGATCTTCCTCAGAATTCCAAAACAAACCTTTAAGTTGATTATACACAGCTGTAGATAGAATCACAAATTACCCATCAAAAGCTCAACACATTAGGGCCATTAAATCTGTCACAAATCCCAACAAAAGCCAACCATGCTCTTCCAAGATGACAATGTGTACTCAATCTTCACCTACCTTCCTTGGGGCCTACTGGACATTGGTAGGACTCTAAATCACCTCCTTCTCCAGCAGAGGTGATCTTTTTCTGACCATTTCTCCTAGGCACCACCCATAGTCGCTTCTTCTCTAAGAAATTTTAGAAGAGAGCTTTGTAAATTCTGGATATGCCTTTCTTCCTCTTCTTCTTTACATAAATGCTAGTCACGCCACTGAGCAGTGTTGAGAAGAGGACTCGACCACTGCCTAAACTAGTGATCCTTTCGAGTAGCTTAAAGAGGCCCCACACTCGATTGAACCAAACATGAAGGATGGCCTTTCCATTAGGCTTGAGGGTTCACCTCCGCCACGCGACACTCAGAGACACAAACTGATCCGACAATGTAAATGAAACAAACTGAGAAAACAACCAAACGTAGCAAAATGAGTGACCTAGGGTTTCGTCTAGCAGCTCTGATGTTGTGAAAATCACCTCCTGCTAGTCGTTCCCTACCTAATTTGTTGCCAGACTGATGCAAGGGCACAGCTGACAAAGCCTACCAACCATCACAAAGATATAGTCTCAGAAACTTTTGTGTCCGCCTCTACGGAGAGAGAAAAAATGGGGCAATGGACTAGCTTTGATTGATAGTAAAGAATCTCAACCAAAAAAATAAATTTGAAATTTGAATTCAAATTTCAACCCAACAGGGCCTCTCCATCCCATCTCCTAAGTCTCTCTCTCTCTCTCTTGCTATGTAGGACAAATATCACATCAAAGAAGTGCTTTATTATATATATATATAACACTGTATGTTTTTCCTATTAGGTGAAGAAGGAAGTGCACGTGTTTTGGTTTGTTGGTAGAGAGGCATAATCCTATTGGCTGAAGTTATGGTAAGAGTTAATGAACTGTGGGGGAGGCCAAAGATTGGTAGACTAGAATTCAAAACAAGGCTTCCTTTAGAAGCTTGGGGTAGACTTTAAGGGTGGAAAATTATGAAGGGTTCATGTATCTTTACAGGTGAGTATGAAAACTTATTGTATATTTAAAACACTTCCCATTAAGTCTCCCGATTTTTCCCCAACAATCTAACCTAGAGAGAGGAGGAGAGAAAGAGAGGGGGAGCTTTTGTGAAATTCTTCCAAGACCGTGTAAGGAGAAAGAAGAAGGGGATCTCCTGTGACCTTTTACGAAGTGTGTTTGTGTCAAATCTGCATATGGCACGAAGGGGATTCACTAGAGAGTTTGTAGGAATAACTAACTTGAGTTGGCAGTAATGATTTTATACACTGATCATTTACATGTGTAGTAAGGTAGGTGGGGTAGCATATAGGTTTATTTTTCTTAATTTGTTGTAAATTTCTTTTTCTTTTTTTTTTTTTTTTTTTTTGAATACGTACATAAGTTGGAAATATGAGCCATGTTCTTTTTTAAATATGTTATATGAAATTCTGAGATTTAAATCTGAGGTGTTGCAAAGAAAGAGTCAATATGTTTAAAACCTATGCTTTAGACATGTTTGAGGATGTATATGTGATACATGCTTTGATTTGCTATATATTTTAGTTTTATAATTAAATAAAAGAGTAAATCAAATATCCATGTTTTGTTTTTTATTAAAAAGAATTTTTATACATGTTCTGATGTGGAAGATTCATAAGTTTGGCATTTAAAGAAATTTCATTTATGTTTTAAACTTTATAAAATTTCTAGAGAAAATGAAGACCCAAAACCTCATGCTGCTTGTAGGCAAGTTGTGAGGCATTCTAGAATTCTTCTAAGTGCTGAAATCTGAGTAGCTCAAAGCTTCGAGCTGCCTGCGCCCCGACTCTAAGCTATTCTATGAGAGGCCCGAAGCCTCAAGCTACCTGCGCCTAGGCTGTAAGGTGTTCTGTTGATGACCCCAAACCTCGGGCTGCCTGCGCTCACGTTGCAAGATCCATTATTTTCTTAAAAAGTCTAAATTTTTGAAACACTTTTGTTTCAAAATGATATGGATTATCCATGAGATAGACTAGCTAAGCATTAACTGTTTGTTATTTATTTCGTGGATCATTTTAGATATTTGGTTCTAGGCCCGCTTTGAGGTGTTTTGTTTTGTAACTCTTTGTAGCATGTGTTAGACCATTGCAGTATTCTAATTGTGAATGCTATATTATTAATTCGCTTCCATTCTAATTTATATTGGTTGTATGGTTATTAGTATTTACTTGTGGGTTTAGTCCCCACGACCCCTATTGTGGATTTCAGGCCGTGACATGAAGTGAAGTACATTTTATCATTTCTCTTTCCAATATTATAAATTATTCAATAGTAATAGAAATATTAAGAATTATATTATTAATTAGTTAAAAAGGTGCCCATTTTCTATAATTAGTTCTATATTAAAGTACCCAACTTATTATAATTTGAGACTCAAGTAATTATAGTATTTAAAGAAAGAATTACTTCTATTTAAGTTTACTTCAAGTCAAAAGAGTAGAAATTTCTTGTAGTCAACGAGTTATTTTCTTAAATTATAAAATTATTAATTTGAATATATTTTTTGCAGCATTAGTTAGCTTTGGAATTTTCTTTACATTAGCCATATCACTACTATAATATAATTGACGGTTGTGACGATGGGTACAAAGCCAAAAGTAGTCTTTAAAAAGTATTTGCAATAGCCAACAATGAGTCACAATTGGCTCATCGCTAAAAAGTATTAGCGACCACCAAGGCATTCGCTATTGTATTTGCGATTGCGTAGCGACTGCTGATGAGCGAAAGATGAGATTTTGAGCAACCATTGGCCCAGAAGCGGTCGCTGTTTCTTCCACGCGAAAATTAGCCCAAGTGGCGCCATTTGGCACGTAATTATTAGCGCCCGCCTTTCATTTTAGCGACCGCCTTAAGTAGTCGCAATAAATAAAGAATTCCTTTTTAAAAAATTATTATTATTTTTATCATTGTAATTATTGTAATTATTTTAATTACTTGTTTATTAATTTTTTACTTAAATTTATTATTTAAATTATTTATTTATAAATATTTACTTCAAATTTAATTTAATTTAGTTATATAATTTAATTTGCATCACATGTAACAAAAATCTACATTTATATATACAAAAACAATATCAAATTTAATTACGAAATAAAAATTTGTTATGTACAAATGTTCAAAATATAAAAATTAAAATATAAGTGTACTAATCATTATTCTCAAATGATTAGCATCGATCTTGATAACTTGATCGTAATCACCCTAATCCCGTCCAAGATGGTCAGCCGCCATTGTCCGAGTCCTACAATGAAACAATAATAAAATGAGAATGTGATAACAAAACACGAATAAATAAATTTATAAAATTTTAATTAGTAATAAGAATGAAAAATAATATTTCTAACTTGAGGAGGAGGAGGAGGAGGATTGCTCTAACTTTGAGATAGACGCCTCTTCATTTCGGCCCAAAGTGACGCCTCTCACGCATCCATCTCCACTCAGAGGGTCTGGAACAACTGTTGGTTGCAACATCTTGCCTGAGATGATGACTCAACTCAGGAGATGGACCGGCGTGGAATGCCCACATCCTACATAAGTGTGTATCTGTGTCCATCATGTCCGATGATAAAGACCCTCCTCTCCTACTCCCTCTCATCTAACGGCAGCTCGTCTAAATGTGCATTAAATTGAGCCTAATAGAAACAAGATAAGATGGATAAAGAAGATAGATAACTACATTATCAAAAGCAAAATTAAACATGCTCATTGGCCAAAATATAAAAATTAATTAGCTATATGGCCTAAACCTCTGGCGAATCAATACGTCGAGTCACCAACCACATGGCCATCCGATTAGTCCTCAGGCTCCCTCCGTTCTCTGTTGAATGCCAAATTATATGTTAATAAATTATTAGAATATTAATAATTTATTCTAAGTTTCTCTTTGATTCCGAACTTAGAATAAATTGGGAGTTGAATTGGATTTGAATTAGATTTGGATTGGATTGGATCAACTTAAGCAAGTACCTAATTATAAGTTAGGGGTTTGTGTATTACCTATTTAGTTAACTAATTAAATATTATTAAGTACCTAATTATAATATTATAATATCACTATTTTATCTATTTCCCTTATTAATTGGACCCAAGTAAGATATTGGATTGAGCCAAAATAAGGACATGTATTAAGAAACATATTTGATTGGGCCCAAGTAAGATATTAGATTAGGCTTAAGTAATTAGGGATTTACGTATTAATTAGTAATTCAAGTAATTAAATATTATTAATTTACTTAATTATAATATTATAACATTATTATTTTACCTATAACATTATTATTTTACCTAATATCCTTATAGTATTAATATTCGATTGGACTGAGCCAAATAAAGGCCCAAGTAAGATTAGGAGAATTGTGTATTAGTTATGAATTTAACATATTTGATTAGGCCAAAATAAGATATTGGATTAGGCCCAAGTAAGATTAGAGGTTCATGTATTAATTAGTAATTTAACTAATTAAATATTATTAATTAACTATTGTTGGTTTTCTAACTATAATATTATTACTTAATTTAACTAATTATAATATTATAATATTATTATTTTACCTAAATTTCACATAATATCAATATTCGATTGGATTGGGTCCAAGAGAGATATTGGCCTAAGCCCAAATTAGATTAGGGAGGTTATGTATTACTAATTAATTTAACTAGTTAAACATTATTATTTAACTATCATTAAGTACCTAATTATAATATTATAATATACTTAATTATAATATTATAATATACTTAATTATATAATTATAATACCACTATTTTACCTAATTCCATTATTAATTGAGTCCAAGTAAGAGATTGGATTGGGCCCAAGAAAGATATTAGCTTGGGACCAAAGAAGATTAGGGAGGTTGTGTATCAGTTATATATGAATTTAACTAATTAAATATTATTAATTAGTTATTACAAATTAACTACTTATAATATTATAATATTATTATTTTACCTAATTCTCTAACTATTATTAATATTATATTTGATTGGGCCCAAGATTTATATTGAATTGGGCCTAAGTAAGATTCAGAATTTGTGTATTAGTTATCAACTTAATTATTATTATTTAAAAAGCTAACACTTAAATAAACTAACTAAAAATAAAAATTTATAGCAAATAAAAAATACGACACAAAATAAATTAATTAATAACTAAATAAATTAACAACAAATAAATTAACAAATCATTTTTTGATTATTATACAATAAATCGAATCACTATTTAGTATCTCAAATAATAATAATATGTTTAATAATTTAAGTAACTTAATCTAACCATTACGATATTAATCCAAGCAATTTAATTTAAAGTAAATTAATTATATTATCAATATTTTAATTCATTATGTAATATTTTAACTAATATTAATATTTAATGAACTTAATATTTATAATTTAATATTATTATTTACCTAATTTTAATATTTTTAATATTATTATTTAATATCACGAAGATCATAATATAATTTAATTTACTTAATGTAACGTTAATTAATTTCTTTTAAAAAATTAAACATTTACGTATTTATAATTCCAAATATGGTACTTAGTTTAATATTCTTCCCATTTAAAATTAATGTTATAATTGTTTAATCAATACTTTATCAAAAATCATATTAAGTATCATTTTTATAGTTAGCTTAATGAATGATGATAATATATATAAGTTAACAAAAAAAAATCTTGTTAATTTAGTCTGTTAGGAATTAATTTTTATTTTAATTTTTGAATTTAAATATTTTTTTGAATTCAACAAATTAAACATTAATGTATTTATAATTTCTAATTTTTAGCTCAATAAAATAACATAATTTTTCAAAACTTGCTTCTTTTTATTTAATATTTTTTATAATTGTTTTAGTGAATGATAATAATATACATAAATTATTTAATAAATTATATTTTCTTGCTGGGGATTAATTTCAATTTACATTTTTAACAGTAAAAAAATTAAGCATTCACCCCTTTATAATTTTAAATTACTTTACTTCAATAAAATAGCATACTTTGTCCAAAATTATTTTTAATATTTAAAAATATTTTTATAATTGTTTTAGTAGATTGGGTATTAAAAATTACTCTTTTGTACATACTTAAAATCATTTTGATAGTTGTTTAATGAATGGTAATAATTTATATAAATCATCTGAAAGATAATATATATTTGTTAGGAGTTAATTTGAATTTAAGTTTTCGAATTTAAAAATAATTTTAAATTTAAATAAATAAGACATTCGCTCCGTTATAATTTCAAATTTTTAGTTCAACAAAATTAAAACAAATTGTCCAAAATCACTTTTCTCTGTTTAAAATTATGTTCATTAATTGTTTTAACCAATATTTTGTCAACTTTTATTCATCTTTATTTAAAATTATTTTTATAGTTATTTTAGTGAATGATAATAAAAGATATAAATTAACAAAAAAATTATATTTTATTATATCTTTTTGTTATGCATTAATGTTATTTTAAATTTTTTAATTTAAAAATACTTTGCAATTTAAAAAAAATTAAATGTTCCTCAATAAAATTAAAAAATTTATTATTTTAAATCAATTTAGAATTGCTAAAAAAATAAATTGAAAAATAATTATCACTTCTCAACATTGCCATAACCCAACAAATCTTCCAAAACCTCTTTCACTCCCATCCATTAACCTAAAAAAACAAAGGAAAATAGTGCCTCCAAAAAAAAAAAAAAAAAACGGGGGGCATATTTCGCACTTTACATTTAACATGCAACAACCAAAACAAAAAAAAACTGAGAGTATACCATAAAATAAAAAAAATGATAGTAAACAAAAGATCTAGCGAAGATCAACCAAAATAACAACAAAATCCAACCAACATCTATGATCAACAGTATATAAAAATAAACAAATGAGTGAAAATCTAGCCAACATCCATGAACAACAGTATATAAAAATAAACAAATGAGTAACCAAAAATAAAAAAATAAACAAAAAATAATACACATACATGCATGATCATCAATGCCTCCAACATGCAAAAAAAAAAAAAAAAAATCCAATAAACAATATAAAAAAAAGTCAACACATAAAAAAAAAAAAAAAAAAAAAAAAAACCATACCTATATCCAATTGTCTGAGCAAGAAAAGGAAAGGTGGTGAATTTGAGGGCTCAAAACAAATTTTGGCCCAAAAAAAAAAATTAAACCAAAACTAAAGAGGGGAGAGAAAGAGAGGGGGGGATGGACCGAATCTACATGGCGGCGATAGCGACAGTCCAGCGGTGGCACGGGAGGAGAGAGCGGCATTGAGGAGAGAGGGGCAGGTGGAGAGAGGAGAGAGTGCGAGAGAGGGGGAGAGAGAAAGAGGAAAAAGAGGGAGGGAGGGGAAAAAGAGAGGAGCGTTCTACCTGAGTATAAGTAGAGTATTAGTTACCACTTTTAACGGTCGCTAAATCAGTCGCCATTGCGTTATTTACGATTGCCAAAAGTGATTTCCTGAATTTTTCCTTTGCCAATCTTTCTAGTGATTGCTAGAATTTTTCCTTCGCCAATCTTTTGCCACACTCGCTAGTAGATCAGCGAATGCCAAAGGCGGTTATTAAAAATCTTTAATGACTACCAAAAGAGGTTGCCTCAAATTTTTCCGTCGCCAATTCTACAATTTCTAGTAGTTATATATTTTTAAATTTATTATTTAAGTTTCTTCTTTACTTATCATTGAAAATAACTAATCAATAAATTAGATGCTTTAAAAATGCAGTAGATAAATATTATTTAAATTTAGTGGAAATTCAAATAATTGATTAATATAAGTAATTAATGAATGAATTACTCGGTTATATCTCGAATTCACTCTATATTTAAACGTATCTAATTTAATAATGAATTACTCAATTATCTTTAGAATTCACTCCCCATTTAAAGATATTTAATTGATTAAACAATTGTTACCTTTAAAATTCTATCTCCATATTACACATATCTAATTTAAGAAAATTCCAAGAGTCAATTACTTATTTTATTTACTTAATACTTTACTATTTTCTTGTAAATACTGGGATAATTGTGGTTATAATTTTGTGCATGGGCAAGGTTTTTAATTTTGATGGAAATTTGATTTTGTAGTAATTTTTCATTTATAAAAATATTTGTAGGATAATTTTCTTATTTGAAATGTTATTTTTGTAAATAGTAGAATTGTAGGAAGTAGTAGAAATGTTATTTTAAAAACATTATTTAAGAGTTAAAGTTATATTTTTTATCTTTGAATTTTTATAAAAATTTATTAAAATGAAAATATTTTACCTTAGATGAACTTACATAATCAAAAAACACAAAATTAAGTCACAATTTTAAATGCAACTTACGTAAGTCTAAACTCTTAAATGGTGAGCCGTTAAAAAGAAGCTCATTTAATTTCCATTAATAGTGAAGTTTTTCTAGATTTCTTACCTTTTTCATCTTTCCATTTCTTAGGCTTAGTTTGGAAGAAAAAAATTATTTTTTATATTTATTTTTTTATTTTTTTATTTTTTGTAACTAGCTACTAACTAACTATCAAACATTAATCTTTTCTTTTGTGTGTATTTTCGGAAAGAAAAAAAGTTAGTTTTTAGCAGTCAATTTTTTTATTTTTTATTAATTTGACATTTTTATCCTTTATGATTTAGAAAAAAAAAAAAAAAAAAACTTAAAATTTAAGTGGACAAATTTGATCATTTCAAAAAAATATTAAAAACAAAAGTGAGTGACTAAAAGCTAATAAACTAGTTAGGTTTTCAAAACAGAATTTTAAAAATTTTCAATGATTTAAAGGGTGTGTTTGGAGCTTAACAAAACACAAAAAAATTTATACAAATTTTATAATTCTTTATAAATTTCTACAAAATTTTTCTCATCTCGAACTACGTAAATTTTTATAAGATTTTTTAAAATCTGTATAAATTTCTATAAATCTTTAAATCTCTACAACTCCTAATAAATTTCTATAAATTTTAATAAAATCTCTAAAAATTTCAAAAATTTCTGGTACAAAAATTAAAAAGTGTGCCAAAATTCGTTCAAATAGACCAAAATCCATTTTAATAGATCTGTTCGAACAGATTTTAATATTCATATCTATTTTTTGTGGTTTATTAAATTAAAACTCCAAAAAATAAGTCAAACTACATTTTATTTCAACTTTTGTAACTCTAAACCGCCTCTATATAGGTACTTTTAGTTATTATAAACTAATAAAAATAATTAAAAAGTTACAATATTATGTCACTCTCGTTTTATAAAAATATTAATTTCTCGAAAAGAATTTTCCAAGTGAACAAACAAACCATCCGCGTCGGGAAATGAAAGTAATAAATAAAAAGAAAGTGGAGATTTGAAGTGGGGTAGACCGTCTTCCGACCGAGAAATAAAAAAGAAAATTTTGGCGAAAGTGAGAGAATCTGTTTTCCTGCGCTCCATCTCCGTGTGTATGAATTGCATTTCCTTTCTAATTCTTCTCGTCCACTAGCATGTTTTTAAGGCAAACTGAGACAATCTCTCTCTTCCCTCTCTAGGATTTTCTCTCCGCGGAACCGCTTTATGGTAACTTCCCTTTAATCCTTGTAAGTTTACTCCCCTCTCTCTTTCTCGTTCTCGGATTCTATGTGATTTTGTTTTAGACACTTGCAGAATTGAAAGATCACATGCTGTTTCCGAAGTTGGAAATTAGAGGCCGTTTGGGACTTAAAAAATACATATGCACATATATACAAAAGAACTAATTATTATTAATCTTCTTAACTTTTGTTTTTTGGGCTAAACACATTTTTAATCTTTATTAAATTTCTTTAATTTTCTACAATTGCAATCAATTTTTTTTTTTTTTTATCTTTCTCTAACTTTTCCATATTCTCTCGAACGTTTTTTTTAACTTCTACAAATTTTTATAAAATGCCTAATGACTTTCTTCAACTTTTGTACAATGCCTAACAACTTTCTTCAACTTTTGTAAAATTTTACTAAAAATTCAATTATTTTTTTCAACTTTATAAATTTTTATCAACCTTCACTGGGGCTACAAAATTTTTTGAAAAATTTTAAAAAATTTCAAAAACATTCAACTTCTCTTCATGTTACTTTTTATACAAATTTTTATTTTTTTAAGTTTATTAGGAGCTCCACGGGATGCAAAATTACACTTTTATTTTTTTTTATGGCACCAAGACTCCAAACATCACCACAAAAATGTCACGTCTTACAAAATTACACTTTTGTTTTATTTTATTTTATTTGGTGACACTATAAGCCGGTCCTTAATTTGTTTAAATTTAGAAATTATATTATTATAAAATAAATAAATAAATTGCACTTACCACTTTATCCCCAATCTCAATCTCAATCTCAATCTCAATTTGTGCCATGTGCTTTTTTAAATCATATAGGCTTACCATCTTACACCTTAACCTCATGACGCAGTATGAAGTAAGGATAAATTGGCTTGTTCAACGACAAAGCCAAATTTTGGAATCCACCAAAAGAATTGAGAGAAAAAGACCTAAGATATAAATCTAAATAATGAATAATAATTAACTTCTTAATTGACTTCTTAATTGGCTTGGTATCAAAAGTGTTTACAAAGTGTCCTATTTATAAGAAAACTAATCCTAAACCCAATCCTAATTAAAATAGGAATAACAGAAATAAACTAGGAATACTAATCCTAATTGAAGTAGAAATAAAACAAATCCAAAAGAGACTAGGAAACCCAATCCTAATTAAAGTAGAAATAAAACAAACCTAAAAGAAATTAGAAAATATCAAATTTATTCTACATCATTCTCCTCTTCTTAAATAACTCGTCCTCGAGTTATCTGAGGTAAGATCTAAAAAAATTGGAGGACCATTACGAGCAAGCATCTTCAATGCAATTTCTGTTGCTGATAAAAGTTTGTATAATTCCAGCTTGAGAATAATCTTCATCTTCACACATAATAGTGCTTGAATTTTGCTTTCTGCAAACAACTCTTCAAGTAATTCTTTAAGGTTGAAAAATTCAATCATATTAACCCATGCTTTCTCAACGTAATATTTATCTACTCCAATAAAATCAATAAATTCCAACGAACTTTCATCTTTAAATTTTAATGTTTGGAAATTGATAAAATCACCAACTCCTTCACCATTAAATAATAAATCCAAGTTGCAGTGCTCATCACCAAAAGGATCTATAACTTCTAATGTTGTAGGATTTTTAACCTCTTCCTCTTGAAGACCAATTATAATTTTACTTATTTCCAAAAATAATTGATCTAAATTATAATTGTCTTCAAATATAGTGTCCACAAAAATAGAAACCTCTTTTGCCTCAATATTTTCTTTAAATATATCACACTGACGTGCATGATATATTGGATTGTCATACCTCCTACCTCTCGGTCGAGCTGCTGCAAAACCTAAATCGCTTCCATCATCAAGATTTGCTAATTCTCGTCTTCTAGGGTTTAAAGGAGCGAAACCCTTGATTGTTTTACCACACGCAATTCCCTCAGCTGGATTCAGTCTTGCGTTCCCATTCCTATCGCTGACAATTCGCAATAGAGTTACCATCTGTGTACTGATCTCATCCAATCAATCATCCATCCGCTGCTGTAATAACCTGAATTTTTTTCCTTAATTAAATTATTTAAGTGTGGTAGTGATATTTATTATAGTAAAAATCTAGAAAATTGAGCATTTGAAAATTTTTGGAATGATAAAAATTAGTTGAAAAATTTTTTGGATTAAATTTCACCCTATGTGGGAGTTTAATGTAGAATTTCTAAAATTTTTATCCAAACACTTCTTAGCCCAATTACTTATTTGGTTCAAACCAAGACCATTAACCCATGGGTCAACCCTTTTCTTTGACTCACCTCAACTCATTTCAACTCACTTTATCACTCACTGAATTGACTCATGAATAGTTACTCTAAATTATTTCCCGACAACTCCATTTCCATCTTCCATACACTCTCACCATCTTTCAAAATTATTTGACTAATTGGACAAAGAGAAGACCCACATTGATGACCTTAAAGCATCTTTTTCAAATTATTTAGCAGACAAGATTTAAAGTATTTTGTTAATTTGTCAAAAAGCTAGCATGATTCCCGGATCATGCCACCTCCATACATCTTCCCCAATGCTTTTCTTAAATGATATGGTTAGATAGTCAAAAAGTAAGCATGATTCTTGGATCATGCTACCAATTGTATAGGCATGATCTTACCTTAGTTGATTTTTTCTCCACTAATAATTTTCTCTACACTCCCTACAAATTGTGTGTCTTCAAAGAGAAGAAAATAAGAGAGAAATAATAATAAATTATTAATTAGTGAGGCTGAAGATTTGGTGTTGCTTGGAGGAAGAAGAAAGGCTTGGAATTTTCCAATTTGGGTGGTGTTCAGAGATAACTCATTTTTCCTTCTCAGACTTGGTCATTAATATCTTCATTGAGGTAGGATGATGAATCTCCTAAAATATATTTGATGCATTTTCTGGTTTGAAGTATGAAACTTGATTGTGATAAAAATAAATACCCGTATATTGGGGGTAGGGAAGCCAAAATTTTGACTGAAGTAACTCAGTATGCTGACAGCTCTCTATTTGTAAATTCTTATGTGCTTCTAACCCCTAAAACGGTGGAATTAGACTTTGGCTAAAACATAAAAGTTGTAGCCCTTTCAGTTTTCCTTTCAACCCAAAAAGAATTGCATCAATCCGATTTGTGAGTCAAAAGTTATACCGAAAATACTGAGCACGTGTAAAACTGTATTTTCTGAACAAACTGAATTCAAAGCTGTTTTTTGTACCTTTAGACCTTAGAATTTTAAAAAGTGTAAAACATGAAAGTTGTAGGTCTTGAAGTCTAGTTTCTACAGATATAAAGTTTATAGATATTGGAGTCTTGCTCTATTTTATATAAATTTTCTTTCAAGCTGCTATTCTGCTTAACTTTAATTGATGCTTGTTTGGATTTGTTTAGAATATTATGTTTAAAGATTTATTTAAATTTTCAATTTCCTTCTGTTAGTTATTGTCATGTTAATAATTTCTATTGATATGAAATTATTTTAAACTAGATATTATGTATTATTTGACACTCTAATATTGATAATAATTGACTTAGATAATCAGTTTCATCATGGATAGTTGGATGACTTATTCAAACTAAAATGCTAGTATTTGATAAAATGCCCAAAAGAAACAATGGACTTGTTCTTTTCTCATTTGGTCTTTCTTAAATGAATTTGATTTATTTTTGGCATTGTTTTGTCAACCTAGCAAGTTATATAATTATATTTTTATGATTAAGTGAATTTAATGAAACTCATTTAATACCTTCCTAAACATTAGAATAATTCTGTGGACATTTGTGGATATCTTGAAGCCAAAAACCTATGATAAGGGTTTGGTTATAAATAAGATGATGATTGGAAATTTATTTAAATTATTTTTGAATAAAATAAAACTTATCAATTTTGCTAAAAATTAAATATAAGTCTAAGAGCTATTTATTATCTTTATATTCCATAAAATAATAAAATAAAAGGTAAAAGAAGCAAAAAACTGAGATTTGCAGCCAATGAGGTTTGAACTTGCGACTTTAAATTGCAATTAGGGTCGCCCACCCACTAAGCTACCAACCTCGGCCTAATTAATATATCATTAGAAATAATTTTATTCTTATCAAATTTGGTACGGTAAACTTGTCAAAACAATTAACTAAAATACTAATTTGTATTCTAATTTTTTTTTTACTTGCTAATTGTTAATTTACATATAGTGTCTACCTTTGTGATAATGATATTGATGACTATGTTAAATCTTTGATTTATTGAGAATTACTATTAAAGTATGGATATAGATAAAGTGCTTAAAAATGTACTGCATGTGACTGAATAATCCCACTTTTGATTCATTACCCGAGAACATTGCCGGTTGTTATTCAAAATGTCTGATTTCCATACAAGGTACCCTGGGAATGTAAAAGGGTGAGAAGAAATTAAGGCACTCGGTGCTAAAGCTATTTTTGGCAATGGGGTGATGGGTGAGTAGAAATGGCCTTTTAGATGAAGATGGGAACATGCATTTTATTTGGGAGATGCTCCCTTCTGACCTGGCCAATCAGGTAGCCGGTTGCGACGGCTAGGTTTTTGGTAGGTGACACCGTTGGTATGCATTGGATGCTAAGCCCATAAAGTCACTGGTTCCCAAGGCTGGGGGTAGAGGAGTATAGGAGTATGATTATCTTAGGAGGATTTAGATTAAACTCCTTTACAAAATTTTATTGTGACTAGCAACCTCTCTTGTTATGTATGAATGACGTGTTGGAATTATTTAATTATATTTAATTCCTCTCAATTAATATTTTATAAATATATATATATATATATATATGTATGAAATCTGTATCGCTACGGGGTTTGATCCTGAGACCTTGAAGATCTAAATCTGAGATCCCTACCACTGCGACACAGACTTCATTGTGGTACACACATCAATATTTAACTATTTTTACATGTAAGTAAAATAGTAGTTACTGTGACGGTTTCATCGAACCGTTGTAAGTATAATTTACATTGTTCAGTTGAGATCTATTGAATTAATTGTTGCATAAATAGTATGCCACCTAAACACATTCACTTAATACAGTGTAGTATTACAATCACTGCATATAGGCACCTAGGAGATTCTGATTACTGGGCTTTAGTAGCTCACCCCTTGTGGGAATATTTTTTTTCAGGATATTAAGCACAGGGATACAGAAGATGAGCTGGAAAGAGATTAATTTCTCTTAAATATTCCATCAGAAGAGTTATCTATTGTTTTCTTCTTTCCTGTGCAGAGCTGAAGGACTTTAATTTTTGTCTATAACAATTGTTAGATGATTGTAATTATTAAGCATAGACCTAATTTGCTTTTATTTGGTATGTAATGTTAATCGCGTGGTTGGGACACTTAGATGGCTCTGTAATATTTTTCTCCATCTTTATTTTGTGCCCTGTAGTTGAAATCCCATCAAATGGTTCAGTCCAATAACTTATAAATATTATTTAGGATAAACAAGGGATTTTTAATATCTTAAATTTTTGCGGGTCAACCCCAATTTGGAGAAAAATTCTGGGGTGTGACAGCATGTTATTATCATCTTATTTTTATACCTAACAAATAAATCCCAAGTCACCCCTGGGCATTCGGTTATGAAAATCCGGGGCATGACAGCTGCTCTAACGCTTGTATTGCCAACTGCTGTTCTTGGACTTAACCGAGAGAACCTACAATCTCTGATCTATGTCACGAGATTAGTCACCTCCACTACCGCCATGGTTAGCCATCGGATTAAGAGACACCTACTCTGATACCACCTGATGC
Organism: Vitellaria paradoxa; assembly: GCA_019916065.1. NCBI lineage: Eukaryota > Viridiplantae > Streptophyta > Magnoliopsida > Ericales > Sapotaceae > Vitellaria > Vitellaria paradoxa. The sequence goes on along the minus strand of CM034233.1, from coordinate 52,760,240 downwards.
AGCGTGAAGCAAGGATAAATTAGCTTGTTCAACGACAAAGCCAAATCTTGGAATCCACCAAGAGAATTGAGAGAAAAAGACTCAAGATATAAATCTAAAGAATGAATAATAATTAACTTGTTAATTGAGTTCTTAATTGGCTTGTATCAAAAGTGTTTACAAAGTGTCCTATTCATAAGAAAAACTAATCCTAAACCCAATCCTAATTAAAATAGGAGTAAAACAAATAAACTAGGAATACTAATCCTAATTGAAGTAGAAATAAAACAAATCCAAAAGAGACTAGGAAATCCAATCCTGATTAAAGTATAAATAAAACAAATCTAAAAGAAATTAGAAAATATCAAAATTATTCAACGTCATTAGGATTGTGGTAGATCTTGATGATAGTGATGATGATGGAAGTGATTGAATGATGTAGAATAAATTTGATATTTTCTAATTTCTTTTAGATTTGTTTTATTTCTACTTTAATTAGGATTGGGTTTCCTAGTCTCTTTTGGATTTGTTTTATTTCTACTTCAATTAGGATTAGTATTCCTAGTTTATTTGTGTTATTCCTATTTTAATTAGGATTGGGTTTAGGATTAGTTTTTCTTATAAATAGGACACTTTGTAAACACTTTTGATACAAGCCAATTAAGAAGTCAATTAACAAGTTAATTATCTTGACTCTTTTTCTCTCAATTCTCTTGGTGGATTCCAAGATTTTGGCTTTGTCATTGAACAAGTCAATTTATCCTTACTTTACGCTGCGTCACCTCAATCTCAAATTATCTTGTGGTCCATGCTTTGTTACAACCCATTTTCATAGGAATTTGACAAAATAGAACGAACCCGTTGAATGGGGAACAACTTCTTCACCAATGCCTTAACAACAAAAAGAACACCTTCAAATACTACACTGTTGGGATTTAGTGTGGAGCCTGTTTTGTGTGCGGTGATTCGAATAATGACTCGACCCAAAATAATGAAGTGTGTTTTTTTTGGGGTAGCGTTAAGATATATATAGTGTTTGAAAACCCTACAGCCGGTGTATGTAATTCTTTCTTCAAAATAGTGAAAAAACTCTCTGTAACTCCAAAGATGTAGGCACAATTAGCCAAATCTCGTAAAATCTTGTGTTCTTGTTTTTAATTGATTTATTCTTCTTACTCTCTGTTGTTGATTGCATTCCTAATAAGTGGTATCAGAGCCAGGTTCATCGTGATCTATAGGGAGCGATGGCTGGAGAAGAAGGAAAAATTATTGAAATCAAGAAGTTCGATGGCACAGATTTCGGGTACTGGAGGATGCAGATTGAGGACAATCTTTACGGGAAGAAATTAAATCTTCCGTTGCTTGGTGAGAAGCCTAAAGATATAGCAGATGAAGACTAGAAACTTCTTGACAGACAGGTTTTGGGTGTTGTTCGCTTAACTCTGTCGAGATCAATTGCTCATAACGTGATCAAAGAGAAGACCACGAAGGATTTGATCGATCCTCTATCTGGGATGTATGAGAAGCCGTCGACAAACAATAAGGTGCATCTGATGAAAAAGTTGTTCAATCTGAAAATGAGTGAAAGTAAGTCTATCAATCAATCAACATTTGAACGAATTTAATAGTATTACAAATCAATTGTCTTTTGTATCTATTGAGTTTGAGGATGAAGTTCGAGTGTTGATATTACTGGCTTCACTACCAAATAGTTGGGAGGCCATGAGAAAAGCAGTAAGTAATTCTGCAGGGAAAACGAAATTAAAGTATGACGATATTTGTGATTTAATCTTGGCTGAAGAAGTGCATAGAGGTGATTTTGGTGAATATTCAGGTTCAGGTTCTACCTTGAATGTTGATAATCAGGGCAGGAGTAACAGAAGATATAAAAATAATTCGAACAGAGGAAGATCAAAATCCAGAAGAAGAGGCAACAGTAAGCCACGTAATGGACCACGAGGAGTCTGTTGGAACTGCAACAAACCTAGCCACTTCAGCAGGAATTGCAAAGCACCAAAGAAAGAGGAAAATCAGTCGGTGAATGTTGTGACTGAAACTGTTGATGATGCATTACTTCTTGCAGTATATAGTCCAGTTGATGATTGGGTGCTGGATTCGGGTGCTTTATTCCACACCACATCACATCAAGGTATTCTGGAAAATTATGCTGCTAAAAATATTGGTAAAGTATACTTGGCAGATGGATAGTCTCTAGATATTGTAGGTCAAGGAGATGCAAGCATTAAGTTGCCAAATGGATCAGTTTGGACACTACTGAAGGTTAGACACATTCCGCAATTGAAGAAAAACGTAACATCTATTGGGCAGCTTGATGACAGTGGCCATTCTATACACTTTGCGACTGGTGAATGGAAGGTCACAAAAGGAGCCATGGTGATAGCTCGCGGTAGAAAGAAGGATACCTTATATTTAACTGCAGACCCCAAGACCACAGTTGTAGTTGCAAAATCGAAGGATGATCCAAGTCTTTAGCATTGCAGACTTGGGCATATGAGTCATAAAGGGATGAAAGAACTTCTGTCGAAGGGTAAGTTGTCAGATTTGAAATCAGTGAATTTTGACATGTGTGAGAGCTGTATTATGGGGAAGCAGAGGAAGCTTAGTTTCTTGACAAGAGGTAGAGCTGGTTAGAACTGGTGCACACAGATTTGTGGGATTCTTCTCTAGTAGCATCTCTCAGAGGTTCTCGATATTATGTTACCTTTATTGACGACTTTAGTAGAAAGGTATGGGTTTATTTCTTGAAAAATAAATTTGATTCATTTGATGTATTCAAAAGGTGGAAGGCCATGGTTGAGAATGAAACAGATTTGAAGCTGAAATGTCTGAGGTCTGACAATGGATGAGAATACATTAATGGAGGATTCAGGGAGTACTGTGTAGCAAACGGTATCAGAATGGAGAAGACCATTCCTAGAACACCTAAACAAAATGGTGTTGCTGGGCAGATGAACAGGACCACTAATGAGCGCGCTTGAAGTATGCAGTTACATGCTGGGTTACCTAAGGTTTTCTGGGGACAGATGTAAGTACCGTAGTGTATCTGCTCAACCGTGGTCCATCAGTTCCTTTGGGAAAATGTCTTCCAGAAGAAGTTTGGAGTGGAAAGGAAGTAAAGTTCTCTCATTTGAGAGTTTTCGACTGTGTTTCATATGCACATATTGATTCTAATGACCGTAGCAAGCTTGATGCTAAGGCGAGAAAGCGTTTCTTCATTGGTTATGGGGGTGAATAGTTTGGCTACAGATTTTGGGATGATCAAAATCGGAAGATCATTAGAAACAGGAATGTGATTTTTCATGAGAAAGTGTTGTACAAAGATAAATTAGTGCTAATAAAGTTTCAGATGAAACAGTATCACAAAAGCCTGAATTTGTTAGTCTAGATATTCCGAAGTCCAACTCAAAAGAGTAGCCGAGTACCAATATTCCTGTAGGTCTGGAAGAAGATTCAGATCCGAGTACTCCTCCTATTGCTTTACGCAAGCCCTCCAGGTCTGTCAAAGCTCCTGAGCATTATTCGCCTTCTTTAAACTATATTATGATGACCAATGGTGGGGAGCCACAGAATTATAGAGAAACCTTGCATGATGAAAATTCCAACAAGTAGGAGTTAGCAATGAAAGATGAGATGGATTCCCTGACAAGAAATAAAACATGGGAATTAACTGAATTGCCTGAAAGTAAGAAAACAAGTGGGTATATCGTGTGAAGAATGAGCATGATGTCAGACAATGGTATAAGGCCAGACTTGTTGTTAAGGGTTATCAATAGAAATATAGTATAGACTACTTTGAAATTTTCTCTCCAATTGTAAAACATACAACAACCAAAATGGTGCTGGGAATGGTGGCTAGTGAGAACTTACATCTTCAGCAGTTAGATGTAAAAATAGCATTTCTCCATGGAGATTTGGAGGAAGAAATCTACATGCATTAACCAGAGGGATTCACAGTGCAAGGGAAAGAAAATCTAGTTTGCAGGCTGAAGAAGAGCTTGTATGGTTTGAAGTAGGCTCCAAGACAGTGGTATAAAAGGTTTGACAGCTTCATGGGTATTGTGGGTACACTAGAAGTGAGAAAGATCACTATTGTTATTTTAAACATTTTCAAAACTCCTATATTATTCTACTACTGTACGTGGATGATATGCTCATCGTAGGATCAAGCATTGAGGAGATTAAAAATCTGAAAAGGCAGTTGTCAAGTCAGTTTGCAATGAAGGATTTGGGAGATGCAAAACAAATCCTTGGAATGAGAATTACTAGAAATAGGGCCAAAGGAACGTTGACGCTTTCACAAGCAGAGTATGTGGAAAAGGTTCTTAAAAGGTTCAATATGAAGGATGCTAAACTTGTGAGCACTCCGTTGGCAAGTCAATTTAGATTGAGCAGAGATCAGTAACTGAAGACAGATCAGGAGCGTGAGTACATCAGTAAGGTCCCTTATGCCTCAGCTATTAGTTCTCTTATGTATGCTATGGTTTGTACGAGACCAGACATTGCCCATGCAATGGGAGTTGTGAGTAGGTACATGAGCAATCCAGGAAGACAGCATTGGGAGGCCGTGAAGTGGATTTTGAGGCACTTCAGAGAATTGTCTATGTTTCAATAGCAATGACTTGAAGTTAGAAGGCTTTGTAGATGCTAATTTAACTGGTGATATTGAATGAAGAAAAAACACTACAAGTTTTGTGCTTACGTTAGGTGGTACAGTGATTTCATGGGGTTCAAACTTGCAGATTGTTGTGGCCCTTTCGACTACAGAAGCTAAATATGTTGCTATGACAGAAGTAGCAAAAAAGATTGTCTGGTTGCAGACTATTTTGGAAGAATTGGGTAAGGGAGGTGAAAAAGGTACTCTCTATAGTGACAGTCAGAGTGGAATTTTTCTTGCCAAGAATGCTGTTTTTCACTCCAGAACCAAACATATCTAGCTGAAGTTCATTCGACATCTTGTTAGTGAAGGAGAGTTGATACTTGAGAAGATCTGTGGAAGTGAGAATCCAATAAACATGTTAACAAAGATTGTTACAATTGATAAACTGAAGCTGTTCGTAGCTTCAGCTGGTCTTCTAGTTGAAGACAAGTGGCTTGAGTTGTAGAGATGATGATTTGCTGTGTTTGGAGTCAGATGGCTTTGGTGCATGTGGAAACACAGTCTCTAAGTGGGAGATTGTTGGGATTTAGTGTGGAGCCTATTTTATGTGTGGTGATTCAGATAATGACCCGACCCGAAATAATGTTACGTGTTTTTTTTTTTTTTTTTTTTTGTAGAGTTAAGATATATATAGTATTTGAAAATCCTACAGCCGGTGTATGTAATTCTTTCTTCAAAATAGTGAAAAAACTCTCTGCAACTCTGAGGACGTAGGCACGATTGGCCGAACCTCGTAAAATCTTATGTTCTTGTTTTTGATTGATTTATTCTTCTTGCTCTCTATTGTTGATTGCATTCCTAACATACATAACAGCCTTCCAGATGCCTTGATCACAAACATACAAAAGAATGATGAATCTATGTGTGGGAGAAACTTTGATCTTGAAGCTCTTTTATTGTTTTAAGGCTTTAAAAACAAGCCTCCCCCCAACCAAATACAACTCAAAATTGCCTTCAAAATATTCTAGATTTGCCTTGAGAGCACCTGCGAGATCAAGTCCTTGCGATCTCAAGTGATCATCCATCGCCTATTATTGTCTCTCTGATAGCATTCATCTACTGCTGTTTCCAAATCCAAATACCCACAAGACTTTGGCTCTGTTTGAGCTATCGATTTTTTTTAATTAAAGAAATCTAAAAACTCTAAAACATTTTTATTTTTTAATCAAATTTCACTACATATCACTTTTATACTAATTTCTAATTTTTAATGAATTTTTTTGAACTTAAAACGCCCTCTTTTTGACAAGTGGCCCCTATTTTTTTTTTTTAAGCGTACGGCAATACAATCTTCCTTGCTAGGACTTGTCCTCCCTATCAACTAGAAACTCGAAATCAAGGCTGTTGAACATAAAAAAATAGAAGGTTATGGTCGGAGAGAGGGTCCCCCACCAGAAAACCCTCCGATGGTAAAGTCAGCAAAAACTTGAAGTATTTTATGGAAAATTAAGGAAATAGTGTTATGTTGACAGTAGAGAACGTACTTGGATTTTAGGGCCAAGTGTTATATTTATAGTCGATAATATAAATAAATTAATAAATAAATGATTAGATTGTAATCATTGTATATCCTGTCTATCTATTATAGTACGCAGTAATCCCTGTCTCTTTAAATGCCTTTCTATTCTCATTTAATGCCCTCATTCGACATTTAATGCATGCCAGCAAAGTGGGCATCTGAACTGATTGGATTTGCTTTCTTAGATGCCCAAAATTTCACTTTTGTCTGCCATTTATAAAAAGATAAACTAAGTTAACTTTTTAGCAATTCAGTTTTTTCATTTATGACTATTTCACATTTATGGTTAGAACCTATACTCATTCAATTCGAAAATGAGGTGGGACCCAATTTCAATCACCCCTTAATTGCTCTAGCTTCGCCGAGCACTTTCCTTCATCGCTCAACAACATGCCACATCTCCAGGGCTATTTTTGTACCAACATTATGCCCTCACTATAGTCGGGATAATTTATTACCTGACCACAGTAAAGAAATAAGTCTACGCACATTTGCCTTATTTATATTGGGACGTTTCTTGTCCTTATATTCATCTTTATTTTTGACGTGCTCCCCTTTTATTGGTCGCATTACAAGCCCATTTGCACCGCGTGATAGCCTTTTCATCTTCTAATTGTCGTTTTGAAACCCTAACTCACTGTCAGCCGTCACGTTGATAACAATTTAGACGGTACGTTGAGTGAGGTTTGGCCACCAGTCGTTTCACTTACGCTTCTTCAAAATTTTGATATATATATATACCTCGAGCACTTATTCTTACCGCTCTTTTTGCATTCTCTAGATTCTCTCAAGCATCCAATCACTCCTTCCACTCTTTCTCTTGCAAATCTGCTTCTGCCTTCTAAGGGTTCCTTTACAATTAGCTCTTGAGGTCTTCTTTTTCCTGCGTTCTTCTTTCAAATCCTCTTTTAGAAAGTTAAAGATTGATAAATTCACTGATAAGCTTAGTTCCATTGAAAAAATCGTTGCTTTCAAACAAAAATACAACATCCCAGACATTGTTAACACGAGGTTAGCTACCAAAAATGGCTAAGAAATAGGGATGTTCCCGATAGTAGCCATTATTGGGGGGCTTGAGATTCCCCATTTCACTTTTTCTTTGAAAAATATTTCACTTGACTAATCTTTCCCTTTGATTCATCTCACATAACTTCTATAGGATAATTAATAGAGTAGAGGAGATTGACTATAGATACGGATCCTACCTATCTGAGTGCGGATTTGTTATACTGTTATAATACTCAAAAGATTAGAAGGGACGAGAACAAGTGCTACCTCAAATCCCGACTAGACAAGGCCCTTATGTACATGCTCCTAGATAATATCAAGGGATTTGAAGATGACGTGTGTGTCATTTCGGGGGATTAGATGTGTCGTCCCACCGAGGATCCATTTCCTCCAATCACAGCAACGTCATAGGGTTCATGTCAGGGAGTTCCAATACTTTTCCATTTTTTTTAAACATTATTTTCGTTCCATCTGATGCCCTAGTTCTCACTATTTGTAATTTTTGTATACAGATGACTGTACTAGGAAAGGTTGGGCCAAAGGCAACCTCACCGATCGTCCGCACATTGACACCGTGCTAAAGTTCTTGGGAAGTTCTAATAATTTCTCATTTGCGAGGTCGATGCCAATTTTTTTTTAATACCGACCAAGTTATCAACATTTGTGGCACCTCCATAGGGTTTCATGATCGGCTTCATCTCTCAAATGCTCCAACAGTGGTTCAACTGGACACTAGAGCGAAGGTTGGAATTTTACTACACAAATCATCTACCTTGGCGTCTGGCGCCAAACGTCGCACTCCCAGTTGAAGGTCCAGTCAGCACCAACCTATCTGCGAGGCACTACCTATTAGGGATCCCAACGTCATGGAAGTTCCTGAAACTGAGGAAGAGGAAGCAACAGTCCTTTCATTTTAGTAGAAGTTGATAATCAAAGTATGGCTCCAAAGTTTCACATAAGGTAGGCCTTCGAAGAGATGGCCAAGAAAAAGAAAGTGGCCTTCGCAAAAAAGAAGACTTCGAAGATCGAAGCTGATGAGGCCAAGCATGGCCAAAACAGTAAATGAGAAGCTAATGGAGGCAAAGCGGAAGGCTTCTGGCATTTCAATCAAGAAGCCAGCTAAAGCAATTTGCAAGTCCTCCTGACCCACAAAAGAGGAGGATCTAAAAGCTAAAAAGAAGTATAAGGTGGGCAATACCTCTGAATTAATTATTTTAGAAGACCCACGTTCCTTGGGTTTGCCCCCAATCCCTCCAAATCCAATTGCTGAGGCTTCTCGACCTCCCCCTCAAACCACTCAAGGGCCGATTCGTTGCCGACCAAAGGAGGATGGCCAGAACCAACGCCATCCTGAGAAGGCCCCAGAATTTGTGCCATAAATAAAGATACCTCATTTCAAGGGCCCCAGCTAACCGTTCTTCACCTTGGACTTAGCAGTCCTCTATCCCCATGAATTCCTTAAAGGGGTTGCAGCCCCTTATGATTTTGATAAAATAAATAGGAGCCGAGTGGAGAGCATACATGAAAATTTGTTAAAGAACATCGTAGTTGTAAGTTTCTCCTCTATTTTCTTTTATTATCCTCAGTTTTTTTATTTCTTACATTGTCTTCCTTACTCTTCTGGTTTGTTTCCTTTTTTTCTTTTTTAAGGCCTCTTTCAACGCTCTTGAACTTGTCAACCGCAATCAAGTCATCCATCGGAAGATAGATGATGACGAGGGCTTGATACATGGGATGAGATCCCAACTGGCAGAGCTTGAAGTGAGGCACGAACAGAAGGTTATCAAGCTAGAGAAGGAGAGAGAACAACTCGAGATGTAGCTCGAGGCTGTAATTGCCAAGATCTCCCTCATCGAGGAAAAGGTAGAAGCCAGCCACAAGAAATTCGAAGCGGTTGATAAGATGCTGGCCTCCAAAAATGAGGAGTTACTCTAAAAAGGGTTACTTCTTACTGAGGCTAATATTAGCCTTAGTTTGCCATAGGCTAAACAGGAAAGACTCGTCAAGGAGCTGAATAAATCCCTGTAGGAACTTCTCAGCCAAAATAAGGCAAACATCAAACTGAAGGTAGACCTAAAGAGTAAGGATGACATCATCCAACTCAAAGAGCAGGAACTAAAAGCAGCTGAGGAAAAAGCAAAAAAAGAGGTTGATAAGCACTTTTAAGACTTTGTTTAATGGGCTACCAACGTGAGGAATTTGTACTTCCTTGATGGTTGGGAGGCAAAATGCTACCTCGGCAATTTATATAGAAGTGCCTTGGCCTTACCCTCACGAGCAAATCCTGAAGTTCAGCTGGGAGAAGACTCCTCCTTCAACTCCAACCATCAACGCTCGAGAAGCTCAAGCAGTTGAAGAAGGTGAGGTGGAGGTCCAGAGTATGCCCAAAGATGATCAAGTCAATGGCGCCTCCTCTTTTGATCCAAAAGATGTTTCTTGATAGAAAACATCCTATACTTGAATGCTTTTTGTAATTCATAATTTAATGAAAAGTATATTTGAAGACTCTTCCTCTTTTATATATATATATATATTATGCTTGTGAACTTTATTTACCTTATTTCTTACTGCAACGTAATTCCTATCATTCATTAAGTATAATATGTGGGCAAAAACTTTAACCAATTAACCCTAAAATGCTTTGCCTCAGTTCCTTAGGAAATTACCTAAAAGGTTGCCAAAGACTTCATTGAAATGTTGTGTGATAAGATAATTGCAAGTGATACATAAGGCACAAATCAGATCATCACTCTTTGTAATCTCTAAATTTGTGGGTAAAAATGCTTAGGTGCCTTCCAGGTTATTGCTGAGTGTTGATATCTCATAACGTAATAACTCGACAAATGTTAAGCATAAGGTTCTTTTAACAACAAAATGGGTTTATGAAACTATTGTTAAAACCAAATTACACAAAGTTAATGGATGTCGTAATTAGATCAAACTCAGTTTTCACTTACACAAGAACAACTTCATTAATTTGAATCAACCTTCAAACTCTAAGCATCATAAGCCAAGAGGAAGTCTTTTTTCGAGCTATACCGAATAGCTAGTTCATCTAATATATTTAATTACCTTAATCAATTTTCTAGCGCAGAGTGGTTGGGACAACAATTTCTCGCTTTATGACAGTGTAAATAATGATGGTCTTTCGTATATGCATTCTCATTAAAATTGTAAATTCATATCAAGCATAGTGACGAAATCCAATGATAACACCCATTAGTGAAATACTTTTTCAGCAAGCTTGCTTTTAACATTATTCTTTCTTGAAGTATTCCTCGGGATGCCTTAGTGAGTCTTATTCTTTCTTGAGTCTACCATTGAAAGCTTCAATGGCACCATTCTTCCTTGAGTCAACCACTAGGAAACCCAGTGGGACTATCCTTTCTTGAGTTAACCATTGGGAAACTTAGTGGGACTATCCTTTCTCGAGTTAACCACTAGGAAACTTAGTCTAACTATTCTTTCTCAAGTCAACCACTGGAAAACTTAGTGGGACTATCCTTTCTTAAGTCAACCATTGGGAAACCTAGTGGAACTATTCTTTCTATTACGATTGCCATATCTAGGAAACCCAAATAGATGTTCCTTTATTTATGTGCATGTCTCTGAAGCTAAAGTAAAGCTTATCCCTATTCCTGTTTCAACAGTAATCAAAATATAAAAATAAATTACATCATCATATGTAATAATGTTTCAAATGTACTCCATGCCATGGCCTCTCTATCAGTTTATTCTTCATATTTGCCAAACAGTATGCACCATTACTGAGCACCTCCGTGACTTGAAATGGGCCTTCCCAATTCGCGTTGAGTTTTCCTTCTATTGGATATTTCCTTGCCCCTATTATCTTTCGAAGAATGAAATCTCCAGTCTTGAATTCCCACAGCTTTACATGCTTGTTGAACTTTCTTCTCATCTCCTACTGGTATAACACCAATTTGATTGCAGCCAATTCTCTATTTTCTTCAAGCAAGTCCAAACTGATACCTATGGCTTTATCATTCTCACCATAGTCAAATGTTACAGTACGAATTGTTGGCATGCCGACCTCTAATGGAATGATTGCCTCCATTCCATATGTGAGAGAAAAAGGGGATTCACTAGTTAATCTCCTTAGAGTGGTTTGGTATGTCCTTAGTACTGCTGGTAATTCTTCAACCCATCTTCCTTTTGTTGACTCCAGATTTTTCTTAATGCCACTTAATATCACTTTGTTGAAAGCTTCTGCTTGTTTGTTACCTTAAGGATGAGCAGGTGTTGAGTATACATTCTCAATGCCATATCTTGAACAATATTCTCTGAATGGTGCACTATCAAACTGCGTCCCATAATCAGAAATTAAAGTCCTCGGGATGCCATACGTCATGATGATATTCTTCCATATAAATCATATGGTGTTTGCATCTCTGATGTGAGCCAAAGGCTCAGCTTCCACCCATTTAGTGAAATAATCAGTGCCAACCATTAGCCATTTCTTGTTTTCAGGAGCGGTTGGCAACGGCCCCATGATGTCAAGTCCCTAATGAGCAAACAGCCAAGGGCTGATGAGTAGACTGAGCTCCCAAACCAACTGATGTGGAATTGGGGTAAGCTTCTGGTATTTTTTACACCTGTAAATGTAAGATTACACATCCTTTCCCATCCTCAAGCACCAATACCCCTGCATAATTACTCTATGGGCCAAAGACCTGCCCCCAGTATACACCCTACAAACCCCTTCATGTAGCTTGTAAAAAAAATTCTAGACTTTATCTGGGTGAACGCAAAGAAGATAGGGACCTACGAAGGACTTTTTACATAATTTGTGATCAGGAGATAGCCAGAAACGTTATAGCCTTCATTCTCAGCTTCCTGGCTTGTATTTTATCTTCGGGAAGGGTTCTATTTTTTAGATAAGCACTAATTGGATCCATCCATGATGGTCCCAACTCGATGCGTGCTACTTGCCTTGTCTTCAATACGCTCGGTCTATCCAATATGTCAAGGAAAACACTGTTGTTAAGTCTCGTTCTCGACACTGTAGCCAAAGTCGCCAAAGCATATGCATGTGTGTTGTGATCCCTTCCAATTAGCTCAATTCCAATGACATTAAAATCGTGGAGCTTTCTTTTTGACAACTCCAGATACTCGGCCATCATTTCATTCCTTTTTACGTACTCGCCTTTTAGCTGATTGGCCACCAATTGAGAATCTATTTTAACAAATATATTTTGAGCGAACAGTCATCGAGTGATATTTAGTCCAGCCAATAATGCTTCATATTCAACTTTATTTTTTGTCGTTTCAAAATTCAGTTTAATCACATACTCAATGATTACTCTTTCAGGGGTTGTCAAAACTACCGCTACTCCTGCTTCCCTTTTGGATGATGACCCATCTACCTCAATTTGCCAGGCTGGTATATTTGCTTCTTCTTCTATCTTCGACTTCAACTGCCATACCTCTTTCACATGCTCAGGAGTTTGGGTTGAAGTCATCGACGAAATCTGCTAAAACTTGCGCCTTTATTGCCATTCGTGGCACAAATCGTATGTCAATGCACTGCCCATTTAGCCAATCTACTCGTGATGTTAGCTTTCTTGAATAATTGGCCAATTGGTTGGTCACTTAGATGGTGTGAGCGTGGAAATAATGGGACAACTTCTTTGATGCCATCACTAATGCCAAAGTGAATTTCTCTAGAGGAAGATACATCTTTTTTGCCCCCCTATAAGGTCTTACTTATGAAGTAAATAGGCCTCTACTTTCCATCTTTCTCCTTGAGCAAAATGGCACTAACCCCATGATCAAATACGACAAGATATAACTATAGAATGTCTCAAGTTTGGGAGTTGTCAAAATTGGTGTTATAACCAAATAATCTTTTAGTCGTTTTAGCCCTTGCTCTGCCTCTTCATCCCAAGTTAATCTATTCGCCTCCTTAAACAACTTGAGAAATGGTCAGCATTTGTCTAAAGCTCGGCTAATAGATCTATTCAGTGCTGTAATCATCCCTGTGAGCTTTTGTACTTCTTTCTTCATCTTGGGTGGGGCTACAACTTGGATTGCGCGGATCTAGTTGGGGTTTGCCTCTATTCCCCTCCTAGTGACCAAGTGGCCCAAAAGCTTCCCTGAACTAACCCCAAAGGCACACTTGGCAACATTAAGCTTTAATCTGTAGTCGTTAAGAATATCAAACACATGTTGTAAATGCGGATTATGGGGTTCAAACTCCTTACTCTTCACCACCATATTATCAATATAGACTTCCATAATCTTACCAAGGTCGTCCTTAAATATTTTCGTGACTAAGCATTGATATGTAGCTCTAGCATTCTTTAATCCAAAGGACATAACCTTATAACATTAGATCCCCCTTGGAGTGATGAAAGCAGTCTTTTCTTCATCCAGCTTGTACATGGGAATTTGATGATATCCTCTATAAGCATCAAAGAATGACATCCTTACACTGCCAGCTGTTGAATCTACTAGTAGGTCAATCTTTAGGAGTGGAAATGGGTCCTTTAGGCATGCTTTATTCAAATCCGTGTAATCTACACAAACCCTCCATTTCCCATTTTTCTTCTTTACAACTACAATATTTGCCAGCCACTTAGGATATAACACTTTTCTTATGGCATTTGCATCTAGTAGCCTACTAACCTCCTTAATGACCGCCTCTGCATGTTACAGGGCAAACCTCCTTCCCTTTTGAATGACCGGCTTAGCTCTAGGATTAACATTTAGCTTGTGATTCATGACCCTAGAAGAAATCCCCGGTATTTCTTGGGGTGTCCAAGCAAATGTCCCAATGTTTTTTAGGAGCATTTCTATAAGTTCCAGCTTTTCTTTTGCAGTCAGATTTGCTTCGATAAAAAAGAATCTATCATCTTCGGCTGAGCCCCCCTAGACTTTCTCCAAGCGTCAGTAGCTTTTTTCTCCGAATCCCCTCCAACGTTATCGATTTTTAGCGTGTCCTCAGGCATCTCCGTCAAATGGACTTTCTCAGGCAAGGGCTTGGACCTTAAGGCAGCAGTGACGCACCTCCTTGAAATATCCTGATCTCCTCTAATTCGATCACTTCATCACCATATGGAAACTTAAGAACCTGGTGATAAGTCGAGGGGACAACCTTTAACATATGAATCCATGATCTTCCCATTATGGCATTATAGGAAGATGGTGCATCTACAACTATGAATTCCACTTCATATTCTACTGGCCCTACCCTAACTAGTATGATAACTTTCCCAAGAGGCCAAACTAGTGCAGAGTTAAATCTAAAAGTGGGGATTCAGCTGGCTCCAAGTCCTCTTCCATTAGCCCCAGCTTTTTGAATAAGCTCAAAAATATGACTTCAGTCGAGCTTCCAACATCAACTAGAATTCTCTTCACATCCATCTCAAACATTTTCAGAGTTATCACCAAAGAATCGTTATATGGTCGTTGCACCCCATCACACTCATCATCAAAGAATGAGATTCCCCGAGTAGTTTTTCTTCTGGGATAATTGCTCAGTGCAGCATCAACTTTCAATACCTCTCCGAACCTGCCTACATATTAGTCTTCACCCCTAAGACAGGCTACAATACCTCGTGGGTGATTCTCCATGTGAATAACATGGATAACAGCAAGTTGATGAACTTTTCTCCTTAGTCTTGCCCTCCGGGGTTACTGCTTGTCTCTTTCATCACCGCCTCACTCCTCTGAGCGTTCCCTTCTTTGTTCACCTCTCTAGTTCCCCCTCTAAGCTCAGTGTTACTGGGTTTTTTCATGTATTTTTGCCTTGTTAATATATTCCTTAAGGTGGCCTTCCTTCACCAAATCCTCTAAGAGATACCGTAAGGAGCGACATGCTCCCGTACGATGCCCTATGTCCCAATGATAAGAACAGTAATCTTGTGAGTCTTCTTGCCTGGGAAATCAGGTAGCTTCTTCAGCCATCTAAAGTAAGGCTTGTCTTTGATAAGGGGAAGGATCCTAAAGATTGGCTCTTTAAACACTATGTTAATATCTTCAAAAGATTTCCTATCCTTGATGAACTCTCTTCTCCCTTCCCACTGCTTACCTCCCCTGGTCCCAGAGAGTTTGGCTTCTTTCTGGTTGACAATCCTCGTCTCTTATTCCACTTTGCCATACTTCTCAATTCGACACATTAGATCTGACATATTCAATGCTGGCTTTTTTGTCAGAAAAAGTTATAGCTTTTTGCCCTCTTGTAGCCCTAGTTTGAATGAAGTGAATGCCAACTACTTAGAACACCCTTCCACTTCATTGTACATCTCCATGTACCTTCGAGAATAGTCCCTTAGGCTCTCATTGTTTCTCTTCTTTATAGTAAGAAGCACATTAGTAGTTTTTGGCTATTTTACATTAGCTAAAAACCTGGTGACAAATTCTTCTGCAAGTTGCCTCCAGCTGCTGATGCTTCCTGTTGGCAACTTATGGAACCACTTGAGTGCAACGTCTCCAAGACTTACTGGGAACACACGACACATAAGCTCGTCATTCCAGCTCTAAAGCATCATAGCCTACATGTAATGTCTATAATACGCTAAAGGGTCTAACTTCACGTCATATGTTGTGAAATAGGAAGTCACAAACTTTTTGGGAGGCTCTGCTAGGTGAAAGGGGAGGTAGAGATTCTCCCCAATGCTCTCTGGGCCATCATACGAGTGGATTGTTTTGAACTCTCCTGTTCCTCAACTCATGCGTTTTCCTCCTTCTCAGACTTGCCTACTTTTTTTATCCTTGTGGGCGTTGCCTTATCACTTGAAAAACCTTCTTCACCATCACATTGTTACTTTGGGGCAAGATGCTTTTTCCCAAGTACATCATCCTTTTGTTGAGTTTTCGTCACCTTGGTCTTTTGTAGTTGCATCAACTCCTAACGTTGAATATGGGCAAAATGCATTCCTAATGGTTCAAGTCTGGGAGTTTTTGTGGGGACGGTTCTAGGTTCACTCCTGGAGCTCAGAACCTTCTCAGCATGGCTTTCCACTCCTCTTCTAGGGTGCATCCCAATCTGATCATCATGTAGTTCGTCGTAGTTGTCATTTACACTAGAATTAGGCCCCTCATCATTAGAAAGACCATCATCAATCCCCTTTTTTTCTCCTTCCTTAGTTTCTATAGGATCTCATCCAACTCTGCTTGTTTCGGTTTGCAAGATCTCGTAACTCTTGCCTTCTCCTCACCACCTTTGGATTAGTTATTCTCCGTTGCTTCCTCACTGCCTAACTTGGGGTCACAACTGCCAGTGCATTTCCTCTCTGCTTGGTAGCTTGTACATATATTCCTTCTTGTGGTGATTGTGGTGGCGTTGAATTCTCGCCAGAAGCCATAGTTAGTCCATAGACAAAAAATTAAGCGAAAGAGTACTTCAGTATCGTGGGGAACAAAGAAACGCCCCACAATGGGCGCCAAATGTGCGGCAATAAAATCTTCCTTGTCAAAACTTGGCCTCCACGTCAACTGGAAACTCGAAATCAAGCCTGCCGAGTACAAAGAAACAGAAGGTGATAGTCAAATAGGGGTCCCTGACCAGAAAGCCCTTCGATGGTAAAATTAGCAAAAGTTTAAAGTATTTTATGAAAAATTAAGGAAATAGTGTTATGTTGATAATAGAGAGTGTACTTGGATTTTGGAGCTAAGTGTTATATTTATAGTAGATAATATAAATAAATTAATAAATAAATGATTAGATTGTAATCATTGTGTATCTTGTATATATATATTATAGTACACAATAATCCCCATCTCTTTAAATGCCTTTCTATTCTCATTTAATGCCCCTATTCGGTATTTAATGCTCGTGGGCAAAGTGGGCATCTGAATTGATTGGATTTGCTTTCTTGGACGCCTAAATATCACTTTTTTTTGGCACTTGTAAAGAGATAAACTAACTAAGTTAATTTTTTAGCAATTAAGTTGGTTCATTTATGACTATTTCACATTTATGGTTAGAACCCATACTCATTCAATTCGAAAATGAGATAGGACTCAACTTCAATCACCTCTTAATTGCTCCAACTTTGCCAAGCACTTTCCTTCATCACTCGGCAGCATGCCACGTGTCCAGGGCTATTTTTGTACCAACAAAAAGAAAAATACAATTCCTTTCTTTGTTTCAAACTCTCATACGCTAGAAACTGACAGCACAAATCCTTTCAAAACTCATATTGGGTTGTCACCACAACAATCCTTTTGCCCGAGAGACTAAGGGCCTTGATTCCTTTATTCATTCCACTGTAATATTTGACTTATGCTTTATGCTTTTTTATTGTACCTTTATTAGTTAATTCGTAAATCACTTTTAATTAAAACTCTAAATTTTTCTAAACATCTATGAAAAAATATACAGTAAAAATCCACAAGTTTTGTTCATGAATTGACAACAAAAAAACTTAATACATTTTGTAAAGTTTTAGGTTGATACAATATAAATTGGGGGCTTTCTAGAATAATTTATAGAACATTTATGTTTTTCATATTGCGAATACGTTTCGACCTTAAAAAAGATTTAATTGGAATAAATTTGGTGAGGATGAGGGGCCAGAGAACGATGCCATTTTTTTAATTATGTCATATCCTTAAAGAGTTGTTTTTAATTCTCTAGTTCGATATTCGATAAATGATGATTTTAGGATTTCATTCCATAGTAAGTGTTGGTGTGTGGCATATAGTCTATTATTGAACATGTGATTTATTTTGTAGATGTTGGTTAACAAGATTTACATATATAAGAAAATTTCTATCAATTCTAGTTGGTTTAGAAAATTATATGATGTATAAGAGATGTTGTCAACGAGAAATTTATTCAATATGACTTCAACTAGTGATATATTAGCTTACAAATGTGACGATTGATTTTATTGCACTAATTATTGTGTGAAACATGTATATGTCTCGATCTAGTTCTTCTTAAATAAAAGTTTTTTTTTCATATCCATCTGCCATAACCTCCATGATTTAGTAGTCACTAGTGCCAGTAACACCCGGATAGATGTGATCTTAGATATTAGACTAAATATTTTATCATAGTCTAATCCATATTGTTGAAAGAACCTTGGAGCAACTAGGCCTACCCATATTGTAGTTGTCTTTGTACTATTTTCATATTTAGCTATTGCACGTTGACATACCTAATATTTGATTTTTGCTGCTTGCTTGACTTTCTTGTCTTTGGCATTGGTTGTGAGTTCAACTTTTTCTTTAGCTTTGATTGCAATCTCTTATCTTCTATATCATTTTATCAATCTTTTGTGTCACCAATATGTATATTTTCTCATGAACTACAAACACATGCCTACCTCTATAATACATAGGTGCAAAGTCTATCTCTTCTTTGTCTTTGACCCATGTTGCAGCGAATAAACCTTGAAGGTTTCTATTCATCTTTTTTATCATGCCCTTACTGTTGATCATATGATCTCACAATATTTCGTATGACTAACTTCTTCTTCAATTTGCAATCCTGTGCATAGTGACTCTTAGTCTTTTGAAGTGTTTCCTCTTGGTACCACTAAAGAATGCTTACTCACTACTAGAAAAAGGCTTATTACCAACTGGCAAAATCAATTGGTAATAAGCTAAATTCGGTTGGTAATCATGGATTACCAACTGATTACCAACCGATTTTGGTCGGTGGCAAAAACTCTAGTTGGTAATATTTACCAACCAAAATTTTTAAGGTCGGTTGGTAATTACCAACTGAATTTCGGTTAGTAAATTAAATAAATTTGTTGGTAATTTCTTATTGGTATGAAATTAAGTTTCAAAATTTTGGTTGGTAATTACCAACCGAAGTTGTTATTGCCAACTGATTCTTCGGTTGGGAATTGCCAACCGATTTGTTAGTTAGCATTGTTTAACCTTTGGTTGGTAATTTATTATTGAATATTAAATTGATATTTTATAATATACCAACCGAAATTTGCTTTGTAGCAACTGATATTGTTAGTTGATATTTTGCCCACCGAAATGTCAGTTGGTAATATACCAACTGAAATGTACTTGGTAATTACCAACTACTAAAAAAATAAAAATTCAAATGTGGCGCCACCGCCACATGGCATCATTTGCTGACATGTCATCATGCCACATGGCAACTTGTGTTATGCCACGTGCCGACCTATGATTCCGCCACGTGTCAGCCTACTATTGCACCACGTGTTAAATCTATATTTTTGATATTTTTGTTTTTGTTGTTGAGATTCGAACTGATGTCATTTCTTTGGAAGTTCATGTGGTTGGCCACTAGGCCAAACTATTATTTGTATATATATTTTACACTTTTTTGTATATATAAACAAACTTTTATCACTTTTGGCGACCAGTTGGTCGGCAAAGATACCCTTTTAGCGACCAATTGGTTACAAAACATGATAAAAAAAAAAACTTATGATTTTTATTTAATTACTTTAACTTTTTTGTAATAATTTTTTAACGCTTTTGCCAACCAATTGGACTAATTAGTTAACGTTTTTTAACGCTTTATGGACTAATTAGTTAGCAAAAGTGATTAAAAATTTATTATTTTTATTTAATTATTTTAACTTTTGTTTCAATAATTTAAAATCATAAACAATATATGAAACTATATAGGTATTTAGTAAATAATTTATGAATAACTATTATATTCAACTAAAAATAATTTTAAATGTTTTTTTTATTTTCCTCCAATTCGTATGTCTAGCACATATTTAGTACATATCTTTAATTTAGTTATATCATGGCTCACTATATATATTTTTTTCTTCATTTTATATTTATATTTTTAAAAATAATTTGGTCGCATTTAGTTTTAGTTTTAGAAAATTATTTTTAAAAAGAAAAATTTTTAAAAACTATTTTAAGAATTTATTTCTAATAAAAAAATATTTTAGGTGACTATATTTGGAAATAAGTTCTAAAAAGATAAAGAAATGAAATTACTTAAAATTAATAAATAATATTTGTTATTTTTATTTTTAAATTTAAAATAATGTTACTTTAATATAATTAATATTAAATTACACTAAACAATTATTCTAAATTTTATTAATTGTTTCTAACTTTTATTATATTTTTACACTAATTTTTATTTTTATTTATTTTTTAATCAAGCACCACACATTTAGGTGGTGTTTAGTTGACAAAATCAACTAAAATTTACAAACAAAATTTTTTGACCTTTTTCTTTTGGCAAATAATTATTTTTTCGAATTAAGATAACGTTGACTCAAAAAAACTAGTCACTTACCTTTTTAACTTTTTTTTTAATTATTAAATTTATTTTTTTTTGTTTGAAATTTTTTTAAGCTTTAAAAGGGTAAAAATATTAAATTAACAAAAAATTAAAATGTTAACATTTTAGTAACTAGTTAGTATTAATTAAAAAAATAACTTTTTTTTCGTTCTTGTCTAAATTTTGTTACAAATCACTTATACACTTTGCTTTCCTTCCGATTTTTAAGCTTTACAACCTTAAACTCTTAGGTTCGATTATTTTATATAAATTAATTAATTATTAAATTAAATAAATTAATTATGATATTTATTTCAGATAATTTAGTAATAATTAATTATTAAATTAATTAATTAATTTAGTTTTATTATTTATTAAAAATAATATTAATTAATTTATATAATTAATTTTTTGAATTTAATTATATTATTTATTAGAATAACTTACTTTAATAAAATATTTGAATAAAATAATTTATTTTTATTTAATGTAACAAAAATAGACAAAGTTTTAAAATTAATAAAATATTGGCAACAGAAAAGAAAAGTAGAGTGAAAACACCTTTTTTCTGTTTACGTTTTTCTATTTATGTTTTCATTTTTTTTATAAGCAAAAAAACGTAAACAGATTTATCAAACATGTTTTTGTTGCGAGTTTACAAAATTTTGAAAACATAAACAGAAAAATACAAAATGAAAATGTTACCCGACGGGACCTTACTAACTTAGGCATTTACACACGAATTCTTATAGCCAAAAATATATACAGGGAAAAAAATTAAAAAAATGGAAGTAAATTTTAGAATTCATAAATGATTTGATTACCTGAACTTGTCTGACTTTGAAAATCATATACCCTAAACGCTGTGTCTTAAACAATTATAATCCTAACATGCATTTATCACTAATTCATTAATATGAAAATTTAATATTGCCAATATAAATTGTATAAAATCTTTTCCTCCTAGTCAATTAAATTATATGCAATATGTATGAACCATGCATATAATATATATATATATATAAACACCAAACCCAATATATATAAACACCAAACCCAATATGTATGAACCATACCATGTTATCAAAAAACGTATGAATTTACTAATCTAAAGGTTGTATCACATGACCAAATAAATTATGAAACAATTCTATGCCATATATAAATATATATAATTAATTACAAATATTTCTTAATATAAAATTAATTATAAAAATATTGAAATTAGAAATTTCCTTTTTTTTAATGTTCAATGCAAATTGCAAAATTTTTGGTTGGTAATTAGCTGGTAATTCAGTTGGTAAAAATATTTTCTCACCCTATTACCAACCGAATACCAACTGATGACATCATCAACCAAACCATTCCGTCAGTAAGTACGTTGGTAAAATATTTTCTCACTGGATTATCAACTTATTACCAACCTAATATATTACCAGTCGATAAGTTCAATCGTTAATTTGGTTGATAAATATATTCTCGCTGGATTACTAACCAATTACCAACTGATTACCAATGGAATACATTATTCTGTTGGTATATATATTCCTAATAGATTACCAACCGATTACCGATAGATTCCCAACTGAAAAATCCAGTTGGTATTTTGGTTAGTACACTTTTTCCGCTTGATTACCAACGGATTACCACCAGATTATCAACCGACTACATTACCAACTGCTAAAGGCCATGGTTAATGCAGTTGGTAAATGTATTCACACTTCATTACCAACGGATTACCAACCGATAACCAACCAAATAAATTAACAACCGATACCGTCAGTTGGTAATTGGGTTGCTAAATATATTCTCGTTGCATTGCTATCCAATTACCAAAGGAATACCAACTAAATACCAACTAAATAAATTACCAACTAACCTACAAGTTGGCAATGCGATTGGTATCAATTTTCCCATCAAGTGATTACATGACTAACCGAACATTGTGGTTGGTAATAATTTAACCATAAAATTACCAACCAAAGAACCAACCGAAACATCTAACAACTATACTATTCAGTGGATAATCCGTTGGTAATTTGGTGGGAAAAATATTCCCGCCAGATTGCCAACTAATTACCAACTTTAACGTGTACCAACCAGTTGTAAGCAGTTGGTAATCGGTTGGTAAAAATTTTTTCGCCAATATACTAACCGATTACCAACCAATTATCAACCGAAAATTTACCAACCGAATTGGATCAGCTGGTAAGGAGTTGATAATTATTTAAATTTTAGCAATTTTTACATCGGTTGGTAATGTGTTGGTAATCGGTTAGTATTTACCAACCGATTATATTGGTTGGTAATGGTCAGTAGGTAATCAGCTTTTTTCTAGTAGTGACTCATCACTATTTAGTTAAAACACCCCAGTCTTATTGTTTTTAGTTGGCCAACAAATTTTTGAATACTTCAAGTGATTGTTGTGTTAACCAATCATGAATTGTTGTAATAAAACTTCTAAATTTAAATTTTAACCCATGAATACTGATCCTTCTAATTTTTTGTTCATTGTTAGAGTTTATTCTACTGCTTATTATAATATTATGGGGGCTGATTAAGATCCTCTAATCTTTTCTTTAAAATTTTCTCTAAGACTTGTTTGTGAGTTGAGGAGGGAGAGAAAAAAGAAAAGAAAAGAAAGCACTAGTTAGGAGAAGATAAAAAAAGAAAAATAATAATATATATATTTTTGTATTTGTTTTGTAACTTTAGAAAAGAAAGGATAATATATTTTTTTCTCTCTTTGTTTCTAGTTGAGAACAAAAAGAAGGAAAATAAAGTGTTTATGCTGTTTTGCCACTAAATTTTTCGAGGAGTTGGAGAATTGTCAATTTACTTAATCTTAAGATATTCAAGTAATTTTATTTTTTTATTCTTTATTTTATGGGTAAATATGTTATTTTAAAATTTCAATTAATTAACTTTACTTTTCTTTCCACTTTTAAAAGAATAAAATTTTTAAATTTTAAGATTCACTTTTGTTTACCATTTCTTTATATATCTTTTATTTCCTAAGAAAGCTTACATTCTAAAATATTTTTTTCTATTTTTTTTCTTTCCACTTCCCTCCCTCCAAACCAACTGTAAAATTCTATTTTACTCTCCAAAATGACTACTTAAAATTCAACTTTGTATCCTAGCAAATTGTTTATGCCGGAGTGCTGAAACAGGAAATCGCCATCACCAGCAGCGTCGCAACTTGCTGGCGACCAAACCCTGAGAAACTCATCACCTGGATCCAATAGACACGAAGCCACGTGCGGCAAAATATCGCCAGCATGAGCAATTTTGATGCCACGTTGGGTGGCACGTTCAGTTGTGTAAGGGAGATGATCAACCCCTGGTCTCTTGCATAGTGTTCGCATAAGTATTATGACCACATCAGTTGCCGACTTGTTTGCTACCATGTTAGAGGTCCGAAAGCCTTGGAATATCTTGGGTTTAACTTTTTCTTTTTTAGATCTGGTCTTCCATGTTGCGATTTGAGTTGTTTTAGCTGGATGGTAGGCAATATCAATTACTTTGATGACTGGGCCTATTGTTTTGCTGTTGAGATCATTTATCTAGTTATTCTAGATTTTTGTTGGCTCGGTTGTTCCTCAATTTGTCTTCAATCATGGTTGGATCTAAGTCTAATCTCTCCAAAGATGATGATTTGTGTCGTTTAATCACCTCTAAAAAATTGAATGGATTAAACTAATTAGGTTGTGCATATACAATTAAGGCTTTCCTTCGGGGCAAGAAGAAACTAAAGTACATCACTAAACAACCTCCCAAATCTGATGATGCAAAATATGACAATAGGCTTAGTGAGGACTTTATTGTGGTTGGATGGTTATGGCATAGTTTAGAGCCACACCTTGCCATTATTGTTGGTTTTATGACTCTTCTAAAAAGATTTGTGATTCTCTTTCAGTCTCGTAATTCCATCATAGTAATATCTCTCATGTGTTTAAGTTAATATAAGTAGATTTTTACCACCAAATAGAATGGTTAACCATTGCTAACTACAATAGCATGCTGAAAATTTGTGGGATCAATTGTTGCAATATTGTCCATTTACCATTGATTTGGCTAAACATTAGCAATGTTGGGAGAATTTTATGATCACTTCATTTCTTTCCGAACTTGATTTAGACTTGCATAGATTCAAAGATTAGATTCTTTTTAGTGGGAATTTACCTACATTTGCCAATACTTACTCTTGTCTGTTGAGATCATCCTTGGATCACTCTACATCAGTTCACAACCTCCTAGTTCTACTTAGGAGTCTTTAGCTTTGATTGCAAACCAAAGTGCTGAGGGTAATCCTCGGGGTGGTTCATGTGGAGGATGTGGTGGTTCTTACTCACAGGAATGTGTAGAGCGAAAGTGTACACATTGCAATGATACGAGTCATAGCAAAGCCATATTGTCAAACTAAGTACAACGAGCTAGGTCATGTTTATAATGTTTAAGACATTGCTTCTTCACAATCCTAGCCTCTATCAGTGGATTCAAAACACTTCTATTTCTAGTTCTCATGATATATTCACCACTCCACTTAGTGAGCTTAGCTAGACTTTACGTGCTTCACACACCCTTCCAATTCCATTGTCGCCTTAGCAAACCCAAGTAAAGTTACATGTGTTGCATCTTCTTCCATGTATTAGATCATTGATTTTGACTTACATTCTATCCAGCATCATATTATTTTAGCTGATGGTTCCTCTCGACTTGTTGGTGGTAAAGTTGTTTTACTGTTTGTAGATCTGATTTTCCCTTCATTTGTTGCTAACCAATCAAAGTGATTAGGAGAAATTGGTACCTTCCTACGCCCCAATGGAGACATGACAACGTTCACTGTGAGTTCTAATGCATAAGAATTTAGCAATTGATTTCCACATGTGATTAACATGCATTATTGTACAATTATATATATATTGAGCATGCTAATTATGAATTTACAGTTATTATTGGCGATGTGTTAGTGTGATTATCTCATTTCCATGCATTCTTGGTGTGTGTATATTTCAGGTGATATAATATGGTGTTTTTGGCCCAAACAACACCAAGGTTGCATGTGAGGAGGATCCATCCCAAGGCATAAGATCGACTACCATGGGTGCCAAGGAGAAGGAAGTGGTTTGAAGTTCAAAATAGTTGAAGTGGTGTGCGGTTGAAGTTCCAACTCAACACCCTTTCAGTTTTCCAGCCATAACTTTTTCGTCACAACTCGAAATGGTTCCATTCATTTTGGGTTGGAAAGAGGACTTGAAGAGCTACAACTTTCGTGTTTTAGCCAAAGCCCAAATCAATCCTCTTGAGGGTCAAAATCGCATCGGAAGTTAAGGACAGAAAGCTGTCAAAGAAGAACTGTTCACTGTAGTTGCAGATGGGCGCCCCACCTAGACCCATGGGCGCCCCACCACAAGCATGGGTGCCCCACCTAGACCCATAGGCACCCCACCACAAGCATGAGCGCCCCACCTAGACCCATGGGCGCCCCTGAGGACCCTTGGGCGCCCCACTCTTCATCAGGTGGGCGCCCACAGAGAGAGAGTTCTGACTGCTGTTTTTGGCTATCTCTTTGAGGACTTCATCAAACACTTGTACCATGGGCGCCCCACCTCAGCCATGGGCGCCCATGAGGACTCTTCCAGCACAAGTTTAGAATAAGTTTGAGTTATGTTTTTACCTTTATGCCCTTGTAATATACGTTGATATAAAAGGTCGAAAAAAAAACCCCTACGCATTTCTTCTCTTTCTCTTAGTTTAGTTTAGATTAGGGTTAGATGTTTTCATCTCGTGTTCGATTGATGGAAGCTTTATTTTTTCATCTTCGCATTAAGATTAATTGGTAAGTTTCATTCGTTACTTCGTTTTAATTAAAAGTTTATTATTTTCTTTATCTTTGTTCTTTATTTTCACTTCGTAGTACTTCGTAGTCATTGTTAGTGTTTGATTTGCTTTCGAAATTGCTTTAGCTTATTTCTATGTCCTTCGTTTTCGTGTTTGAGTGCTTGATGAAGGTTATTTTCTTTTTGAAAGGCTTTGTTAATACTTTCGCAATGTTAGGCTAGGGTTAGTTCTTGGCTTCAAGCCATTGAAAGTGGTGAAGTAGTTGGTGAACTCAAATGTAAACGAGTTTTATTTAACAAAATATATTTTGGACTTTTAATTGGAATTTCATAGTAAGCTAGGGTTCTCCTGAAACCTACTCACCCGTGTCACAACCGTAGCTTGGTTACAAGTTTTCACTTGTGCACACCAAGTGTTCGGTTTAATGTCCCGATGAGTTAGAATCTGATTTTCCAAGACCCAAATTAGGTTTTCTTACAAAATCAGTCACCCGTGTTAAAACCAAAGCTTGGTTACGATTGGCCACTTGTGCAAACCAAATGGTTGGTTCAATGGCCCAGTGATTCGAACCTTATTTTCATAAAACCAAAACATGAGGTTTTCTTAAGAAACCGATTCACCTGTGTTATAATTGAAGTCTAGTTATGAGTTGATGCTCATGCACACTAGGTGTTCGATTCAATGTCCCGGTGAGTCTGAAACCAATTTCAAAAGCCTCCGCTTACTCTGAATTTCATAAATTAGTTTTTAATGAAATATCTTCCGACCTAGCAATGCATGTGCGTTTGTTAGGTTGAGTTATAAATGTGTTTGAGTAAACCACTACCCACTACTGGATTTGGTTCGAAGCCAAGATCATTTTAGTTAGTTTATTTTCAATATTTGCATTCTAGTTTAATATCACAATTTGCTTCGCTCCACCATTCTCAACCCAGCCATATTCAAATCACTTTGTAATTCAAAAATTAGTTTAGATTAGCTTAGGCTCACCTACTAATTAAGAGAACAAGTCTAGTGTCTTTTAACACAGCCCTCCCTGTGGAGATGACCTCGGTTCTCACCGAGTAAGACTACGACCACCCTCTTGCACTTGAGAGGTAGAACCCAAACACATTTCAGGGTCGGTCAAGTTTTTGGCGCCGTTGCCGGGGAGGGCAACTAAGTGCTAGACTTGGGAGTTAAAGGGGAGTTCATTTGAGAAATTGGGTGAATTTTTCTTTTCTCCAGCTCTTTATTAGTAGTTTTTTTTCTTTTGCATTGTAACATATTCATTTGCATATCATATAACTTAGCTTGCATGTTAGTTAACTTAGGTTGTATTTTAGTGTAGTTTTTGTTTTCTCTCATTTTGTTTTCATTTTTGTGTTCTTATCATAAACATGGATTTTGGTGATTTCAATTATGGTCCCTTTGATGCCCAAGCCTACATTGAGTCTCTAAGTAACCAATTTGGATATGACTATACATTGGAGACCTATCACCACTTACCCCAATTTTTCGGGCATAAGGAGGAAGACCCATGTCTTCATCTTGATAGGTTTGAGGCAGTGTGTGGCTTATGTGATGATGTTAGAATGAGTAAGAGGCTTAGGTTCATGTTCTTTCCTTTGTCTTTACGAAGTGTGGCTGGTGACTGGTGCTATGATTTTGGTGAATGGACCATTTGGGATCAGTGTTGTCAAGCTTTTATTGAACATTTCCTCCCTATTCATCAAACCTTCACCCATGGCTTTCAAATTAGAAATTTTTATCAAAGGAAGGGTGAAGTATTTTATAAATGCTGGGAGAGATTTAACATACTTTTGGACACTTTCCCAAGTTATGGATTAGAGTTAGGGGACATCATAGCCATATTATATAATGCTCTGTCTCATGAGTTGCACCAGGCGTTTGATATAGTTTTGGGGAAGGAATTTCTTGACCTCACACCGGGTGAGGCATGGTCATTCCTTGAATTTTTCTATGAACACACCAGGCCACGGGAAAGATTTGAACCTAGTTTTGAACCTTACACACTTGCTAGCCATACCGACCTTTTCCCGTATGCTCCTACTTCACTTGATCCTCATGATCCATCCCGTGGAAGTAGTGTATGCGTGGAGCCTGACTACTCAGATTTTGCATGTCCCAACCTTCTTCCACTCACTGAGGGCCAGTCTGAGGTGCCTCGAGATTATTGGCCTAGTGAACCTTATGATGCACAATTTGAGACCATAGGCACTGAGTGGGGCAATTGCCCTAACCACACTAGGGATGATGTTTAGGATGAATGTCTTTCTCATTTCCCTGTGGACTCTCCTATTCTGGAGACTTCTTTACCACCTTTTGAGAGTCAGGGAGACATGCAGTCCTTTCTTACTACTGAGTTTGATGCTCAGCCCACCCAGACCACCCTGGGCCCTATTGAGAGTCTTTTGACTCCCTTTGAGCAATTGCAAGTTACAATGCCTGAGGAGCATATCATTGAGTTAGTTGATCCTTGCTCACTCATTTATTCACCTGAGGTTGAGAGTAGTGCGCACCTCTTACCTCTTGACTCAGCCCTACCTGGGAAGTTCACTTCAGGGATTATGAGTGATCGTGTGACCGATCATCACTGGGGGGCGATAGTGGAGATTGGGGGAAAGTACATTGATTTTCTGGGCACCGAGAGACTGATAGAACCCACCATATCTATGTCCTTACATGCATTATGGCCATATCTGAGGTTTCATGAACCTCACTTGGCCTTTCATCCTTTGGTGTATTTTACACCTAAAAAGCATCAATATTCAGTGTTTCATGAGCCCAAAGAAAATATTTTATTTCTTAAACCATTTGTGGATGCGTGGGATAGAAAGGGTGTTGGATAACCCTTCTTCTTTGTTTCCTTTGTACATAGTAGATTAGAGTTTTCTTTTTTCTTATTTTATTTTTTTTGGTTTGATTTTCTTCTCTTATTTTCTTTTCTCTTATTTTTTTTCTTGTGTACTAACTCTTTCTCTTGTCTTATTCTCCCTTTATTTTCTTTTATTTTCTTTCTAACCTTTTCTCTTGTATAGTTTTTTTCTTTTCTTCAAATAAGGAAGCTCTTGAGGTAATATTCACACTTTTTACCTTCTGTTTCTACATTTTGAGCATAACACTTGGCTATATGTTATTGGTTGTTGTTGGAAGTGCTATAGAAACTAGGTTGGGGGTTGTTCTTTATTGCTTATAGGGATTCTTGTTTTGGGTGCATGCTTGGCTTATGTGTTACATATTGATTACTCTTTATGCTCATCATCATCATCATGCTTACTTTGCACACTACGGACCCACATATGCTTCATAGTTCTCACATTGAGGATAATGTTTAGTTTAGGTTGGGGGGTAGAGTTCGCATGATGACCATTTGTGCTAAAATTTTTAAATTTTTCAAATTTTGAGCATTTTTGAGCTTACATACATGCCTTAGCACATTTGTACCTATATGTTGGCCATTTTTGGTTTGGTTGATTGTGAATTTGAGTGAGAGAGTGATAAGTGAGTCTTGTTCAAGCTTTGATAGGAAACTTAATTTAAGTTGAGTGTGTCATGACCTTATGCACTTTTGGCTATCACGGAAGAACTTATGTGCTTAAGAGTGAATTTTATGTAACATTGGTCAATTGAGCATCCTTGGACTAGGTAGAGACTTATACCCTTTCTAGTGGTGAGCTTTAGAGCTATTTTTCTTTTCAAGAGGGGTTGCACATTATTTCAGCTCAATTGTTCTCTATTTTGGTTTTCAATGCCCCAGTTGCATCGCACACACTTGCATGAGTAGTCATTTGGCGCATATGAGTTGTTTACGGACTTAGAACATGATGCTAGGCCCTCTTTGTTAAGTTGAGCCTTTTTATCCTTTCTTGATATGAAATTGTCGTAGGAACCCACTTGAAGCCTCAAACTGAAGTGTGTGATATAAAGTATTCTTTTTTTTTATTCGCCTCACACATAATGTCCCCTGCACCCCATTCACACACTTTAAGCCTGACCCTCACATGTCTTGGGCTATGAAAGTGCCTCAAAGTCTAAATTGGGAATGTGGGGTTGGGAATGTAAGCTTTTGAGAGCCAAATGAGGGTGAGTGCTGGGATGAGAATTTATACATTGTATAGTTCATTCTTCATCATTTCAAAAAAAAAAAAAAAAAGGGATGCAAAAAAAAAATATATATTTTCTCATTCCTTTTTTTTATTCAATTGTGGCATTTATGTTTTGTAATGTGGTTGCTAAGAGTGTCCTAGAAATAGTTTGTAAGTTTGTGAATAAGCTTCATATTGTTGGTTAGGGTATAGAAAGGAAATGGGTAGTTTGGGACTTGTACATACTTGAACATCTTTATCCCAAGACATGTGTTTTGATTTCTATATCTTCCATTGTTAACCAATACCCCTGGCAAAGTTACAACCGGATTAAAGACCTAGTGGATTCTTAGCGAGCAACTCTTGTGTGTGCATGTAGTGGTCTTGTGTAGGTTGTGTGGTGTAATCTATTGCATGGCATTGGAACTTATTTTTGGTATGAGCTATCCATACGGAACTTCAATTCAATTCACTCACTTATTCGTGTGGTTGTGTGCAACTAGGAGAGCATTTTATGCTCATAGGTATGAGTAAACCCTTGATGAGTGAGTTTCTTTCTCTGAGTGATCTACCTTGTGAGTTTTTGAAGTCAAAGCCTAGTTCTGATTATGCTCTTGAGACCTTGTTGAATAAATGACACTGTTTTGCACACATGCTTTTCCAACTTTGATAGTGCATGCATTCATGCTTAGCACTTGGGAATTACACA
Source organism: Vitellaria paradoxa (assembly GCA_019916065.1). Lineage (NCBI taxonomy): Eukaryota > Viridiplantae > Streptophyta > Magnoliopsida > Ericales > Sapotaceae > Vitellaria > Vitellaria paradoxa. The sequence goes on along the minus strand of CM034233.1, from coordinate 52,729,205 downwards.
TGATATTTAAGTTTTGTGACTTGTTAAGCTTGAACTTGATTCGTTACTGACCTTAATCACTCTTTCACACCTTGAGACCATACCATAGATGTTTGTGGGTAGCATCACTGCAAACCCTCACGAGACCTTACTCGTCCACTAGGGGGAACCTAGAGGTTTAAAGGGCTTGCCTCACGCGCTAAGTGTGGTCGTGTGTCTCCCATGAAAACGGACATCACCTTAGTTAGTTTTTATTTTGTCTTATTTTGATTTGAATAAGAGCTTACATGTTGTGGGTGCCCTTGCATTTGTTCTTATACCTCATGGTTTGATTGCACTCATTGCTAGGGACTAGCAATGTCTAGGTTGGGGGGTGTGATTAGCATGCATTATTGTACAATTATATATATATTGAGCATGCTAATTTTGAATTTACAGTTATTATTGGCGATGTGTTAGTGTGATTATCTCATTTCCATGCATTCTTGGTGTGTGTATATTTCACGTGATATAATATGGTGTTTTTGGCCCAAACAACACCAAGGTTGCATGTGAGGAGGGGCCATCCCAAGGCATAAGATCGACTACCATGGGTGCCAAGGAGAAGGAATGGTTTGAAGTTCAAAATAGTTGAAGTGGTGTGCGGTTGAAGTTCCAGCTCAACACCCTTTCAGTTTTCCAGCCATAACTTTTTCGTCACAACTCGAAATGGTTCCATTCTTCTTGGGTTGGAAAGAGGACTTGAAGAGCTACAACTTTCGTGTTTTAGCCAAAGCCCAAATCAATCCTCTTGAGGGTCAAAATCGCATCGGAAGTTAGGGACAGAAAGCTGTCAAAGAAGAACTGTTCACTATAGTTGCAGATGGGCGCCCCACCTAGACCCATGGGCGCCCCACCACAAGCATGGGCGCCCCACCTAGACCCATGGGCGCCCCTGAGGACCCTTGGGCGCCCCACTCTTCATCAGGTGGGCGCCCACAGAGAGAGAGTTCTGACTGCTGTTTTTGGCTATCTCTTTGAGGACTTCATCAAACACTTGTACCATGGGTGCCCCACCTCAGCCATGGGCGCCCATGAGGACTCTTCCAGCACAAGTTTAAAATAAGTTTGAGTTATGTTTTTACCTTTATGCCCTTGTAATATACGTTGATATAAAAGGTCGAAAAAAAAACCCTACGCATTTCTTCTCTTTCTCTTAGTTTAGTTTAGATTAGGGTTAGATGTTTTCATCTCGTGTTCGATTGATGGAAGCTTTATTTTTTCATCTTCGCATTAAGATTAATTGGTAAGTTTCATTCGTTACTTCGTTTTAATTAAAAGTTTATTATTTTCTTTATCTTTGTTCTTTATTTTCACTCCGTAGTACTTCGTAGTCATTGTTAGTGTTTGATTTGCTTTCGAAATTGCTTTAGCTTATTTCTATATCCTTCGTTTTCGTGTTTGAGTGCTTGATGAAGGTTATTTTCTTTTTGAAAGGCTTTGTTAATACTTTCGCAATGTTAGGCTAGGGTTAGTTCTTGGCTTCAAGCCATTGAAAGTGGTGAAGTAGTTGGTGAACTCAAATGTAAACGAGTTTTATTTAACAAAATATATTTTGGACTTTTAATTGGAATTTCATAGTAGTTAGGGTTCTCTTGAAACCTACTCACCCGTGTCACAACCGTAGCTTGGTTACAAGTTTTCACTTGTGCACACCAAGTGTTCGGTTTAATGTCCCGGTGAGTTAGAATCTGATTTTCCAAGACCCAAATTAGGTTTTCTTACAAAATCAGTCACCCGTGTTAAAACCAAAGCTTGGTTACGATTGGCCACTTGTGCAAACCAAGTGGTTGGTTCAATGGCCCGGTGATTCGAACCTTATTTTCATAAAACCAAAACATGAGGTTTTCTTAAGAAACCGATTCACCTGTGTTATAATTGAAGTCTAGTTATGAGTTGATGCTCATGCACACTAGGTGTTCGATTCAATGTCCCAGTGAGTCTGAAACCAATTTCAAAAGCCTCCGCTTACTCTGAATTCCATAAATTAGTTTTTAATGAAATATCTTCCGACCTAGCAATGCATGTGCGTTTGTTAGGTTGAGTTATAAATGCGTTTGAGTAAACCACTACCCACTACTGGATTTGGTTCGAAGCCAAGATCATTTTAGTTAGTTTATTTTCAATATTTGCATTCTAGTTTAATATCACAATTTGCTTCGCTCCACCATTCTCAACCCAGCCATATTCAAATCACTTTGTAATTCAAAAATTAGTTTAGATTAGCTTAGGCTCACCTACTAATTAAGATAACAAGTCTAGTGTCTTTTAACACAGGCCTCCCTGTGGAGATGACCTCGGTTCTCACCGAGTAAAACTACGACCACCCTCTTGCACTTGAGAGGTAGAACCCAAACACATTTCAGGGTCGGTCAACATGCAGTAAATTAACGTGTAGAACAAACGGTTAGGTCAGTTGTCTTTGGTCTGAGAGTTAGAAGCTTACCACCTCGAGTTTTTAGGTTTGAATCCTCTCTCTAACGACTCTTAGGACCAGCCCCCTAGGCGTAAAACTCAGTAAGGTTAGTAGAATGGGTGTCCTCGGCTAGACGAATCGTATCCAATTCTTGGGTGGGAGTCCGAATCCCTGCTATTGTGTAAGTCCACAACTTACTGTTGCACATGTTAAGGGGTCGATATGAATGGCACAAACTAAGGAAGATTCACACCTTTAGGGTTTGGCCTAAGGAGTGACTATCTCAAGGTTAATTCTTTTTTTTTTTTTTTTTTTGGTTTTCTAGACATCGGTTTTTATCTCTAGATCTCTATTTAGAGTATATATTTTTTCTACAAATTCATACCATGAATATTGCTATTTCAAGAAAGCAAGAAAGAATTAAGTAAAAGTCATATGATTATACTCTCATCTTGAATTGTTTTGACATGATACACGTGTGAGTGTGTATATATATATATATATGCATATCTATATATACACATATATATATATATATATATATCTTAATATCCCAAATTTGATTTGTATGCGTTTCTTGTTTTACATCTATACGTAATTTCCACCGCTTTTGGTCCTATTTGGTTTGGTCAAAAACCATCGAAAGTTATAAAAAGTTTAGTTACATTATATCTATCCCAGAATCTACAAACAAGTTCCAGGATGATTTATTAAATCTCACCTTCGTATTGATTGCTCAGCAGTAAAATCTATTCTTCAAAAGGATGTAAAAAATTTGGTTTCAAAACAGATTTATGCTGCTTGGCAAACTCAACTTTCTTGTTTCGATTTTGAGGTAGAATTTGTAAAGGGTGAATTAAATTGCTTACCTGATTTTTTCACTCGAGAATTCTTGCAGGGCAGATGACCGGTAAAGGTCGTAGTGGCCGAGGACAAAAGCCTCGGCCAATCAAAAGGGACGTGGCCAAAGCCTGTCTTACGCCCATTTTCCTCCATTGCAACAGAGCCAAAGCTTGTTGGGAGCAAATCCCTTTTCATGTTTGGGAGAAACCGCAGCACCTTTTTTGGTAGATCTTGGTGAATACCTGGCCAAAGCAAATGCGAAATATCTGGCTCAACTCCAGAAGAAGACCGAAGGACAAAAGCCTTCAGTAGGGTCTTCACAAGTGGGACAAAAGCCCGTTACTCAAGCCGCTGGACATAAGCCAGCTACTGCAGCAGCAGTTTTACAGTCGCAACCTATCTATATTGATGGTGCGTACTGTGAGCCAATTGTGGCTGTGGAGGAGGAATATTCTCCTTAGGTAAATGATCTCGGTTATTGCAAAAAGAAAATTTTAGATCGGTTTCATTATCCCACTCCCCACTATAAGTATAGACTTGTTTATGAATCTATACTTAAAGCTATGGATTCAGTGGAGATACGTCATTATTACAAAAATAATAAAGTTTCTCCAAATATAATGTATAGCCACTGCTACATCCGTAGGATACTCTCTGCGGCTGATTGGGGCCTAGATCCTTTTGCCTCAAGATCAGTTAGAGTCGCTCATGACCAGCACGAGTATCATTACAATTTCTGAGATTATCAGCAAGCCTGGAAATATACATTTTTTTTATGAAAATGATACTCAGTCCCATTCCTAGTTTTTCCGTGTCCGGGAAGAGTTTTGGGACAAAACAAAAGACATCCCCACTTGGGTTTTTCAGTGGTGAAAAATGTTTGGGCCTCCACTTTCTTTATTGCCCGAACCAGTCTAGAATTTTTATGATTCTTGAGCCGAGATCCATTCAATTTTAAGCGATCTAAATAAAAGATCATATGGTGGGCAACCTATTTTCTACTATTGGGCTGAATTCGGCATTCCATGGATATGGAAATGGGGTTTAAAAATTGAACCTGATGACTTAGACATCCCCATGCTCCTTCGGACTACCCATTTTTAATGGTGGAAGCAGGTGGATACAGCCGAGTTGATCTCTAAGATCAAAAAGGTCACAGCAGCCTATGGCAAAAAGACTGCAGCAGGCATGAAAGAGCCTAAGTCTGAGATGTTTGCCCGACTCTGATTAAGCTTCAAGAAAAGATTTCCTAATGCTACGGAGTTTGAAATCATGTTAAAGTGCTTGGAGTACTTTAAGAAGGAATTTCAAGAAGTTTTTGATAATTTCCCTATTTCAGAAACACAATCTCACATGTCCGTAGATACCCGATCCAATAGATCAGGCGACCCGGACCAGGATGATGCAACTTTACCTGGAGAATCTCAAAACCCAGCAGATGACATTCCTCCACACCTAGATGACGTCATGGAAACTGCTCTTGATTTAATCCGACAACTTAAAGGTAAAGATAAAGAGAAATGAGATCGTGGGTCCTCCCACACAAATCTGACCGTCCATGTGTCAGGATCTCATTCACGCTATACAAAAGACAGCACGACGCCAGCTGTGCCAAAGCCAGCTCCGCAAAGCGCCAAGACTACTTTTGGTGGACAAAAGCCACCCGTGACAATGCAGTCACCTGTCTCTCAGTGGCCTGACCGACTGCACAACTACTCAGCACACAATAACCACTGAAGATAAGATGTAATAATAATATCGAATTCCAAATTGTTTATTTCGAGTCCGAATAGTTTATTTTCTTTTCTATAAGAACGCAACCCTGAGACTTGTTCAGGTGTGCGCTTTCACCCCCAACAATCCCCCTTCTTTTGTATCCTTCCTCAATCAACTCTTTGTTCTTACTTTTAATAAAATTTGTAACTAAATTATATATCCTTTTTGTTTCTTTCTACTCTCTCACACTCCACAAAGGTGGTCTAGCCGGAATCGCCTGTGGTAGAGTCCATTGCTCCGAAAAGTTGATTTCGTCCCATCAGAGCATCCAAGGTCACCATTCAGAAATGGTATGTTCAAGTCAAGCTAGTGGTTAATAAATCTCTACCGTTTATTTTCAAAATTTAAATTTTATAAACTTTTACAAAATGTCACAAAAAAACTGTAAAAAAATACCCATTTTTCTCACTTTTTTCAACATTTGTTAAATTTTCGTATTACTTCTTAACCAAAACCATTGGAGCGGCTTGCTTTGTACCGTTCCAACGGATTATTTTGATCACTTTTGGTTAGTCTTCTGGACACCAAAAGACTAACCAAAAGTGATTGACATCTTCTACTTTTTTCAACTTTTGGCCACTTTAACCGTCCAAATGGCCCCTTTATTGAGCTTAGAATCATCAAAATTACCCACTCTTAAGCTCCACTATTTAATGTTAAGTTAACTCTAGACTTAGTGCCTGTTTGGAGGGCTAGATTTGACCAAATAATAATAATAATAATAAAAAGTAAGTAAATTTTGAATTGTTGAACATTTTGTGTTCTTCGAAAAATGTAAAAAAATTGGTAAAAGTAAAAAAAATTTGATAAAAGTTAGAAAAAAGTTAGAGATTTCTAGTGTGGAGAGAGTTGGAAAAACAAATAAAAAACTTGAGAAATTTAGAAAATTTTGGTCAAATTGAACTCCAAACGCACAGCTAAATTTTAAAGATACCAATATATTTTCAAAAAGAATCCCAGGATTTGTCACTTAATCTTGATTTGTAAACTATGACTGTTTATATTTATTTGTGTGAGGCCCAAGTTGCTTCCATTTTCGTCAAATGATTGTACAGTAAATAATATGATCTTCATTAAAAAAGGTTATAGCGTACATACGTATGCGTTTTAGGCATTGAAATTGTGCCATTATTAAACTTGGTGCATTAAAGAAAGCCCCATTTTTTTATGGGTAGTGCCACAAAATGAAAAAGTAGGAGTAAAAAAATTAATAAATAAAGTTTTGAACATATTAATTTATTAACCACTTTAAAACAAAAACTCAATTGAGGTGCAGATTAATTACAAGTTGTATTATCACATTATTCCCATGGGATTTTCTGGTACAGCTTCATGATAAAATATATATATATATATATATATATTTCATCTTTCATTTATTTATTTATTTATTTCAATTGTGGTGCGGTACCGTTGAATAGCTTGTGGTAGGAAAAGGTCTCTCTCCATCTCTCCCTCTCTCTCTCTCTCGGTATGGCTACACTTTCAGCAACAGATACTCTGAATTATTCTCTCTTAGTTTTGAAGCATCCCACTCTAGCTTCCAGCTGCTAAGATACATGAGATTGGTTACAACTCTCCCATTACAAAACTCGATTGAATACTTTACCCTGTGTGCATGTGTATATATATATATGTAAGAGAGTGCTCCAATTTCTTTCAATTATTGAAAATTTTTACTGTCATTCAGAATTCTAGTACCACTGAATGATGATGATGCTTTATTATTGGAATTTGCTTTTGTACTTAAAAAAGTGTCCATTTTGGTTCTGCTTTGGTACGTTCTCATGATTAATTTATCGTCTCTTAACGAATTATATACTGTATACTCTTGATCACTTGGATTGATCAGGGAAGACATATAAAAGAAGGTTGTTGCAAAGAAGCAAAGTTAAAGATGCTGAGAAGCCATTTCACCTACCCATCCAATTAGAGAAAAGCCCGAAATGCAAGTTCCACCCCTTGAAATTTGTCCTACCTCTCATTATGTTTGGCACTTTCCTCACCATTCTCTATTCACCTGCTATTTTTCGCCACCACCATCCTGTTTCGCGGTTAAGTGTTCTCCCTGTTCCTCAGTCCTCTTACCGGTGACATTTTAACATTATGTTTTTAATATTAAAATTCTATCAAAATGTCATTATAATCTTTAGTGTGATGCTATATAAATAGAAGTTTATTTTAGAATTTTACATTAGAATGATGTGGCATGATTGTAGACTTACTGGTCATTTTATAATTAAGAAACAATCATCACAATGCAGCCTTATTATAATAATATCACTGTTACATTATTCTTATCACATTTTCCAATTTTATCACATTTTCTAAACCAAAATCAAACCAAACCAAACTAAACATTTTCCCACTAGATGGGGTCGGCTGTATGGATTTGTCGACGCCAATTTGATCTGTTTAGGGCCATGTCCTCCGATAGATCTAGGCAGGTCAGGTCATGTTTAATAATTTCTTTCCAACTTCTCTTGGGTCTTCCTCTACCTCTCCTACTCTTAACAATCTCCATACTTTCACACCTTCTAACAGGTGCCTCTGCTGGACGCCTTCTAATATAGACAAACCATCTTAATCGATTTTCTCTCATTTTATCCTCAATTGGTGCTATTCCTACTTTGCCTCTAATCTCCTCGTTCCTAATCCTATCTTTCCTTGTAATCCCGCACATCCACCTTAGCATTCTCATCTCTGTAACTGCCATCTTTTAATCATGATTATGCTTTACTGCCCAACACTCTGATCCATATAGCAGCGCTGGTCTAACTGCCACCTTATAATACTTTCCTTTCACTTTGAGGGAGACTTTTCGGTCACATAAGACCCCCGAAGCACTCCTCCATTTGGTCCACCCAGCTTGAATCCTGTGATTTACATCAGTATCAATCCCTCCATCTTGTTGCACCATAGATCCAAAGTACTTAAATTTATCTTTCTCTACAATCTTTTGTGTGCCTAAACTTACTTCTATACTATTTGTTATCCTACTTTGACTAAACTTACATTCCATATATTCTATCTTGCATCAGATTAGTCTAAACCCTTTTGTCTCTAATGTTTCCCACCACAATTCTAGCTTAGTATTCACTCCTTCTCTCGTCTCATCTACTAAAATAATATCATCTACAGATAGCATACACCACGGCACCTCATCCTGAATATGTCTTGTAATCTCATCCATAACTAAAGCAAACAAGTACGGGCTTAACGCTGAGCCTTGATGTAAACCAATCATGATAGGAAACTCGTTAGTCTCTCCACCAGTCGTCCATATAGATGTCATGGCTCTATCATACATGTCCTTTATCACCTCAATATATGCGACACACGCTCCTTTCTTTTCCAATACTCTCCACAGAATCTCCCTAGGAACCCGGTCATATGCCTTCTCTAAATCGATGAACACCATATGTAAATCTTTTTTACCTTCTCTATACTGTTCCATTAACCTCCTCAAGAGAAAGATAGCCTCTATGGTTGATCTTCCAGGTATGAAACCAAATTGATTCTCTGAAACGTTTGTTGTCCTTCTTAGTCTTCTCTCAATAACTCTCTCCCATAATTTCATCATATAACTCTTCAATTTAATCTCGCAGTAGTTTGCACAGTTCTGAATATCTCCTTTGTTCTTATATATGGGTATAAGGATACTTTTCCTCCATGCATCAAGTATATGTTTAAGAGTTTGTATCATTTAAAAATAAGGAAAAATGTTATTTTACCAAAAATATACATATATATGCACACACTAGAAAGTCCTATTAGAATTAGTGTACTTCAATGGGCACATTATTTTTAACAAGGTGTTTGGCACCACAGAAAAAGTGAAATTTTACACTGCAATTAATGCAACATGTGTCTTGTTAATTTTTGGTTGGTTCGATTGGTAAAATTTTATAAAAGTTAGAAAAAGTTAAAGAAAATTGGTTTAAGTTAGACAAATTTAGTAAAAAGTTGGAAAAAATTAGAAATATATTTGGTGGAGTATGTTGAAAGAGTTGAAAATTTTGATAAAAAATAATCAGCCAAACATCCCCTCTACATGATAGATTCACAAGCATTCCGTATTATTTTGATATCATTTTCCTATTTATTAATGGACAGCTTATGTAATTCAGGTCAAGTTTTGTGGACAGGTGGATATGGGGGGGGGGGGGGGTGGAAACAAATCCTCGATACGCATTGAATTTAGACATGGATTGGAATGACATCATAGAGGTGATCAAGCCAATATTTGCAGAGAATGAAATCAAGGTAGTTGGTTTTTTGAACTTCAACAAGAGCGAAACCAATCACTGGAAACAGAAGGTGGTTACTTTGGATGACCGCATCGAGATGCACCTCGAGTACGCTCAGCCAAACGTGACTTGGAATTCGCTTTACCCAGAATGGATCAACGAAGAATGAGAGGGAGAAGTCCCCGTCTACCCTTCGCTTCCGAAGATCGAAGTGTCCAGAAAACGGCTTGATCTGGTGGCGGTGAAACTTCCTTGTCGATGCCACGAGGGGAACTAGTCGAAGGACGTCGTGCGCCTCCACTTGCAGCTCTCAGCTGCTCAGATCGCGGCGGCGTCTGCGAAAGGGTTTCATCAGCTGCATTTGCTTTTGGTTACTGACTGCTTTCCCATACCGAATTTGTTCACTTGCAAGCAACACGTTGCACGTCGAGTGAATGTTTGTGGAATGAGCTCCCTTGGAGCCTAGTCTTGCCTCTGCCTATTGTGGTAGAAGAGTTCTACAGATAGTTAATGTGGGAAAAATTCGAGGATTTCCTAGCCTCCACAAATGAGAAAGAATTTCTTAAGAAAACTTCTTCATTCCCTTTATTGAATAACTTTTCAGTTTTTATAGTTACATTACAACTGAACTATAATTAACCAGGTAATTATGGTTAATTCCTAACTAAAATCAGCAACTAAGTAACAGAATTAACTATGAGTTGTTACAATTAACCCCATGATGATAGCTATTTATCTAAACAGGTGGTTCAATTGGTTACAAGGCCACTCTTTCAACCCAATTACGTAAATGGACCCTTCCTTTATGCCCCATGGATCTTTATTTGGCCCAATAGTTCTTAACCTCGGGTCTTTACCTGGTTCCTTTGTTCAATGCCCACTTCATAAATTCTGATTGACCCTTTACTGATTTTTTCCCAGTTGAGAGTACAGTTCATTTATCGCCTACCAACCCTCATTATCTCCAGCTACCATCTTGACCGTTGGTCCCAAGGTAATTAGACAGCTGAGATTGAGACTGCCTTAACCAATTTAGACCATCCATGACAAAACCTTAACAGCTGATTTGAGTGTTAGGGATGCTTTGAAGGCTCTCATTAGTCAATTCATTTGCATGTGTAATTTTATTCTTTCTGAGCTCCATCCTCTGTACATTTGCTATTTCTCCTATAATGGAATCATGGCACTCTTTCATAACCGTTGTAGATTTGGTTTTTTTGGTCTAATTACAACTACCCACCGCCCCAAAAAGGACCTTGTCCTCAAGGTGAAAGTCTGGGTACTGTGATCGGAAATGGTGGAGGTGTTCCCATGTCGCATTGGTTTTCCCTTAGCTTTGCTATTATACTAGAATCTCCATGAAGGATTGGTTCCCTCGATGGTGAGTCGGAGACCCCAAAACAACAACTGGAACTGGTAACATCTCCCCATTTTGATTTGTTGATGGTAGAATAGGTATGGCCTCCTCTGTAGTTCCAATCTTGCCTTTAAGCTATGAAATGTGAAATACGGGGTGGATCTGTGATGCCTCTGGTAACTTCAATTTATAAGCTACTTCTCCGATTTTTTGTATGATCTGAAAGGGCCCAAAATATTTCGGAGAGAGTTTCATGTTACTATGACGCTAGACAGTTCTTTGTCTGAATGGTTGTAGGCGAACATATACCCACTCTCTGACTGAAAATGTTCTGTTGGTCATCTTTTTTATCTGCTTGCTATTTCATGTATTATTGTGCCATGTTGAGATGCCATTTTAATAACTGAAATATTCTCTGGTGTGACAGTAACAAATCATTAACTATTGCTATCTCTGATAGCCCCTCTATATATTGTATGAGTCTTGGCAGTTTAACCTCATAAAGAGCCTCATATGGTGTCATCTGTATTGCCATGTGAAAGCTGGTGTTGAACTAATGTTCTGCAAGATAAATCCACGGTGACCACAACTTAGGACAATCTGAAACAAAGCACTGCAAATAAGTTTCCAAACATTTGTTAGTAACTTATGTTTAAACATCTGTTTGGGGGTGGAAACTTATACTAAAATGTAATGAAGAGCCCACTAATTTGAATAAATCCTTCCAGAGCACACTAGTGAAAATAGCATTCCTGTCAGACACAATTGTAACTAGAAGACCATGTAAATTAAAAATATTTTGCATGAAGATTAAGGCTAATTGTGGGGCAGTGTAAGGGTGGGTAAGAGGAATGAAGTGAGCCAACTTTGTAAGCTGATCAACAATAACCCAAATTACTAAGAATCTATTGGAGTTTGGTAACCTTCAATAAAGTCTATGGAAAATTCTGTCATTGTACGTTTGGGTATAGATAGTGGTTATAACAAGCCTACTGAGGGTGTGTTGCTATTCTTGCATTTTTGACATATTGAGCATTGCCTGACCCATTGTTTGATATCCCTTTTCATATGAGGCCAGTTGAAATCCTGCTAAGCTCTCTTCTGTGTCTTCTATACACCACCATGGCCTGCCACTGGATCATCATGAACAAACTTGAGTAATTGTTGCCTTAAAGCTTGCTTCTCTAGAATGTAAATTTTGTTTTTGTAGAATAAAACCCCTTAATGAATTGAGTATCTCTATGCAACTAAGACTTCTTGCTACATTAGTTTGAATATACTTTGAATCTTCGGGTCAACCCCATAGGCTAGTTTTACTTCTTCAAACAAATGAGAAATTGGACCTACAATGGATATAAGACAACAAATAGGGTGAGATATAGAATCTATATTTTCATGTTGTCTAGATAAAGCATTTGCCACCTTGTTGTCAACCCCCTGTTTATATTCGATAGTGAAGTTATATCCCAACAATTTAGGGATTCATTTTTGTTGAGTAGTGTTTCTAATTCTTTGTTCTAGTAGGAATTTCAAGTTGTGGTGGTCTATTTTTATGATGAACACCTGGCCAATCAAATACGGCCTCCATTTTTTTACTCCTTGAATTAGGGCAAATAATTCCTTTTCATAGGTAGACAGCAACAATGTCCTTCTTTTCAAAGCTTGACTAAAGAAGGCAATAGGTCTTCTTTCCTGCATTAAGATAGCCCCTACCCTTGAACCTGAAGCATCACATTTAATAGTAAAGGTTTCAGAAAAATTAGGTAAGGTTAAGACTAGTGGATTAGAAACAACATGCTTTAGTTCTTGAAATGCCTTCTTAGCTGCCAATGACCAATGAAATGCATTCTTTTTTCAAAAGTTCTGTTAGCGAGCTATCCTTCCATAACCTTGAATGAACCTCCTATAGTACCCAGTCAAGCCTAGCAATCCCCTTAGCGACTTCAAATTCCTCAGAACTAGCCAAGTAACCATAGCATCAATCTTTTGAGGATCAACCCTTACAACCTGGGCTAAATTTAAATGACCCAAGTAGTCTATCTCCACATAACCAAACCTGCACTTGGATACTTTGGCAAACAATTAGTGCTACCGGAGAAGCTGAAATGTCAACTCCAAGTGTTTAAGATGTTCTTCTATAGTTTTGTTGTATACTAATATGTCACCAAAACATATTACAGTGTTTAACATGCTCTGATACCAATTGGAATAAGCTCCCTTGGAGCCTATTCTTGCCTCTACCTATTATGCTAGAAGAGTTCTACAGATGGTTAATGTGGGAAAAATTCGAGGATTTCCCAACCTCCACAAACAAGAAAGAATTTCTCAAGAAAACTTCTTCATTCCCTTTGTTAAATTACTGTTCAGTTTTTATAGCTATATTACAACTAAACTAGAATTAACCAGGTTATTATGGTTAATTCCTAACTAAAATCAGCAACTAAATAACAGAATCAACTATGAGTTGTTACAACTAACCCCATGATGATAGCTATTTATCTAAACGGGTGGGCTAATTGGTTATAAGGCCACTCTCTCAACCCAATTACCTAAATAGACCTTTCTTTTATGCCCCATGGATCTTCACTTGGTCCAATGGTTCTTAACCTCGGGTCTTTACCCAGTTCCTTTGTACAATGCCCACTTCATATATTATGGTTGACCCTTTACTGATTTCTTCCCAGCAGAGAGTACAGTTCATTTATTGCCTACCAACCCCCATTATCTCTAGCTGCCATCTTGACCGTTGGTCCCTAGGTAATTAGACAGTTGGGATTGAGACTGCCTCAACCAATCTGGACCGTCCATGACAAAACCTCAACAACTGATCTGAGTGTTAGTGATGCTTTGAAGGCTCTCATCAATCAATTCATTTGCATGTGTAATTTTATTCTTCTCGAGCTCCATCCTCTGTACATTTGCTGTTTCCCCTGTAATGGATTCATGGCACTCCTTCATAACCGTTGTAGATTTGGTATTTTTGGTCTCATTACAATTTGGTTGTACAAACCCCATTTGAATGTGCTGAGGGAGAAAATCGAACTCCTTGTTGGATCCTGTGAACTCGCGCTTCCACTCAAAACTCAAGGTTAGTTTTTTTTCAAATTTTCATCCAATTTTATACTTAAAGACAATAATTTTATGTTTAGATTACGAATTTGTAAGCCAAATGAAAGTAAAAAGGAAATTGAAATTATTAATTTGTCATACTTTTTGCTAAATTAAGTAAAATCATTTTTTTTTCTAAATAATTACTTTTTTACCTTCTATACTAAAAATGAAAATCACTTACACTCTTCAGCCTTAAAAGCTTACTTTTGTACTCATATTTTGGACTAAAATAGTATCATAAAAAATGTTAAATTTTCAAGTGAAAAGATAAAAATACTCAATAAAAATTAAATAGAATCAACGGCATAAATGTAGATAATTTAAACTATAGGGAATATAAATGAAATTTTTTAAATTATTAAGAGATAAAACTATTTTCTTTGAGAATTTTTTAACGTTTTTACTTTAATTCAAAGTAAAAGTCGTATAAAGATGATTTTTAAAGTTCAAGGAGTGTAAGTGATTTTCACCTTAAATGTAGGGATAAAAAGTAAAGGTAAAGTACAAAACTATAATATAATTTACCTTCGGTGTCACTTTTGTTCCTCACATTTTAATTATAACAGTAAAATCTCTATATTTTCGGTCAAGTAGCAATTCAGTCCTTTGACTAGCTTGCCGTTACACACAACCGTTAGAGTGAAGGTAAAAAGATAATTTCGTCAAGTAAAGTACACAAATTATTCCTACAATTTACTCTCGGTATTATTTTAGCCCCTCATGCATTAATTATAACAGTTAAATCCTTATATATTTTGGTGTATATTTGAAATATATTTTATTAAATTATATAAGATATTTTAAATAAATAATATAATATAATTAATAATATAATAAAATTAATATTTAATTTAGTTTAATTAATATGAATTATATTTTATTAAATTCAATTAATTTTTTTAAAAATTAATTAAATTAAATGTTTTATTAAAACAAAAATTAATTTATGTTAAAAGATGCATTTCGAAATATAATTTCAGTTTTTATTTCTGGAAAAAATAATAATAATAAAAAATAAAAACCGAAAAATATAAAGAGTTAAACACAAATAGAAAAATAACAACATTATTGAATAGTCTTAGAATTGCTAATTTTTAGATTTTCTACTTCTGTAATTTTTCTATATATGCACTGTATGTATACATATAATTTTGTGTATATATTCAATTCGAGAGGAGGCATTTATCTGTCTGACTCTTTTGATTTTATTTTATTAATTACAACAACTATTAGTCAACCATGAATCATCCTTAAATAGTTTTCTAAAAAATAATTGAAGAATTTAATAAAATATATTTCATATTAATTAAAATAAATTAATTATTAATTTAATTATATTATTTATTAAAAATAATTTAATAAAATATATTTAAATATATACTGAAGTATAGGGAATTTGACTATTATAGTTGAAACGTGAGAGATTAATGTGACACTAAGGTCATGTTTAGTAAGGGGTGAAAATTTTGGGAGTAAAAGGATAGGGTGGGCCTATTTCTACTCCATAAATAGATTTTTGTACTCTATTTTACTTTTTCATTAAATAAAATTACATAATTACCCTCATTTTTCTAATAAGATATGTTATATAATTTTAATACTATAAATACCCTTCTATAAAAATGAAGGTAATTGTATAATTTTATTTAATAAAACGGTAAATTAGAGTGTAAGAATTCATTTATAGAGTACAAATAGGACCAACCAAAGATTATAGTGGTAATTGTTACTTTGATAATAGTTACTGAGATAGCAAGTTCATGATATTTATATTTGAAACGAGAGAGTAAATATTAACCGATAATAATTGTATTATGTTTAGAATGCTAAAAGATTTGAAAGCTAAAAGTTAATTATTTTTGAAATGATGGTAAATTTATCAAGGGGAAAAAGTTAATATTTAATTTTCATGAACTATTATAATAAAATAAATCATCATAATAATTTTTATTTTAATAATAATTAATTTTAGTAAAATATATATTATTAAAATATATATTTTTAAATAAAAATATTAGATATAAAAATAATTTATCATAAATTAATATTTTAATATAATTAATTTTAAAATTGAATTATTATTTTGAAAATTTTTTTTATATATTTATAAAATAATTTAACAAAAACTAAATTTTTATTTAAATAAATTATTAATTTTAATAACATATATTAATATAATACATAATCCAGTAAATTATTATTTTTGAGATAAAATTTTTGTTTAACAAAACATTTAATAGATAATTATTATTCATTAAAAATTGTTTTAATTTGTGAAAATAAACAATTTAGTCATAAATTAATATTTTAATAGTATTTATTAAATAAAATAAAATAAATCATTTTAATAACAAATTATTATTTATTGAATGTTATTTTGATAAAATAGTTGAATAGTTAATTAATTTTAGTTTGATTAAATAAATTATTTTACAATATTTATTAAAATTTTTTATAGCAGAACATTATTTAGGATTTTATAAGGGTCTAAAGAAATGTTTTAAGAGGTAATAAAAAAAAGAGTTAATTTTCTCATTACTTCTCATTATCCACCCCACCCTAATTTTCTCATTACTTCTCATTATCCACCCCTATCTTTAGGTAACAATTTGTCCTCATATGTGAATAATCCTTACATTCAAGGTAATTTTGATTTCCTTATCCAAACTAATGTAATGAAATGAAAAAATTATCTTAGTAAAATTTACCCTCTATTATTCTCAAAACAAACATGTCTTATGAGTTAATTGTAGAAGAAATTATCTTTTTACCCTCAGTATGATAGTTGTATGTAACAGCCAGCTAATAGAGGAACTGAATTGTTGTTTAACCAAAAATGTCGAGATTTGATTGTTACAATTAAAACGTGAGTAATTAAAGTGACACCAACGGTAAACTTTAGGGGCAATTTTGGTACTTAAACCAAAAATTAACTATTTCTTTTTTTTTTTAACAAATATCTATTCATTTCTTTTTACTTATATCAACTAAAAAAATGAAATATTTTAGTTTTATTTTATTTTTCATCATTTTTCTTTTTTCCTTTCCAAAATTAATGTTCCAAATGTAGCACAACGATATGTACACATGAAATATCGATAAAAAAATAAGAGTGATTGAAAATTGCAAGAAATAAAAATGAAGTGAAAAATGTCGGATTTTTTGTATTTTTTTAGTTTTAGTTGGACAATGCATGAGAAGAAAACAAATATATATTTTTAATAATAATTTAATTTTTGCTTGGTTAAACGTTAAAAAAACAAAAAAATTAACATGAAAACTAGTAATTGTATATCCACTCAATTTTCTTTTCTTCACAAATTCATACTTCAGCATTAGTATGACTAAACTTGTAAGCGTGCATATTTAAGGTATCCATATTTATTTAAGTTGCATGTATGCTCAAGTTTGTAAGCGTGCAATTTCAATCATCCATTTAGTAAGGTTGATGCTGAGATTCTCACAAATGGAGGATCAAGAGGACACAATTGCAACTGCGTGACTATGGAGGTGTTTAGTTGACAAAAAGTTAGTAAAAAAAATAATAAAAATAAAAAAATGTAACATAAAAATGATATGTGAAAAAATTTGATTTAAAAAAAATGTAAAAATATTAATTAAAATTGATAAATTTTGATAGATTTTAGTGTCCCAAATGGCACCTACCTATATAAAGCAGAGCAGTTCGTTCTTAGATGCCATAATCGTATTACACTTTGCTTTTACTCGTCAGAAAATTCTACAAATATACATTGAATGCAATCTCTTGAAAAACAGCACAAATTTACTCAGCAAAAGAACACCGAGAGGCGTACGCAACAACCCTGAATTCAGCTCACGTCCACGTTTGCGGAGCCATAGTTGCAGCCCAAAGCATCCGGATGGCAGGATCCACCCGAGACCTCGTGATACTCGTCGACGAAACAATCAGCGAGTACCATAGGAGCGGGCTCGAGGCCACTGGGTGGAAAATCAGAACAATCCAGAGGATAAGAAATCCAAAGGCAGAGAAGGACGCTTACAACGAATGGAACTACAGCAAGTTCCGATTGTGGCAGCTAACGGATTACGAAAAAATCATCTTTATCGACGCGGATTTGCTTGTATTTCGGAACATTGACTTCTTGCTCAGCGTGCCGGAAATTTCTGCAACTGGAAACAACGGAACGCTCTTTAATTCCGGCGTGATTGGTGATAAAGCATTCTTGGTTTTTATAGCATAGGGTTGAGAAAAATACCTCGAATGGAAGGATGAATTCTTTAAATTTTCTTCTGATGCACAGCGGAAGTACCTTCTTTCAGCGATTCAGCCTTCCAAACTATTCTCAAATTATCTCTCTAGATGGATGTATGTGGGCACAATTTTCAGATCATCTAGGCTAATTGATATATAAAAGATATTTATAAAGAGTGAGATACAGAGTTTGTATCAGAGAAGATCTCTAACTCTAGAGATTATATCTTATCTACTCTCACACATATCTTATCTATATATATCATCTTAATATATATTTAGAAGATATGGTATCTTGAGAAAATCTCCCAACCATATCATCTTATCTAAATATATATATACTAATTATTTATAATTTATTTCATAAATAAATTATAAATAATTAGCCAATTGGACTTGGCCCATCAAAATAAAATTGAGCTAGCTTGGGGACTGAAGGCCCATGGATTCCTAGCTCCAACTTAAAAGATATTTGGGCCTTGTCATCTCATGACAACCCATTATCTTTTAAATTAACCCAGGGCTATTCCACTAAAAGCCCTGAGCTGCACTCTAGTAGTCCATGTTGAAATTCATTTAATTAAAACAACTTTTAATAAAATGAATTTTGGTCTTAGACCAATAATATCCACTTAATTAACCCTCCATTATAAGCTCATAATTAAGTTAGGCTAAATGTCGAGCCCCTTAATTACATATTTAACCCTAAGTCACTATTCATCTATATTTTGATCATTCTCAATATTTTCATATTTGTAAACAATTTACAAATAAATATTGTTATTCAATAAACAATTTATTGAATAAACTGCGGCCACAGATTTAATGATCAAAAAGATAAATAGCTTAGGTGAGCGTATCAGAATGGATTCCATCTTGTAAGTATATGTTCCCACGATTCATAATATTAAATCTCCAAGTTATCGAGATTTTGACCATTAATAAGATCTCACTCCGTGATAACTCAAACAGACTTAATCTATGAATGTGAGTCCATTACAAACTTAGGATTAAGGTTTATTAAGTTTATTAAAACTTATGTAAATTATGATTAAAGACATTTATTAACCAAATCATAATTTACAATAGTCCATTCAATATGTATATCTCATATACATACTAACTTTCCTACTCAAAGTCACCACTTTAGTGATCAAGATAAATCACCCAATTAATAAGTAGAAAAGTTACAGCTTTAACATAATGAAATGCTCATTTCAATAATAGCTGTGAATTTACTTTTATTTATAAAACTTGTGATTTAAATCTTTCTGTATTGGCATCTTATGCCCAATACTTAAATCACATACTTTTATAAATAAGAGACAATAGTGTATGCTTAAATAAATAAATGTTTTATTTTAACCAGAAAAATAAATTAAATAAAATGTCATTACAAAAACATGCTTTCAAGGGCACCAAAGAAATATAACTCTAACAATCTCCCACTTGCCCTAAAGCATGTCAAGCATATGACGAACACCCATATCATAAATATGATAATCAAAGCTCTTTAACTGCTAGGGTCTTTGTGAATGGATCCGCTAGATTCTCTGCGGAAGCAATCTTGGATACAATCACTTCACCCTTCTGAAAGTCAAAATCTGTTTGCCAAATGGGTACTAGATTTTCACTAGAATACACAAGCATTTAATATCTTGTTCTCCAAAGATACTTAAGTATATGCTTTACTGTAACCCAATGTTCTGGCCCTGGATTAAATTGGTATCTATTGACCATTCCTACTGCATAGCAAATATCTGGTCTAGTGCATAGCATACCTTTGTGCCAACTATTTGCATCCACATCATTCATTGCTTCATCATAACTAGTGGGATCTGATTCATGTTCATCAGAGACTGCCTGATAAGACTCTCCAATTAACATGTATCTAGATGGACGTCTAATTGTCCTCCCACTATGACGGAGCATTGGTGATTGATGTTCTGCAACTAGCTCAGGTTAATTAACAGACTCTGGATTAGGAATTGATTCATTAATCAGACTGGGAATAGCAATAGTATTGTTAGATAATTCTTCGAGAACTATCTTACTCCTAGGTTTGAAATCTATCATATAGTCATCCTCAAGAAAAGTAACATTTGTGTTAACAAACACTTTCTTTTCTTTAAGACTATAAAAGTGACTTCCTCTCGTTCCTTTAGGATATCCTATAAACAGGCAAACTTCAGTCTTAGGTTCCATTTTATCCGCCTTTCCCTTCAGCACATGTGCTGGAGAACCCTATATGTGTATATGGCGTAAACTAGGTTTATTACCATTCCACAATTGTAAGGGTATACTGGGAATAGACTTAGATAGAACCAACTTTAGAAGATACATGTCTGTTTCTAAGGCATAACCCTATAATGAGATAGACAGAGTTGAATAATTCATCATTAACCTCACCATATCAAGCAGAGTTCTGTTTCTCCTTTCTACTACACCATTTTGCTGGGGAGTTCCTGGTGTGGCTAATTGAGAACTATCCCTTTATCTGATAAGTAGTCCCTAAACTCATTGAGGAGGTACTCGCCACTTCAATTAGATCGAAGTGTCTTTATGTGTTTCTCTAATTGCTTTTCCGCTTCCGCCTGAAAGACTCTGAATTTTTTAAAAGCTTCAGACTTACGGTGCATTAGGTACACATAACCATACCTTGAATAATCATCAACAAAAGTGATGAAATATTCAAAACCCCCTCTTGCTTGAGTGTTCATGGGTCCACATACATCAGAATACACTAATTCCAACGGTTCTGTGACTCTGTTACCTTTAGCATTAAAAGGTCTTTTGGTCATTTTGCCTTATAGATAGGATTCGCACACCGGTAGCGGTTCAACAACCAGTGAATCCAAAGGTCCACTTATAACCAGTCTTTGGATCCTATCTAGATTTACATGACCTAAACGCAAGTGCCACAGATACGTTTTATTAGTTTGGGATACCTTGATCCTTTTATGGTGATTAGCTTCGTTATTCAATTCTGTGTCATGCAGTGAATTTATTTTATGATGCAAACAGCATAAAAATGTCAACCATTGTACTAGAACAAATAAACGTTTTATTCTTTTTGATTACCACGGTAGTATCAACAATAACTGAATATCCACAATTACTTAAGCTACTAACCGAAATCAAATTATGTCTAAGTTCAAGTACAAATAAACAATTTTCTAAAACTAAAGATCTGAATGCATCAAAAAATAAAGTAACGACTCCCACTGCCCTGGCTGCAACCAATGCACCAGTTCCCAACCTAAGATTAACTTCTCCATCATTTAAAACCCTGGTTTCCTGGAACCCTTGCAATGAATTGCAAACATGATTAGTGGCTTAAGAATCTACTATCCAGGAATCCGTAGAATCAACCACTAAACAAGTTTCAATGATGAGAATGTTCAAATTCCTTTTCCAGTCCGTATAATTAGGTCTAGTTAATTTATTTTGACTGAAAAGAGCAGCTAGTGGGCTGAAAGACATTTTCTGAATAAAACAAATAAATTTAAATAAGCATACATTCTTAAAACATAAAACTTTTACATAATAAAATGCATAAAAAATATATATGCATAAGTAGAACTCTATAACTACTTTATCATGCATCGGTAATCTAATTCCGTTTTAAATATGCCTCCGTAGGGTGGTCATATTTGCCACTAATTAGACAAGTCCACTTACTTATTTATTATTATTTTAATTAGATATCTCATATCTAAATAATAATAAATTACCGATATTTTAAGCCTCTTAGAATTAATTTAATAAGAACTCCGTAGGGAGGATATTAAATATTCTAAGTTGAGTGTATAACCACTGTTTCAATTTCTCACATTTCCCAAATAAAAAAGCTACCGTAGGACAGTCAGTTCTATTTAGTAATATTCAAAATTTTATCCTTTAAGGAAATCCTATCCAGTAACCAATACCGATTAATATCCTCCGTAGGGAGCTCACAAGATTTGAGACAAGATATTAATCTATCTTACTATAGGATTAACAGTGGAGGCTGTGGGTTTTATGTCTAAAACCCTCTCCCACTCAATTTTTATAACTTAGAATTTTTAATGAAATCCTATCCAGTAACCAATACCGATTAATATCCTCCGTAGGGAGCTCACAAGATTTGAGACAAGATATTAATCTATCTTACTATAGGATTAACGGTGGAGGCTATGGGTTTTATGTCAAAAACCCTCTCCCACTCAATCGTTATAACTTTGAGTTTTTAATTTTGTTAATTTAATATTTTAAGAAAAATATTAATTGACATTCTAACCATTAATATCTAATTTTATAAAATAAAATAATTAATTGGTTATGTCAATATAAAATTAACAAAATTAAATAAATAATATTAACCTTATTCTAATCTCATTAGAATATAAATATCATAAAAATTAAACAAAAGATATTATCTATATCCTAATCACATTAGAATATAAATATTATCTAAAACAAATAAATGACATTAACTTTATTCTAATCACATTAGCATATTAATATCATAAAACATTAATTATGCATGAACATGTGATGTGACATCCCTAACATCTATATGACATGTTATCAAACAAACATTCATAATAGATAACTAAAAATAAATAAATAACCCTTAATTCACAATTTTTCTAAAATTACATTGACCAAAAAAACTTAATCTAGTCTTTCTGTAGTCAATGTCCATCTTTAAACTGCTTCCTCTTGCTTCCAATTGCTTCCCTTGGCCTTTGGAATTTAAATTGAATTTGGGTTGAGGTGGGTTGAGGATATTTTTGTCATTTCTCAAAATTTATAAACTAACTTTTATAAATAAAAACTTTTGGGCTGAAAATTAATTTTTTAAAATTTGCCCAGCCACTTTAAGAAAAATTTAAAGTTAATAATTTGAGAAATTCTATTTCACCCTAGATTATTTTAAAACCTTTCGATCAAGCCCATCCAAACTCATTTTGGAAAAATTTCAGAACAACCCCAGGGTTTCCAAAAACTTTTCAAATACACCCTCTTCCCCAAAACCCAATCTCACGTGTTCTGAAATGCTCCAAAAGAATTGCCGCCAGCAATTTCTCGATCTATCCACTGTGAATCCGGTAACTTCAAAATCCGGTGACTGGCAATCGAAAAAAAAAATACCACCGCAACCCACCGCAAGCCTTCCGCGGTGCACCCATCGGGTCCCGCAATCCCCGCAAGCTTCCGCCGGCCATCGCGGGTTCCTGCAGTTGCAATCTGCAGCTCGCAATTCACCCGATTCGGGTTCCCACAGCCCGCTGATGGTTCCAGATCTGCCGCCCACCGCGGTGTGCTGCCGCTCCGCTTGCCACCCGCCTCCAGCGATATATATATATATATATACTGCTGTGCGGGCCGCGGGTAGGCTGCCCATGGTGCATCCCGCTGCTGTCGCCGGCGATTTCTGCGGCTGTGGCGACGCCGCTGCTGCCAGGCGCAGCTCCCGCCGCTGTTACCGCGGATTTCTCCAGTAGCGGTGGGCTGTCCCGCACCAAACACTGCCTCGTGCAGTGCCTCCCGCGACTAGCAGATCAGGGGGCTGATCTATCCTGCGCTCCACTTTACGCTGTGGGTTGTTGGCTGCCAGATCAACGGCTTCACAGCACTTGCCGAGATGTCCCACTGCGGATGCTTCTTGATCTTCTTTTTCTGTTATTTTATTCGTACCGTTTCATCTCCAAGGAACCACCGAATCTCAGCAAATACAGATCCAAATAAAAAAAATTTACAGACTCTAAAATTAGACAATTACAGATATTTACAAATCTGAAAAATAAAATCAGGAGGGAAAACATGGTTCCAAAAATTAACCATCCCTCCTGTTACATCCTTGAAAATAAATAAAGATCTACTGTGAATTAAGGGTTTCTTCCATCCACACAAGAGAGAAAATTAAGATTGATACCACATCTATGCATAATTAAAATTATGTTATAAATTCAACAAAAGTTCTGATACCAATTGTTGGTTTTTATAGCATAGGGTTGGGAAAAATACCTCGAATGGAAGGATAAACTCTTTAAATTTTCTTCTGATGCACAGCGGAAGTACCTTCTTTCAGCGATTCAGCCGTCCAAACTATTCTCAAATTATCTCTCTAGATGGATGTGTGTGGGCACAATTTTCAGATCATCTAGGCTAATTGATATATAAAAGATATTTATAAAGAGTGAGATACAGAGTTTGTATCAGAGAAGATCTCTAACTCTAGAGATTATCTCTTATCCACTCTCACACATATCTTATCTATATATATCATCTTAATATATATTTAGAAGATATGGTATCTTGAGAAAATCTCCCAACCATATCATCTTATCTAAATATATATATACTAATTATTTATAATTTATTTCATAAATAAATTATAAATAATTAGCCAATTGGACTTGGCCCATCAAAATAAAATTGAGCTAGCTTGGGGACTGAAGGCCCATGGATTCCTAACTCCAACTTAAAAGATATTTGGGCCTTGTCATCTCATGACAACCCATTATCTTTTAAATTAACCCAGGGCTATTCCACTAAAAGCCTTGAGCTGCACTCTAGTAGTCCATGTTGAAATTCATTTAATTAAAACAGCTTTTAATAAAATGAATTTTGGTCTTAGACCAATAATATCCACTTAATTAACCCTCCATTATAAGCTCGTAATTAAGTTAGGCTAAATGTCGAGCCCCTTAATTACATATTTAACCCTAAGTCACTATTCATCTATATTTTGATCATTCTCAATATTTTCATATTTGTAAACAATTTACAAATAAATATTGTTATTCAATAAACAATTTATTGAATAAACTGCGGCCACAGATTTAATGATCAAAAAGATAAATAGCTTAGGTGAGCGTATCAGAATGGATTCCATCTTGTAAGTATATGTTCCCACGATTCATAATATTAAATCTCCAAGTTATCGAGATTTTGACCATTAATAAGATCTCACTCCGTGATAACTCAAATAGACTTAATCTATGAATGTGAGTCCATTACAAACTCAGGATTAAGGTTTATTAAGTTTATTAAAGCTTATGTAAATTATGATTAAAGACATTTATTAACCAAATCATAATTTACAACAGTCCATTCAATATGTATATCTCATATACATACTAACTTTCCTACTCAAAGTCACCACTTTAGTGATCAAGATAAATCACCCAATTAAGAAGTAGAAAAGTTACAGCTTTAACATAATGAAATGCCCATTTCAATAATAGCTGTGAATTTACTTTTATTTATAAAACTTGTGATTTAAATCTTTCTGTATTGGCATCTTATGCCTAATACTTAAATCACATACTTTTATAAATAAAGGACAATAGTGTATGCTTAAATAAATAAATGTTTTATTTTAACCAGAAAAATAAATTAAATAAAATGTCATTACAAAAATATGCTTTCAAGGGCACCAAAGAAATATAACTCTAACAGATAAAGCCGTCGAATTGTACGTTCCAGCTTTTGATGCATCACATCGACCAGTTTGAGTCCTACAATGGCGGAGACCAGGAGTACCTGAATGAAGTATTCACGTGGTGGCACCGTATTCCAAAACACATTAACTTTTTAAAGAATCTCTGGGTTGGAGACGATGAAGAAGTGAGACAAAAGAAGAGTATGCTTTTTGGGGCTGAACCTCCAATTTTGTATGTCCTGCACTCTTTGGGATTGAAGCCTTGGCTGTGCTTCCGGGACTACGATTGCAACTGGAACGTGGATATATTTCTGGTAAGAGTTGTGTCGTATTCAGAGTCGTGCTTTCTATTTGAGTAATGCTATAAAACTGAAAATTTTATAAAAAGAAAGGATATATAAATCAAACCAAATAAAATCAAACCAAGCATTTTCTCATTAAGTGAGGTCGGTTATATGAATTTGACGACACTAATCAAATAAAAAAGAAAGATATATAATTAACTAAAAATCACTTAAAACTTAGTAATTCTACTTTTATTCCCTTGTATCGTGAACCGTGTTAAAACTTTAAATGAAAGTACGAAAATGTTCATTAAAAATTAAATAGAATTAAAGGTATAAATATAAATAATATCAATTAAAGGGATATAAATATAATTTTTAGAGTTATTAAGAGTCAAAATAGTTATTTTTGACAAAGTATTTAATGTTTTCATTTTAATTCAAAGTATAAAAGAGATAAAGATAAATTTTTAAAATTCAAGAATGTATAAATGATTTTTACTTTAAATACAGAGATAAAAGACAATCATCCAAAAAAAAAAAAAAAATTAAAATGATGGAGCATTTAAGTGTGGGCTTATCATTAAGATGCTATTTATTCATTAAAATACCATCACTGCCACTATTTTGATATTATTTTTTAGTAATATTTTCTGATAGAATAACTTTTTTTTTGTGTTTATATCTAAATATCTCAAAATTTAATAAACATGTTAAATAAATAATTTATTTGTCTTATTCATATTCGAGTGATATATAATATTGTTGCTTGTAATTCTAGGAGTTTGTGAGTAATGTTGCTCATCGAAAATGGTGGAAAGTGCACGATTTGATGCCAAACTGTTAGATTTATTTTCCCTTGGTGCCATTGAAAGTATGTTTTTGGAATGACATTTTATTTAATTTATTTTTCAGGTTAAAATAAAACATTTATTTATTTAAGCATACACTATTATCCATTATTTATAAAGTATGTGATTTAAGTATTGGGTATAAGATGTCAATACAGAAAGATTTAAACTACAAGTTTTATAAATTAAAGTAAATTCACAACTATTAATGAAATAGGCATTTCATTATGTTAAAACTGTAACTTTTTTACTTCTTAATTAGGTGATTTATATTGATCACTAAAGTGGTGACTTTGAGTAGGAAAGTTAGTATGTATATGTGATGTACATATTAAAATGACTGATATAAATTATGATTTGATTAATAAATGTCATTAATCATAATTTACTTAAGTTTTAATAAACTTAATAAATCTCAATCTTGAGTTTGTAATGGACTCACATTTATGAATTAAATCTATTAGAGTTATCACAGAGTGAGATCTCATAAATGGTCAAAACTTCGATAACTTGGAGATTTAATTTCATTAATCGTCAGACATATACTTACAAGATGGAATCTATTTTGATATGCTCACCTAAGACATTTATCTTTTTGATCATTAAATATATGGCCGCAATTTATTCAATAAATCATTTATTGAATAACAATATTTATTTGTAAATTGTTTACAAATATGAAAATATTGAGAATGATCAAAATTAAGATAAATAGAGACTTAGGGTAAATATGTAATTAAAGGACTCGACATTTAACCTAACTTAATTACGAGTTTATAATGGAGGGTTAATTAAGTGAAAATTATTGATCTAAGACCAAAATTCATTTTATTAAAAGTTGTTTTAATTAAATGAATTTTAACATGTACTACTAGAGTGCAGCTCAGGACTTTTAGTGGAATAGTCCTGGGTTAATTTAAAAGATAATAGGTTGTCATGAGATGACAATGTCCAAATATCTTTTAAGTTGGAGTTAAGAATTCATGGGTCTTCAGTCCCCAAACTAGCTCAATTTTATCTTGATGGGTCAGGTCCAGTTGGCTAATTATTTATAATTTATTTATGAAATAAATTATAGGTAATTAATATATATTTAGATAAGATAATATAGTTGGGAGATTTTCTCAAGATACCATATCTTCTAAGTATATATTAGGATAATATATATAGATAAGATATATGAGAGAGTGGATAAGAGATAATCTTTAGAGTTAGAGATCTTCTCTGATACGAACATTGTATCTCTCTCTCTATAAATATCTTTTATATATTAATGAGCCATGTGATCTGAATAAGAGTGACCACACACATCCATCTAGAGAGAGAGAATTGAGAATAGTTTGGAAGGTCGAATCGCTTAAAGAAGGTGCTTCTGTTGTACATCAAGAAAATTTTAAAGAGTTCATCATTCCATTCGAGATATTTTTCTCAACCCTATGCTATAAAAACCATCAATTGGTATCAGAGTTTTTGTTGGATTTATAGCGTAGTTTTAATTATGCATAGATGTGGCATCAATTTTATTTTTCTCTTTTGTGTGGTTGAATAAAACCCTTAGGGTTCGATTAGATGGTGCTAAAATTTTAGGGGATAAGTTTTAGAGGGGTATAAGATAAGAGGGGGTATTATTTTTAAAGGGTTGGCCCACATTGATATAATGTTTATGGAGGGAGATAATTTTTGACTTGGTTTGGATGTTTTATAAATAAAAGGGGGGTCAAGGATGGAAAAAACCAATCAAATGACTCTTTTGTCCTTGTGGTATTCCAAACTTGGTTACTTATTAAATTAAATATTAAATTGTAAAACCCACTCTATTTAATTATTTTTGGACAATTTGAAGTTATATTATTTATTTCATTGAAAATTTAATTTTTCATAAATTTATTTAATTTTTTTTTAAATATGTATTTTTAAATGGTTGGTTATTATCTAATTTTTTTAATTATATTTATTTTGACTTGTTGGCTTATTTATTATTTTTTTATTAGCATTATATTTATTTTAACTAAGTTAATAATACCATTAACGAGGGTTAAAAAGGTCATAAATTTACCCACTTGAAGGGGGATAATTTTTGGCTAGTCTCAACCCAGTCCAAAAATTATCCCCCCGCGGGAGCTAAAAAGAAAATGCCGAGAAAATGAAGACCGGGGAAGAGGAGGGAAGAACTGGCTGCCAAATTATGGAAATGAGGTGATGCCCACGGATAAAAGTTTTGAGGAGGTATTTTACCTCATCCAAGCGAGCCCTTAACTTACAGTAGAGATTTATTTGTTTTTAAGGGTATAATAGGAAGAGTGGTTAATTCATGAAACCATATTTTCCCTTCTGATTTTATTTTTTCAGATCTGTAATTGTTTAATTTTTCGAGTCTGTAATTTATTTCGGGGATTGTATTTGATGTATGCGAGACCCGAGACAAGACTATGGCAGAAAGGCACATACACAGCAGCGGCGGAACCAGTACAATCTGGCAGTTTTAATTAATAAAATTTAATTTGGGCGCTGCAGGAGCCACTGTTTTGTGTGGCCAGCTACCCGCAGTGGAAGACTGCAAGTTACAGGCTTTGCACCACAAATCAGCCGAATAGTAGACCAAAAAAAAAAAAGGGAATTTTTTTGTTTTTGGCCGAAGCAAGAACCAGCGGGCAACCCGCGGCCTGAAGTGTTGAGTGCACAGCGCAAGGCTGGCCTCACACGGAAATCTGGCAGTGACTTAGATAAAAAAAAATGGGGAGAAAAACACTGCGCCTCTGATTTGGGAGCAGTTTATATATATATATGTATATATATCGTAAGAGGTGGGTGGCATGCGGGGTGGCAGCACGCGGCGGGGCGGCGACGCAGTGTTTGTCTGCGTGGAACCTGAAGCGTAGAAGCCGAGCCGCAGCCCACGGAAGCTGCGGGAACCCACAGCGACGGCAAACCCAATTTCTGCGACAAGCAGCAGCGGAAGTGGAGTATACCTCGGCATGCGTCACACGGCGGCAGTGGAGCCAGCCGCGGCGCTGTCGTAGTGGTATAGGATCCACTGCTCGCCGGAGATGTTTCTCAAAATGCAGATCTAGGCGGTGGCGTGATGGCAGTCGGTGACAAACCGAAAAAGCCATATCGCAGCAGTGGCGGCTACGCCAGCCGCTGAAGTCACGGTGTTTTTCGATTGCCTTGATAGCTAATAAACTGTGTGGGTGCCGATTTTGAGTTTCGGATTGAATCAAAGCCGCCATCACTTGAGCAATACACCAACACAGCCGCTAGAAATTTTGGTGGTTGCAGAAACGTGAGATTGGATTTTGGGGAAGAGGGTGTATTTGAAAAGTTTTTGGGATCCCTGGGGCTATTTTGAAAATTCTTTAAAAGTTTTTTTATGGGCTTAAAAGAAAGGTTTCAAAATTATCAGGGTAAAATTCAGATTTCTCAAATTTTAAACTTTAAATTTTTTTTTAAGTTGCTGGGAAAGATTTTAAAATTAACTTAAAGCCCACAAGTTTTAATATTTATAAAGTTAGTTTATAAATTTTGAGAAATGATAAAAATACCCTCGATCCAATTCAACTCAAAGTTCCAAAAGCCAAAAGGAATCAATAGGAAGCAATTGGAAGATGGAGAAAGCAACTGGAAGATGGACATTGCCCACAAGAAGACTAGATTAAGTTTTTTTGGTCAATATAATTTTTGAGGAAAACTGTGAATTAAGGGTTATTTAGTTATTTTTGGTTAATTTATCTATTATGAATGTTTGTTTGATAACATATCATATAGATTTTAGGGATGTCACATCACATGTTCATGTATAATTAATGTTTTATGATATTAATATTCTAATGTGATTAGAATAGAGTTAATGTCATTTATTTAATTTAGATAATATTTATATTCTAATGTGATTAGGATATAGTAAATATTATTTGTTTAATTTTTATGATATATATTCTAATGAGATTAGAATATGGTTAATATCACTTACTTATTTTGTTAATTTTATATTGACATAACTAATTAATTATTTTATTTTATAAAATTAGATATTAATGGTTAGAGTGTCAATTAATATTTTTTTTAAATATTAAATTAACAAAATTAAAAACTCTAAGCTATAAAAATTGAGTGGGAGAGGGTTTTAGACATAAAACCCACGGCCTTCACTGTTAATTTTATAATAAGATAGATTAATATCTTGTCTCAAATCTTGTGAGCTCCCTACGAAGGATATTAATCAGTATTGGTTGCTGGATAAGATTTCGTTAAAGGATAAAATTTTGAATATTACTAAATAGAATTGACTGCCCTGCGGTAGCTTTTCTAGTTGGGAAATATGAGAAATTGAAACAGTGGTTATACACTCAATTTAGAATATTTAATATCTTCCCTGTGGAGTTCTTATTAAATTAATTCTAAAAGGCTAAAAATATCGGTAATTTATTATTATTTAGATATGAGATATCTAATGAAAATAATAATAAATAAGTTAGTGGACTTGTCTAATTAGTGGCAAATGTGACCACCCTACGAAGGCATATTTAAAACAGAATTAGATTACCGGTGCATGATAAAGTAGTTATAGAGTTCTATTTATGCATATATATTTTGTTATGCATTTTATTATGTAAAAGTTTTTATGTTTTAAGAATGTATGCTTATTTAAATTTATTTGTTTTATTCAAAAAAATGTCTTTCAGCTCACTAGCTGCTCTTTTAAGTCAGAATAAATTAACTGGACTTAATTATATAGACTGAAAAAGGAATTTGAACATTGTCTTAACTGCGGAAAAGCATAATTTTGTTTTAACTGAACCATGCCCTCCTAAACCTGATTTAAATGCCCCTCAAACTCAGCAAGATGCTTATAAAAGGTGGATAAAGTCTAATGATATGGTAAGATGTTACATTCTGGCTTCCATATCAAGTGACTTATCTAAACAGTATGAGATGATGCGCACTTCTGCTGACATGATGTTAAGTTTTTCTGAGATGTTCGTTGAAAAGGACAGGACTCAGAGATTAGCTGTCATTAGTGAGATAATGAATACTCACCAAGCCGAAGGAACTCCAATGCAGGATCATATGTTAAAGATGATTGCACTGTTTCAGCAAATAGAGGAATTGGGTGGAACATATAATGCTGAAGAGCAGATTAATATGGTTCTAGCCACCTTGGCTCCCTCCTTTAAGCCATTCAAGCTCAACTACACAATGAGCAAAAGAGATTGTTCATTGACTGAGTTGATGAATGAGCTGAAGGCAGCAGAATCAATTATGAAGCCTGCACCGAGTGTTTATCTAACTCATGGGGCATCTTCTTCTCTTAATCCCAATCCTAAAGGAAAGGGAATTAAGAAGAAGAAGAGCAAGCTCAAGAAAGTAGCTAAGTTAGAGGTGGCACAAAATCAGGTAAAGGGAAAGAAGCTCAAGGGAAAGTGTTTCCATTGTGGGCAGAAGGGGCATTGGAAGAGGAACTGCCCAGTATATTTGGCAAAGTCTGCACAGGCCAAGGCCAAGGGGACAGTTGGAACCTCAGGTAACATTCTCATCATTGAAACTTGTTTAGTAGTTGATTCTACGGATTCCGGGATAGTAGATTTTGGAGCCACTAATCATGTTTGCAATTCATTGTAGGAGTTCCAAGAAACCAGAGCATTAAATGATGGAGAAGTCAGTCTTAGGTTGGGAACTGGTGCAACGGTTGCAGCCAAAGCAGTGGGAGTCGTTACTTTATTTATTTATTTATTTATTTTTTGATGCATTCAGATCTTAAGTTTTAGAAAGTTGTTTATTTGTACATGAACTTAGACATAATTTGATTTCGGTGAGTATTTTGAATAATTGTGGATATTTAGTTATTTTTTATTCTACCATAGTAATCAAAAAGAATAAGACGTTTATTTGTTCTAGTATAATGGTTGACAATTTATACTGTTTGTATCCTAAATTAAACTCACTGCATGACAAAGAATTGAATAATGAAACTAATCACCATAAAAGAATCAAGGTATCCCAAACTAATAAAACGTATCTGTGGCACTTATGTCTAGGTTATATAAATCTAGATAGGATCCAAAGATTAGTTAAAAGTGGACCTTTGGATTCACCGGTTGTTGAACCACTACCAGTTTGCGAATCCTGTCTAGAAGGTAAGATGACCAAAAGACCTTTTAATGCTAAAGGTAACAGAGCCACAGAACCATTGGAATTAGTGCATTATGATGTATGTGGACCCATGAACATACAAGCTAGAAGGGGTTTTGAATATTTCATCACATTTGTTGATAATTATTCAAGGTATGGTTTATGTGTCCCTAATGCACCGTAAGTCTGAAGCTTTTGAAAAATTTAGAATCTTTCAGGCGGAAGCAGAAAAGCAATTAGGAAGACACATAAAAACACTTTGATCTGATCGAGGTGGCGAGTACCTCCTCAATGAGTTTAGGGACCGCTTATCAGATAATGAGATAGTTTCTTAATTACCCGCACCAGGGACTCCCAGCAAAATGGTGTAGTAGAAAGGAGAAACAAAACTCTGCTTGATATGGTGAGGTCAATGATGAGTTATTCAACTTTGCCCATCTTGTTTTGGGGTTATGCCTTAGAAATAGCCATGTATCTTCTAAACTTAGTTCCATCGAAGTCTATTCCTAGTACACCCTTACAATTGTGGAATGGTAATAAACCTAGTTTACGCCATATACACATTTGGGGTTCTCCAGCACATGTGCTGAAGGGAAAGGCGGACAAATTGGAACTTAGGTCTGAAGTTTGCCTGTGTGTAGGATATCCTAAAGGAATGAGAGGAGGTCTCTTTTTATAGTCCTGAAAAAAAAGAAAGTATTTGTTAGCACAAATGCTACTTTTCTTGTGGAAGACTATATGGGAGATTTCAAACCTAGGTGTAAGATGGTTCTTGAAAATTTATATAACAATACTTATGCTATTCCCAATCAGATTAATGAATCAATTCTTAATCCAGAGTTTGTTAATCAACCTAAGCCAGTTGCAGAACATCAATCACCGGTGCTCCGTCATAGTGGGAGGACAATTAGACGTTCATCTAGATACATGTTAATTGGAGAGTCTTATCAGGTAGTCTTTGATGAACATGAATCAGATCCCACTAGTTATGATAAAGCAATGAATGATGTGGATGCAGATAGTTGGCACAAGGCTATGAAATCAGAGATGAGTTCCATGTACTCTAATAAAGACCTGGGAGAAGCTAGTTATATCCTTGGGATCAAGTTATTATGAGATCGCAAGAATAGGATATTAGGCTTATTCCAAGCTACTTACATAGACAAAATACTGGTCAAATACTCTATGTAAGACTCTAAGAAGGGATTAATTCCTTTTTGATATGGAGTTAGTCTATCTCAAGATTAGTCTCCTAAGACTACTCAAGAGATAGAAAGCATGAAACGAATTCCTTATGCTTCAGTAGTAGGGAGTTTGATGTATGCTATGCTATGTACTAGACCAGATATTTGCTATGCAGTAGGAATGGTTATAGATACCAGTCTAATCCAGGGCCAGAACATTGGGTTGCAGTAAAACTTATACTTAAGTATCTTTGGAGAACAAAAGATTATATGCTTGTGTATTCCAGTGAAAATCTAGTACCCATTGGGCATACAGATTCCAATTTTCAGAAGGGTGAAGTGATTGTATCCAAGATTGCTTCACCAGAGAATCTAGCGGATCCATTCACAAAGACCTTAGCAGCTAAGAGCTTTGATTATCATATTTATAATATAAGTTTTCATCATATGCCTAACATGCTTTAGGGTAAGTGGGCGATTGTTAGATTTATCTTCCTTTGGTGCCCTTGAAAGCATGTTTTTGAAATGACATTTTATTTAATTTATTTTTCTGGTTAAAATAAAACATTTATTTATTTAAGCATACACTATTATCCCTTATTTATAAAGTACGTGCTTTAAGTATTGGGCATAAGATGCTAATACAGAAAGATTTAAATCACAAGTTTTATAAATTAAAGTAAATTCACAGCTATTAATGAAACAGGCA
Source organism: Vitellaria paradoxa (assembly GCA_019916065.1). Classification (NCBI taxonomy): domain Eukaryota; kingdom Viridiplantae; phylum Streptophyta; class Magnoliopsida; order Ericales; family Sapotaceae; genus Vitellaria; species Vitellaria paradoxa. The sequence goes on along the minus strand of CM034233.1, from coordinate 52,694,611 downwards.
TTTCATTATGTTAAATCTGTAACATTTCTACTTTTTAATTGGGTGATTTATCTTGATCACAAAAGTGGTGACTTTGAGTAGGAAAGTTAGTATGTATATGTGATATATATATTAAAAGGACTGATATAAATTATGATTTGATTAATAAATATCATTAATCATAATTTACTTAAGCTTTAATAAGCTTAATAAACCTTAATCCTGAGTTTGTAATGGACTCACATTTATGAATTAAATCTATCAAAGTTATCACAGAGTGAGATCTCATAAATGGTTAAAACCTCGATAACTTGGAAATTTAATTTCATGAATCGTCGGAACATATACTTACAAGATGGAATCTATTTTGATATGCTCACCTAAGACATTTATCTTTTTGATCATTAAATATGTGGCTGCAGTTTATTCAATAAATTGTTTATTGAATAACAATATTTATTTGCAAATTGTTTACAAATATGAAAATATTGAGAATGATCAAAATTAAGATAAATAGAGACTTGGGTAAATATGTAATTAAGGGGCTCGACATTTAGCCTAACTTAATTACGAGTTTATAATGGATGGTTAATTAAGTGGATATTATTGGTCTAAGACCAAAATTCATTTTATTAAAAGTTGTTTTAATTAAATGAATTTCAACATGGACTACTAGAGTGCAGCTCAGGACTTTTAGTGGAATAGCCCTGGGTTAATTTAAAAGATAATAGGTTGTCATGAGATGATAGGGTCCAAATATCTTTTAAGTTGGAGCTAGGAATCCATGGGCTTTTAGTCCCCAAACTAGCTAAATTTTATCTTGATGGGTCAGGTCAAGTTGGCTAATTATTTATAATTTATTTATGAAATAAATTATAAATAATTAATATATATTTAGATAAGATGATATGGTTGGGAGATTTTCTCAAGATACCATATCTTCTAAATATATATTAGGATAATATATATAGATAAGATATATGAGAGAGTGGATAAGAGATAATCTTTAGAGTTAGAGATTTTCTTTGATACGAACACTATATCTCTCTCTCTATAAATATCTTTTATATATTAATGAGCCATGTGATCTGAATAAGAGTGACCACACACATTCATCTAGAGAGAGAGAGAATTGAGAATAGTTTGGAAGGCTGAATCGCTGAAAGAAGGTGCTTCCGCTGTGCATCAAGAAAATTTTAAAGAGTTCATCATTCCATTCGAGGTATTTTTCTCAACCTTATGCTATAAAAACCATCAATAACAACTGCAGCAATTTTGCCTTCTGAGATCGAAGCAGAAGGCACAGTTAGAGTGGGATAGAAGACAAGCCAAGAGTTTAAACGATGTCGATGGACATTGGAGAAAGAAAGTTAAAGATCCAAGGTTAAATAAATGCATTGACAATTTGTGTTCCTGGGAAAGTATGTTGTAGCATTGGGGCGAGACAAATTGGACCGGCATCGATGAGTTTTTCACTCCATCGCCACCTTCCATTTCAAGGACACCCCTTGTTGCATTGTGAAATGGCTACTTTTTTTTTTCTTTTCTTTTCTTTTTCTTTTCACTAATTTTGGAATTTTTATTAATATTTCTTTCAATATTTTTCTACTTCTCTACATGAAGTTGTTTTCTAGTAAAAATCCAATCCTTATATGTAGCATGATCTAGTCGTTTTACAAGAGAAAAATCACCTTGCTCCATGTCATTTCCATCAACATCACCTCTTTTAGGTCTCTCCGGTGAGATAAGTTCAAACCGCCATTCTTTGAGATTGCTTTAACGGTTTGGAACATCTATATGTATGATGAAAACTACTCTACATGTTTAAGCTCTGTTTGAATAACAGTGGACTTGGATTAAATATATTGCATTAAAATATAAAATAAAAAGATAATTTTATTCCATGTAATTATTATTTAAAGTAGTGGACACTATTTCCTAAAATAATGAAAATCAGTACTACTATGAAATATTCCAAATAACTATTTTTGTAGTGATTTTACATTCACAGTAATTTATTATGTTAAACTACTCAAATTTCATAGTGAAATTCATACCAAAACTAATGAAGTTATATTTGAGCGATTGCCTTTAATTAATAACACCGAATCTCTTGATGGATGTACATATTAGTAATATACTCATGAATGAAATTTTAGTTTTAATTTCAATGTTGTGATAATTTGCATTCAATAATTATATATATTTTTTATTTGAATTAAGTTTAAGTTTGAGTCTTTGCATTTTCGCTTGAATCGAAACTTAGTTCTTAACTAAAGTTTAAAAAAATAAAAATTGGAAAAATCCGTTATAGCCTTTTAGCTACTTAAGCATGCTCGATCACTAAAAATAACACTTTTAGCTGTGTCTCGATTCAAGCATAATACAAATGGTCGATTGATTATGAGAAAGAAAGTTGCATTTCCTTGTGCGTCTCGTGTGTAAGTTATGGATTGGCTTAAGCATGTTGTCAAATTTGGTGGTGAGAATCCCTTTGCTGAATGAGATTTGCATTGAAGCTTAAACTTGATTTAGAATTTTGGCCGAATAAAAATAAAGTCCAAGATAAACCCAAAAGAAGATATTATTAAAAAAGTATAAATATCTAACTTCTAGAAGATTTTATTTTCTAGAAAGGTTCTAGAGTAATCCTTGTAAAATATATAGATATTTTATTGTAAGAATCACATGTGTAAGGTCTAGATCTTACCTACATCCTTCATAGATTTTATCTTGTAAAAATTATCTAGAACCTTCTTGGAGTAGTAGAAATAGGGATGAGTTATAGTCATTTTGTATATTGTAAAAAGTTTGAGTCCAAGTGAAGTATAAGTACTCACTTCCTCAATCTTGTCTGAACGCTCTTCCTTCTTCAAAATCTTATCAAAACAAATACTAGATAACGCTCCTCTTCCAACAAAGTAGTATCAGAGCCAAGATTGGTAATTGGTTCATGTTGAAAAAAAAGTCCACCCAAGGAGTCCCATTGCGTCAGCTAATCAAAGATAACTATAGATGTTGGAGTACTCAAATAATGGCCTTTCTCGGTGGAGAAGATGTATGGGACGTGGTGGAAAAAGGCATCAAAGGAATTGGTGCAACTACCAAAAAGCAAAAGCATGACGCCAAAGTGAAAGACAAAAGAGCCTTATCATTCATTTACCAACGAGTGGATGATATCAACTTTGAGAAGATAGCACGTGTTACAATCACCAAAGAAGCTTGGGAGATCCTCTTACAGAGAATCTTAGATTCTCTTTACTTTCCAAAATAAGGATAAATACAGATTTGGTTGTTTTCTACATATGGAATTTTTTCTTATAAATGCTAGTTGTAATATCTTTTTGATTGATTGTAATTGCAAGCTGTAAAATGGTATAAATCACATTGATTCTTTCTATTTGGTTTTTTATTTCTTTCCTAAAATAAAGGGCTGTGGTTACAGAACCTAGCCTATAAAACCGGCATGTATCATTGGTTTTTAGAGTAAGAAAAGGTAGTCTGAGATTCCCTCTTTCTCTGCAATGTTTTTTTTTTTGCTTTTTTGTTTCTTACCCGGTTTCATGGTATCAGAGCCGGAGTCAGTTGAAATAAGAAGATATATAGAACAACCTTGACTGGTGAGCGCAAGGATGCTGGTTCTGAGATCTCTTCAGAAGACTCTCATCCCATTCCTAAAAGTTCACCCATTGCATCCTTTTCAACCTTTTTTTGAAAATTTCTCTCTTCAAATCACAACCACAAAATTGAATAATCATAACTTCCTTCAATGGTCTCGGTCAGCTCTAATGGTGATAAGAGGACGTCTTGGTTATATAAATGGGTTAACAAAAAAACTAGAAATAGAAGATCCCTCTTATCCGATATGGGATGCTCAAAACTCAATGGTTATGGCATGGATTGTGAACTCATTGGAGGAAGATATCAAGGAGTCTTTCCTGTGTTATTCTATTGCTAAGGAATTATGGGATGCATTGACTCTACCCTTCTCAGACTTGGAAAACTTAGCCTAGCTTTTTTTATCTTTGAAACAGATCTCGTGAATTGAAGCAAGGGAAACTAGATGTAACCCAATATTTTAATGCCTTAACTCGGTTAGGGTAGGAGATTAACCTATTTATTCATGTTAATTGGTCACGCCCTGATGATGCTGAAAAATACTGAAAGCAGATTGAAAAAGAATGTGTAAATAATTTTTTGGCAGGGCTGAATTCTAACCTTGATGAAGTTAGGGGCAAACTTCTAGGAATCAAACCCCTTCCTTTGATTGCTGAGATTTTTGCTGAAGTTTGTAAAGAGGTAGGTCAAAAACGAGTTATGATGAATGGGCATAAACCATCATTAACTGAAGCTTCTACATTTGTTGCCTACAGTTAAGAATCTCCTAAAAACCCAAGAAAAAATAGTATTTGGTGTGAATTTTGCAAGAAACAAAATCACACCAACATCGCTACTGGAAGTTACATGGTAAGCCGGTAAATTGGAAAAATAATAAGGCTAGAAATCGAGAATCCTCCGATTTCTAGATTTCTGCTGAGAACCAATCTCAGCCTAATCTCAATCCAAAGCAGAATGATTCTAGAGGAGGTGCACATCTTTCTCTAACTAAAGAATAATTAGATCAGCTATAAAAGCTACTCACACCATCACAGGCACCCACCAATAATTCATTACTAGCACAGAAAGGTAATTTTTTCTCCGCCCTTAATAGTTGCAGTAGTGTTTTACGACTATGAGTGATTGACTCTGGAGCCACAAATCACATGACGGGCTGTGAAAAATTATTTTCTTCATATAGTCCTACTTCAGGGAATTTTAAAGTTAAAATAGCAAATGGATCCCTTTCGACAGTGGCAAGAATTGGAACTATTAAAATTAGCCCTGATATTGAACTACATTCTATTTTACATGTGCCAAATTTGTCATGCAATCTTCTTTCTATCAGTAAGCTGACTAGAGCCTTAAAGTGAAGTGCTCATTTTTTTAAGTCTTCATGTGTGTTTCAAGACCTGACTTCAAGGAAGAAGATTGGTAATGCTAGAGAACGTGAGGGTTTATACTATTTTGAGGAGGAAGCCAAGTTGAATGAATAGGCTCAAAGTTTGAGTTGTAAGTCTCTTTCGAGAGAACAAAAAATAATGTTGTGGCATTGTAGGCTAGGCCACCCAAGTTTCTTGTATTTACAAACTTTGTTTCCATCACTATTTCATAATGGAGATTCCTTTCAGTGTGAAATTTGTCAAATAGCCAAGCATGTTTGGGGTCCCTCATAAGTTAAAAACTTAACGGGGAAAAGATGGTTTATCACATTTATTGATGACTGCAGTCGAGTTTGTTGGGTATATCTTTTGAAAGAAAAATTTGAAATAAAGCAAGTCTTCAAAAGTTTTTATGCCATGATTAAAACTCAATATAATGCTCACATCAAAATTTTCAGAAGAGATAATAGAAAAGAATATTGAAATTTTGAAATATGTTAATAGAGATCCCAACCAATCAATCACAATCACACATAGAGGTAAATAGAAGGCGAGATATACAAAATGAGGAAACCCACAAAGGGAAACCTCAAACAAAACTTTTACTAATAAACAAACGTTGGTTACAAACTCAACCCCTCGATAGATTGACTCCTCAACTCTATACTCTTGTTGATGTTTGCTCGACTCCTTGATTCACCAACTCCTTTAGTGAAAGCCCTTCAACTCCTCAAAGGCTCAACACCAAATCCTTAGTAGCTTTACTGAATCCACAGCGTGCTAAATCCACACCATTCACAAACCTCAAACCCGAACTCCTTCGGATTGAACACAAAACATGATGGCTAAGTGATGGAGAGAATCATCAAACTTTTTGGCTCACGAACTATTGTATTTTCTTTCTCTTTCTATGTGTGTAAACCTTGAAGACGCCAACAGATATATATATACAAACAAAGGCGGCTAGGCGTCGAACAAGTCGAAATAGGCTGGGAAAACACACCTCGCGAGAAGGGTGCACCCGCGGTCTTCTCGCGGCCATCCCGTGAATCAATGTGGTCTTCTCGCACGGCTTAATCTTCAATTTCAGCTCTCGAGATTTTCCAGTGCCAAACTGCGGCCTTCCTACGGTCTTCGTGCGTAAATCAAATCCGAACCTTATTAGGACTTCCAGTAGTATGCAAACACAGCTTTCCTGAGGCCTTCACACTTCTACATGATTTAAGACTGTAGTGTCTTAACCTACACTAAGTCTAGACATTACAAAATACTTTCTTTGACCATGGATTTGCCAATCTACAATTTTAGCCTTAACAATCTCTCCCTTTGGCAATTCCATGTCAAAACTCAATAAATGAAATTACAAATGAAATCACAAATGAAATTAATCTACATTAAGGCCTCAGTAAACTGTTCCTCGATCAATATGTTCTGATTAGTTAACCTGTTTGCTACACACTTAAACAAAAACGATCAAGGCATCATGTGGAATAAATAAATAAGTAAAAATTAACAAAAAATGATCAATGAAGTAAAATATTCTCCCCCTTAACCTATTCTCCCCATTTTTGACATGAATTGACAAAAAATAAGGTATAACGTTTATTCGTGATCAATTCATTCCAAGTTCTATTTTCCCAAACACAAAACTAATCATAGTTTCAAAATTTTGACCATACATAAATAGTAACAAATAAAAATTCCAAGAATCACCCTACCAGTTATGTCATGAGTTGTTCACACATGTCATACCAATGGTCAAATGCCTGTGCGGTGTGTGAATTGAAGTTTAAGTGCAACATGATTAATATTTTTCACATACTTGAATGAATTTTAAAATTGCTCCTTTTGGACATTGAATTGAATTGAGTAAGATATGCAGTGTTAGCTCTTCGACTGAATTCTCCTCAATTCATTGTTTTCAACCAAACACCAAAAATTCAATTTTCATCTGCCAAAATTTTTATTTATTTATTTTTACTTGGCGGTTTTCACACACTTATGGGTAGGTAGCCTTCTTCCTATATCGTCAAACCCAGAGGGTGGTTATTTTGATCACCCGCACGTCAGCAGGCTAGCTTTCACTCTATCCCATATGGTAGCCCTTTCCAAATGATTTTTTTTTTTTATGTAAGCTCAAGTGCAACCAATAGTCCAAAAAAGGAGAATTTATTAAACCAATTGAGTAGTGGAAAAAATTTCTCATGATGTACTAAACTTCATACAATTACAATTGGCACACCACTACTAGGACAAGGAACAACAAAACATAGGATTCAAGTTCATCAAGTAATTCAAATTTATGACCATTATGTAGATTAACAATTTTAATCCTGTGATTTAGAAGTGTGAATGAAGTAATAGAACATGCAAAAATATCACAAAGAATAACATTGCACCCAAAAAAAATTTTCTTACCAAAAAGAAAATCTAATCTACATGATTTCATAGAACTAGGTAAGAATATAACAATGAAGCAAAGCCTAGTTCATGAAGAAAATTGCCTCTACATATCAATGCTCACCCTTTCAACACTCTTAGGGGTGTGAGTGACATAGAAATTGATTGGGTGCATTCCATGTTAAATTACTATGTTCATTTAACTTTTAGTTGGACCTTTATTTGCCATTATTATTATAAAATAAGCATATTGATGCACTTATGGGACTTTGCAGGGTTACATGCTCAAACTTGAGGAAATGGGTGCAAAAAGGAGCTAGAAAAATGAAGAGATAAAGAAGAAAGCTAAGGAAGAGGACCATGGGTGCCCCACCTAGACCCATGGGCCCCACTTGAGGATGGGTGCCCCACTCTTCATCAGGTGGGCACCAACAGAGAGGGAGTTTTTGACTGCTTTTTGTGCCATTCTTTGAGAACTTCGTCAAACACTTGGACCCTTGGGCGCCCCACATCAACCATGGGTGCCCATGATGTCTTCTCCAGCATATGTTCAGAATAAAATTTGAGTTGTAATTTTACCTTTATGCCCTCGCAATTTATGTATAGATATAAAAGGACAAATTTATGATGTACTGAGAAAAAAAAACCCTACGCACTTCTTCTCTTTTCTTAGTTTAGTTTAGATTAGGGTTAAGGTTTTGATTTTGCTTTGGGTTGTTCAAGCTTTTTTTCATCTTCGCATTAAGATTAACATATAAGTTACTTTCATTACTTTGTTTTAATTAAAGGTTCATTATCTTCTATAACTTTGTTTTTTATTTTTGCTTCGTAGTATTTCGTAGTCTTTGTTTGTGATTGATTTGTTTTCGAAATCGCTCTAAACCTTTTCGATCTACTTCGTTTTCGTGTTTTGTTGCATGATGAAGATGATTTTCTTTTCGAAAGGCTTTGTTCATGCTTTCACAATGTTAGGCTAGGGTTTTTCTTGGTTTTAACCTAGGAATGTAATCGAATCGAAGGAGTTGAATTCGGATAGTTCGAACTAAAATTTGTTTATCATCTTTTGAATAAAGATGTAAGGATCGTAATCTTAGATTAATTTTCGAAAACGAATCACTCATGATAAAGTTGAACTTCGATTATAATTGTGTAAATCGAAGGTCAATTCCATGTCTCGGTGATTTCGAATTTGATTTCAAAACCCTAGATTAGCGATCTCCTTACGAAAAAGGGTTTTCGATTGTTAAATCTTCCGACCTAATATTACAGGTGTAAGAATTAGGTTGCGTTAATTACATATCCGAATTCAGCCCTTCGAGGACATTACAGGATTAGGTTAAGGCCAAGTGTTACCATTCACACGGTTTGTTTAAGTTCAATTTACGTAGTTTGTTAAAGTTTGCATCTTCGTGTTCTTGTTTTTCGTCTAATTGGTGTTTTCAATTTTCAAATCATCATTTCAATTCCCTATTCGAAAACTCCAAAAAGATTTTCATCTTTTCTTTTTAAGATTTTCGCAAGTGTTTTCGAAACCAAGTTTTCCAAAGATTTAGTCACACCTTTGCTCCCTGTGGAAGATGACCTAGGACTCACCTGGACTAAACTCAACCGACCTCTTATACTTAAGAGTGAGCCACTACTAAATTAGAGAGTGGTCAAGTTTTTGGCACCGTTGCCGAGGAGCAACGGTGTGTGTGTGCTGAACTCGGAGAGCTTGTGGATGAAAGCACTTGCTGGTGCGGTTACATTTGGACTTCTAGGTGACATCGCTCCTTAGTTTTTTTTCTTTTGTATATTTCATTTTTTATTTTGATTCATTTTCTCTAGTTTTAGGATTTTTCTTCTTTTAGATATTTAAAAAAAAAAAAAATAAAAATAATATAGACATTTGCATTCATATAATCTAGCTTGCATGTTAGTAAACTTAGGTTGCATTTTAGTGTAGTTTTTCTCTCTTCTTATTTTGTTTTCATCCTTATTTTCTGATCTTAGACATGGATATTGGTGATCTTGTACATGGCCCTTTTGATACCCGAGAAGACATAGAGTATCTAGGTGGTATGTTTGGATATAATTTTACATTAGATACATATAGTATGCTTCCCCAATTTTTTGGGCACGAGGAGGAAGACCCATGTCTTCATCTTAATAGGTTTGAGATAGTGTGTGGCTTATGTGATGATGTTAGAATGAGTAAGAGGCTTAGGTTCATGTTCTTTCCTTTGTCTTTATGAAGTGTGGCTGGTGAATGGTGCTATGATTTTGGTGAATGGACTACTTGGGATTAATGTTGTCAAGCTTTTATTGAACATTTCCTCCCTATTCATCAAACCTTCACCCATAGCTTTCAAATTAGAAATTTTTATCAAAAGAAGGGTGAAGTATTTTATAAATGCAGGGAGAAATTTAACATACTTTTGGACACTTTCCCAAGTCATGGATTAGAGTTAGGGGACATCATAGCCATATTATACAATGCTCTGTCTCGTGAGTTGTACTAGGCGTTTGATATAGTCTTAGGGAAGGAATTTCTTGACCTCACACCAAGTGAGGCATGGTCATTCCTTGAATTTTTCTATGAACACACTAGGCCCCGGGAAAGACTTGACACCACATTTGAACCACATGTATTTGAAAGCCATACTGACCTTTTCCTGCATGCTCCTACTTTACTTGATCCTCATGATCCATCCCTTGGAAGTAGCGTATGCATGGAGCCTGATTACTCAGATTTTGCATGTCCCAACCTTGTTCCACTCATTGAGGGCCAGTCTGAGAAGCCCCTAGATTATTGGCCTACTGCAACTTATGATGCACAATTTGAGACCATAGGCACCGAGTGGGAAAATTGCCCTAACCACACTAGGGATGATGTTTGGGATGAGTGTCTTTCTCATTTCCATGTGGACACTCCCATTCAGGAGATTTCTTTACCACCTTTTGAGAGTCAGGGAGACATGCAGTCCTTTCCTACCACTGAGTTTAATGCTCTGCCCACCCAGACCACCATGGGCCCTATTGAGAGTCTTTTGAATCCTTTTAAGCAATTGCAAGTTACATTGCCCGAGGAGCATGTCATTACGTCGATAGATCCTTTTTCACTCACTTATACACCCAAGGTTGAGAGTGGTGCACACCTCTCACCTCTTGGCATAGCCCCACCCCTGAGTGTTACTCTAGGGATTGTGAGTGATTACACTGTGACCGATTATCATTGGGGGGAGGTAAGAGACATTGGGGGCGAGTTCATTGATTTTCTGGGCACCGAGAGACTGATAGAACCCACCATATCTATGTCCTTACATACAATATGGCCACATCTGAGGTTTCATGAATCTCACTTGGCCTTACATCCCTTGATGTGTTTTACATCCAAGGAGCGTCCACCTTCGGTGCTTCGTGGGCCCGAAAAGAACATTTTATTTCTTAAACCATTTGTGGACGCATGGGATAGAGAGGGTGTTGGATAACCCTTTTTCTTTGTTTCCTTTGTACATAGTAGATTAGAGTTTTCTTTTTCTTGTTTTCTTATGTTTTTCTGGTTTGATTTTCTTCTCTTATTTTCTTTTCTCTTATTCTTATTTTTTCTTTTGTACTAACTCTTTCTTTTGTCTTATTTTCTCTTTCTTTTTCTTTTATTTTCTTTCTAACCTTTTCTCTTGTATAGCTTTTTCTTTTCTTAAAATAAGGAAGCTCTTGAGGTAATACCCACACTTTTTACCTTCTGTTTCTACATTTTGAGCATAATACTTGGATATATGTTGTTGGTTATTGTTGGCAGTGCTGTAGGAACTAGGTTAGGGGTGTTCTTTATTACTTACGGGGTTCTCTTTTTGGGTGCATGCTTGGCTTATGTGTTATATATTGATTGATCTTTATGCTCATCATCATCATTATGCTCACTTTGTACACTACAAACCCACTTATGCATCATAGTTCTCACATTGAGGACAATGTTTAGTTTAGGTTGGGGGGTAGAGTTCACATGATGACACTTTGTGCTAAAATTGTTAAATTTTTCAAAATTTGAGCATTTTTTAGCTTAAATACATGACTTAGCACATTAATACTTGCATGTTGGCCCTTTTTGGCTTGGTTGATTATGGAATTCAGTGAGAGAGTGATAAGTGAGTCTTGTGTAAGCATAATAGGAAACTTAATTCAAGTTGAGTGTGTTATGACCTTGTGCATTTTTGTGACTATCATGGAGAAGAGCTCATGTGCTTAGGAGTAGATTTTGTTTGACATTGGTTAATTGAGCATTTTTGAACTAGGTGGAGACTTATATCCCTATGGTGAGCTTTAGAGCCATTATTCTTTTCATTACGAGTTGCACATTATTTCAGCTCAGTGGTTCTTTATTTTGGTTTTTAATGCCCTAGTTGCATTACACACACTTGCATGAGTATATACTTGGTGCATATGAGTTGTTTGCGAGCTTAGAACATGATGCCAGGCCATCTTTGCTATTTTGCCCTTTTTGTCCTTTCTTGATATAAAATTGTCTTAGGAACCAACTTGAAGCCTTACAACAAAGTGTGTGATTTAAATTTTTCTCTTCTTGGTTCACCTTATATATGATATCCCCTACACCCCATTCACACACTTTAAGCCTAACCCTCACGTCTTGGGTTGTGAAAGTGCCTCAAAGTCTAAGTTGTGAATTCGGGATGGGAATGTAAGCTTTTGAGAGTCAAAAGAGGGTGAATGTTGGGATGAGAATTCATGCGTTGTATAGTTCATTCTTCATCTTTTCAAAAAAAAAAAAAAAATATATATATATATATATAAATTCATTCCTTTTGCTTATTCAATTGTGGGACTTATGCTTTGTAATGTAGTTGCTAAGAGTGTCCCAAGAGTAGGTTGTAAGTTTGTGAATAAGCTTCATTTTGTTGGTTAGGGTATAGAAAGGAAATGGGTAGTTTGGGACTTGTGCGTACTTGAGCATATTTATCCCAAGGCATGTGCTTTGATTTCCATAACTTTCATTGTTTAACCATTACCCATGGCCAAGTTACAACCGGATTAAAGACCTAGTGGATTCTAAGCGAGCAACTCTTGTGTGTGCACGTAGTGGTCTTGTGTAGGTTGTGTGATGTGATTTCTTGCATGGCATTGGAATTTCTTGATATGAGCTGTCCATTCAGAACTTCAATTTAGTTCACTCTCTTGTTTGTGGGGTCATGTGCAACTAGAATACCATCCTATGCTATTAGGTGAGTGTGAACCCTTGATGAGTGAATTTCTTTCTATGAGTGCTCTCTTGTGAGAATTTGAAGTCGAAACTTAGTTCTGATTATGCTCTCGAGACCTTGTTGAATGAGTGACACTGTTTTGAACACATGCCCTTTCAATTTTGATAGCACATGCATTCATGCTAGCACTTGGGAATTGCACATAATATTTGAATTTTGTGACTTGTTGGGCTTAAACTCGAGTCATTGTTGACCTTAATCACTCTTTGACACTTTGAGACCATACCATATATGTTTGTGGGTAGCATCACTGTAAACCCTCACGAGACCTTACTCGTCCACTAGGGGGAACCTAGGAGTTTAAAGGGCTTGCCGCACATGCTAAGTGTGGCCGTGTGTTCCTACGAAAATGGACATCACATTAGTTTAGAGTTTCGTTCATTTGTTTCCCATTAAATAAAAGCTTGCATGTCATGGAGATCTTAGCATATGTTTGTGTACCCTATGGTTTCATTGCATGTATTGCTAGGGACTAGCAATGTCTCGGTTGGGGGGTGTGATTGGGTGCATTCCATGTTAAATTACTATGTTCATTTAATTATTAGTTAGACCTTTATTTGCCATTATTATTATAAAATAAGCATATTGTTGCACTTATGGAATTTTGTAAGGTTACATGCTCAAACTTGAGGAAATGGGTGCAAAAAGGAGCTAGAAAAATGAAGAGATGAAGAAGAAAGCTGAGAAGAGGACCATGGACACCCCACCTAGACCCATGGGCGCCTCACTTGAAGATGGGTGCCCCACTCTTCATCAGGTGGGCACCAACAGAGAAGGAGTTTTTGACTGTTTTTTATGCTATTCTTAGAGGACTTCATCAAACACTTGGACTCTTAGGCGCTCCATATCAACCATGGGTGCCCATGATGTCTTCTCCAGCATATGTTCAGAATAAAATTTGAGTTGTAATTTTACCTTTATGCCCTCGCAATTTATGTATAGATATAAAAGGGCAAATTTCTGATGTACTGAGGAAAAAAAAAAACCCTACACACTTCTTCTCTTTTCTTAGTTTAGTTTAGATTAGGGTTAAGGTTTTGATTTCGCTTTGGGTTGTTCAAGCTTTGTTTCATCTTTGCATTAAGATTAACATGTAAGTTACTTTCGTTACTTTGTTTTAATTGAATGTTCATTGCCTTCTATAACTTTGTTCTTTATTTTCGCTTCGTAGTATTTCGTAGTCTTTGTTTGTGATTGATTTGTTTTCGAAATTGCTCTAAACCTTTTCGATCTACTTCATTTTCGTGTTTTGTTGCATGATAAAGATGATTTTCTTTTCGAAAGGCTTTGTTCATGCTTTCGTAATGTTAGGCTAGGATTTTTCTTGGTTTTAACCTAGGAATGTAATCGAATCGAAGGAGTTGAATTCGGATAGTTCGAACTGAAATTTGTTTATCATCTTTTGAATAAAGATGTAAGGATCGTAATCTTAGATTAATCTTCGAAAACGAATTACCCGTGATAAAGTTGAACTTCGGTTATAATAGTGTAAATCGAAGGTCAATTCCATGTCTCGGTGATTTCGAATTTGATTTCAAAACCCTAGATTAGCGATCTCCTTACGAAAAAGGGTTTTCGATTGTTAAATCTTCCGACCTAATATTACAGGTGTAAGAATTAGGTTGCGTTAATTACATATCTGAATTCAGCCTTTCGAGGACATTACAGGATTAGGTTAAGGCCAAGTGTTACCATTCACACGGTTTGTTTAAGTTCAATTTACGTAGTTTGTTAAAGTATGCATCTTCGTGTTTTCGTTTTTCGTCTAATTGGTGTTTTCAATTTTCAAATCATCATCTCAATTCCCTATTCGAAAACTCCAAAAAGATTTTCATCCTTTCTTTTTAAGATTTTCGCAAGTGTTTTCGAAACCAAGTTTTTCGAAGATTTAGTCACACCCTTGCTCCCTGTGGAAGATGACCTAGGACTCACCTAGACTAAACTCAACCGATCGCTAATCTAGGGTTTTGAAATCAAATTTGATATCACCGGGACATGGAATTGACCTTGGATTTACACGATTATAACTGAAGTTCAACTTTATCACGGGTGATTCATTTTCGAAAATTAATCTAGGATTACGATCTTTACATCTTTATTCAAAAGATGATAAACAAATTTCAATTCGAACTATCCGAATTCAACTCCTTCGATTCGATTACATTCCTAGGTTAAAACTAAGAAAAACCCTAGCCTAACATTACGAAAGCATGAACAAAGCCTTTCGAAAAGAAAATCATCTTCATCATGCAACAAAACACGAAAACGAAGTAGATCGAAAAGGTTTAGAGCGATTTCGAAAACAAATCAATCACAAACAAAGACTACGAAATACTACGAAGTGAAAATAAAGAACAGAGCTATAGAAGATATTGAACCTTCAATTAAAACAAGGTAACGAAAGTAACTTACAAGTTAATCTTAATGCAAAGATGAAACAAAGCTTAAACAACCCAAAGCGAAATCAAAACCTTAACCCTAATCTAAACTAAACTAAGAAAAGAGAAGAAGTGCGTTGGGTTTTTTTTTTTTCCTCAGTACATCAGAAATTTGCCCTTTTACATCTATACATAAATTGCGAGGGCATAAAGGTAAAATTACAACTCAAATTTTATTCTGAACATATGCTGGAGAAGACATCATGGGCACCCATGGTTGATGTGGGGTGCCCAAGGGTCCAAGTGTTTGATGAAGTCCTCAAAGAATGGCATAAAAAGCAGTCAAAAACTCCCTCTCTGTGAGCGCCCACCTAATGACGAGTGGGGAGCCCATCCTCAAGTGGGGTGCCTATGGGTCTAGGTGGGGCGCCCATGGTCCTCTTCCTCAGCTTTCTTCTTCATCTCTTCACTTTTCTAGCTCATTTTTGCACCCATTTCCTCAAGTTTGAGCATGTAACCCTGCAAAATCCAATAAGTGCATCAATATGCTTATTTTATAATAATAATGGCAAATAAAGGTCCAACTAACAATTAAATGAGCATAGTAATTTAACATGGAATGCACCCAATCAGAGATCACTCTTCCTAACCCAAACAGTTCTTATTTTTGAAAAAGCATTTTGAGTCTTGGAATTGTTGGGTTTTGGACCAATGGGTTTTGAAAAATTTTTCTTTATGTTTTTCCCCACTGGCCAAGTCATGTAAGATCTAGGATCAAGATATGACTTTTGAAACTTAATGGAATAAACCTATTTGATACTTGAAAATTAGATCTCAAAGAATTCCTAGTGTCAACATAGGATAAAGGAAGCCCATATAATTTGTGGTAATGTGGTCTTATGTGACTAGGTATACCATAATGAAAATATACAGGAACAAACTTACATTGCAAGTTAGTGGGCGTACCTTTAGACTTCTGAAAATAGGCTTTAGACTAATTACCTTTCTTAGGTTGGGGAGCTTTGACTATTTGTGGAGGAGTTGTCTTTGAGGAACTAGGGGTAGCTTTAGCTTTAAGATTGTTTACTTGTGTGCCAATGTAGCCAAGTCCTCTTTTGTCACGTGGGCTCCTTTGCATCCCAAGTATGTTATGAAGTTGTGACGATGCAGTATTCATCTTGAGTTGCATGGATTGTAGCTTGCCATATACCTCTTTCACATCCTTTTCTTTTTGTTCCAACTTGGCCTTAAGTGCTACTGTCAACTCCTTTTGATTTTTCTTGTTTGCTTCAAGACCTTCACATTTGGCTTGCAATTCTTCCAAAGCAATTTTTAGACTGTCTCTTTCCCTTTTCAACACTTTGTTCTTTACAGTAAACTTCTCGTTTTGCTTGTGGAGCTTCCGACAGTCTTGGTACAGCTGTTCATACATCTCTTCAACATCTACTTGCTCATCTGAATCTTCTTCCACTTCACTTTTGAAGGATTCTTCTTTCTTGCGCGCAGAAGAGGATGACTCAGTTGAATTAGATAGGGCACTTGCTCTAACCATGAAAGTAGTAAAATTCTCTAGAAAATCGTCTGAAGAAGAGAAGGTACTCGACTAATCATTTGAATCATCGAGTGTTGCATTGAGAACCTTCTTCTTACCCTTCTTGTTCCCACAGTCTTGGGCTATGTGATTATAACCTTGGCACTCGTAACACTTCACGCCCTTAGACTTGTTCTCCTTCTTCTTCTTCTCCGAAGGTTTCTCTCCTTTGACTTTCTCATTCTTTTTCGACTTCCCTTGCTTGCTATCTTTCTTTTTGAAGAATTTTCTAAGTTTCTTAGCTTAGACAGCAATTTCTTCAGGAGAGGGGATTGACTCATCATTACTAGAGGATGACTCGTCTTCCTTCACCGTTTTTAGGGCAACTCCTCTAGACTTTGGTTTGATCATGTTGGCTTCATAAGTCTATAGGGAGCCAACTAAATCTTCTACCCTCATTGAATCAACATCCCTACCCTCTTCAATAGCAGTAACTTTTGCTTGGAAGGACATAGGTAGGGATCGGAGAATCTTACTTACAATCTTTTGATTAAGAATTGGTTCTCCAAGATTGAAGCTTGTATTGACAATGTCACCGAGCTTTGCATAAAAATAATCAAAGGGTTCGTCTTCAGTCATCTTCAAACTTTCAAACTCCAAGGTTACTTTTTGTAGCTTGGACTTCTTGATAGTAGAATTTCTTACATGCGTCAACTCTAGAATCTTCCAAGCCTCCTTCGCAATCTCACAACTAGAAATTCTTCTAAATTCTTCGGTGGAGACCACACAGAAAATATAACTCAGAGCCTTGTAGTTCCACTTTGCCTTCACTTGCTCAGCCCTTGTCCACAAATCCATAGGCTTGTCAACTATTTCATTATTAATAGAGTGAGTTGGTTTTACCCAACCTTTTTCAATGGCCAACCAAACATTGACGTTCAATGAGATCAAGTGCACTTTCATTCGAACCTTCTAATATGCGTAATTGGTGCCATCAAACCACGGAGGTCTCATGCTCGAACTGCCTTCTCTAGGAGGATCCATCAGCAACTAACAAGATCACGTTTTGTTCTAAAAAATGTACCCGCTCTGATACCAATTGAAATTTCAAAATATGCTGATAGAGATCCCAACCAATCAATCATAATCACACATAGAGGTAAATAGAAGGTGAGATATACAAAACGAGGAAACCCACAAAGGGAAACCTCAAACAAAACTTTTACTAATAAACAAACGTTGGTTACAAACTCAACCCCTCGATAGATTGACTCCTCAACTCTATACTCTTGTTGACGTTTGCTCGACTCCTCGATTCACCAACTCCTTTAGTGAAAGCCCTTCGACTCCTCAAAGGCTCAACACTGAATCCTCGGTAGCTTTGCTGAATCCACAGCACGCTAAATCCATAGCATTCACAAACCTCAAACTTGAACTGTTTCGGATTAAATACAAAACATGATGGCTAAGTGATGGAGAGAATCATCAAACTTTTTTGCACACGAACTATTGTATTTTCTCTCCCTTTTTTTAGTGTGTGTAAACCTTGAAGATGCCAGGAGATATATAAATTTCAGCTCTCGGGATTTTCCAGTAAGAAACTGCGGCCTTCCAACAGTCTTCTTGCGTAAATCAAATCTGAACCTTATCAAGACTTCCAATAGTATGCAAACATAGCTTTCCTAAGGCCTTCGCACTTCTACATGACTCAAGACTGTAGTGTCTTAGTCTACACTAAGTCTAGACATTACAAAATACTTTCTTTGACCATGGATTTGCCAATCTACAATGTTAGCCTTAACAAATATTTTCATTCTATTCTGGGAAATTTTCTCTCTGAAAATGGCATTATACATTAAAGTACTTGCATAATAACCCCACAACAAAATGACATTGTTGAAAGAAAAAACCGTCACCTTCTTGAAGTTGCTAGGGCCATCATGTTCACAAATAATGTACCAAAATATTTTTGGGGGGATGCTATCCTTACTACTTGTTATCTAATAAATAGAATGCCAACCCAAATTCTTAATTATGAAGTTTCCTCAAAACCTACACTTACATTCAATCTCTCTCCTTAGTTCCTTGAAGAGTCTTTGGTTGTACTGCTTTTGTTCACATCCATGATAATGTAAGGAGTATACTTGACCCTAAAGCCCAAACATGTATTTTCTTATGATACTTTCCTACACAAAAAGAGTACAAGTGTTACTCACCAGACACACAAAAGTACTATACTTCTATGGATGTGACCTTCTTTGAACACTAAACTTTTTTTTTTTTTTTTTACTAAAAATTCCCCTCAGGGGGAGAAGTTAGAGTCAATACGGATGGAAATTTTTGGGACATCAGTGCACCTATACCTGCTCATCCTGAACTTGAGCTTTCACCTAAACTTAAATCTGAGCCTTCCAATGAGTTACCTATAATACCACTTCTTGACCAGCTACAAACGCTGCCTCTTGAGCCTTCCATTGAGTTACCTACAATGCCATCTCCTGACTAAGTACAAACGCTACCTATTGAACAACCGCAAACATCACCTACTGAGCCTACTTTGACTACAAACCAAGGTTCAGTGACGGGGGGAGCCTTGAAACTCCAATCACCTGAGCTAAGTGTTTATTCAAGATGAAAAAATACTCAAAAAGTGGAACATCTCATGGACCTCTTACACAACCGTGAATCTGAACTGATCTTAGGTATTGAAACTTCTAATCTGCACTTTATCTCTAAAGATGACGACCTTGATGTTCCTAGAGCTATCAGGAAAGGAACCAGATCTTGTACCCAGCATCCAGTCTCTAATTTTATAGCTTACAGTCACTTGTCACCATCTATTCAAGTTCTTATAACTAATATATCAGCAATAGAAGTTCCAAAGACTATACAAGAAGCTTTATCAGTACCAGAATGGAGAAACGCTGTAAGAAAAGAGATGTTGGCCTCGGAGAAAAATAAGACTTGGGATATTGTAAAAATACTGAGAGACAAATCCCCTGTTGGTTGTAAGTGGATTTTCACGGTTAAATATAAGTTAGATGGATCCATTGAGTGCTACAAAGCAAGGTTAGAGGAGAAAGGTTTTTCTCAAACCCATGGAGTTGACTATTAGGATACATTTGCACCAATGGCAAAGTTAAACACTATTCAAGTACTTCTATCTTTAGCAGCAAACTTGGACTGGAGACTCAAACAACTTGATGTCAAAAATGCATTTCTAAATGGTGAATTGGAGGAAGAAGTTTATATGGAATTGCCACTAGGTTTTGATGAGGCTAAGGTTCAGGGAAAGGTTTGCAAGCTCAAAAAATCTCTTTACGGGCTAAAGCAATCCCCACAGGCTTGGTTTGGTAGATTCATGAAAGCTATTTGTCAACAAGGATATCAACAAGCTCAATCTAACCACACTTTGTTCCACAGATATAAAGACAGTAAAACTACAATTCTTATAGTTTATATTGATGATATAATCTTAACTGGTGATGATTTTGTAGAAATTGAGAGACTCAAAAATACTCTTACAGCAGAATTTGAGATAAAAGATCTAGGTACATTGAGATATTTACTTGGAATGGAAGTAGCGAGGAATAGAAATGGAATTTTAGTTTCTCAGATGAAGTATGTTCTAGATCTCTTAAAGGAAATAGGGATGTTGGGGTGTGAACCTATGGATACGCCCATAAATCCTAAACTGAAGCTTAGAGAATAGTTGGAAAGTACACCCATTGATAAGCGTTGGTATCAACGTCTATTAGGAAAGCTTATTTATCTTTCTCATACTAGACATGATATTGCCTTTGCAGTTAGTGTTGTGAGTCAATATATACATTGTCCTTATGAAGAACACATGGAAGCTGTGTATCAAATTTTGAAGTACCTTAAAGGGACTCCGGGATGAGGTCTATTCTTGAGTAAAAATGAAGGAAGGAGTGTTGAAGCTTTTACAGATGCAAATTGGGCTGGATCTGTGAAAGATAGGAGATCAACAACTGGATACTGCACCTTTTTATCGGGCAATCTAGTGACTTAGAGGAGCAAGAAACAGACGATAGTGGCTAGAAGTAGTGCTGAGGTAGAGTTTATTGCATTAGCATATGGAATTTTTGAATTGCTCTGGTTAAAGTTACTGCTAAATGAATTGAAGTTTATGGGGAATGAATCTATGAAAATCTATTGTGACAACAAGGCTACAATTGCCATCTCTCACAATCTTGTTCATCATGACAGAACAAAGCATGTAGAGGCGGACTGCCATTTCATAAAAGGAAAAATTGAAGAAGGTAGCATCTGTATTATGTATGTACCTTCATCACAACAAGCTGCGGATTTGTGGATTAAGGGATTATTCAAGCTCGTGTTTGAGAAAAAGGTTGACAAGCTGGGTCTATTCAACGTGTTTAGTCCAGCTTGAGGGGAGTGTAGAGAATCTTAGATTCTCTTTACTTGCCAAAATAAGGGTAAATATAGATTTGGTTGTTTTCTAAATATGGATTCTTTTCTTATAAATGCTAGCTGTAATATCTCTTCGATTGATTGTAATTGATAGTTGTAAAATGATATGAATCACATTGATTCTTTCCATTTAGTTTTTTATTTCTTTCATAAAATAAAGGGCTGTGGTTATAGAACCTAGCCTATAAAACCAGCATGCATCATTGGTTTTTAGAGCAAGAAAAGGTAGTCTAAGTTTCCCCTTTTCTCTGCAGTGTTTTTTTTTTTTCTTTTTTGTTTCCTGCCTGGTTTCACCTCTAAAATTCCTTCAATGGAGCCAACAAAGTAAAGCAAGTTCATCTCCAAACTCTTGAAGGTGAGTTTGAAGCTTTATAAATGAACATTTTTGAATCAATTTCAGATTATCTTTCTAGAGTTTTTGCGGTTGTGAATCAAATGGAAATAAATGGTGAAAATTTGGATGATGTCTAGGTGATATAAAAATTTCTCTGGTTATTGGATCCAAAATTTGACCATGTTGTTGTGGCCATTGAGGAATCAAAGAGTCTTGATTCTATGGCTATTGATAAACTCGTGAGATCAGTGGAAGCCTATGAGTTGAAGATCAATAGGAGGAAGAAAGAATCATTGGAGCAAACTCTCCAAACAAGGCTCAACCTGAGTGGAAAATATGAAACAAATGAAAACACACGTGGACGTGGACGCGAAAATGGACGTGGTGGTGGCTAAGGATGTGGTCATGGCTGAAGGCAAGGAAGAGGAGGACAATATGATAATGAGGAAAGAAGTCAAAATTTCCAACCAAATAGAGGTCATGGAAGAGGAAAATATGCCAACAAAAGGCAAAGGTAGACAAATCTCAAGTTAAATGTTACAATTGCCAAAAGTTTGGACATTTTTCTTAGGAATGTGAAAATGATACTAACTATGTGGAAGAGAAAGCCAACCTCATTGAAAGCAAAGGGAAAGAAATAGGATCCACAGTATTGTTGGCATATAAGGCAATGAAGGTGAAAACAAGAATACATGGAATCTTGACACGGGAGCAAGCAACTATAAATGTGGAGACAAAGACTTGTTTATGGAACTTGATGATTCGATAAGTGACAATGTCTCTTTTGGAGATCTATCCAAAGTTCTGATGAAAGGAAAAGGTAAAATTTTAATTCGCTTGAAAAATGGAAGGCACCAATTTATTTCAAATATTTATTATATCCCCAATATGAAAACCAATATTTTAAGTATTGGACAACTCTTAGAAAAAGGCTATGATATCCACATGAAGAATTATAGTCTTTTTATGAGAAATAACATAACAAACTTGATTGCGTAAGTGCCAATGACAAGCAATAAAATGTTCTTGCTAAATATACAAAATGATGTTGCTAAATGCTTGAAAGCATGCTACAAAGATATTATTCAGCTTTGGCACTTGAGATTTGGGCATTTAAATTTTGGGAGACTAAAATTGTCATCCAAAAAAGGAATGGTGAAAGGATTGCCTTCCATTAATCACCAGGATCAATTTTGTGAGGGATGCCTTCTTGGTAAGCACTTTAGAAAAAAGCTTTCTAAGAGAAGCTACAACAAGAGCAAGAGAGCCTTTGGAACCTATTTACACCGATGTTTGTGAACCAAGTGATCCTTATTCTCTCGACAAAGATAGATACTTTTTTATGTTTTTATTGATGATTATAGCCACAAGACATAGGTATATTTTTTGAAACAAAAATTGGAAGTGTATAATGTTTTCACAAAAATTAAGGCACTTGTTGAAAAAGAAAGTGACTATAATATAAAAGCCATGAGATCCAATAGATGAGGCGAATTCACATCACATGAATTTAATGATTTTTGTGAAAAAATCAAAATTGTCATCCTTTAATACTTCCATACTCTCGTCAACAAAATGGTGTTGTTGAAAGGAAAAATAGATCCATTATCAACTCAACTCGAAGTATGTTGAAAAGCGAGAGAATGCCGAAAGAATTTTAGGTAGAAGCAGTTTATTATGCAATTTACTTGTCAAACCAGTCTCCCACATGAAGTGTTTGGGGGAAAGACTCCACAAGAAATATGTCGCAGAAGAAAGTCTGGAATCTAACACTTGCGAATCTTTGGGAACATTACCTATGCATAAGTGCCAGAGCAAAGCTATCCAAACTTGATGATAGAAGCGAAAGGCACATCTTGATCGGCTTTGATTTAAGGTCCAAAGGCTACAAATTATACAACCCAAGTAATGGAAAGGTGATTTCAAGCCTAGACGTGGTGTTTGACGAAGAAAGCACGTGGGATTAGAAGGCTCAAGAAGGCAAGCAATATGATTTCTTTCCCTCATCCAATGAAAGTTGGAAAGAAAACGAAGAGCCACAAAAGCCCATGGCATCACCTTCATCACCACCTCAAAACCAAGAAGATCCATTATCGGAGAAAAGCTCAAGCAAAAGGTCGCACTGCAAGAGGGACTTACAAGAGCTCTATAAGGTAAAGGAAACCAAGACAATCTCACCTTATTTTGTCTTTTTGCCAATTGTGAACTAAGGGGTTTTGAAGAAACAGCACAAAGCAAAAAATAGAGGGGTTCTATGGATGAAATGATTCAAGCAATTAAGAAAAACGACACATGGGAGCTAGCTAATCTTCCAAAAGGCCACAAAGCAATTGGAGTGAAGTAGGTGAACAAAGTAAAAAAGAATGCCAAAGGAGAAGTGAAGCAATACAAAGCAAGACCTATCACCAAAGGATATAAGCCACAAGTTGGCATTGACTACGATGAGGTATTTGCTCTCGTTGCTCGCTTAGAAACTATAAGATTGA
This sequence comes from Vitellaria paradoxa, assembly GCA_019916065.1. NCBI lineage: Eukaryota > Viridiplantae > Streptophyta > Magnoliopsida > Ericales > Sapotaceae > Vitellaria > Vitellaria paradoxa. Next base: position 52,670,811 of record CM034233.1, on the reverse strand, counting down.
TTATTTCTACAGTAGCTCAAATGAAATGGAAAATTTATCAAATGGATGTTAAATCTGCTTTCTTGAATGGCTTTCTTGGAGAAGAAGTTTATATAGAGCAACCTATTGGTTATGAGGTGAAAGGGCATGAAAATAAAATTCTAAAGCTAAACAAAGCCTTATATGGTTTAAGACAAGCTCCAAGGGCATGGAATACTAGAATTGACAAGTATTTTCAAGAAAATAATTTCACTAAAAGCCATCATGAGCATGCCCTTTACACCAAATTGGAGAATGGAGATATTTTGTTTGTTTGCTTGTATGTAGATTATTTAATCTTCATAGGCAATAACCCAAGAATGCTTGAAGATTTCCAAAAGGCCATGACTCAAGAATTTGGAATGACGGATATTAGGCTTATGTCATACTATCTTGGAGTTGAAGTAAAGTAAAGTAAAGAAGGTGTATTCATCTCACAAGAAGGTTATGCAAAGGAAGTTCTCAAAAAGTTCAACATAGCTAATTGTAAACCAATTAGCATGCCGGTAGAATATGAAGTAAGTTTGTCAAAGTTTGATGATGGAGAGGAGGTGGATCCAACATACTTCAAGAGCGTGGTGAATAGCTTGCGCTACTTGACTTGCACAAGACCAGATATACTCTTCGAAGTTGATGGATGAGCTAACTATGATGCACTTAAATACGGCAAAGGGGATTCTTTGCTAGATAAAAAGTACACTTGATTTCAGCCTATTTTATTCATCATCTAATAATTTTTGGCTTGTTAGATGTTGTGATAGTGATTGGGCCAGAGACTTATATGACCGGAAGAGCACAACCAATTTTCTATTCTACATTGGTGACATGGCATTCACTTGGATTTCAAAAAAAAAAATAATAATTTTCACCCTCTCCACTTATGAGGCTGAATATGTAGTTGCGGCCTCATGTGTATGTCATGCGATATGGCTAAGAAGCTTACTAAAGGAGCTTGATTTTGCACAAGAAGTAGCAATAGAAATATTCGTGGACAACCAATTGGCCATAACATTAGCAAAGAATCTAGTCTTCCATGATCGTGGCAAGCATATAGATATGAGATATCATTTTATAAGAAAGTACAAGGCTAACGTGGCAGTCCGAATGATATACACAAAGTTAGAAGATCAAACTGTCGATATCCTCACCAAGTAGGGATGGGCATGGGGTGGGTAGGAGACAAGTATGCCATTCTTGTACCTAATCCCTAAACTCAAATCAATCCTCATACCCTACTCGATCCTACTAGGGATTTATTTTTATCCCCCAACCCCACTCCAAACAAGGAATGGGGATCCCCACTTGGAATCGGTACTTGAAAAGAAAAAAAAATACAAATTTCAAAATTCAGATTACAGATTCAAGTATCAAGTCCAAATTTCAAAAAATCAAAATTTCACAAGCCTGACTGTTTAAGTATCAAGTTCGAATTCCATCATGGATGGGCATAAAGGTTATTATATAAAAACACATTCACCATAGTTAAATTAATTCAATTCAGAAAACTTTATGAGAAGGATAGAAACTAAGGAATACAACTAAACTATAATCAAAAGGTTCAATAGAAGATTTTATTAGGATTTGTTAAAAAAACATAAAATAAAAAGTGACTTTCTCCCATCTCTATAGTTTATACCAAACCCTTACAACTATAAATGATTTTTCTGATGAAATCAAAGACAATCACCACCTTTTAGCATTTATTGTATTTAGTTAATTACCTCAGTGCTAACTGTAACCATCAATTGAACTAAAAAGCATTGGTGAGACCCTTTATAATGAATCCTAAATCTACAGAAGCTAAATTAATAGACCAGTCTGTGGGTGACTTAAGTTGGAGAATTCATTCTTTCAGCATATATGGTCAAGGGAGAACTTTCCAAAATACTATTTTAGGATCGGTTAAGATATGGGTTAGGGACAAATTCATACCTGTACGTTATCTAATCCCCAAAATTTTTTAAAATATATCCCCATACCCTACCCGATCCCTAAAAAATCTTCGACTCCCCTACCCGTTCGGCGCGGGGATCGGGTAGGGTGCGAATGGGTTGGTCGAGATGGCCATCCCTATCATCAAGCCACTCAAGTATAAAGTCTTCTCCAAGCTAAGAAATCCTTCTTGGAGTTACTAAATCAAGTTTAAGGGGGGATGTTGGAGCAAAAACTTGATTTAGAATTTTGGCCCAATAAAAATAAAGTCCAAGACAAGCCCAAAAGAAGATATTATTAAATGAGTATAAATATCTAACTTCTAGAAGATTTTGTTTTCTAGAAGTCTTTTGGAGTAATCCTTGTAAAATATCTAGATATCTTATTATAAGTCACGTGTAAAAGTCTAGATCTTATCTACATCCTTCATGGATTTTATCTTGTTAAAATTATCTAGAACCTTCTTGGAGTTATATAAATAGGAATGAGTTGTAGTCATTTTGTATGATGTAAAAAGTTTGAGTCTAAGTGAAATATAAGTACTCATTTCCCACTTTTGTCTTAACACTCTTCCCTCTTCAAAATCTTGTCCAAATAAATACTAGATAACCCTCCTCTTCCAATAATTTGGGCCTTCACTACAATTTATATAAGTGGGGATTGACCTTGATCTGCGAGTGTATGGTTTGAAGATAGCAAAGTAAACAGCTTAAATTCAGGTCGACTCCACAAGGAGTTAAATTTAAGATTTGAATTTAATTAGTTTTAGGTGATATGACTTAGTTAAATTTCGAAATTAGGTTAATTTGAACTTATTGGGTGGCAAGAAATAAGGAAAAATCCAATTGCTTTGATTTGCTTGATTGTTTTGGATTGATTAAAACATTAAATTAAAAGTAAGTATTAAAATATGGTATTGAAAGACAATTATCTAAATATGCTATTTAAAGTACATTGTTGAAATTGTAGTATTGAAAAAAATAATTTAAAGTGTTATAAATTAAATGACTTCTATTTAAATACTTGGCCCTAAACCAATTCCAATGATAGTATATTGGTGGGATAAGTTGAGTCTGCTATTTATCTCAACCTAATTTTCCATCCCTACTGTTAATAGGCCGAAATATTTAGAAATTAAGTTCAATGTGATAAAAAGATGCACTTTGCTAGGATTGGAGATGTTAGGCTCATCCTAACAAAAGATAGAATCAGGATTAGAGATATCATGAAATAAGAATTCACAAATCCCTTACCTGACTATAACATTATTATGAGATTCCAATGGATGAATCTCTTATAAAATCATTTCCATTTTCATATGATTTAGATTTCAAGACACCCAAATGTGCTCAATCACCCACCTCAATAGGCCATTTTATTTTGTTTGGATCCAAAGGGGAGCCTAGACTAATTACATAATTGAAATTAAAATTAAAAGAGCAATTGGAATTAAAAAGCCCATTCTAATAGCTTGGAATTGAAATTGCATTATTGAAATAAAAAAAATAAAGTAGAAAAGGAGAAGAGAGGGGAAATGACAATTAAAATTAAACACCAAACCTTACATGCATAAAATTAACAACTTCAAGTCTTCAATTTAAAATTTTAATAACACTAATCTAAAATATAAAAGAGAAGAAGAGGGGAAGAATAAGGAAAATTTTCCTAAGAAGAGTTGTGTCTAATTTCAACCTTTGGAAGGGTATATATAGGCTTAGGTGGGGCAAAATTCTTGCTGAATAGCTAGGCAAATGAGGATGGCCATTTGGAATATGGGGAATGGCTAAAACGGAGGCTGGACTTGCTGACTTGGGGCCAAAGTAAGCTTAGACACACTTGGAAAGGTAGCTTGAAGGCCGGACACGGCATGAGAAGTATGGCTAGATCCATTTTGGTGTGGGACACGACTAGTATCGAGGAAAAACGAGTGGGACACATGGATTTTATGTAGGACACATGCACTTAGGTCACGCGTGTTTGCATAATGTTAATGCATAAAAGTGCACATAGAGGCACTCGCATGTCCCAGTGTGAAGTCATGTTTGTAGCTTGGGCACTTGCTGGGAAGAGTGCCTGCGACTGAGGACATGCTAGGAGAAGTCTTTGCTTGCTACACGTGTTTGCATACTGGGCATACTTCTGCGTGCTATGGCCTTACTATGGAACTGTATGTGTAACATCCAGAATTTTTATTATTTTTAAATGCATTATTAATTTAATTTTTATTTTATGCATATAATTTTTAATTGTGTTAATTTGGTATTATTTTAAAATTTATTTAGTCTTAATTTCAATTAATTAGTAGATTAATTAATTCATTAATTTATTAGTTAGTTTAAGTTAATTAATTAGTATATTAATTAAGATATTAATATCCTAAGTAAACTAAGACAATTGGTGGGTCAAGAGCATCTCATGGCTTGCTTGAATGTATACTGTGCAGGTGTATTTGTGTAATGAATAAGTTGGCTACGTGGCAAGGCAAGAGAAAAAAGGAAAAAAAATGGATGAGACGGTGATGATTTGGTGACTTAGTTGCATATACATATATAATTTACCTATAAGTATATTAGAAAAGAATAAAAGAACAAAAATAAAGTAAGGACAGTAAGAAGAATAATGAGAAAGTGAGAAAGAGAAAATTAGGGATTTTGGCCTAACTATTGAGGTAAGTTATTTTACTTTGTTAGTTTAAAAATTAATTTTTTGAAAGGTTAAACAAATCATGTTAAAAAAAAGTAGTTGTGTTTTATTATTAAATTTATATTACTAACTGATTTGGTTTATATTTTAACCATTTAATGTCTGATTTGTATAATTTGTTTGGATTAAAATTAGGACACAGAAAGGAAAGTCTCTACAAGGATAACTGGTTTAGGATTGACTCCATGCTTGAGCTGAGAGAACAGATTGATAACCCGACCATCCACATAGAGGCATTCCTCCTTTTGTAGCTTGAAGCTGCTTAATCACTAGCCCCTTTTGTATTTCAAAAAGACAACTCCTTTACGTTTTAGCTACCTCTGTGGATTGTGAATACCTCCCAATAGATTCAGGCTCTACTACCTTATCGTCTGTTATTAAGGGAGCCATTGAAAGGTAACTAAAACACCAGAAATAGCAATTACTCGAGCTGATGATAGAGGCAAGAACACTTTCCAGCCAAGTCCCATTAATTGATCAAAACGATATCGTGGAAATGTTGCACGGACCCATATATATAGGAACAGAAACAGAATCACCCTGATATTAAACTAGATCGAGCCCGGCATCTTCTTGGAAATGGGTAGATCTAGGATAGGCAGTTGAGTCGTAGCAAGCGATATCTTCAATCAAGAAAGACTAGGCTCAAGGGAGGATAGTTCCTTCACTTCTGGGGGCAAACTGACAGCATATCTTCCATCTCGAGATGGTGATTTAGATCCACATTGTGTTCTATTTATTAAATTTATATTATTAACTGATTTGGTTTATATTTTAACCATTTAATGTCTGATTTGTACAATTTGTTTGGATTAAAATTAGGACTCAGGGATAATCAGCAGTAACCATCCCAATAATTTGATTTTCTCAAAATATTTGTTGTTCAGATGAGTGTGTTAAACTTAAAGATAAAAGGTAATAAATGTGAATTAATAAATTTTATCTCTTTGACATTAATTATTTGTGATAAAAAATATTGATTGTTGTGAATTAATTTTGCTAATGCGAAATTGAGATTATCTAAGGAAAGTTAACTGTAAGAATTAATATTTTATTTGAAGAATTATTTGTGTAGAAAAATTGACTATACATGAATCTATTATGTTGACAGTGAATTATAAATATTTACAGAGTAATAATTGTAAATTAATTATTTTTATTGTTTAAATATTAATTAGTGATTTGTGATTATTTACAAAAAATAACATTTATATTTGAGAAATTATTTTACATGTCAATATTAATTATTTATGTAGTAATTGGATTAATGATAAAGTGGTAATTATTTATGAAATAATCTATGAGGGTAAAAAAATAAAAATAATAATATTGATGGTTTGTGAAATAATTGTATTGATAGTTATGGGATAATAAAGGTAATTTTTATTTAAGAAATTATTTGAGGGAAATATTAAATGATTATTGTGAAAATTTATATTTTTAAGAGAAATTAATTGTAGTGATAATAATAAAAAAATATATTGGCCGTTTATAAATGGATTATGTGATGGTGATTATGACTACTTTTGGAATAATAAATGTAAGCGTTGATATTTTTATTTGGGAATTATTTGTGCTAATAAAAAATATTATCTGTTAATAAATTAATTGTGTGGATATTGAATAATGAGTATCTATGGAATGATAATTAGATGCAAGGAAATATGAATTAATTGTGTTGATGGCATTTATAATTATTTATGGAATGTTAGTGTGTGGCTTGATATTTTTATTTGAGGAATTATTTATTATTTGTGAATTGATTATAATAATACTGAACTACGATTATTTATGGTTGATAAATATGAAGTGATATCCTTATTTGAGAAAAATAACAATAATAAATCATAATATTAATAAAAATAATACTACTTGCATAGCATGGAATGTGTGCATTACACGTGCATTGAGGCCAGATAAAGCCAGGTCAAATGGGGCCGATAGGACATGCTAAATAAAGCTATTGTCCAAAATTGAGCACTCAGCTCATAGACCAAATGGAGCCAACTTTGTATTACATTAACATTTAAATTATTCATCATACATATATATCATGACACTATCAGATGGGGCATGTTACCATCATTATGCGTTGAGATATTCTTTTACCATTGTCAGCTATGGTACAATGACGTGATGAGTGATTACACTTGAAAAGTGTAATTACAAACTCCACATTTTGATACACATTGATACATTTAAGTAGTTAATCTTGAAGTTTTATCATTATTTTATTACTTATAGTCATTATTTTCTTAATTACAAGGAAAAGAGCGAGATAAGTGAAGTTCATAGCGATGAAAACAGCCTAGAAGATGAAGGAAAAGCTGTGGTTCAGACCTTACCAAGGATGGTCCGAACCAGCCTAAAGACCGAGCATGGAGGAGTAAGCAAAAGTTGAAGATCCATCATTCTGTGGTCCAGACCCCCACCCAGATGATCGGGACCATAGTGTGTTGGGCACGCGATTTTAAATCTCATCTTTTAAGGTTTCCTTGTTACTCCTTTATAAACCCTAATGTATGGCCGAACCAAGGGAGCAGCCCTACTTTTAGTTTTTCATTTCTTTAGAGTTTTAGATAGTTTTTAGAGATTTTCAATGTTCGAACATTGTTTTTAAATATTTTTGGAGATTATATACGATTCATTACAGCAGTGGTACTTCAATCTTATGTTTCGGAGTTGATTACAGAGTTTGTTTCATTTCAATTCTTTATTTAATAATATTGTTTATTTGTTTTATTCAGTAGATTCATTAAATATGTGTTTGTTAGTTGATTTTGCTTTGTTTAAAGTTATGTTAGCGTAAAACCCTAATTCTTGATTCAATGAATCAAGGAAGGGTAGGTTACTGTGATCTATGGAATGTGCATAGACCCTTCGCATGGTTTGCAAAAACCCATGTGTAGGGATCTACAACCTTCAAATCTTTTTTCATTTGTTTCAAAAACTTTCGAAAACGAAAACTTTTGACTATATTCTCTGTAATCACTGGTAAAGGTTTTCAATAAAAATTTGTTTAATATTTTTGGACGAATTAAAAATATAATTTGAACCTAAATCTGAATTCGTTTGTTTGAAAAGCTTTCGAAAACAAAAGTTTTTGACTAAATTCTCTGAAATCACTAGTAAAGATTTTTTTATTAAAACTTTCTTAATATTTTTTAACAAACCCTAAATCAGATTTGAACCCAAGTGTTTTCCTAGAAAATCTTTCCGGTTTTATAACCCTAAACAAGAGTATAAAGCTGAGTATTGGGAAACTAAGAACCCTAAACGAAGACATCTTTCCAATCTATTTGTTCCTTCCACGCGCACTTTAGATTGTAGTATTTAACACATCCCATTATGAAGTAGTAATCTACCCGGAATTGGAAGTTGAATCAAGAATCGAAAATTATTTTGAATGCATAGTTTTATTGCTTTCATTATTTTAGGTTAGTTTAATTTTGCATCTTGTTTTTCTATTAGTTAGAATAGAAGTAATTTAATTTCTTAAATTTTAGTTTAGTTTAATTTTTGCAATTTACTTTTGTTTGGTTGTTAGTTACTTAATCAACTCTTTTCAAACCTAAAACCTATTATTTTCTTTTTCTATTTTTGAAACAAAACTGGTAAATAGAAGAACTTAGAAAACCCTAGTGTTTAATCTCATAGTTCCCTGTACATTCGACCTCGGACTGACCGAGTTAAAACTACACCGCACACCTTTACACTAAGGGGTTAGTTTAGACGCACTATTTAGAAGTGGTCAATGAGGTTGAGGGTTAAAAAATGGTATCAATGATGTGATGACATATTTGTATCATTGCCAGATGGGGCATAATATGATACTACGAGTTGATAAATGAAACGTGGTGTTAATGATACGGGGTGATATTACTATCATTGTTAAATTTAATTCTTGGTTATTTGTGAGACTATTGGTTATGTAATTAATTGTGGATACATGTCATGAGATGTTAGCTGGGGTGAAATGTGAGGATGAGTTCTGATGAATATGTGATGAGAATGAAAGTGACATTAAATTATACAATAAAAATAAAAATGTGAATAATTTATTTTCTTTTGTTTTAAGTATAATACTTCCACTGAGTGTGTGACACTCACATCTAAATTTAAAATTTTTGAGGTTAAGTTAAGCGTGGCTGCATGTGCTGGAAAAGAACCCAAGTTGTTTATTTTTTCATTTTAATCCTAGTCTTGTGTTGATTTTTAGTGTTTGTGAATATAAATTTAGAGTTATAATTTGTGAGATGTTATATTTAATGTGATTATTATACTAGAGGATTTATGGATGTCCAATCCTTATTAAAAGGATTAAATATGTATCATAAAGTAGGGGGTACGACAGAGTTAGTGTCTGATACATGTAGCCAATTACAAGAAATGTGTTATAGGGTTAGGTAATTATGGTATATCATTTGTTGGTATGGAGATTAAGGACCTTAAAATGGTCAAATATGATAAAACCATATTTTACATTTTACTTTGAGTTTGATGTCAGATAAAGATTTGGAGAAGTAAATCCATTTATGACTCGTTAAGGTGCTCAGATCTTTTCTGATACTGTTATTGTAATAACATGAATTTTTTTCTCTTAAATAATTTGCTTAAGTGTGGTGGTGATATTTATTATAGTAAAAATCTAGAAAATTGAGCATTTGAAAATTTTGGAATGATAAAAATTAGTTGGAAAGATTTTTGGATTTAATTCCACTCTATATGGGAGTTTAATGTAGAATTTCTAAACTTTTATCCAAACAATTCCTAGTCCAATTGCCTATTTGGTTCAACCCAAACCCGTTAACCCATGGGTTAACCCCTTTTCTTTGACTCACCTCAACTCACTTCAACTCACTTTATCACTCACTGAGTTGACTCATGAATAGTAGCTCTAAATCAGTTCCCGGTAAACTTCATTTTCCATCCATCATTTCTTCCATACATCTTTCACACTCTCTCAAATTATTTGGCTAATTAGTCAAAAAGAAGACCCTACATTGATGACTTTAAAGCATCTTTTTAATTATTTAGCATACATGATTTAAACACTTAAAGCATCTTTCAAATAATTTTGTTTAGTTTGTCAAAAAGCTAGCATGATTCCTGGATCATGCCACCTCCATACATCTTCCCCAATACTTTTCTTAAATGATATGATTAGATAGTCCAAAAGTAAGCATGATTCTTGGATCATGCTACCAATTGTATATGCATGATTTTACCTTAGTTGATTTGAAGCATGATTATTTTTTCTACCAAATAACTTTCTCTACACTCCCATCATTCTTATAAATTGTGTGCCTTCAAAGAGAAGAAAAAAAAATAAGAGAGAAAAAAAATATATTTTTTTTCAAGTGTGGTTGGACATTTGGTGTTGTTTGGAGGAAGAAGAAAGGCTTGGAATTTTTCAATTGGGTGGTGTTCAAAGCTCAACTCCTTTTTCCTTCACAGGCTTGGTCACCAATATCTTCATTGAGGTAAGATGACGAACCTCCTAAAATATATGTGATGCCTTCAATTTTGAAGCTAAACCATTTTTCTGGGTTTAAAGTATGAAATTTGATTGTGATAAAAATATAATTCCCGTATATTGGGGGTAGGAAAGCCAAAATTTTGACTGATGTAGCCCAATATACTGACAGCTCACTGTTTGTAATTTCTAATGTGTTCTTGACCCATAAAATGGTGGAATTAGGCTTCGGCTAAAACATAAAAGTTGTAGCCCTTTAAGTTTTCTTTCCAACCCAAAAAGATTTGCATCAATCTGATTTGTGAGTCAAAAGTTATGCCCAAAATACTGAGCACGTGTAAAACTGTATCTTCTAAACAAACTGAATTTAAGGCTGTTTTTGCACCTTTAAACCTTAGAATTTTAAAAAGTGTAGAACATAAAAGTTCTAGGTCATAAAGTCTAGTTTCTACAGATATAAAGTTTATAGATATTGGAGTTCTGTTCTATTTTATATGAAGTTTCTTTTAAGCTGCTGTCTCTGCTTAGCCTTTAATTGATGCTTGTTTGGATTTTTTTAGAATATTATGTTTAAAGATTTATTTAAATTTTCAATCTCCTTCTGTTAATTATTGTCATGTTAATACATTCTATTGATGTGTAATTTTGTTCACAAGGCCTGATAGAGTAAAACACTTATACTATTTGATATAATACTGAAGTGGACTGTTAAGTTGATGCTACTTAGTTATTTTCCAATTGATATGAAATTATTTTAAACTAGACATTATGTATTATTTGACACTTTAATATTTATGATAACTGACTTAGACAATCAATTTTATCATAGATAGTTGGATGATTTATTCAAACTAAATTGGCTAAATAGAACCAAATATTTGATAAAAATGCCCAAATGAAACAATGGACGTATTCTTTCCTCATTTGGTCTTCCTTAAATAAATTTGATTTATTTTAATTGATTCTTTTAGGCATTGTTTTGTCTACCTAGCAAGTTATATAACTATATTTTTATGATTAAGTGAATTTAATGAAACTTATTTAATACCTTCCTAAATATTGGAATAATTTTATGGATATTTGTGGATATTTTGAAGCCGAAAACCTATGATAAGGGTTTGGTTATAAATAAGATGATGATTGGAAATTTATTCAAATAAAATAAAACTTATAAATTTTTCTAAAATTAAATATAAGTCCAAAGAGCTATTTACTATCTTTATATATTTCATAAAATAATAAAGTAAAAAAAAAGAGGTAAAAACTGAGATCGCAGCCAATGAGGTTCGAACTCGCGACTTTAAATCGCAATTAGGGTCGCTCGCCCACTAAGCTGCCAATCTCGGCTTAATTAATATACCATTAGAAATAATTTTATTCTTATCAAGGCTAGTACGACAAACTTGTCAAAGAATTAACTAAAATACTAATTTGAATCTTAGATTTTTTTTAGTTACTTGCTACTTGTTAATTTACATGTGGTACCTACCTTTGTGACAATAATGTTGGTGATTATGTTTAATCTTTAATTTATTGTGAATTATTATTAAATTTTGTATTGAGATAAAATACTTAAAGTATACTGTATGTGACTAAATAATCCCACTTCGGATTCATCACCAAGGAACATTGCCGGTTGTTATTAAAAATGTCTGATTGCCATACAAGATACCCTTAGAATGCCAAGGGGTGAAAATAAATTAAGGCACTCAGTGCTAAAGTCATTTTTTTTGGCAATGGGTGGGTAGAAATGGCCTTTTAGATGGAGATGAGAACATATGCATTTTATTTAGGAGATGCTCCCTTCTGACCTGGCTAGTTAGGTAGCCGGTCACGACGACTAGGTTTTTGGTGGGTGACACCATCAGAATGCATTGAATGCTAAGCCCGTAAAGTCACTTGTTCCCAAGGCTGGGGGTAGAGGAGGATAGGAGTATGATTATCCTGGGAGGATTTAGATTAAACTCCTTTACTAAATTTTACTGTGACTAGCAACCTCTCTTGTTTATGTATGAATGATGTGTTGGAATTATTTAATTATATTTAATTCCTCTTGATGAATATTTTATAAATATATATATATATATATATATGAAACCTATATCGCTACGGGGTTTGATCCCGAGACCTTGAAGATCTGAATCTGAGATCCTTACCACTGCGACACAGACTTCATTGTGGTACACACATCAATATTTAACTATTTTTACATGTAAGTAAAATAGTAGTTACGTTGACGGTTTCATCGAACCGTTATAAGTATAATTTACATTATTAAGTTGGGATCTATTGAATTAATTGTTGCATAAACAATATGCCACCTAATCACATTCACTGTAGTGGGTCACTTAATATAGCGTAACATTACAACCACTGCATATAGGCACCTAGGAGATTCTGATTACTAGGCTTTAGTAGCTCACCCTTTATGAGAATATTTTTTTTTTCAGGATATTAAGCATAGGGATACTGAAGATGAGCTGGAAAGAGATTAATTTCTCTTAAATATTCCATCAGAAGAGTTATCTCTTTTTTTTTCTTTCCTGCACAGAGCTGGAAGACTTTATTTTTGTGGTCTGTAATAATAATTGTTGGATAATTGTAATTATTAAGTTTATACCTAATTTGCTTTTATTTGGTATGTAATGTTAATCGCGTGGTTGGGACACTTAGATGGCTCTGTAATATTTCTCTCTATCTTTATTTTGTGTCCTGTAGTTGAAATCCCATCAAATGATTCAGTCCAATAACTTATAAATATTGTTTGGAATAAACAAGAGATTTTGAATATCTTAAAATTTTCTTGCGGGTCAACCCCAGTTTGGAGGAAAATTTTGGGGTGTGACAGCGTGTTATTATCATCTTTTTTTTTATACCCAACAAATAAATCCCAAGTCACCCCTAGGCATTCGTTTATGAAAATCCGGGGCGTGACAGTTGTAGTCATGGTTTCTGTTAATAGCAGACTTGCTAGTATATTCAAAGATTTTGAGTTTACTTATTCTTTTATAATCTAAGTTAGATTCTATGTTAGTTATAACTATTCCTACTGGTGATATATGTAAATAGAGACTGTGTGCTATAAATAGTTGCCAGAGGTTTACTTGCAATTTGAGACTTTTAGACATACTTGATTTTGTCAATATTTCAGGTATGGGTTAATTATTTACATACTATGCTTCTATTGATTGTTGTACTATGGAAGTGAAGTTTCAAATGCCAAAAGAGTCAAATTTAGTTTTCAGTGATGGTTGCAAGGTTGTGTTTAATTATTTGGTTTCTATCTTAAAAGCTAGGGAAATGTTGAGTAAATGGTATCAAAGAGGTATTGCTTATGTGATAGATACTAAAAAGCAAGAGACTTAGCTGCATGATAGATCTATTGTGTGTGAGTATGTAGATGTATTTTTAGGCGAACTACCAAGGATAATCCTAGATAAAGAAAAAGAATTTTCTTGATGCCTCTGTGATAGTTTGACCTTATTTTGCTTCTTTTGTGATGATATGTTGATTTACTCAAGAAGGGAGAACATGTACAACATTCTAGAATAATGTTATGGACTCTACGAGAGAAACAATTATTTGCAAAACTCATTATGTATGACTTCTGATTGGATTAGGTAGTAGTTTGATTTTATATAGTGATATCAATGATGATCCTAAAAAAGTTGAGACAGTATTAAATTGGGAGCGTCCAATTAGTGTAACAGAAGTGCGTAGGTTTCATAGATTGCCATGATATTATTGTTTCATTTAGAATTTTGTTCCATTGCATTATTTATGACATGATTAAGTTGCAATGGTGTTAAATATGAATGATAAGTGTGAGAATAGTTCTCAGAGGGGTTTAAGGTAAAATTAATTACAGCTCCAGTATTGGCATTTTGCTCAGGTAATTGTAGATTTATAATCTATAGTAATGCTTCATGACAAAGGTTAGAATGTGTTTTGTTGCCTAATGGGAAAGTAATTACATATACTTCAAGACAATTAAGATCCCATGAACAGAATTATCTGAATAATTTGGGAGTTAACTACAGTTGTGTTTATTTTGAAGTTATGGAGGCATTATTTATATGGTGAAACTATTAGTATTTAAATTGATCATAAGAACTTGAAGTATTTATTTACTCAAAAAGAGTTAAATTTGAGACAAAAAGATGGTTTGAGTTATTGAAAGATTATGATTGCAATATACATTATCACCTGAGTAAAGCAAATGTGGTAGTAGATGCTCTGAGTCACAAGTTTGTGGGTATGTTAGCTTATAATCAATATTGGAGGATTCAAACTTTAAATGATTTGACACATATGGGTGTAGAGTTAGTTATCACTAAAATAGATGTTTTGATTGTTCAATTAAGGGTGAGACCCTTGTTCCTTGATCATATCAAGAAGTTGTAATTACAAAATGTTCAATAATGTAGAAAAGTAGGAAACAAATAACAGGTAATCTGCGACCAGACTTTGTAGTCAGAGGTGATGGATTATTGTGTTATGGTGATAGAGTTTGTATGTAGACTAGTATGAAGCAAAAAATTGTAGAATTTGTGGCTAGATAGGAATGTATTATTATGGCTTTGATCGCGGGGTTATCACGTACCCAAAAATGTTTTGATTTTATTTGGATAATTGTTAATATGTTAATCAAGTCAGCTCATTTTCTACTTGTGAAATATAATTATATAACTAATAGGTATGTTATATAATATGTCAAGGAGAGTGTGAGATTGCATAACGCACTTGTGTCCATTATGGTTGATAGAGATCCAACATTTACATCTAGATTTTGGCCTAGCTTACAACAATCTATGGGAATAACTGTAAAGATTAGTACTCCATTTTATCCTCAGACAATGGACAATCTGAGGGAACAATTCAAGCTTTAGAAGACATGTTATGAACTTATGTGTGAGATTTTAAAGAAAATTAGGATGATTTGTTACCATTAATGGCATTTGCTTAAATTAACTGTTTTCATTCAAGTATTGGCATGACACTATTTGAGGCTTTGTATGGTTGGAAATGTAAAACTTCAATATGTTAGAATGAAGTGGGGGAAAGAAATTGCTTGAGTAGGATTTAGTGCAAGACAAATAAACAAGATGAATGTGATATTATAAATAGCACAGAGTTGCTAGGTTATGCAGATAATCACAGACGAGAATTGGAACTTGTTGTGGGAGATAAAATATTTTTAAAGTCCTTGCTCTAATAGATCATATGAAATTACATAGAGAATTGGGGAAACTGCATATAGGTTGGCTAAGCTTCATGATATTTTCCATGTGACACTATTGTGTAAGTGTATTATAGATCCGTCTCATGTGTTGACTTCCTAACTAATTGACTTAAAAAAGATTTGTCTTACATATAAGAGCTAGTGCAAATTATGGATAGAAGAGATCACGTTTAGCAAAGCAAAACAATATCATGAGTGAAAGTATTGTGGAAAAGTGACTCTGTGAAGGGGACTACTTGGGAGAGTGAGGAGAAAATATGCAAAGTAATACTCATATCTATTTTCACTAGGTAAGAATTTTGTATTCTTTAAGTGGAGGAGAGTTATGACATCTTCAATTTTTATTATTTTAAATGCATTATTAATTTAATTTTTATTTGAAGCTTACAATTTTTAATTGTGTTAATTTGGCATTATTTTAAAATTTATTTAGTCTTAATTTCAATTAATTAGTGGATTAATTAATTCATTTACATATTAGCCAGTTTAAGTTAATTAATTAGTATATTAATTAAGATATTAATATACTAAGTAAACTAAGTCAATTGGTGGGTCAATAGCATCATGTGGCCTGCTTGAATCTATAGTGTGCAGGTGTGTTTGTGTAATGGATAAGTTGGCTACATGGCAAGCCAAGAGGAAAAAAGAATGGTTGAGGCGGTGAGGATTTGGTGACTTAGCTGTGTATACATATATAATTTAGATATAGATATATTACAAAAGAAGAAAAGAATAAAAGGAAAGAAATGACAGTAAAAAGGATAGCAAGAAAGAGAAAATTAGGGATTTGACCTAACTATTGAGGTAAGTTATTTTACTTTGTTAATTTAAAAATTAATTCTATAAAACGTTAAATAAATTAAGTATGTTAAAAATAGAGTGGTTGTATTTTATTTATTAAATTTATATTATTAATTGATTTGGCTTATATTTTAACCGTTTAATGTCTAATTTGTATAATATGTTTAGGTTAAAATTAGGATCTAGGGCTAATCAGCAGCAATCACCTCAATAATTTAATTTTCTCAGAATATTTACTATTCAGGTAGGTGTGTTAAACTTAAAGGTAAAAGGTAATAAGTATGAATTAATAAATTTTATCTCTTGAATATTAATTATTTGTGATAAGAAATATTGATTGTTTTTAATTAATTTTGCTAATGGGAAATTGAGATTATTTAGGGAAAGTTAATTGTAAGAATTAATATTTTATTTCAAAAATTATTTGTGTAGAGAAATTGACTATACATGAACTTATTATGTTGAAAGTGAATTATGAATATTTACAAAGTAATAATTGTAAATTGATTATTTTTATTGTTTAAATATTAATTAGTGATTTGTGATTATTTACGGGAAATAATATTTATATTTGAGAAATTATTTTATATGTCAATATTAATTATTTCTACAGTTATTAGATTGATGATAAAGTGGTGATTATTTATAGAATAATCTGTGGGGGTAAACAAATAAAAATAATAATATTGATGGTTTGAAAAATAATTGTATTAATAGTTATGGGATAATAAAGATGATTTTTATTTAAGATATTATTGTGAGAAATATTAAATGATTATTGTGAAAATTTATATTTTTAAGAGAAATTAATGGTGGTGACAATAATAAAGAAAATATATTGATCGTCTATGAGTTGATTATGACTACTTTTGGAATAATAAATGTGAGCGTTGATATTTTTATTTGGGAATTATTTGTGCTAGTAAGAAATATTGTTTGTTTATAAATTAATTGTGTGGATATTGAATTAAGAGTATCTATGGAATAATAATTAGTAGAGTTTATATTTCTTTGATGCAAGGAAGTATGAATTAATTGTGTTGATGACAATTTATAATTATTTATGAAATGTTAGTGTGTGGCTTGATATTTTTATTTGAGGAATTAATTATTATTTGTGAATTGATTGTGCTAATGCTTAACTATGATTATTTATGGTTGATAAATGTGAAGTGATTTTTTTTTTGAGAAAAATAACAATAATAAATCATAATAATAATAAAAATAATAAATACCACTGCATAGCATAGATTGTGTGTATTACACGTGCATTACGGCCAGATAGGGCCAAGTCAGATGGGACCAAAGATGAGGCTAGATGAGACCAGAGATTGTGGTCAGATGGGGCCAATGGGACATGTTAAATAAAGCCATTGTCCAAAGTTGAGCACTCAACTTATAGGCCAGATGAGACCAGCTGTGTGTTACGTGACCGACCCTAAAAAGTGTTTCGGGTTCTATCTCTCAAGTGCAAGAGGGCAGTCGTAGTTTTAAAACTCGATGAGTCCGAGGTCGAATCCACAGGGAGGGCTTTGTTAAAAGCTCTAGACTTATTCTCTTAATTAGTAGGTGAACCTAAATTAATTTAAACTAATTTTTTAGCAACTCAAACTTTTGTTTTAGATTCTAAATGAAAGAAATTCAATTTAATTTAAAAATGCAAACAAAGCATCTACTCTAAATTCTAAAGCGAATAAATCAACTCATAAATTAAATTAAATAACAAGCATAATACTAAAAAGGTTCTTGATCCAACTTTCAAGTCCGGGTAGTTCACTACTTTACCTTGGGATGTTTTTATTCAAAACTAGATTAGGGTTTAATTCGAAAAGTGTTAAGAATATTTTAATCAAAGATCAGTACCAGTGATCTCAAGCGGATATGGTTAAAGACCTTTGTTTCCGAAAGTTTTTCAAACAAACGAAACTAGAAATGAATTCGAAACCTATTTTTAACCTTATTCGAAAGTATGTAAACGGTTATATTTGAAAACCCATACCAGTGACTTCAAACGAGTGTGGTTAAAGATTTTTGATTTCGAATGTTTTCGAAACAAGTTGAAAATAAATTTTAACACGGTAGATCCTTACGCATGAGCTCTCACAACCCATGCGAAGGGTCTACTAACACTCCAAGGTTTTTCGTGAACTACCTATTCTTGATTCGTTGAATCAAGAACTAGGGTTTTACGCTAAAACTACTTTAAGCATCTTAAAAACAATAAAATAGCATTCAATCATACGAAAAGAGAATTGAAACAAGCAAAACATGATATTACGAAACAAATCGAAATAAAATGAAATAGATTAAAGTGCAACTTACAACGTAAAGCGAATATAAAAGACGAGGTGAAGAATCACTACAAAGACAACGATGAAAGCTCCAACGAAAACCATGAATCCACACATCCAAGTTTAAAAACTAATCTAAAAACTCTCAAAATTCTATTCTAACTCTCAATTGAAGGTGCAAAATCAAAAGGGGCTTCCCCTGGGTCGGCCATGTAGCAGATATTATATAGAAGTTGTAAAGAAAACCCTAAAAGATGGAATGAAGCTGCACGCGCATAATACACTGTGGTCCGGACTGTTTGGCAGGTGGTCCGGACCACAAAAACTTTGTTTTTCAAGTTCTGCTTCTCGTTTGCTGCTTCTAACAGCTTTCTGTCCTCAACTTCCACTGTGATTTTGACCTCGAAAACGATCGATTCAGGCTTCGGCTAAAGAACAAAAGTTGTAGCCCTTTGAGTCTTCTTTCCAACCCAAAAAGAATCCGGTCAATCCGAGTTGTGAGTGAAAAGTTATGATCCAAATACTGACAAGGTGTCGAGCTGAAACTTCAGCTGCACACCACTTCAACTATCTTGAACTTTGGACCATTTTTTCCTCCTCGGAAGCCACTTTCAACACTGCTAATCTCACGTATTTTCCCCTTTTACCTGAAATTAAGAGAATAAATATTATAAATAATAAAATAACGATAAAACTTTGAAATTAACTACTTAAATGCATCAATGAGTATCAAAATGTGGAGTTTGTAATTACACTTTTCAAGTGTAATCACACCCCCCAACTTGAACGTTGCTAGTCTCTAGCAATGTCCTTTATTAAAATGAAATGCAACTACCATCCTATTTCTCTTTTCGTTGGAAACACGGCTACACTTAGCTACGTGCAGCAAGTCCTTTAAACCCCTAGGTTCCCCTTAGTGGACGAGTAAGGTCTCGTTAGGGTTTGCAGTGAATCTAGCCACAAAATTCTATGGCATGGTCTCAAAGTGTCAAAAAGTGATCAAGATCAAAGATGAATTAAGTTCAAGCTCAACAAGTCACAAAACCCAAATATCATGTGTAATTTCCAAGTGTTAAGCATAAATGCATGGACTATCAAAGTAGAAAAAGCATGTGTGCAAAATTGTTTCATTCATTCAACAAGGTCTCAAGAGCATAACTGGAACTAAGTTTTGAATTCAAAAGCTCACAGGATTCCACTCATAGAAAGAAATTCACTCATTCAAGGGTTCACACATTCCTAATAGCATATAATGCTATCCTAGTTGCACATAACCCCACAAACATGTGAGTGAACTGAATTAAAGTTTAAAGTGAACAGCTCATGATAATATTCCAATGCATATGCAAGAGATCACACCACACAACCTAAACAAGACCACTACATGCACAATACAAGAGTTGCTTGCTTAGAATCCACTAGGTCTTTGTTTTGGTTGTAACTTGGCCAAGGGTAATGGTGAACAATGGCAGATATGGAAATCAAGGCACATGTCTTGGGATAAAGATATTCAAGTGCACACAAGTCCCAAACTGCCCATATCCTTTCCAACCTTAAGAAGAACTACAACAAGAAGCTTATTCACTAACTTACAAACTACTCATGGGACATTCTCAATAATTATAATACAATGCACAAGTCCCAAAATTACATAAGCAAAAATGAGTGATAGACTTTTTCTTTTCTTTTTTTTTTCTCTTTTTTTTTCTCTTTTTTCTTTCTTTTTTTTTCTTTTTCTTTTTTTTTTTCTTTTTCTTTTTTTTTTGAAATAATGAAATAAACATATGCTAAATTCTCCACCTAATATTCCCTCTCAATATGCTCTCAAAAGTTTCCATTCCCAATCCCCACTCACATCACTGACATTGAGGTACTTTTCATAACCTAAAACATGTAAGGGTAAGGCTTAAAAGTATGCGAACAAGGTTATGGGATAATATATGAGGTGGGAGCCAAGAAAAAAAAATATAAATATCACACACTTTATTAAAAGGCTTCAAGTTGGTTCCTAGGGTAATTTCATATCAAGGAAGGATGAAAAGACCCAACAATAGCAAAGATAGCCTAGCATGATGTTCAAAGCTTGCAACAACTCATAATGTGCCAAGTGAAATTCATGCAAGTGTGTGTGATGCAATTAGTGCATTGAAAACCGAAGTGAAGAGCAAAAGAGCTACGATTATGTGCAACCCCTCAAGAAAAAGAAATAATAGGCTCAAAAGCTCACAATTAAGGGGTATAAGTCTCTACCTAGTCCAAGAATGCTTAAGTAACCAATATCAAATAAAGTCTACTCCTAAGCACATAAGCTCTTCTCCATGATAGTCACGAAAAACGCACAAGGTCATAACACACTCAACTTGAATTAAGTTTCCTATTAATACTTGAACAAGATTCACTTATCACTTTCTCACTCAAATTCACCATTGACCAAACCAAAAGGGTTGACATGTAAGTATAAATGTGCTAAATTCATGTATTTAAGCTAAAAAAATGCTCAAATTTTGAAAAATTTGACAATTTTAGCATAAAGTGCCATCATGCGAACTCTACCCCCCAACTTAAACTAAACATTGTCCTCAATGTGAAAACTATAATGCATAAGTGGGTCTGTAGTGTGCAAAGTGAGCATGATGATGACCATGAAATAATAGTCACAAAAGACACAAATAAGAACATAGCACAAATTAAACCAAGCATGCACCCATTATTCAAGACCCTTAAGGCATTACCCAAAACACCCCCCAACCTAGATTCTACAGCACTCCCAACAACAGCAATTATATATAATAGAGTACCAAAATTGAAAGTGCAAGATTAAATAAGAAGGAGAGGAAAGGTATTACCTCAAGAGCTTCCTTATTTGAAGAAAACAAAAGAAACTATTCAATAGAAAAGGTTAGACATAAATTGAAATGAAAATAAGACAAGAAAAAGGGTTAGTACGAAAGAAGAAATAAAAATAAAAGAAAATAAAATAAAGGAAAAGAATCAAATTAAAAAGAACTATGAAAATAACAAAATGAAAAAGCTAATCTACTATGTACAAATGAAATGAAACAAAAAGTGTTATCCAACACCCTCTCTATCCCATGCATCCACAAATAGTTTACGAAATAAAATGTTCTCTGCGGGCCCACGAAGCACTGAATATGGATGCTTTTCAAGTGTAAAGCACACCAGAGAATGAAAGGCCAGGTGAGGTTCTTGAAACATCGGATGTGGCCAAAGTGTAAGTGCAGGTATGGACATGGTTGGCTCAATTATTCTCTTGATACCCAAGAAATTTATGAATGTGGAAATGGTGGGTTCGATAAGTCTTTCAATGCCCAAGAAATCTATAGGTGTGGAAATGGTGGGTTTGAATGATCTCTTAACACCCAAAAAATCAATGTAAGCCTTCCCCGTGTCTACTACCTCTCCCCAATGATGGCCGATCTCATGGTAGTCACTCATAATTCCCATACTAAGACTTTTGGATGGGACTAAATCAGGAGATGAGAGGTGTGCACCACTCTCAACCTCGGTTGTGTAGTGGAGTGAACTAGGGTCAACCAACTCGATGATATGTTCCTCTAGCCATGTGGCATTCAAATGCTCAGTTGGAGTCAAAGGACTCTCAATAAGGTCTGGGATGGTAGGGGTAGGTTGAGCATCAAGCTCGGTAGTAGGACAGAATTGCATATCTCCCTGACTCTCAGTAAGTGGTAGAGGGATATCTTGAACGGGAGTGTCTAAAGGAATATGATGAAGATGCTCATTGCAAGTGTTATCCCCAGTGTAGTTAGGGCAATTGTCCCACTTAGTGCCTATAATAGTGTCTGAGGTCGACGTCTCAGTCATGTTACCACTTAGATTGGTGCTCATAGCTTGTGTTATCTTAGAAAGTTGCTCTCTTAAGTCATCGAAGGACCTAGACACTTGTCCTTTAAAATCATCGAAAGACCTAGACAAATTATCATTGATCATCATTTGATGTTGCATAAATTGATGAAAAGTGTCCTCGAATTGGGCATCATTAGGTTCACAAGGCCAATAATCCTGAGGTTCCTCATGCTGACCCTCAGTGAGTGGAACAAGATTGGGATAGGCACAATAATCAGTCTCCATGCATGTGCTACCTCTAAAGGATGGATCATGAAGATCAAGTGAAATAGGAGTATATGGGGAAGGTTCAGTGTGGCTTTTAAATGCATGATATTCAAAACTAGGCTTAAGTCTTCCCTGTGGCCTGGTGTGCTCATAGAAAAATTCGAGGAATGACCATGCCTCACCTGGGGTAAGGTCAAGAAATTCCCTATCTAAGACTTTATCAAACGCCTGGTGTAAACTACTAGGTAGAGCGTTATATAATATTGCTACAATGTCCACTAACTCTAATCCGTGACTTGGGAATGTTTCCAAAAGATTGTTAAATCTCTCCCAACTTTTATAAAATACTTCACCATTTTTTTGATAAAAATTTTTGATTTGAAGGCCATGGGTGAAGGTTTGATGAATAGGGAGGAAATGTTCAATAAAAGCTTGATGAAATTGCTCCCAAGTACAGACCTATTCACTTATAGCATAGCACCAGTCACCAGCCACATTTTGCAATGATAAAGGGAAAAACATACACCTAAGTCTCTCACTCTTTCTAGCATCATCACATAAACCACATGCTGCCTTAAACCTATCAAGGTGAAGACATGGGTCTTCCTCCTCATGCCCAAAGAATTGAGGAAGCATACTATAGGTGTCTAATGTAAAAGCATATCCAAACATGCCACCTAGATACTCTATGTATTCTCGGGTATCAAAAGGGCCATGTACAAAATCACCAATTTCCATGTCTAAGATTAGAAAATAAAATGAAAATAAAATGAGAAAGAGAAAAATTACACTAAAATGCAACCTAAGTTAACTAGCATGCAAACTAGGTTATATGATATGCAAAAGAATAAATAACAATGCAAAAGAAAGAAAACTACTAATAAAGAGATGGAGAAAAGAAAAATTCACTCAATTTCTCAAGTGAACTCTCTTTTAACTCCCAAGTCTAGTGCTTAGTTGCCCTCCCTGGCAACGGCGCCAAAAACTTGACCGACCCTAAAAAGTGTTTCGGGTTCTACCTCTCAAGTGCAAGAGGGCAGTCGTAGTTTTAAAACTCGGTGAGTCTGAGGTCGAATCCACAGGGAGGGCTTTGTTAAAAGCTCTAGACTTATTCTCTTAATTAGTAGGTGAACCTAAATTAATTTAAACTAATTTTTTAGCAACTCAAACTTTTGTTTTAGATTCTAAATGAAAGAAATTCAATTTAATTTAAAAATGCAAACAAAGCATCTACTCTAAATTCTAAAGCGAATAAATCAACTCATAAATTAAATTAAATAACAAGCATAATACTAAAAAGGTTCTTGATCCAACTTTCAAGTCCGGGTAGTTCACTACTTTACCTTGGGATGTTTTTATTCAAAACTAGATTAGGGTTTAATTCGAAAAGTGTTAAGAATATTTTAATCAAAGGTCAGTACCAGTGATCTCAAGCGGATATGGCTAAAGACCTTTGTTTCGAAAGTTTTTCAAACAAACGAAACTAGAAATGAATTCGAAACCTATTTTTAACCTTATTCGAAAGTATGTAAACGGTTATATTTGAAAACCCATACCAGTGACTTCAAACGAGTATGGTTAAAGATTTTCGATTTCGAATGTTTTCGAAACAAGTTGAAAATAGATTTTAACACGGTAGATCCTTACGCATGAGCTCTCACAACCCATGCGAAGGGTCTACTAACACCCCAAGGTTTTTCGTGAACTACCCATTCTTGATTCGTTGAATCATGAACTAGGGTTTTACGCTAAAACTACTTTAAGCATCTTAAAAACAATAAAATAGCATTCAATCATACGAAAAGAGAATTGAAAAAAGCAAAACATGATATGACGAAACAAATCGAAATAAAACGAAATAGATTAAAGTGCAACTTACAATGTAAAGCGAATATAAAAGACGAGGTGAAGAATCACTACAAAGACAACGATGAAAGCTCCAACGAAAACCATGAATCTACGCATCCAAGTTTAAAAACTAATCTAAAAACTCTCAAAATTCTATTCTAACTCTCAATTGAAGGTGTAAAATCAAAAGGGGCTTCCCCTGGGTCGGCCATGTAGCAGATATTATATAGAAGTTGTAAAGAAAACTCTAAAAGATGGAATGAAGCCGTGCGCGCATAATACACTGTGGTCCGGACCGTTTGGCAGGTGGTCCGGACCACAGAAACTTTGTTTTTCAAGTTCTGCTTCTTGTTTGCTGCTTCTAACAGCTTTCTGTCCTCAACTTCCACTGCAATTTTGACCTCAAAAACGATCGATTCAGGCTTCGGCTAAAGCACAAAAGTTGTAGCTCTTAGGATCTTCTTTCCAACCCAAAATGAATCAGGTCAATCCGAGTTGTGAGTGAAAAGTTATGATCCAAATACTGACAAGGTGTCGAGCTGGAACTTCAGCTGCACACCACTTCAACTATCTTGAACTTTGGACCATTTTTTCCTCCTCGGAAGCCACTTTCAACACTGCTAATCTCACGTATTTTCCCTTTTTACCTGCAATTAAGAGAATAAATACTGTAAATAACAAAATAATGATAAAACTTTGAAATTAACTACTTAAATGCATCAATGAGTATCAAAATGTGGAGTTTGTAATTACACTTTTCAAGTGTAATCATTACGTTAACATTTAAATTATTCATTATATATACATATATAACACGACACTGACAGATGGGGCATATGGCCATCATGATGCATTGAGATATACTTTCACCATTGTCAGATATGGTACAACAATATGATGAGGTTGAGGGTAGAAAAATGGTAATAATGATGTGATGACATATTTGTATCATTGCCAGATAGGGCATAATGTGATTTTACGAGTTAATAAATGAAACGTGGTGCTAATGATGCGGTGTGATATTGCTATCATTGTTAAATTTAATTCTTGGTTATTTGTAAAACTATTGATTATGTAATTAATTATATATACATGTCATGAGATGGTTAGTTAGGTGAGATGTGAGGATGAGTTCTGACAAATAAGTGATGAGGATGAAAGTGATATTAAATTATATGATAAAAATAAAAGTGTGAATAATTTATTATCTTTTATTTTAAATATAATACTTTAACTGATTGTGTGACACTTACACCTAAGTTTTAAATTTTTTCGTTGAGTTAGGCATGGTTGCATGTGCTAAAAAAGAACCTAAGTTGTCTATTTCTCCATTTTAATCCTAGTCTTATGTTGATTTTTAGTGTTTGTGAAAATAAATTTAGAGTCACAATTTGTGAGATGTTATATTTGATGTCACATCCCAAATTTTCATAACCCGAATACCCGAGAGTGACTTGAGATTATTTATTTGGGTATAAAAATAAGATAATAACAACACGCCGTCACACCCCAAATTTTCTTTCAAAATGGGGTTGACTTGCAATAAAAATTTAAGGTATTCAAAATCCCTAGTTTATCCTAACCAATATTTATAAGTCATTAGACTGAATCATTTGATGGGATTCAAGTACAGGGCACAAAATAAAGATAAAGAATAGTATTACAGAGTTATCTAAGCGTCCCAACCATGCGATTAACATTACATATCAAATAAAAGTAACTAGGTCTAAACTTAATGACTACAATCATCCAATAGTTATTATTACAGACCACAATAATAAATAAAGTCTTCCAGTACTGCGCAAGAAAAAAAATAGATAACTCTTCTGATGGAATATTTAAGAGAAATTTATCTCTTTCTAGCTCATCTTCAGTATCCCTGTGCTTAATATCTTGAAAAAAAATATTCCCACAAAGGGGTGAGCTACTAAAGCCCAGTAATTAAAATCTCATAGGTGCCTATATGCAGTGGTCGTAATACTACACTGTATTAGATGACCCCATATAGTGAATGTGATTAGGTGGCATACTGTTCATGCAACAATTAATTCAATAGATCCCAACTGAATAACATAAATTATACTTACAATGGTTTGATGTGACCGTCACTGCAACTACTATTTTACTTATGCATCAAATAGTTTAATGTTGTTATTTGGATCACAATGAAATCAGTGTTGCAATGGTAGGGATCTCAGATTCAGATCTTTAAAGTCTCAGGATCAAACCCTGTAGCGATATAAGTTTCATATATTATTTTTTTTATAAAATATTCATCAAAAGGAATTAAATATAATTAAATAATTCCAACACATCATTCATACATAAGCAAAAGATGTTGCCAGTCATAGTAAAATTTGGTAAAGGAGTTTAATCTAAATCCTCCTAGGATAATCATACTCCTATCCTTCTCTACCCCTAGTCTTGGGAACTAGTGACTTTACGAACTTAGCATTCAATGCATTTCGACGGTGTCACCCACCAAAAACCTAGTCGTCACGACCAGCTACCTGACTGGCCAGGTCAGAAGGGAGCATCTCCTAAATAAAATGCATATGTTCCCATCTCCATCTAAAAAGCCATTTCTAACCACCCATCATGCCATTTTCAAAAATAACTTTAGCACCAAGTGCCTTAATTTATTTTCACCCCTTGGCATTCCAAGGGTATCTTGTATGGCAATCAGACATTTTTAATAACAACCGGCAATGTTCCTGGGTGATGAATCCGAAGTGGGATTATTCAGTCACATACAGTATACTTTAAGTATTTTATCTCAATACAAAATTTAATAATAATTCACAATAAATTAAAGATTAAACATAATCACCAACATTAATGTCACAAAGGTAGGTACCACATGTAAATTAACAAGTAGCAAGTAACTAAAAAAAAATCTAGGATTCGAATTAGTATTTTAGTTAATTCTTTGACAAGTTTGTCGTACTAGTCTTGATAAGAATAAAATTATATCTAATTGTTTATTAATTAAGCCGAGGTTGCAGCTTAGTGGGTGGGCGACCCTAATTGCGATTTGAAGTCGCGAGTTCGAACCTCATTGGCTGCGATCTCGATTTTTGCCTCTTTTACCTTTTTATTTTATTATTTTATGCAATATAAAGATAATAAATAGCTCTTTGGACTAATATTTAATCTTAGAAAAATTAATAAGTTTTATTTTATTCTAACTGGATAGTATAGTACATCACTTGAACAATTAAGCCAATGTGAGATTACAAAGCTAAGTCATTCTAACCCTTTTATTTGGTAGGAGAATAATATTATTCAAAATAATTTGAATAAATTTCCAATCATCATCTTATTTATAACCAAACCCTTATCATAAGTTTTCGGCTTCAAGATATCCACAAATGTCCATAGAATTATTCCAGTGTTTAGGAAGGTATTAAATAAGTTTCATTTAATTCACTTAATCATAACAATATAATTATATAACTTGCTAGGTTGACAAAACAATGCCTAAAAATCAATTAGAATAAATCAAATTCATTTAAGGAAGACCAAATGAGGAAAGAATAACTTCATTGTTTCATTTGGGCATTTATATCAAATAATTGGTTCTACTTAGCCATTTTAGTTGGAATAAGTCATCCAACTATCCATGATGAAATTGATTGTCTAAGTCAGTTATTATAAATATTAAAGTATCAAATAATATATAATATCCAATTTAAAATAATTCCATATCAATTAGAAAATAACTAAGTAGCATCAACTTAACAGTCCACTTCGGTATTTCATCAAATAGTATAAGTGTTTTACTAGATTAGGCCTTGTGAACAAAGTCAACCATAAATAAATTATTAACATAACTGAAAATTTGAAATACGCTACTAAGGATCCCAACCAATCAATCACAATCACACATAGAGATTAAAGAAGGCAAGATATACAAGAAATGAGGAAACCCACAAGGGAAATCTCTAACAAAAACTTTCACTAAAATCAAACGTTGGTTACAAACTCAACCTCTCTATAGATTGACTCCTCGACTCTATACTCTCGTTGACGTTTGCTCGACTCCTCAATGCACCAACTCCTCTAGCGAAAGCTCTTCAACTCCTCGAAGGCTTAACACCGAATCCCCGGTAGCTTTGCTGAATCCACAGCGTGCTAAATCCACAGCGATCACGAACCTCAAATCCAAACTCCTTTGGATTGAACACGAATCGTGTTAGCTAAGTTGTGGAGAGAATGATCAATCTTTAAGGCTCAAAATCTCATGTGTATTCTCTTTCTTTCTATGTGTGTTTTTTAACCTTGAAAACACCAAGAGATATATATATATATATAAACCAAGGTGGCTGGGGCTCAAAACAGGTAAAATAAGCCGAAAAAGTCATCTCGCGGGAAGGGTGCCCCCACGGTCTTCCCGCGGCTTCCTGCGGCCTTCCTGCAATCTTCCTGTGAATCAGAGCGGTCTTCCCGCACAGCCAAACTGCTCTCAGCTTTATCCCGCGGCCAACTGCGGCCTTCCCGTGGTCTTCCTGCGTTAATCACTTCCGAGCTTCTTCAGGACTTCTGAATCACTTCAGGACTTCCAGCCATTAAGGAAACTATTTCTCTGAGGCCTTTTAGAATTCTACTTGACTTATGACTCTAGTGTCTTAGCTTACACTAAGTCTAAAGTTCATATAATTCTATTTGATCATAGATTTGCCAATTTACAATTTTAGCCTTAACAATCTCCCCCTTTGGTAATTCCAT
This sequence comes from Vitellaria paradoxa, assembly GCA_019916065.1. Taxonomy (NCBI): domain Eukaryota; kingdom Viridiplantae; phylum Streptophyta; class Magnoliopsida; order Ericales; family Sapotaceae; genus Vitellaria; species Vitellaria paradoxa. Next base: position 52,641,680 of record CM034233.1, on the reverse strand, counting down.
GTCAAAACTAAAAAAAATTAAATTACAAATGAAAATCAATCTACACTAAGGCCTCAGTAAATTTGTCATCCATTCCATCAACACATTCCAACTAATAACCTGTATGGCTGCACACTTAAACAAAATGATCAAGGGATCATGTGGAATAAATAAAGAATTAAATAAAGAATCAAATAAAACCATAACAAAAAAAAAGGACACAAAATGTTCTCCCCCTTAATTATCAAAAAAAATTTCAAACATTCTCCCCACAAAAATATTCTATTCTTCCTCTTAATTATATATCTCCCCCTTTTTGACATGAATTGACAAACATGAAGGTACAAAGGGTAATCTTGATCAAATCATTCCAAGTTCTATTTTCCCAAACACAAAACTAAACACAGTTCCAAAATTTTGACCATACATAAATAGTAACAAATAAGAATTCCAAGAATCACCCTACTATTTATGTCATGAGTTGTTCACACATGTCATACCAATTGTCAAATGCCTGTACGGTGTGTGAAATGAAGTTTAAGTGCAACATGATTAATACTTTTCACATACTCGCATGAATTTCAAAATTGCTCCTTTGGACTGTGAATTGAATTGAGTAAGATGTGCGGTGTTAGCTCTTCGACTAAATTCTCCTCAATTTATTGTTTTCAACTGAACACCAATGTGATACCAATTGAAATACCAATGTAATATCACTATTTTTTCTTTTTCTTTTCCTTATTTTTCTTTTTATTTGTTCTTGGTGGCTTTCACACACTTTATGGGTAGGTAGCCTTCTTCCTGTATCGTCAAACCCAGAGGGTGGTTATTTTGATAACCCGCACGTTAATAGGCTAGCTTTCACTCTATCCCATATGGTAGCCCTTTCCAAGTGAATTTTGATTTCATCTAAACTCAAGAGCAACCAATAGTCCAATAGTCCAAAAAGGAGAATTTATTAAAACAATTGAGTAGTGGAAAAAATTTCTCATGAAGTGTTAAACTTTGTGCAATAACAATTGGCACACCACTACCATGACAAGGAACAACAAAACATAGAATTCAAGTTCATCAAGTAATTCAAATTTATGACCACTATGTAGATCAACAATTTTAATCCTATGATTTTGAAGTGTGTATGGGGTAATAGAACGTGCAAGAAAATCACAAAGAATAACATTGCACCAAAAAAAATTAATTATCAAAAAATAAATAAATATCTAGTCTACGAGATTTCATGAAACTAGGTAAAAATAAACAATGACACACAGCCTAGTTCATGAAAAAAAAATTTGCTTCTACATATCAAGGCTCACCCCTTCAACACTCTTAGGGTTGTAGGAGACATAGAGATCACTCTTCCTAACCCAAACAATTCTTAATTTTGGAAAAACATTTTGAGTCTTGGGTTTGTTGGGTTTTGGACTAATGGGTTTTGAAAGAATTTTTTTTTTTTTTTTATCTTTTCTCACTGGCCATGTCATGTAAGGTTCAAACTCAAAACAAGACTTTTGAAACCTTAAAGGAAGAAACCTATTTGACACTTGAAGATTAGTTTTCAAAGAATTCCTAGTGTCAACATAGGATAGGGGAAGCCCCTAAAGTTTGTGACAATGTGGTCGTGTGTGACCGGGTATACCACAATGAAAACATATAGGAACAAATTTTCTTTGAGCACTAAAAGGTGTACCTTCGAATTTTTGGGAATTGTGTATAGGTAGTTTACCTTTTGAGTGCTTGAATTGTTGAGCATGTGGTTTCCTATCCTTCAATGTAGCAGACTTTGGAGGTTGGATCTTGATCTTTTGACTGCTTGTAGATGCATCTTTTATGGTCTTCTTCTCTCCAGTATATCCAAGTCCACTTTTATCTCGTGGGCTCCTTTACATCCCAAGTATGTCATCAAGTTGGGAAGTTGCAGTATTCATCTTCAATTGCATGGATTATAGCTTACCCTGGGTATTCTTCAATTTAATATCTTTTTGATCCAACTTGGCCCTAAGTGCTATCATCAACTCCTCTTGAGATTTCTTGTTTGCTTCAAGATCTTCACATTTGGCTTCCAATTCTTCCAGAGCAATTTTTAGACTGTCTCTCTTCCTCTTCGACACCTTGTTCTTCGTGGTCAACTTCTCGTTTTGCTTGTGGAGTCTTCGACCGTCTTGATATAATTGTTCATAAGCCTCTTCAATGTCTACTTCCTCATCACAATCTTCTTCATTTTCACTTTCAAAGGATTCTTCTTTCTTGCTTGCAGAAGATGATGACTCGGCTGAATTAGAGGGGGCACTTGCTTTAACCATGAAAGTAGTATAGTTCTTTGGAAAATCATCTAAAGAAGAGGAGGTACTCGACTGATCATCTGAATCATCAAGAGTTGCATTGAGTACCTTCTTCTTGCCCTTCTTAATTCCATAGTCTTGAGCAATGTGACCATAACCTTGACACTCGTAGCACTTCACGCCCTTGGACTTGTTCTCCTTCTTCTTCTTCTTCGAAGATTTCTCTACTTTCTCATTCTTCTTTATTTTTCCTTGCTTGCTATCTTTCTTTTTGAAAAATTTTCTAATTTTGTTAGTGTAGATAGCAATTTCTTCTGGAGAGGGGATTGACTCATCATTACTAGAGGAGGACTCATCTTCCTTCACATTTTTAGGGCAACTCCTCTAGACTTAGGTTTGATCATGTTGGCTTCATAAGTTTGCTGAGAGCCAACCAAGTTTTCCACCCTCATTGAATCTACATCCCTAGCCTCTTCAATAGCTGTAACTTTTGCTTAGAAGGATAAAGGTAAGGATCGAAGAATCTTACTTACAATCTTTCTATTAGGAATAGGTTCTCCAAGGTTGAAACTTGTATTAACGATGTCGCTGAGCTTTTCATAGAAACTATCAAAGAGTTCATCTTCAACCATCTTCAAACTTTCAAACTCTGAGGTCACTTTTTGTAGCTTGGACTTCTTGACAGTAGAATTCCCTTCATGCGTCAACTCCAGAATCTTCCAAGCCTCATTTGCAATCTCACAACTAGAAATTCTTCTAAATTCATCAGCGGAGACTGCACAGAAAATAGAACTCAGAGCCTTGTAGTTCCACTCTGCCTTCTCTTACTCAGCCCTCGTCCACAAATCCATAGGCTTCTCCACTGTTTCATTGTTGACAGAGTGAGTTGGTTTTACCCAACCTTTTTCAATGGTCAACCAAACATTGACGTTCAATGAGATTAGATGAGCTCTTATTCGAACCTTCTAATACGCATAGTTGGTGCCATCAAACCATAGGGATCTTGTGCTCGAACCGACTTCTCTTGGGGGATCCATCAGCAAAGAATAAGATCATGTTTTGTTCACAAAAATGTACCTACTCTGATACCAATTGAAAATTTGAAATATGCTACTAAGGATCCCAACCAATCAATCACAATCACACACAGAGATAAAAGAAGGCGAGATAAACAAGAAACGAGGAAACCCACAAGGGAAACCTCTAACAAAAACTTTCACTAAAATCAAACGTTGGTTACAAATTCAACCTCTCTATAGATCGACTCCTCGACTCTATACTCTCATTGACGTTTGCTCGACTCCTCGATGCACCAACTCCTCTAGCGAAAGCCCTTCGACTCCTCGAAGGCTCAACACCGAATCCTTGGTAGCTTTGCTGAATCCATAGCGATCACGAACCTCAAATCCGAACTCCTTCGGATTGAACACGAACCGTGTTGGCTAAGTTGTGGAGAGAATGATCAATCTTTAAGGCTCACAATCTCATGTGTATTCTCTCTCTTTCTATGTGTGTTTTTTAACCTTGAAAACACCAAGAGATATATATATATATAAACTAATGTGGCTGGGGCTCAAAACAGGCAAAATAAGCTGAAAAAGTCACCTTGTAGGAAAGGCGCTCCCGCAGTCTTCCCGTGGCCTTCCCGCGATCTTCCCGCGAATCAGAGCGGTCTTCCCGCGGTCTTCCCGCATGGCCAAACTACTCTCGGCTTTATCCTGCGGCCAACAACGGCTTCCTCGCGGTCTTCCTGCGTTAATCACTTCTGAGCCTCTTCAGGACTTCTGAATCACTTCAAGACTTCCAGCCATTAAGGAAACTATTTCTCTGAGGCCTTTTAGAATTTTACTTGACTTATGACTCTAGTGTCTTAGCCTACACTAAGCCTAAAGTTCATATAATTCTATTTGATCATGGATTTGCCAATTTACTATTTTGGCCTTAACAATAACTATAACTAACAGAGGGTAATTGGGAATTTAAATAAATCTTTAAACATAAAATTCTAAAAAAATCAATTAAAGGCTAAATAGAAATAGCAGGTTAAAAGAAAATTCATATAAAATAGAGCAGAACTCCAATATCTATAAACTTTATATCTTTAGAAACTAGACTTTAAGAGCTAAAACTTTCATGTTTTACACTTTTTAAAATTTTAAGGTCTAAAGGTACAAAAACAGCCTTGAATTCAGTTTGTTCAGAAGATACAGTTTTACACGTGCTTAGTATTTTGGGTATAACTTTTGATTCACAAATCGGATTGATGCAAATCGTTTTGGGTTAGAAAGAAAACTTAAAGGGCTACAACTTTTATGTTTTAGCTGAAGCCTAATTCCACCATTTTAGGGGTCAGAAGCATATCAGAAATTACAAATAGAGAGTTGTCAGCATGCTGAGCTACATCAGTCAAAGTTTCGGCTTCCCTACCCCCAATATGCGGGTGTTTTTTTATCACAATCAAGTTTCATACCTCAAACAAAAAAAAAATGCTTTAGCTTCAAATTGAAGACATCAAATACATTTTAGGAGGTTCGTCATCTTACCTCAATGAAAATATTGGTGACCAAGTTTGAGAAGGAAAAACGAGTTGAGCTTTGAACACCACCCAGTTGGAAAGTTCCAAACCTTTCTTCTTCTTCCAAGTAACTAGATAATAATTTTTTTTCTCTCTTATTTTTTTCTCTTTGAAGGCACACAAATTTATAAGAAGTCATGTGAGTGTAGAGAAAGTGTCAGTAAAGAAAAACAACCTCTATTTCCTAAACTTGAAAGCCACTAAAGTAGGATTATGCATATACAATAGGTAGCATAATCCAATAATCTTGCTTTGCCTTTTTGACTATCTAACCACATAATTTAAGAGAGATATTAGAGGATGAGTGGAGATGGGTGGCATGATCTGGGAATCATGCTTTGCTTTTTGACTAATTGTCATGCCCCGGATCTCGTGACCCAAGGGCCAAGAGGTGAGTGATAAACACACATAATATGCACTAACATAACCAACCCATAATCAGAGCAACGCAACGTAAACTAGTGAGCCCGAGACATAGGATAAGATAACATAAGTTTAACCTTGACTATTGCCAGGTCACATACTCCATACACCATTCCCATTAATACATAACTTAGGCCTTAAGGCCATTACAACCAAATCGAATAAGTCTAGCAATGTACTATGTTACAATTCCAAAAGAAATTTAAACTAGATGACCAAAAGCTTTGCTAAGCTTGGTAGGGCTCATGCACACCCTTCTAGTCCAACCCCATTAGCCCACCTGATTGTTATGGCTTGTACCTGCATCAAAATCTATAGGGACGTGAGCACGGGTCCACTTGTGCCTACGATGTCTCAAATAAACATATATGATATGTATTCCAAACATGCATACCTTTCATGGTGTATCTAGTTACCTCAATATGTTCTAGAGCCACAACAATTTATCACCATTACTATATAATTAATTTAAAATATATACAATTTACACAAAAATATCATAAGGAGGATTCAATTCCAATTAATACTTAATCTTTGAAATTTCATTTATTTGTTCAAATTACATTTCAATTCCAATTATTCTTCATTTTTTAATTACCCAACATTAAATCTAATCACACTCCATACCACCTTATCACGTATTCAACATTCAATCACATATTCACATTCACATTCTCACTTTCCATCAATCTATCACAAAACTATAGTCACACAAATCATCGGGGGTTGGTTGCATACTCAACACCGTCTTTTATGGGTCCAAACCCAACGGAAACGGTAAACCGATCACCATCATTTAGGACCACAATCCAAGGTCACAGGTAACCTATACACTCACAATGTTGTGGGCTACTAACCCACTAGCATTGACACCAAACCCTGCGCAGGTTATGGGACTCTCAACCCGAGGGTAATCTCAAAACCCTTCCTATTTACCACACCCTACCACAGCCCCCGGCACACAAACAATCATTCATCACATAGCATCTCATCATTCATAGGTTCACATTCAACATCATATACTTTTCCACAACACATATCCACATTTCAGTTCATCCCTAGATTCATCATATGATAACATTGATCAAGCATCATTAAACATTCAACATTCTTCAATATTATGAACATGAGTTCCCTTTGTCAAGTCACCTTTTATTTAATCAATCACAAGTTCATATATCTCAACATTTAGTTTACATTAAGACATATTTACAATCGTATTCAATTAATACTCTCATCTCAAAGTAAACTTCCAATTCATGCAATTCAAGGTGACATTTACTTACCCTTACAAGTTAATTCCCATTAGCTTAAGATAACCAATCCTTAATCACTTTTTAAAGCTCATTTCTCTTTTAAAATCCATGCAATTAATCAAGTAAAAGTTCCATATAAAAACATGTTACCAAATCTTTCATAAGCCTAAGGAGGTCAAACTAAGCAAAGTTAGGAAAAGTGACCTAGGCTTGACACTCATCCATGTGCCCAAGGGGCTTCGGCGCCCACACCTTGTGCACCCAAGGATTGGGCGCCCATGTCTTGGGCACCCGACTGTGTCCCCCTCGTGCGCCCACAGCTCGGGCCAAGTTTCGGGTTTCATACCTTGTTTTCTGGTTTCATGGTTTCTCACCCTTAGGACCTCAAATTGACCAAGTTAAAGTGAAAATACCTAAAATTTCATGTTTCTAACATCAACACAAGGTTCTTAGGCACTAAAAAAAATTATCAATTTGAGTTTTCATCAACCAAAAGTCAAGTTATGGATCAAAACACCATTTTCACTCTCTTAACCTATACATACATATATATGTGTATATAACTACCAATATCTTCCATACATGTGACCAACACTTGAAGAGGGTTTTCTAATGGTAATCTACTCCTTGTTACACATCACATATGTAAGAATGAGACATTAAATCCCTACCTCAAGTTGTAAGAAGATGGATCAACAAGATGGTGTTTTGAGCTTCCAAACCCTCAAGCTTTGATGGACTCAATCCTCTCTTTCCTTGATCCAAACTACAAATAAATTACATAGGAAGGTTTCTTGAGTTTCTAATTTCACTTTTGCAAGAGGAATTTGATTTCCATGAAGATTAGAAAGACCTACCTCTAATTTTCTCCACCTGGTTCCTTGTTCTCCTTCTTTGTTCTTTCCTTGCTTCTTCACCTAGTTTCTTCCCCTCCAATCTACTTCCCTCTCTCTTTCTTGTATCATCTCACCAATATATATATATATATATATCAATAAATTAATCCCCCAAACAGGGAATCTCAGACCCCCTTCTTACCCCTAGCTAGATATAGGTTCATAGGAGAGAAGGGTCGGCTGAAAAATGCTGAGCAACTCATGTCTGTCAAATCCACTGTTCCTTGGGCGCCCATGTCTTCTCAGGTGGGCACCCAAGACCTTGGGCACCCATGCCTTGTGCGCCCAAGGTGCCTCGTTTTTCTTGCACTAGGCTAAAATGCCTAATTTTGATGACCTACTCCATCTCTTTCAAAGTTCTTAACTCTAAAGCACCATAAATGATTCATTCCACTAAATGAACATACATCCCTTCCAAAATACATCAAAAACCTTTTTCTTATGTTAACACAAATTTCGGGGTGTTACACTAATTAAACAATTTATTTAAAAGATGCTTTAAGTCTTTAAATCATGCTTGCTAAGTCTTTCAATCATGCTTACTAAATAATTTGAAAAATATGCTTTAAAGTCATCAATGTAGGGTCTTCTTTTTTACTGATAAACTAAATAATTTGAGAGATTGTGAGAGATGTATGGAAGAAATGATGGATGAAAAATGAAGTTTGCTGGGAAATGATTTAGAGCTACTATTCACGAGTCAACTCAGTGAGTGATAAAGTGAGTTGAAGTGAGTTGACGTGAGTCAAAGAAAAGGTTGACCCATGGGTTAATGGGCTTGGGTTGAGCCAAATAGGTAATTGGGCTATGAATTGTTTGGATAAAAATTTAGAAATTCTACATTAAACTCCCACATAAGGTGAAATTAAATCTGAAAATCTTTCCAACTAATTTTATCATTCCAAAAATTTTCAAATCCCCACTTTTCTAGATTTTTATATAATAAATATCACCACCACACTTAAGCAAAAATTAATTAGGAGAAAAAAAATTCAGGTTATTACATTTGATGTGATTATTGTACTAGAGGATTTATAGGTATTCACTCCTATTGAAGGGATTAAATATGTATCCTAAAGTAGGGGTGCAATAGTGTGCTTGCTATTTTGGCCTTTGGGACTATCTTTCGGTGGCACCTTGTGGTATAAAGCTTTTGGCACTTGTTTACTTAATCTTTAAGCTTTGTAAACACATTGGAATCTAAGGAACATATTAGGAATGTGCTACAGCCTTAGTTTAGGCTTCGTATGACTGCAAGGCCGCTTTTCAACATGAACACCATCCATTCAACAAAATGCCATAAAAGGTTTTTTAAGCTCATTTTTTATCTTTCTTTTCTCAGCTTGACTTGGTGGTGTTTGTACATGTCATGGGTGTTTCATTGAGTGCTTTAATGGATTTCCTAAGATTTGGGAAGTCTTAGAATCCATGTGGCCTTTGGAAATAGCTCATTAGTCTTGACATGATTTTCTTGAATTTACTTTGGTTTCAAAGCATCCCTTTTGTCTTTGGATGTCCTTAATCTTGTCTTAAATGTCCCTTAAGATGCTCGAGTACATCCCTGGCTTTTTAAAAATGGATTGAGGGTCACTGTTTGATATGCACCTCACATGCTCGGTAAAATGCATTGATCAAACCCTTAGCCTTTGTTTTTTTTTTTTTTTTTTTGTACTTTTTCCACATTTTCTTACCTTAGCTCCTCCCCATATGGATCCTTGGTGTCTCTTAGGCCTTAAGTTCAATGTTTTATAACCTACAAACACAAAGACACCACAATTGTATAAGAATGAGATATTTAAGCTAATATCGAGTCTCTAGGAAGCATAAGTATATAACTGGCATCATCAATCAATGTATAAATATGCAATGGTATATGCCCATCAAGGACCATACTTCTTTAATGTGGATAGATATATACATAAAACATTGATGGAAAGAATCCTTGGTATATACACGACAGTAGTGCATATCTAGTTTGGGAAGTGATCCAACAGCTTTGGTTTCAAAATTTTAATTGAAAATTTTGAAGGTTTTGGAGAATTTTGAAAGTTCAAGATCCAAAGTTGAAAAAATGTTTTGATAATTTGTGTTTTTGGGAAAGTATGTTGAAGCATTGGGGTGAGACAAATGTTTGGGTTTCCCAATTCGGTTGTGGAAGAGGTTGGTGGTTAGTTTACAAGTGTGAGGGAAAGCTTTATCTCTTAAGCTAGCTTTTAAGGTTAAAATACCCAAGACCACCAATCACTAGTATTAGAGCTAGGTTTACCATTAATGGGGTTTCCTACTTTACTTATGGAAGGCGCTTGTGGTCAGTTTATAAGTGTGAAGGGAAGCATCATCCCTTGAGTTAGCTTTCAGGTTGAGATAGGCTCAAGATCACCCATCACCAATATTAGAGCCTAGGTTTACTATTAATCTCAGCCCACCGGAGAAACGGGTTGTCGTTCTGTCTAGCCCAAGGCCTGATTTGTAAAGGGGGAGATTGTTAAAGTTTCCCACATCAATTGTGGAGGGGGTTGGTGATTAGTTTATAAGTGTGAGGGAAAGTCTCGTCTCTTGAGCTAACTTTTGGGTTGAGATAGCCATAAGACCATCCAACTTTTGGGTTAGTGTCGATGTGTTTTTCACTCCAACAAATATTTTGATATTGTTGTCTCTTGGCTATAAATTTGAAAGGCAAACCACTTCACCAAATGAACTAATTATGCTTAAAGCCAGAATATATAACGTATGCATTCTAGTTTTATGGAAAGTGGCAAATTGCTATGATAACCAATAAACTTTTGCGGCAATACTTTGGTCACTTCTCTAGCAATGTTTGATTTTCCAACGATGATCTATTCACCTTCTCTGGTGATAGTAGTTCTCCTACAAAAATTTGGCAATCTCATATGGGTGCGTTTGACCCCTATTTTTAACGTGGTTTGAACTGTTGTAATTGTATCAACGAGTTCTATGCTCAGGTGTGCTCAAAATAAATTTTCAAGCAACATAAACTTTGGACATATTTTAAGAATACACTATTTTGTGCTCTGGTGCCTTGAACAAGGCTTTGATACCAGGGATCAGTACATGAAACAATCTTAACCACAAAAATATAGATTTAACATAGTTCAACAATTGTCTACATCCACAAAGAGGAACCCTAGTTTAACTATAATACTAAACAATATTACAAGAGCAGAATTTATTCTCTTGACTCACTTGCTTTCTCTCTTCTCTCTAATCTGATTTTTCTTTTTCCCTTATCATTGCTTACACACATGCCATCTCCATTCACCTTTAGTTTTTGGTGGGTTTTGGTGGAAGAGAGTAGCTCCACCCACGTGAGTGATGGTTTTTGGTTTGTCATTTTAACCTCCCACATTCGTCTCTATTTTCACACACATCTAATAATATCTCGTATATATATTCCTATAAATTATCTTACACTTATGCCTTAGGTTACATCTCTAAATTATTATATAATTTAACAATTACAAACAATGTAATATTTGTTTTTTCCAATTTTCTTCAGTGAATTAAGCCAAGAAATATACAATGTCCAAATTGTCATTACATTTCTTGAAGTTTATGTAAATGTTCATAGCATATATGAATATAGCATGCCGTAGACAATAACTTATGTTATTAGCTCTGAGAATATAATAATAAAGCAACTCCTTTTCACAATCATGGCTTATTGCTAATTTGCAATAATTTTTTTAATATATATAGATTATGCATCAAAATTTGAGTTTCAAATTTTATTTGGTAGCTTTTGGCATGTAATTCACATTTAAAAAAAATTAAAAAATGCTTAAACTAAAATAAGTCTAGTTTTTCCTTTTCCCCGTATTTGGATTTTCTTATTTTTAAGAATTTATATATATATGTCTAATTTGAAAAAAAAATATGAATAACAAACCTAAAAAAATACTAAATAAAAATTAAAAATTAAATTTCAATAAAAAATGTATATAAAATCAAAATTTTGTTCGAAAGGACGAATTTAAATTACATCAAGTGAATCCAAACTATTCTTTTTAAAAATGCTTTTGCCTTCACAGAAGTATGTCAGATCTTAACGATGAAACACAAATCTCATAGTTGAGTTTTCAAATATATTGGATATACGCCGAGATGCAAATTTGTGCTGCAGTGGAACTTAAAACGAAATACATACCCATAGCACAAAGATAGCAAAATAATAGCTAACAGGATTGGAAATCCACCCTAAATAGTCCTTAATTAGGAAGGATAACTTAAAAATCCTTTACAAACTAATAGTGCCACTAATTTGTAAAATAATAAAGCTATTATTATAAAAAATTTAAATTAATATTAAATTTTTTTATCGTTTCAAATTCATTATCATTTATCATATTGAAGCAAACAAATCTATAATAAAATCCCAATATATGTAATAGCTAAAGTTATACATTAATTGAGTAATTTTATTTAAATAATTTACACTTTCAAATTTATAAATACAAACATAACCTCCCTTACATTATTAGGTGAGAAAGCAATAAGGGAACAATTTAAGTACCAGAATTTATTTGCCCTTCTTGAAGATGCCAGGTCCATATGTTGAGATGCAAATCTCGTACAGCAATGGAACTTGAGGAAATACGAAAATCATAATCGGAACGCAACACAGCAAAACAATAGGAATCGAGATCCACGACAATCGGCCGTTAAGGATAATAAAAATGGTGGCGCCAAACGTAAGCATCATGGTGGCAACAGAGAAGAAAAGGGTGGCGATACCGATTATGAGTTTCCTAGGCAGTGACAAAAGGAATTGATTTTCTGTGTAGCGCGATTTAAGGATTCCAAGAAACATTAGTACTGAACTAGCGGAAGAGAAGAGAGACAAAGCATCTGAGATTATGAAAATCATGAACGAGTCGCGATCCAAGTAAATAGGAATGCCTGTGTCTTGGTCGTAACCACCTGGCACGGTGAAAGCTGCGGTGAACATAACAGTGGCAATAAGAGCTGCCACCACTGTGCAAGATGTTGCTGTGTCCTTCATCCACTTCTCCCCTTCTTTCCTCATTTTCTTGTGTTGCTCGGTAAACAAAACGCGAGCTGTCTTGTTCTGCTCATTTACTAGTTCCCTGTACATTGGTTTAACAACCTTCTCCACTTCCTACAAGTTTGATGACATAGCACAATTAACCTCCAACCCAGGAGAGAGAGCGCTATATAGAACAAATATGGGTAAGTCTATAAAATGAAATAAATTACCTAAGTTTAATTCGTGTTCAATAGTACATTGGATTAATTATTTGTCCTTAATTATACTTTTATATTAAAAGTTGAAAACCACTAATATACTTCTCTAAATTTAAAATATTTATCTTTACACATGCTTTGTATCTCATATTAAAATGAAAACATTAAAAGAATTTATCTAAGATAGATAATAATTTTGATTCTTAAAAATTTTTTAAAATATATTTCCACTTATTGTATTTAACATTTCCTACACTTACATGTTCTCCTTAATTCAATTTGATTTTGAATGAATATTTTGGTTTTTACATCCGTAAATTTAAAATCGTTCATGATTTCATTATAATATTAAGTACAAAAATATAAAAGTAATTAACTCTTAATTTAAATGCAGGATAAATTTTACTTCTTTTCCTAAGTTATCTCCAAAATCCCCAGAGTAAAGGCAGGCAGGCAGGCAGGCATGCACATTGAACAAGTGAAAAAAGTGAGAGATGAATCACATCACCCTAAACCATTGTAGCTCCCTTTGCATCTTCAAAGCAGCACCAGAAATGCCATCAAGATGATGAGAAGGTGACAGCATTGCCGCGTGATGCAAGATGGTGTTTCCCTTGTTGTCCAAGCTTGTTGCAATAATGTTCTTCTTTGGCCCCACTGTGTGTAAGAGATTGAAAATCTTTTCCTGCCGTTGCAAGACTGCGTACAAAAATATGTTGCGACTGTGCTCCGAATCAGTAAACCAAATAATATCAGGATATGCTCTGAGGAACTCTTCCACAAACTCAACCACCCCATGCTTAATAGCCAGGAATATAGCTCGACATAGTTCATGTTCTTCTATACTCTTGAGATACAAAACGGTGGCTTTTTCTGAAATGCATCGCAGCAACTGAAATACTTCCGCATGCTTATGTTGTATATCGTATACAGTCTTGACGAAGGGGACTGCAAGCATAAAACAAACCCCATGAGGAATAAGAGTTTTAGTTATTATGATTTTATTTTTGTTTTTATTTATTTATTTTTTTTTGGGGGGTAACACTACTAGCAAACTCACCTCAGAACTTTGTATTTAAATTCCCATATGATGGTATAGAATTCGACACCAAATTCTTGGATCATTTCGGTTGAATACATCTGATGATATAGAATAGGGGTACAATTTTGAATGCTTGTTGAGTACTTGCTGTACTATTATATTATATGGTCAAGGCAAAGGATCGCATAGGTGAAATTCAATTGTATGGAAGTTTAAAGCTACCATTGTTTTGGCTCGAAAAGGGAGATTATAACAGAGATTGACTTCGATACTTTGTCATTTGTTTTTTTATTCTCTATGTTATATTTTCTTTATTTTATGTTGTCTTAGATACGTAGGTTACAATGTAAGAAAACGTAATCACGATTTTCTTCCGCAGAGTAATCAACAAAAATGTAAGAGGTACCACTTTCCTTTAATCAAAAATAATTTTAAAAGATATACTTACATCTCAAAATTTTATTTGAATTCAAATGCATATTTTTATCTTTTTACTTAAAAATTTAAAGTTGTTTGTGACTTCATTTTATTTTTAAATACATGGGAAAAATAAGGTGGTATTTGATTTACTTTTTTGTTTTTTATTTTCTGTTTTCATTTTATGTATTAAAAATCTCAAAACAAGGAAACAAAAAATACTATATTTTCATTGTTTTGAAATCTTCTTTGTTTTTTGTTAAAAACTCTCAAAATAATTTTTTATTATTTTTTATTTTATGTGTAAACTCATTTTCAGTTTTCGAAAACAAATTTTGAAAACACAAGTAACGAAATGAATTTTAAACTGTTTTCCTTATTTTCAAATGTACAAAATGAAAAATAAGCTCAAAACAAAAAATAAAAAACAAAAACAAAAAATAGAAAATAGAAAAATAAACCAAACGACCCTTAAGTTTTTAAAATTTAAGGAATTTTAGCAATTTTAATCTTAAATACAAGGGATATGAAGACAATTATCCCAATGATTGAAGGAAAGACCAAAGTGAAATTTGATTAAAAGTATAGTGAAACAAAATGTAACAATTTAAAGTAAAGTACGGGATGCTATATGAGTGTACTTTACCCGAAAGTGATTTATGTAAAATATATTAAACATTTTTAACAATTATTAAACTAAAGTAGTGGAGGCGTTATCAAGGCAATGGATCATTATTATTAAGGATTTTAAATAATTATTTTTTTTGGTGTTAAACAGTTTAAATTAATGATATGAAATTCATGCATAAATTAATAATATTATATTTTACGTAATTTTGCCTCAAGTAAATACTATCAAGTTCTTTGATTTCAAATCTATAAATGTAAATGCAATCTAAATGTAAAGTTTTATTGCTAAAAATATTTTAGAGATTACCTTCACATGTCATTGTAATATACCTAGAATTAAAAATATTTTGAAATAAAAAAACAAAAAAGTAATACTTTACAATAAGAAAATAGCAAAAAATTATATTAAAATGATGTCGCATAAGTTTGGACCTATTGTTTATAAATAAAAATATTCATTAAAATACTTTTTATTTACAAAATTATCACAACAACATCATTTTAGTAGTATTTTATAGCAATATTAGTTTATCATAGAATAGCATTTTTCAAAAAACAAAATCATATTTTAATCATCAATAAATAGTAGTACTCTAGTAACTAATAATCTTGAATTGTAGATCGTCTCTAGTAATTTTATGGCTAAAATAAATCTGTCTTACTAAATGAAGTTTAAAGAAATATTGCAAATGTGAGCGGTCTCATACGTACCAAGGCTTTTTAGGTGATCCCGCATTAGCTCATGCAGACGAACGATTCCTGCAAATGTACAACCTTATTTAGGTGTTCTTAAAGTGATTAAAAAATATTTTTAATATCTTAATAAATTTCTGGCGATGTTTTGAATGTACATACCACGTTTAACAATGTTTCCTTGCATGAGTTGTTTTGCAGGATTTGCTTCAATATCTCTGTGAATGTTGTTGATGTGATCTGGATTGATTGGTGGCAAGCCTTTAGAGGTAGACAGACTTAATTAGTACTGTTCTCATTCTCCAAGAAGCATTTTTATGTTTTACTTTTTTTTAGAGGCACTTGAAGTGATAAAAAATAAGATTATTTATGAGTTTATAATTTATATAGTAAGATAAAAAAATAAATAATTTTAGAAATTTTTAAAAATTTTTTGAGTTTTTCAGTATTTTAAATGCGCCAAATGTACCCTTAGTCCATCCTCTCTTTCCAAGTGTTCATAAAATTATGAACATGTGTGAACGAAAAAAAATGATGAGAACGCAAAATAAAACACTGTTGTAGAGCAAAATATTCATTTCCTGTAAGTAATTAGAAGATGCATTCAAATGGATGAAATGGTAAATACTCACATTTGTAGATCAAGCGTTGCCAAAAGTTGAGATGAGTTCCACTGGGAAATGCTGAATGTCTAGTAGCTAACGTAATGAGGGTTCCCCCAGGAGCCCCCGCAGATTCCTCCAGTTCAGCAAAAGCCAAATCTGGGAACTTGTCCACCAATTTCAAAGCAATATCTATATTTCAATTGTGCACAATAAAAGTAAATTAGTAGTACTTAACCCATATTAACTCGAGCATTTTGGTAATTAAGAGGAGGCTAACTTCGTCTCATCTCTCGAATTTAATTCAATATTAACTCTAATATTAGATCCTAAATCAATTTTTTCTATTACTTTATTTTTATTTTCATGATTTTTTTTGTTTCACAAAAATTTATTATTATTATTTTTTTGATAACTTTAGAAATATTGGTCACTTTTTTATAAAAAATACTTACAATAAGAAAATTCACGCGTGAAAAAGAAGTAATTTTAAAAAATCTTTTTCTTTCACCTGCACGTGGATTCTACTATTTTTAAGGAACTTTTTTATTTTTTATTTTTTTGGAAAATGTGAATAGCTTTAGTAATAGTCACCAAAAAAATGTGTAAATATATTTCATCTTACCTCCTAAGTTTTACTATAAATCCGATTTTAGGATTTAGGTATTTTTATTTTTTTGTAACAATTAAGATTCTAACCTTTAATTTGTTACAAATCTCTCCCTTAATGATTATTATGCTTCGACATTTGGCATCTCCATCGCTAACTATCTAACTTTCAAAAATAAAATAGTCATTGAGGAGAATATTGCATATACGTAAAAAAAAAAAAAAAAAAATCGATATTTTAATTGTTACAAAAAAAAAAAGTCTCAAAATGGAATTTCAAATAATATTTAGGAGGCAAACTAATTTGTCCAAAAAAATTAAATTTTGATAATTATACAAAGAAATAATAATGAGGAAAAAAGAAAACCAGCTACAATTTACCAAAGTCCCGTTTAATAATACTGTCAGTTTTAAGCTTTTATATTCAGTTTTATAATCAGTTTCAATTTTTGTGTTCAGTTTTTTATTTTAATTTTCATTTTCAGAGTAAAAAATAAAAATAGAAACTTGAAAGCATATTTGGGAAAAATAGTTGATAGTTATGATATTAGGAGATTGGCCGGCGACGGTGGGTGGTCGTTGATGATAGTGGTTAGAGATTGATAGTGGTTGGCCAAGAGTGGTTGGAGATGGGTGATAGTAAGTGCCAATGGTACTAGAAGGTGGGTGGTGGCCAGTAATGGAGATACTGGTCAGCCGATAATAGTGGTTGGAGGTAATAGGCGGCGGTAGTCAAAGGTGGTGGCAGACATAGGTGGTTGGTGGTGGGTGGGGGGTAGCAGGGGTGGTTGTGGTAACGAGCGGCAACTTCTCACACCTCAAATTTTTCACAAACTCGGGAGTGTGAACAAACAACCATAAATTATCAAAATCATCAATCCAAACTAATCAGAGCCAATTATATTTTAGAATAATGAACTAAAAACCTCCAAACTTGGATAAAAAAATAAATCTATCTCTAGTCTCCCAAACTGAGACTTATACAATAATCAAAGTCCAATCAAAAGAAAAAAAAAATAAACTAAAAAATTATGCAGTTCTCTCCATAAAATATAATTAACGAGCTACTCAAAATATTTACTCTACTTAAATGGTCCCTTCACAACCATCGTGCAATTCAATACTTGTACCTACATCTATAGTTGTGGAGGCTGAGCACAATATAAAAATCCACTAGTGTTCAAAGAAAAATAAAAATTAAAAAATCATACACAAGAATCCTAGCATGAAACTTTAACGTGTCATACTAACATACATCATATATTAAAAATATTTAAATTCAAATATTTTGAACACGAAATAAAATAAAATAAATTATTTTAACAAAATCATATTCTCTGCTATTGGGTTAGATACCACTAGTCGGTTAACCTATGCATCAGCTATAGGATACTAAAAATATCAATTCATCAATAATTCATAGATTACTAGCCTACTAAACACAATGCTCAATCTCGCACAGGTTCTTGGTCTTTCACCAACAAAACTTTTAGCACCAATTATTTATTTCGATACCTCTCTCAACCCAAAACCGAAATCATAAAAATTAATGGATAAATAATTAATTTATTTATTTAAATTCAAATCATTCTTTAAAATATTTCATTTTCTATATTCAAGATTCCATAATAAAACTCAAATTTTAAAAATTAAAATTTTTTTACCAAATTAATTTCAATTCCTCAAAATCAAAATCAACTTATACCGACTTTTCCAATCCGTAAGACAACCACAATCATATAATTAATCATACAATAATAAACCAAATAATCACAAAAAAATTTATTAAATTAAACCACACATAATAAATTTAATTTTTATTTAACTCCACCACTACCTTAAATTAATTTTGTAGAAAAAAAACTGGAGTGCTATTCGAATCTACACCAAACTAATGCCTCAAACTGAGAATAAAAACTCTTTAGGATAACACTTGATGCCAAATCATCACCAAAAACACCCAAAAAAATACTTGTTCCACTACTAGATCTCTACGTTTCTCTACTTTTTCTTTTCCTTTTTTTTTTCTTTCTCTACCGAACTCTTTGTACTCGACATGCACATATATATATGCATAGCATGGCATCAGATCATCCTAGGATATTAATTGAAATAGGATTCCAAGTACAAGCCACTCCTATTCATCCACTAACACTAACCACGTACAATAATTGCAATCTATAATATTATTATTTAGTAAATATATATATGAATATATATATGAACACACATAGCAGTGCGGAAAAAATATTTCATTAAATTAATAATTTATTAAACTATAATTTTATAATTTACAAAAAAGTTTTAGATACCAAAAAAATCCTGAGACAATCTATGCATCCAAAATAAAATTGCCATATAATCAATGCCTAAAAAAAATTTAAATTAACCAAATTTTCTATTATCGAATTAAATATTAATTAAAAAAATAATCAAAGCAAGAATCAAAATTATTGGTTATCACACAATTTATGGTAGTCAGAGGTGAGTGAGGCCGACAGTTATTAGCGGTGATCGGAGGTGGGTGAGGGGTGATGACAATGGCAATAGCAGTCAAAGATGGTGGTGGCAGTCGATGGTGGTCAGATGTGAGTGATAGCTAGTGACCGAAGGTGGTTGATGGTATTACTAGAGAAACTTCTTTTGGCACTGAAAAAACTCAGGTGATTGCCAAATACTATAGCGATCACTAAAAGTCCACTAATATCGCAGACAAAACCCCCTTTTCCTTATTTCATTTTGCTCTCTTTCTCATTTTTTCACTCCTGCGTCCTTCTTCCATTTCTCATTATTGCAGAGTTTGCCATTGGAGCCACCACCAGTCACACCACCACCGTTGGAGTGTTTTGTGAATCTCTCTCTCTCCCTCTATCTCTCTCTCTCTCTCTCTCTCACTTCATCCCTCCTTCCCTCTGTATATACGTTTGAGTTTTTTTCCTCACACACTAACCTTACTTTTCTTCCCCAAAACTGAGGTCGTGATTGGACACCCAATCCCTTACATAGCCCACCATTGTTGCTCTCCGCTAACTAACTAGATACCTACAGAGTTTTTGTTTTGTTTTTTTTTTTTTTTTATTTAGTTATGTGTTGTTGGTATTGTTATATAATATTTAGATTAATTGTTCTTCTAAAAACTATCTGGTGACAATCATTAGTTTTAATCTTGATTTGTTTTCTAATTTAGGCCAATTGTGTTAGTTTTAATTGTTCTATAAATTTATTTTCTTTTAGTTTTAATAAAATAATTTTATTGTTGAATATTGATTTATTTTTTGATTTGGGGTAATTTATTTTAATTGTTATGTAAAAGGTATTTAGATTAATTGTTATGTAAATTTGTTTCAATTAGTTTTATTAAAATAATTGTGTTGTTGAATATTGATTTGTTTTCTGATTTTGGGTAATTGTTGGTTTTAATTGTTATGTAAAAAGTGTTTAGATTAATTATTACGTAAATATGTTCCATGTTAATTAGATTTAATAAAATTATTCTATTGTTGAATATTTATTGTGTAAATTTGTTCTATATTAATTAGTTTTAATAAAATTATTGTATTGTTGAATATTGGTTTGTTTTCTAATTTGGGGTAATTGTTAGTTTTAATTTTATTTGATTTAATATTAAAGATTTGGGACAATTGTTAGTTAATGATTTGTTATGTTTCTTATATAACTCTTATTTGGAACTTGATTCATTTATATTTAGGGTAATTGTTACTCTATTACTTGACTCATTTGTTGCCAGTATAGTATAGTATGTAACCTCTAGGCATTAGTTTAAATCTCAGAGTTTATATTACTACCACCATGTGGAATTAATTTTCCAACAACTCTAGACAAGTTTAAAATGTTTATATATCTCATTACACTAATCGTATAATATTTGTGATGTTAAGACTTCATTTGAACCCAGTGGCAAGAAGCTCAGCTTTCAACTACTCAGTTTTTTGACTTTTTTTTTAATATCATCAGATTTATTCTCTTACATTTTAAACATTTTTTTAAAACCATGAAGAGTAAAAATGTTAAATTGACAAAAAGAAAAGGTAATTTTTTTCCTTTTCCAAAAAAGATAAAAAAGAAAAGGTTAGCTTTTTAGCAGTTAATTACAAAAAGTTAGCTCAGGGGATACTTTTCTTCCATTTTTTTTTTCAATTAAGGCTCCATTTGGTATTTTTTAAATAAATTAATTTATTTTGACCTTTTTTTCATCTTATGTATAATATTAATTAATTTATTATTTCTATATTTTTTAAATACATTCAAACAAATATATGTATTGATCACTTGGGTCCAATCTAATGTTTATTATTTAGACCCAATCCAGTCCAAATCCAACCTAATATATGCTTGGACCCAATCTAATTGAAATCCAAATCCAATCAAAGAAATAACAAAATGAAAATTTAAAATTAGCTTTAACTAACCATTATTAAATTACTTTAGCAAAACTCTTCCAATAATAATAGTTAAAAATAATTCTTAATTGGGGTCAATCATTAATCCAATATTTATTATTTGGGCCCAATCCAATATATTAATTAGGCTCAATCCAATCCAAATTTAAATCCAATTGAAAAATAACAAGAATGAAAATTTAAAATTATCTTTAACTAACCATTGTTAAATCACTTTAATAAAACTTTTCAAAAATAACAATTAAAAATAATTTTAATTGGTGTCAATTATTAATCCAATATTTTTTACTTGGGCCCAATCCAATCCAATCCAAATCCAACCCAATATATTACTTGGACCTAATCTAATTTATTGCTTGAGCTCAATTCAATCCAAATTTAAATCCAATCTAGGAAACAACAAATTATAAAACAAATAGATATATGATTAAAATTAGAAAGGTATAGGTAATAGGGTTCAATTTGAGGTTAATTAATGACAGAAAACAAACATAGAAATGTCTTACACAATTTTATATTTTAAGCTAGATTTTATTGGTTGTAAACCTTTCATTATAACATTTATTCATTTGCATGCATTGAAAAACTTAGACCCATTTGAGAATCTTGTACAACACTCGTTTGGTCATACTTGGCGTGACGGATTAAGTCTTTAACTAGATTCATTGTTTTTGTGATGGACAAATAGTGATTGACGTATGGGATTCTTGAATTGTCTAGCTGCCACAATTTGGGAATACAGTTATCCATATTATCCTTAACAACTCATATAAGTCCTATGTTAGATAAAGTTTCAACTGATGTCCTGTTGTTCTCTGGGTACATAGATAAAACTGATGTCGTTTCTATGTTGTGTACTTGGAGAACCATACGAATATGATATCGACATTTTGTCTGATAAGGGGACAAAGCATTCGAGTTGTTAAAGACAAGATGGATCACACATTCTCGAATGGAATACGACCAACCACCCTATAGTGAGAAGTTTACAGTTTAAGGCTAGGTGAATTGCATGATGCACAGTCTTTTAGCTAATTATACTTGCTCATATAGGACTTCCACAAAAATAGTTAACGAGATGGACAAATTAGTTGAATTGATTTGCCTAATAGGACGTCTATAAAATATATGGATTAAGCAGTTCATCACCTTCACCAATGGGTTTGATAGTGAGTTCATCAGTTGTCCGTGTAAAAAATATACAAATTGATATTAGCAGACATGAGAGATTTTCTGGGAGCATTGATTCTGAACGGGTTTTTGAAACAATACAAAAATTAAATAAGACATGGGGAAGAGTATGTTGTTTGTCATTGAGAGGAAAAAATTGTGATGGAAGTCAATGTTATGGTAGTTGATCCGATGTTCGCAATGCTAAATGGTATCACATGCGGATTGGCACCCGAAGACATAAGCCTTGAGACTGATGGGGTAGGTGAGAGTAATCCTTGCTCTGGTGCAAATGAAGAAGCATTGAGGTATTTTGAAATTCTTAGTAATGCATAAACATAATTGTATCCTAAATGTACAGATTTCAGTAAATTATCTTTTATTGTGGAGTTATTATATTTGAAGGAGTTTAATCAATGGGACATGTCCTTCAAGATGCAACTCTAATTATTACACAAAGTTCTCCCATCTGGGTCCAATTATTGTACAATTTATGACAAACAAGCAATGGTACTTTGACTAATGAAATGAACCAGTTAGCTGATGGTCTATTTATAATGGCATAACATCATACAACTTGCAACATCAATGGGTTTCAATTTCGCATCAAAGAAGTAAATGATAAACGAGCAACACAAAATAGTGGCCTCAGTTGTTCTTTCATCGATACTGGCTCCTACGATGGCTAATTGAAAGATACTGTTGAAGTTATATACAATCACGGTTTGAAATTTTGTTGTTCAAGTGTGACTAGGTCGTTCTAATTCATAGGACTAAAACTTACAACTACCAATATTGGTAAATTTTAATAATTTGTTATATCAAGATGAGCAAATAAGTAATGAACCCTATAGACTGGAGTTTACTATGTTAAAGATCCAATGGAACCCGATTGGTAGGTTGCAGTTAAAATGTCAAGGAAAAAGGTGTATCAGATTGAATGTGATGAGCCAAATATTGATGCATTTGCCCAGCAAGTTTTTGATCAAAATGTGATACTTCAACGTGATAAAGATGTCAACTGGGTTAAAGAAATTGTTGAAGGAGATACTATTGACTTACTTGACTAATGAAAGATTGTACACTTTTTTCCTTCCAAATTTTATTGTAAATATGTTTATCTTTTTGTTTAGGAATGATTTTAGTTATCGTGTGAAATTAATTTATCTTATAAACATGTAGACAGATATATCAGGACGTAAAAAGAGGGATCGTCCATGCACGATGGACGACTTACTACACTAGGGCTAGCCCCATATGCCTAATGGGGAGCCTAGCCCACCGAAGCCAATAATTGGTCCCTCCATTGCACCAATGGCACCTCGACCCAATTCATTATCACTGCAGACTATGCCCACCATTGGCCCCACATCGGCATTTCCAGGGGCATACTTGGCCACTGGATCCTTTCCATCCATGCTAATGGGGCCTTCGCCATCCACAACTGTGGCATCGACCTCCAAGCCTACTGGTATAAGGCTTTAATTTAACACATATGTGAAATAATTTGATTTTTATTTAATTAAAACAATTTCAATGTTAATAGGTTCTGCTACTATGAGTACATCTTCTATTTGGGCCAGAGGCCTTGCTAGAGAAATTCCTTCATGGAATTCCAAGAAGCCCTATGATGTGCAGTTTGATGACACATTCCTAATTGAACTAGGGCCTTGCTAGTTCATCAACTAGTTGGGATATATGCATTGACTTTGCTTGATTGGACTACTATTCCTCATAATGCATTAGATCACATTTGGCAATAGGTTAAGGTAATATTTTTATTTATATCTTAATTTCAAGGTTATCATACGATGTGTCAATTTACAACATACCTTAACTAATAAAATTTCTTTGTTTTTTTAAAGACAATTTTAGACTGTGTCCTGAGCTTCTTTGGCTAATTTGCATGTCAAAGTGACGGAAGATGTGGAAGGACCACAAGAACAAGGTAAAGATAGAGCATTGGAAGGAGAATGAGAACGCCTTGAACCTTCTTCAATGAGTCTCAAGGGGCATTCTCTTCGTGTAGTGGGTTAAGCTCGTCAAGTATACTAGATGAGCAAGGAGGTAGGGGTGAGTAGTTCGCACTATTTTTTAAATTTAATTTGTTATTTAAAAAAAATCTTAAAAAACTAACGAAAATGAATACAGAAAAAGGTAGAACAAATTGCCTGTAATTGCAAGATGCAAGGTACAAGTCACAGAATTGAGACTCAACACATGACACAGGTCCAACACGAGGTAAACTTCAACATTAGGCCATATGTTATTCAATTTCTTAGTAGTCCGTATCATAATATATAAATAACATAATTCATCCTTCAATAGTTACATGAAGAGGGTGCTCTGACTGATCAAATGTCTGTGTGGATGAAAACTTGTAATCTCTGAGACCCACAGATTATAGCTATTGTAGTAAATATTGAATTTGTGCATTAATTTTATTTACCTATTATGAGATCTATTCATTTATCTTTGTAATTTTATTCTAAAATAAATGGGCCTAGTTTAAAGCTAACCCACTGGAGCTGCTAGAGGAAGAACAGGAGTTAGCTACGCGGTAAGAAGAGATATTTCACACCATCATCGCCCGGGATGGGCATGGATACACACTCACGTATGGTACGAGAATACGACGGTCTATTATCACGCAAGTGCAGTCATCCGGAGCTCCCTCCTCGCAAAGCTCACGCCTATGTACTGATGAAAAGGTCGATGAGTTGATCCAGTCTCTTGCTAGGTGATAGACACGCGAGTGGACGCTCAGGCGGAGGATTTTTAGGCGCAGATGCAAGCACATATTACAGAAATAGAGCAGCAACTATCTCATAGCCGTGTCCCCACCGTTATTGCTTCAGATCCATCGATTTGTACTCAGGTTAATAACTAAAGATTTTGTATTTAAATTTAATTAAATCTTTAAAGATATGTATTTATGTTTGCTGTTAATCATATATTGTTTCCTTGTAGGCCTTGAATGCTGGTAATGGCCACCAAGTGAGACATGAGTTGGCTGGTGAAGGCATTCATGATCTAGCAAGCCTGAATGATTAAGATTAGTAAAAAGTTTATGATTATTGATTTATGTTTCATGTTTAAGTTTATAATTTTTAATTAATTTATGTATATAGTTAAGTTTATTATTTAAATTTAAGATTTTAGCTTTATCTATAGATTCTTTAATATTATTTTATGTATGTTTAAAAAGTTAGAAAGTTATTGATTTCAAAAATTAGAAAATTAGAAATTTTGAAACTTAAAAACTTAAAAGAGTTAAAAGTTTTGAATGTTAATAGGTTTAAACTTAAAAATTGGAAGTTTAGCCTCAACGGCACAAACTGAACAAACGTGCTTTGTTGCTTGTGAAACTCGAGGGGCACGATCTTTAGACCATTAGTGACCTGTAGAAACAAACAACGTGGGAATTCGAGGCTTGGGGTGCCCATAATCCTTGAAAATAGATTTAATTTAAAACTTTGAACTTAAAATTTGAAACTTAACCTCCAACAATCCAAACTGGGCAAACGGCTCCAATAACAGTGAAACTCGAGGTGCACGATCTTCAAGCCATTAGTGACTTGTAAAAACAAATGGCGTGAGAATCCAACACCTGGAATGCTCGTAATCCTAGAAAGTAGGTTTAACTTTAAACTTTGACTTAAAAATTACCCTAACTAAGTAAAACAGGCTCCGAGGCCTATGAAACTCGAAGGGCACGATCTCCAAACCATTAGTGACTTATAAGAACAAACGATGCAAAAATCTGACACCTAGGTTGCCCATACTCCTAGAAAATAAGCTTAAATTTAAGCTTTTAACTTAAAACTAGAAAATTAGCCTCAAATGGCCCAAACTGAGCAAACGATCTCTGATATTCATGAAATTCAAAGGCACAATCTCTAGGAAATTATTGACCTTTAGGAATAAACGGCATGGGAACTTGAGGCCCGAGGTGCCCATAATTCTATAAAATAGATTTAACTTAAAAGTTTAAACTTAAAACTTGAAAATTAGCCTCTAACTGCCCAAATTGAGCTAACAGACTTTGTTGCCTATGAAACTTGAGAGACATGATCTCCTGGCTATTAGTAACATATAAGAACAAACGGTAAAGGAATTTGAAACCTAGGGTGCCCGCAATCCTAGAAAATATTTTCAACCTGTAACTTTGAACTTAAAACTTGAAACTTAGCCTCCAATGGGCTAAACCGAGCAAATGGGCTTGAATTTTTGTGCAACTCGAGGGGCACGATCTACTAGCCATTGCTAACATGTAGGAATAAATAGTGTAGGAATTTGAGACCCAACTTGTCCGTAATCCTAGAAAGTAAGTTTAACTTGAAACTTGAAACTTATACCTTGAAACTTAGCCTCCAACAGCCCAAACTGAGCAAATGGGTTTTGATGCCTGTGAAACTAAAAGGGCATGATCTCCTGACTATTAGTGATCTGTAGGAACAAACAGCACGAGAATCTAAGACCCAAAGTGTCTGTAATTGTAAAAAATAAGTTTAACTTGAAATTTTGAACTTGAAACTTGAAACCTAGCCTCCAATGGCCCAAACTAAATAAACGGGCTCCAATGCCCATTAAACTCGAGGAGCACGATCTCTAGACCATTAGTGACTTATAGAAATAAACAGTGCAAGACTTCGAGACCCGAGATGCTTATAATATTAAAAAATATGTTTAACTTGAAATACTAAACTTAAAACTTAGTCTCCAACAGTCCAAACTGAGCAAACAGGCTCCAATGCCTGTGAAACTCGAGGGGCACAATCTTCTAGCTATTAGCGACCTATGGCAATAAATTATGCAAGAATCCAAGACCCAGGGTGCTCGTAATTCTAGAAAATAAGTTTAACTTGAAACTTTGAATTTATACCTTGAAATTGAGTCTCCAATGGCCCAAACCGTACAAACAGGCTCCAATTCTCGTGAAACTTAATTGGCACGATCTCCTAGCTATTACTGACCTATAGGAATAAACAGCACAGGAATTCCAGACTCAGGGTGCCCGTGATTGTAGAAAATAAGTTTAACTTGAGACTTAGCCTCCACCAACCCAAATTGAGCAAATAGACTCCAATGCTTGTGAAACTCGAGGGACATGATCTCCTAACCATTAGTCACATGTAGGAACAAACACGTGAGAATCCTAGACCTGGGATGCTCATAATCCAAGAAAATAGGTTTAATTTAAAACTTTGAACTAGTATATAACTTAAAATTTATTACATAATTTTATTTATATTGATAATTTTGTTTTCTAATAATATTTATTTTTTTAGGCTTGATTGTGCAGTGCAATGAACATCTTTTTTTTTTTTTTTTTTTTGCTTTTTTTCTCTGGAATTATATTAGACCTATCAATACTTTGTAATTCAAAAGTTTATAATTTTATTAATATAAATTATAATTTTGTTGTTAATTTATTTTTTTTTTTGGTTGATTTTGTTATGTGTATGATTTTAATTTTAGTATTGAATTATATAAAGTTTAGCATTAACATGCAATATAGCGCGTAGAATTAGAATAAATAAAAATAATTAAAAAATGTATTACCAACTACCATGAGTCGTCACTAAAAAATTAAAAGATTTCTAGAAAAAAAAACAAAAAACAAATGTTAGCGATCACCTTGAGCTATCGCTAAATCACTACGGTAGTATTAGTTACTACCACTATCAATCCCTAAAACACTTTTGGTCGTCACTAATAATTTTGAAAAACAATCATACCACAGATATCTGACGGTCGCTAAAGGGGTGGCTAAAGGTTTGCGACCGCCAAATAGTCATTAGCAACAAAACTTTGGTAGCCAATCATTGGTGATTGCAGCACGGTCACAAAAGGGTATTAGCGACCACCTGGGGACCTTTAGTGATTGTTTTCGATGGTTGCTAAAGGTCAAGTTTCTAGTAGTGTGGGGGGTAATGGTTGTGATTAGTAGTAGTTATAGAAAAAAATCAAAAAAACTAAAAATTAAAACTTAAGAAAATATGTGCCCTTTGTTAAACTTGTTTTGGGCCTGTTTTCTATTTCTCGTTTTTAAAAACAAGAAAAATAGTTCAAAACGTATTAGAATACTCGTCTTCTATTTCAAAAAATAGAAAATTAATGGGTTTATACATAAAATTCAAAGTGATCTAAAATTGTTTTGAACCTTTTTGACCTAAAACAAAAATCCCAAAATGCAAAAAAATAAAAAATGTCAACCCAAATAATTTTTAGTATTCTTAAAACATGATTATCAAAACAGAAAATATAAAATATAAAAGAAAAATATAAAACAAAAAGAATAGAAATACAAATCAAATGCCATCAATTTTTTTATATTTTTATAATTTTTAAAAATTTTGAAAATAGTTTTCATTGTTTTAAAATTGAAAATAAATTTACCAAATAAGTTTTCGTATTCAATTTAAAAAAAAAATTGAGAATAATGAAAACTGAAAGTTTGTCAGACTGTCCCAAATGAACCCTCGTGAAGCTAATAATAGATAGACATATATATATTACCATAGATTTGAGCAATGATGCAAGCAGTGAGAAGTCTAGCTCCGTGTTCCCTTGATTCCAAGGCTTCCTCATCAGTGACAGAGTAAAGAAAATGGACCATATCGGCGTGGCCAAACTGAGCAGCGACGACAATGGGGATGAGTCCATACCAATTGTCGATGCTGAGCAAGTCAATATTCTTTCTAACCAAGGGCTTGGCAACATCTGTAATGCCTCCAATGGAAGCGAGAGAGAGGACTGTTTCACCATGATCATTTCGTACCGCCAATCTGTCCTTATCTATCATTTGAACTAACTCATCCACAATCTTGGCGTGCCCTGCTAGTGCCGCAATTTCGAGTGCTGTGTATCCGTATGCTGAAATTTTGGCAGTCAATAGCCAAGGATTAAGCTCCAGGAGGTACTTAGCTTTCTCCCAATCATTGTTAATCACAGCCGTGTAGAGGGAATTGTTTAGCCTAATGGAGTGTGTTACATCCCAAATCTCTGCAAACATTGATTAAATTAGTCAGGATTCAGGATTTTTATAAAGTACCAGTAGCTAGGGAGAGGATAACTACTTATCTCAAGGTTAAAAATAGGAAAAGAGATAATTGATGGTAAATTTTACTGTGACAAATTTTACCTCCATTATTATTTTATTTTATTAAATTAACACTATTAAAATATTAATTTTTGACTAAAATTATTTATTTTCTCAAATCAAAATTAATGTTTAATCAAATAATAATTGCTTATTAAAATAATTTATTAAATAAAAATTATTTCTCATAAATAATAATTTACTAGATTATGTACTGCATTAATATAATTTATTAAAATTAATAATTTATTTAAATAAACTAAAATGATTTGTTTTATTAAATTAATTTATCAAAATAAAAAAAAATTTAACTAATAATAATTTATTACTAAAATTAATTACTATTGAAATATTAATTTATGATAAAATTATTTTTTATAGTTAATACTTTTACTTAAAATTATATTTAATAATATATATATTATTAAAATTAACGATCACATATATTATTAAAAAAACAATTATTATGATAATTTATTTTATTATGATGTTTTACTAAAATTAAATATTAACTTTACAATAAATATTTTAACAGTTTGTAATTTTAAACAAAATAATTAGACTAAAAACAATTAGCCATAAGAGTTTCTATTCACCTTGCACTTATCTGTTTCATCAAATTTTGTTCCACCAACCTTCATCATTTTTCTATTTTTTCTTTTTTCTTACCCGTATACTTGATTTTGCAAACCACTATACATATATTAAGAGTGGGGTGACTTAATCTTAAGTTTTGATTTTAAAATAAATGAAATATTAATATTATACTGAATGAAATTAAAATATGCCAATGAAACGGGGAGAGTCAAATAATTAATTGGTATTGGTGGATATATATATCTGATACTTGGCTATGTGTGGCTAATTAGGACATAATTAATCACATTATTATATACCCGCTCGATTGATTATTTGGGATTGAGGGCGAGTTCGGTTCCCAATGCACCGGACCTTGCCCCTTTGTCAAACGTTTACCGTTAGATTTTTTTGGGAGAAATCTAATGGTTGTTTTTTTTTTTTTTTTTTTTTTAGTTTTTTTTCTTTTTTTTTTCTCTTTCTTCCGTAGTCTCTTATTGATCCCCTCAGTCTCGTACTAGATTTTATTAACACCTAAAATTGTTGTATTAATTATAATTTTTTATTAATATAAATTTGAATAATTTTGAAAAATAAAAATAATAAAAAATAGTAGACTAGTTACCAAAAATAAAAAATATATATATAAATATTAAATTTGCCTCTTATCAAATGAATCACTTATAAATAAATTTTATTTTATTTTATTTTGTTTGTAAAAACTAATTTTTTACTAAACTCTTTTAATCTGGTGCACACGCTAACTTCTTCATGGTTTTTAATAGAGTAAAAAAAATTCTAGAAATTTAAGAAAAAATAAATATGAGCGTCCATATAAAATATTTTTTGTGTTTGAAAATCATCAAAATAAAAAAAAAAAATTGAACACATAAAAATTTTTTCTAAATATGAAAGTTCACATACAATAAAATTCATTTATATGCCAAGAAGCAAATTTATTATATCTTTTTTTTTATTTTTAGTTACTAGTTTATCATTTTTATTTTTCAAAAAATATTCAAATTTATATTAATAAAAAATTATATTGATCCTCTCTCTATCACACTAGATTTTGTTAATACTTTAAAAAGAAAATATATAGTAAATTTGCCTAACTAAACCTAACCAAACCTTCATTTTATTTTCAATTTGCCTCTCAGAGTATAAATGAATTTGATTTTATTTTATGTGAACTCTTATATTTAGAAAAATTTTTTTATGTGTTCAATTTTTTTTTTTATTTTGATGATTTTTAAACACAAAAAAAAAAAAAAAACCTTCATATTTTATGTGAACTCTCATAGTTAGAATTTTTTTACTCTATTAATAATTAAGACGAAGTGGGCTTGTGCATCGAATTATAAGAGTCTACTAAAAAAGTATGATATTTTTTACAAAAAATAAAATAAAATAAAATTTATTTATATACAATTCGTTTGATGAGAAGTAAATTTATTATATTTTTTTATTTTTAGTAACTAGTCTATTATTTTTTATTATTTTTGTTTTTCAAAAAATATTCAAATTTATATTAATAAAAAAATTGTAATTAAATTTAAGTGTTAACAAAATCTAGTGCGAGGGAGAGGGGATCACTGAAACACTATGGAGGGGGAAAAAAAAGAAAAAAAAAATTGAATTTAAATGACAATCGCTAAATTTTCCCCGAGAAAATCTAGCAGTCCACGTTTGACAAAGGAGCACGCACCCTCAGTCTGATTCCCTGACCTCTCCGAAATAGGCATGTTACACATTTATTAAAAAAAAAAATTTATGGTATTGTATCATTTTCTCCTTTTCAATTAAAAAGTTATACGCTGATTTAAATTATTAATTTATAATAAATTTTCTTCTTTCTACATTAGTATTTACAATTTTAACGTAATTCAATCAATTAATATATGAATATGAACTAAAAAAATCTTACATACTAAAATATATATTTCATAATTTTATTAAGACAAACCAACATTGATGAAAAATATTAGCTTTTTTTAATTTCATAATTAAATAAATGTCTTAGAATTAATATTTTTCTTGTTACGATTTTGTACAATGATTTTTTTTTTTTTTTGTTTACAAAAGTTTATGTCTCCATTATTTCTCTATTATTCACCGATAATTATTTTAATAAATTTGGTTAAAATCATAACTATCAATGTGAGAAATGATATATTGATATAAATTAATAGTTTACAAGATAGTGTGTGTGTAACATTTTTTTTTTAAATTGAGGCGTAAAATAATATTAAGGGCTGTTTGGAGTCCCAAAAAACTAAAAAAAAAAAAATGAATTTTTTTTGAAATTTGGAATGTAAAAAGCTATTTTAGAATAACGGTTAACTGTTTGTATTTAATTTGATATAAAGTTGTTAAAAATTATATAAAGTGACACGTGACAAAATTTTAGTAGAGAATCTACAAAATTTTTGGAGTTTTGTGAAACTTTTTGGTATATATGTCAGTCTAACTTTTAAAAAGTCTGGCAAAATCCGTTGCAACACACCATTTTGGTTTGTTCCAATGGATTTTGATAATTGTTTTTAAAAAATTAGAATTTTTTGGAGTTTAAAAAAGTTAAAACTTTTAAAGTTTTTTAAAATTTTTTGAATTTTGTTGGTGCTCCAAACGGCACCTACGTCTTGTGATTAATTCTATATAAAAAACAAACAAAAAAAACAAAAAATTAAAAAAAAAAAAGTTATAGATACATTCAAAAGATTTATTAATTGCATATGCATATTCAACGTAGATTTAATTACCTTCTTCACCTTCAATTGACCTATACTCATTTGAAACATCAGAACTATGCATGCTTACGCTTTCTTGCGATTTCTTGTCTACCAAAGCTTCCAACCCTTTATCTTCGAGATCAGTGGTAGAAGTGTCGGTGCTATGAGCCATTCTAATTTCATCGCCATGTGACACATTGCTTGCTCTTCTTTCCATTCTCTGTTTATTTAAAGGAATCATTTAAAAAAGGAAGAAAATTAAGGCAGCAATAAGTGAGAGAATGAATCGTAGTTATAAAAAAGAATGAAAATACACACAGTAGCAAGAGTAAACTAGTTAATGTGGGTGGTAGGTAACCCTGAGAGTTTTGTTTTTGGTAATTACTTTGAGAGTTAGTTCAATTGGTGATATCTTGAATTTGCTTCCCAATAGTCAGAGAATGAATCGTAGTTATCAAAAAAGAATGAAAATACACACAGTAGCAAGAGTAAACTAGTCAATGTGGGTGATAGGTAACCCTGAGAGTTTTTTTTTTTACTTTGAGAGTTAGTTCAATTGGTAAGATCTTAAATTTGCTTCCTAATAGTTATTAGTTCGAGTTTACTCAAGACAACTGAAAATTATCCAATTGTTAATTTCAAGATTTTAGGGATTAGTCGAGATACGCTAACTTAGGCCAGATGCCTTCGGTTACCAAAAAAAAAAAAACGTGATGGTAGGTATTTATTTCATTAAGCTGAGAAAGATTTAAAATTGCCTAAGTTGACGTCAAAATGGGTGTGCCAATGACCCGATGGCCTGGATGGCCTAATACGTAACAGGCTAGTTATAACCCGTCATGGTAAAAAATTAACCCGTGTGTTTTGAGTGGTGTCTACCGAGTGACCCGTTAAAATAAAATATTTAAAAAATCAAGTACAGAATATATTTTGAAATTAAAATATTTAAGAAATACAATATAAGTTAAAAAATAATAATTAATTAAACCAAGTAAAAGAATAATAATTAATTAAATCAATTGGAAGACAAAATATATTTTTAGATTAAATTATTTTAAAATATAGAATATGTGTTTAAAAAATATATTGAGTTAATAGGTTACCTATTACTCAAATCAGGTAAACCAATAATAATTTTCAATTAGCAGATTAACGAACAAATCTAATACATTTGAATAATTAAGGATTTGTGTCGGAACCAATTCGTTTCAGACTCTTCAGAGATTGGACGGGTGTAATTAGCAGGCTAAAACTAATTAGGATTGTCACTTTCAATAGATAACCGTAGCATAAACAAATTGTTGATATTATAGAATTTTGAATATTAGCTTGGCTTGCAAAAAATAATAATAATAATGATAATAATTTTTCTAAAATAATATTACTTTTTTCTTTTCAACTTATTTTTGTCTTATTTAATTTTTCGACAAATTTAATTTTATTTTCTTATTTGACAATTTTAAGCATATTATTCATATTCATAAAAACAAAATACAAAAAGATCAAAAATTCACATACAACTTTTTTAGAAAATTAATTGTTTTATACATAGGTGAATTATTTATTTTAAAGTACCTTTTGTAATTTTTTTTTAAATGCGAAGAACACACCTAAAAAATACATGTCAAAAAAAAAAAAATTAAATTTTGACCGTCAATAGGTCATTTTTATATTAAATGATATTTGATCAGAAAAAAATTACTTTTCCTAACCAAATGATTGTCAAAATCTTAAAAAAAAAAAAAAAAAAAAACATATTTATTGCATTTGTAAACAAAGCCCACACCAAAAAGAGATTTACTTCAGAGAACACTATTAAAATCATCAAGTTAAAACATTAAAAATTCAAGATATCTAAAAGTTAAAGTAATAACAATAACAATAATAACAACAAGAAGGTAAGGAAAAAATCTTAATAAATATTCAATAATTTAATATGAAATGTACGTAAAATATAAAAACAACTCCTCCTATGGGTTTCTTGACTTCTTCATAAACTTCACCACCGAATTTCAAAGTGAGTTTCATTTGTCAGAGTGGGATAAAAGAAAATTAAAAAGAAAAATGCTAACAATGATGATGGATTAATAAACCAATTTTAAGAAAAAAAAAAAAAAGAGTTTGATATCAGATTAATGTTAATTCAGTAGTATCGAGATTAGGACCGAATAGATTATAAACTCTATATAATATGTTTTTAATATATATAGTGACAGATAACAAGATTAAATAAATTAACCAAAAAAAGTACTAAAATAAATGTTGTGATCACTTAACAAGTAGAAATTAATCCCTTATGTAACCCATCCCCCCCAAAAAAAAAGAAAAATTAATCTCATATACATCAATATTTGTCACCATAATATATTTCGAAATTGTTCTCTTCAGAACATTTTTTTTTTTTTGGAAAGAATGATTACTTGGCTGCATATATATATATATATATATAATATATATAAATATATATATATAATGAAAGGGTTAGGGATCTAAATTACCCAAAACTTAAGAGCAATTCTCTTACTTACTGGGGGGATTATGCTAGCTGGAGCTTTGTTGTTGAATAAATTCCACTTTTGTGGTGTAGGGGTATGGCCTGAAAGATATAAATCTAGACTGCAGCCAAACTTTAGATTATATATATCCTCTACCCATGAGCAAAGAATCATGAATACTTACAAAGAGTGAAGAGAATGAGAACTAAGAAATTAATAAAGAAGAACAAAAGGAAAAAGAAAACCCAAATATTCCTTTTAAAGACAGCTCCATGCACTGTGTGTTCATTTACTTTTCCACTTTTTCTTTTTTTTTTTTTTCCTTTTATATATTCTTCTCTTATTTATCAAGTCCTATCACCGGCTGGAAGAGTGGTGTCGACTGCGGCTTGTAATTTGGGCAAATTGGGAAGGCTATCAAAATGTCATGAAACTTCATATAATACATATTACTAAATTAACAACAAAAATTAATTTTTTTATTTTTGTATATTTTCTATTTAAAGATAAATATTTTTTTTACAAAAAAATATCAATTTACACACAAAAAAAAATATACACTTATATAATTATACGCATTCTCAGGTACAGTTTTTTTTTTTTTCTTAAATTGATGCAATTGATGAATTTTCTCTGTATCTATCCCTTTCTTTATCTGGAAAATTTATTAGATGCTCTTAGAGCACTGGCTTCATGCCATTGGGATTCTGCCACATAAGCCCATCTCCTTACCAATTAATTAGATATGTCTAAAAAATCTCAATAACTATTCTATCTCTTGCAAC
Organism: Vitellaria paradoxa; assembly: GCA_019916065.1. Classification (NCBI taxonomy): domain Eukaryota; kingdom Viridiplantae; phylum Streptophyta; class Magnoliopsida; order Ericales; family Sapotaceae; genus Vitellaria; species Vitellaria paradoxa. The sequence goes on along the minus strand of CM034233.1, from coordinate 52,605,769 downwards.
AAACATAGTTGCAGTGCAATATACAAACCAAATCTATTATTTTCACCAGTCTATATATGTTTTTAATTAAGTCCCAAATGACGGTATTTAGTTCCACTAAATTCTAATTACCCTTGTACAAACTCTCAATTAACAAGTAAAAAAGATGTATTAAATAATTTTTTTTACAGTGATTTAATAAATAATTAATTTTTAGAAATGTATAAAAAGTAGTATGCTACTAACGTTTTTATCATTTATTTATTTATTATAATGCATATTATTATATTTTTTTATTGTAAAATTTTATATGGAAAGTGTTCACTAATTTCCCGCCTTAAAAAAGGTGGGGGGGGGGGGGGAGAGGAGATTTCTCGAAAGCCCAGGATTATCTTAAAACTCTTAAAACTCACTTCTCACTCTTGTTCTTTCACAGACTTTATTTTGTAAATTAAGCAACAACTAAAGTGGATACTCTTCCTCGCACACTTTTCTCTCTCGACACGGAAATCAATCAAAGGAGGAATCAGACATGCTTCATTGGCTTGCCACTGTTGATAAATCCATGTAATAAGACTAAACGATTTTTAAAAATGTCACTATTACAGATTAAGATCGAACGAATAAGAATTATTATTTTTTATTTAATGGTTGAGATTATTTTATAATTTTTAACTTCTCGCTCAATTTTTATTTTACTAGACCCTATTATCATACATCTTACAAAATAGTTTGAATATTTTAAATTTCACCACAATTTAAGGATGGAGATCATATACAAATTAAAATTATCAACTTAAATTCACTCCAATTACGATTTTTAGAAAATTAAACTTTTCAAATTAAAGTACCATAATTTGTGTTTTCTTTTATAGTGCTTATTAAAAATTAATTGGAGAGAGCTAGTGAGATCAAAATACATGTACTAGCTGCTGAGGTCTAAAGTTTTTTTTTGGGGGGGGACTATCACAGTTTTTTTCGATTTGAACTTTTTGTTCAAAATTTTGATTATATAAAAAACTTAATACTAATTTTATTCAGAATGCCATAGGCACATGTTATTGCTAGTTATTATATAAATCTAGTAGTTATTATATAAATCTAGTAATTATAGTGGTTGTGTTTGGAGTTAAAAAAAATTACCAAATTCAAGAAATTTGTACAAATCTTTTTTCATTTCGATTTACGTAAATATCTATAAAATCTTTATAAATCTCTATAGCTTTCTATAACTCTAAAAATCTCAATAAATCTATACAAACTCCAATAAAATCTTTGTAGATTTTAAAAACTTTTGACACAAAAAGTTAAAAATTGATTGCCAAAATCCGTTCAAATGGACTGAACGAACCAAATAAAAGTCCTAATGCTCAAAACTTGCTTTAATTTTGACTTTTTTTTGGTCCATTTCAAATGGTTGAGCCATTGGCTTTTTATATGCAACGTGTTTAGAGTTCCAAAAGTTCCAAAACATTTTTACAAATCTTTACAATTCTCTACAAAATTATTTTTACCTCGAACTACATAAATCTCTATAAAATCTTTATAAATTTATATAAATCTCTACAAGTCCCAATAAATTTTTACAAATCTCAATAAAATCTTTACAAATTTAAAAATGTTCTAGCACAAAAACTAAAAAAGTGTCTATCAAAAATCCTTTCGAACAAATCAAAATCCATTCGATCAGATTTTCATTGTTCATCTCTATTGTTTGTGGTTTGTTGATTGCACTTTAAATGCTAAAAAGTAACACAAACTATATTTTATTCTAACTTTTTGAGCTCTAAAAGGCCTCATAGTCTCTTGGACGATACTATTCTCGTTTGCATGCCCCTTGCATGAGTGGAATTTCAGATGCTTTCTTTTGTTGTGAATTTTTCATTTTGCCCCTCCAATTTGACTCACCTTTTGCCTCTATGCTTGTCTTTCCACAATGTGGATATATACCCCAAGTGCAAGGTGGTTTGATGTAACAATTTATATTTATAACGATAAGGTACTGGTCGTGCCCACAGGGGGAGGTGTTATTAACTCACAATTCTTCTTTTCTTGTTTAGTAGATGTCACACAATGAAAATTAAATAAAATTGATTTGAATTTTGAAAATGAATCCTACTTAGGCATTTTGTCAAACACCTAGGAGGTGGCAATTAAATCCAATTTGAAATTATAAAGAAAATTTGATCAAAATAAAACTACATAAAAATGACTTGGATCAAACCAATTCAAGTAGCAATTTCTATAGATTTTCAAGGTGAACAATGACTAATTAATTAGTTGTAAAATCAAGTTTACTTGGTTTAGTTTCTAGATCAAACACTTAAGAGTACAATAATCTATATAGAATACATGAGATTTATAAGTGGGAATTCACATACAAAATCCTTAAGATTGGGCATGAAAATTCCAACTAAATAACTCATTTATAATGTACATGAAATATACAATTAAGAGTTAATCTAGTAACATCAACTAGTGGTTTTAAAGGATCTAAACAAACTAATTGTCATTCAAAAAATCCAAATGAAATTGAACATTGAAACATAATTAATAACAATGGTTGAACGATTTGGTGACACCACTTATTTCATGTAATTGAAAACCTAAATCAAACGCTTAGAGTGCATGACCTATAAAGAGTATATGTAAGTTCTATATTAGCAATCTACATACAATTTCTCAAATAAGTGCATAAGAATTCTAATTAGCAACTAACATATAATCTCTATAAACTTTGCAAATAATGCTAGATCTAGAATTAGCAATTAACAATTTCAAAAGAACCAAACAATTCAACCATCATTCATAGAGAATTCTTAAGAAGATTTAAACATTGAAAAGCAAAATACCTTGAAAATCTACATACATCATCTACTCTCCTTGATTTGAATCCAAACAAGAAGACTATTCACTCATAGATGACCAGAAAACAAAACTTGCATTGAATTGAAGTATGGTTTACAAAAAAATTGAAAGAAAAGTGAAATTTTCTATTCTACCAAACAAGATCTAAATTCTCTCTCTACAACTATATTCTAACTATGTACATCATCTATATCAATCAATATCTATCTCTCACATAACTCTCTCATATATTTGTAGTGTATTCTACAAGTACAAAATTGCCCTTCCAATTTACAACTAATTTACAAAATAAAATTCTCTGCATCATTAGTTGGTTCGAATGCATGTTCAAACAAAATTTCTGATACATAGAAATTTTTCAGCTTAAAAATGTTTCTGGTATTTTGTTGCTAGACAATTGGTTCAAACTAACTGTGGTTCGAACAACTTTCCTTATAATTTTTTTCTTCTTCTTTGCGCCATCTTCTGTTGTTCTAACATAGGTTCGAACAAGGTGTTGTTTGAATATGTGTTCAAACCCAATTCTAACACTTTCTATTCTTCCATCTTTTGCACCTTATATGGTTAGAACCAATGTTAGAACAAGACATGGCTCGAACATGTGTTTGAACCATTTTGCTAAATTTTCTTCTTCTACTCCAATTTTTGTCATTTTTTGCTCAAATATCTGCAAATCACATAAAGCTTCCATTACTACAAGGAAATTTACATTTCCATTCATTTAATCTATTAATTCACATAACAATCTTCAAAATTAGAACTTATGATTGTACTTTTTATAGTACAATCACTCTACTATTCTGTTTCTATTTTCTCTGCGCTCTCCCTATCTTTCTCTCAAATTTTGTTGTGATTCAAGTATTTCTACTTATATTATTTATTATTATTATCATGCATTCGATTTTTTATAAATTGTGATTAGGTAAAACACATACATGCCACATATCAAACAAACCCAATCCTTGATAAGAGTAGAATCATGAGATAAATAAAATAAAACTAGACCTATAATTTTAAAATAATATGTTAAGACTCCATAACCTATATAACTCCATCAAATACTACTAGAAATTTAAGTTATGGTAACTTTAGAAATGGGCGACTGCTAGTGGCGGTCACTATTAACACCTTTAATGACCGCTTTTAAGGGTCTTTGTTTGTATACATGTGGTCACTAGTGGGTCGAAATAAAAATTGGGGAATTTTCCCTCTGTTTTGTTTCATTCCGCGCCCTATAGCCACCATTCTCCCTCTCTTTCGATTCCTTTCCTTCCCTCACCTCTCAGCTCATCTGTCTCTCTTTCCTCCTCACTGATAACCATTGTAGAATCCCTGTCGATCGAAAAGTACACCAATGACAACTTAACATCGATCGGCAACACCATGGCAACAACCGGCGACACCTGTGGCGTGAATCTCTTCTCGTTTTTCCTTTTTTTCATCTCTAATCACTACCTTTCTCGTCTCTCAGCTTTTATTAGCCCAAAATTTTCACCTATAACACTCCACTTCCAATTCCCTAATAAGCTCCTCTATCTTTCTCTGTAATTCTCTCCCTTTTTTGTTTTAATTATTTATTTATTTTTTCTTGTTGCTATTCACTGGGGTTATCTCATTTTTTCTAAAAAATAACAAAAATTCAAATCAACAAAATTTCTACTCATTCGATCTAGGTTTTTTGTAGTTGATTTTTTTTTTCAAAGTTTTTGATTTTTTGTATTGAATTGTTGATAGGGTTTCAGATTTCTATATTTGCCTTACTTTTAGATCTGTACTTTCTTGTGGATTTTCTTTATCTTGCATATGATTTCAATTTTGATTTGTTTGAGCAGATTTGTTCTTACTTTGTTTCATTTTGTTTTACATTTGCAAATCTATGGATGTATTTCATCAACTATTTGTATGTTTGTTGATCTAAGTAAAAATAGTGTTCATCTACTGGTATTGGTTGTGATTTATGCTTATGATATTTCATTTCCTCTCTTGTCATTTTAAGTTTTTTTTTAAACAAAACACACCAATTAGGTATTTACTGGCTTGGATGGGTTTGTCGAGTGACCTGTATACGTATAAAGTTTTAGGATTCTCAGCTAAAAAATAAGCAAAATTGGAATGGGAATATAGGTTAGAATAGGATCTCAACTAGTTCAGGAATGTGTATTCAATTTTCGGTACCCTAACCGCTTTTATTTCTATTTCTGGTTGACTAGCTCAATTCTTTCATTTATGTTTTTGAATTGGTATAAATGACAATGGGAGAAGCTGTTATTAAGACTTTTTAAAGCACTTGGTGAGCTAATTTATGGTTGTGATCATCATACACAGAAATATCATAGTTACAATTTTCATTTTCCCTTTTATATTCTCTTTTACTTACTAGGATTCTCACAAAATAAATGCATTTGAAACTCTGTTTTATTTTATATTTATTGTACTTAAATTTCATGAAGGAAAAGCATATTGAGGAAATGCACAAAATTTTGCATATATAATATGATCTTTTGCCATTTAATATGTGATGTTCTCTCACCTCATGATCATTATCCCTTTTCTTCTTTCCTTTTCCCCCTCTCTCTATTTTTTCCCATGTAAAATGCATTATGTTATTTTTGCTATTTATTTAAGATGTTGGGCCAATTAAATATTTGTACCTGAGGTTGGGTCTATATGGTTAGGTTTATTTTATTATTCCTGGGCGAAGTTTGGCCTAGAGCTGTATTAGGTTAGACAATTGGGCTAAGGGCCTAGCCCTTTTTTTTTCTTTTCTTCTTTTCTTTCTTTTTCTTTTCGCGTTCTTTCGGTTCTTTTAGATAGATTGCAGGAAGAAGAGAAGAGAAGAGAGAGATGAGATAGAGAAAGTTGAGTTCAAGGAAGAAGATTAGTAGATCGGAGTAGTGTTTCACACCATGATCGTGATGATGGTGACCATTTTTAGTGATTTGACTTGAGGTGAGAGAAATCAGCTTTAGAAAGTTAGAAGGTCAACCCAGTTTTCTTTATTTTTCTTTTTTTTTTTTCCTTCGGATTTGAGGTAGGTGGGACTTAGATTTGTGTTCAACTCATTATTAGGAAGATTTTTGACATATTATTTGTTGTTTATTGCTAAGACGTGGAGATTTATATGTATGTGTATATACATGCATATATATATTTGATGGTATCATTTTCTTGAGTTATACTAGAAATAAAATTTACAGAGTTTATTGTAGTGAGATTTTGACACATATTCATGTTTGCATTGATGAATATTGGACCTGACTTGGTCAAATTTAGCTGAGGTTAGCCGAAGAAGACAATATACAGTGTTTAAAACACAAACCGGTCGAGGCTTAAGGGTCCTAGTTGCTTGCGGGTAGCCTGCAACCCATACTGTTAGAATTTGAAAATAAGTAGAATGAAACTTCGCCCTCCCATCAGGCAAGATGCAAGGTTAGTGTGAAGTTTTGCCCTGCCTGTAGGTAGGTTGCGACCCACTCTAAATTTTTCCATTTGGGCTATTTTAACCTCATTTTTCTTGAGTCTATATATATGTGTGTATAAAACATATTAAGATGAAAATTATGTGAATTATATGAAATTTAATTGAGACTTGAATATAGCATGTTTCATGTAACGTTGAGATATGAATTATAAAATTTATATGATATTAAGCTTATGCTTGAACATAGCAGGCTATTATTTTAATGTTGAGATATTAATATTGATTATACATGATTGGGCATGTCATGTGCATGGGACTAGGTTGGTATCATCCGAATGTATGTTATGATTATTAATTAGCCTCGGTCGAGGGTGCCATATGAATATTATTGACTTGCCGAAGCACAGGTTATGTATATGGACGGGATCCATGATTTTGAGAAAAAGGATAAAAATAAGATTTTAAAAATACTAGATGATCCCCAGTCGATATATATGACTAGAGTTTAATTATTAAAACTAGGTTCGTTAATCTTGAGATACTATTTATGTTGATTTCCTGCTTGAGTTAAGCAGATGCCTGACTAGGGATGTAACACGATTCCTTAGCAGAAGGGACAGGAGGTGTAACTCGGTTCCCTTAAGTCTTAGTTGACTAGGGGTGTAATTCGATTCCCCGACCACTCTTTATGTTGATTTCCTACTTATGTTAAGCAGATGCCTGACTAAGGGTTCTACACTGTCACACCCTTATTTTAGGATACATGTTTAGTTCCCTAAATAGAGGGGACGCTTTTACTTTCTCCGTCCATGTTGTATTAACAAACACTATTTATACCAAGAATCCCATATTTAAACACCACACAACTTATCAGATTTATATTCATTCTTCGGCATACTAATGAAAATTTCACAAACACTTAAATAAATACAAACTTTTGGTTTCTCACCTATTAAACCTTGCTTTAGTTTGGTACTATTGAAACTCTAGATTTATTTACACAAATTCTAAACACTAACTCATGGGCAGAATAGGAAAAACAGAGCCACTCAAAGTTTCCTCCATACACTTGCAGTCACTTGTAGACTCAACCTGAAATGCGTAAATTTAGGTGTGAGTGTCACACACTCAGTGGAGATATTAACCTCAAGATAAAAGATAGTAAACACGCATCAAGAATAATTCACAGTAATTATCCAAACAATTATTCCATAATCAAATATTTATTGATTTAAATGTATTATAACCTAACAATAATAAAAACATCCCAACCCACAATTCCTCGTCACTTATCATTAATCAATTGTCATCATCATCACTAGGCCCCAATTGGCCATCATATAATATATTTGCATGATAAATAATGCAAATGATAATGTAGCACACATTTGGCTCTATCTGGCCTATGAGTTGAGCACTCAATTATGGACAATGGCTTTAATTTAGCATGTCCCATTAGCCCCATCTGGCTTGACCCCATCTAGCCTCATTATTGGTCCCATCTGACCTAACTACATTTGGCCTCATTTATGTATATATTTTGTTTTTCTGGCCCCATCTGGCCTGGTCCTATCTGACCATAATGCTAGTGTAATGCACACGATTCATGGTAATATGCAATGATGTTTTTCTTCCTAGTAAAATATTACTTCCCAGTAAAATATTACTTCATAAACTTATCATTCCACAAAATAATTGCACCTCATATCTAATCCAATAATATATAATCCATAAATATTCAACAATTCACATCAAAATGATTAAATAATAATGCCAACAAATAAATAGATAGAACTTGGTAAGGTATATTTAATACCTTTTACCTTTAAGTTTAATACACCCACCTGGATAGCAAATATTCTGAGAAAATCAAATTACTGGGGTGGTTGCTGCTGATTCTCTTCGGGTCCTAAGTTTAACCCAAACAAATTATGCAGATTAGGCATCAAACAGTAGAAATATAACCCAAATCAAGTAATAATATAAATTTAAGAAATAGAATCCAACCACCCCATTTTCAACATAGTTAATTTATTTAAACTTCCCTATAATTGATTTTAAACTAATAAAATAAAATAACTTACCTTAGCAACTGGCAAAACCTTTAAATTTTTCTCTTTCTCACAATTTCTTCCTCACTCTCTGTTCTTCCCTTCTCGCTATTTTTTTTCCTCACTCTTCCTTACTGTGTTTTTCTTTTCTCTCTTCTTGCCAATCTCCACTACACGCAAATGTATATACTCGGGAGAGGGAAAAAGAAGACTCAAGTCCTCTGCCATCCTAACCACCCCCATTTAATTCCTTTGACTTTTCATTTTTTCTTTACAAATCATAAACTGCACACGCAGACACACACACACACAAAGACATATGCATATATGTTGACTTTGCAACTTCATTTCATTTTTTTTTCTTCCATAACCTGTACATGTTCACACACACACACATAAACTTATATATACATATTTATATAACCTATCACACATGCACACACTCACATATACGTATATAAGTATATATATATAATCCATCACACCCATACTAACCACCACATTAATTTTTTTTTTCAACAATTAACTTAGTAAGTTACTTAAGCTATTTACTAATTGATTTAGATTAAACTAAATTAACACCATTAAATTTCTAATTATAAAATAAAAATTCAATGAGTAATGCAATTAAAAATAATGAAAATGTAAGATGTCACAACTCTCCTCCCCTTAACGAATTTTGTCCTCGAAATTCTTACCTGGTGGGAATAAATATAAGTATTGTTTCTGCATGTTCTCCTCACTCTCCCAAGTGGCTTTCTGCACAGCGTGGCTTCTCCATAATACCTTCACCAATGGTATTATCTTATTTCGCAAAACTCGATCCCTTCTATCTAAAATTCGCACTGGCACCACCACATAAGACAAATCTTCTTTCAATTCAACGAGTTAAGACGTCAATACATGAGACGGGTCTAGGATATACTTACGTAACATTGACACCTAGAACACATCATGGAGTCTTGACAATTCTAGAGGTAGAGCCAACCTGTATGCAGTTTCCCCAATTCTTTGTATAATCTCATACGGTCCAATGTAGCGAGGACTTAACTTTCTTTTCTTATCAAATCTCATTATACCTTTCCAAGGAGAGACTTTTAAAAATACTTTATCACCCACAGAAAATTCCAACTCTCGTTGGTGATTGTCTGCATAACTCTTTTGGTGACTCTGAGCTATGTTTAATTCATCTTGTATCACCTTTACTTTATCTATGTTTCCTGTACTAGCTCTGGCCCAAGAAATTTTCTTTCCCCTACTTCATCCCAACAAATTGGAGTTTTACATTTTTGACCATACAGAGCTTCAAACAGTGCCATGCCAATACTAGAATGAAAACTATTATTATATGCAAATTCCATCAGTGGCAACAAATCATCCCAATTTCCCTTAAAATCTAACACACAAGCTCGTAGCATATCTTCTAAAGTTTGAATTGTTCTTTCAGATTGCCCATCTGTTTAAGGATGAAATGCAGTGCTAAACTTCAAAGTTGTTCCCATAGCCTGTTGTAGACTAGGCCAGAATTTAGATGTAAACTTTGGATCCCTATCAGCCACAATAGACACAAGCACATCATGCAATCTCACAATCTCTTTGACATAAGTGTGGCATACTTCTCAATTGTATAATTGGATTTCATAGGCAGAAAATGAGCTGACTTGGTTAGCTTATCAACAATCACCCAAATAGAATCAAAACTCTTTTGGGTAGGTGGTAATCCGACAATCAAATCCATAGTGATATGTTCCCATTTCCACTCTGGAATAGGAAGTGACTGGAGTAACCCCGCAGGTCTTTGATGTTCTACTTTTACCTACTGGCAAGTCAAACATCTAGCTATAAATTCTGTAATTTCTTGCTTCATGCCAACCCACCAATAATGCCCTCGTAGATTTCGATACATCTTTGTACTGCCTGGATGCATAACATAAGGAGAATGGTGCGCTTTCTCTAAAATTTCCCTCTTCAGTTCAGAATTATTTAGAACACAAATTCTATCACCATAACAAAGTAGCCCATCACTTCTAACCACACAATCTGTTCACGTATTATATGCTATTTGTTGGCGAATCATCTGTAGTTGGGCATCTTCTAACTGTAATTTACTGACACGATTAAGTAATAATGGCCTCACCCTCAACTGAGCAATCAAAGCATCTGTTTTGGTTACAGTTAACTCTGCACCCAAATGTATCAAATCATTAAGTGCTTGAATTCTCTAACACTGATTACAAGTTAAATGCCTACAGACTTGCGACTTAGAGCATCTGCCACCACGTTTGCTTTACTTGGGTGATAATGTATATTACACTCATAGTCCTTAAGTAGCTCTAGCCATCTCCTCTATATTAGATTTAGCTCTTTCTGAGAAAACAAATACTTCAAACTCTGATGATCAGTGTAAATATCAATTGTCTCACCATATAAGTAGTGCCTTCACAACTTCAGAGCAAACACAACTGCAGCTAACTCCAAATCATGGGTTGGATAATTCTGTTCATGAGATCTTAACTGTTTTGAAGCATATGCAATCACTTTTCCATTTTGCATCGAAACACATCCTAACCTTGTCTTGAAGCATCACTATAAATTACAAACCCATCAGTACCTAAGGGAAGTGCTAATACTGGAGCTGTAGTTAATCTGGCCTTCAATTCTTGAAAACTTTCCTCACAGCTATCATTCCATTCAAATTTAGCACCCTTACGAGTCAATCATGTCATAGGTGATGTTATGGAAGAAAAATTCTGAATGAAACAATGGTAATACCCTGCCAATCCAACAAAACTCTGCACTTATGTTACATTAGTTGGACGCTCCCAATTTAATATTGCCTCAACTTTCTGAGGATCAACACTGATACCATTATCAGAAGTCACATGCCCCAAAAATACAACCCGATCTAACCAAAATTCACATTTACTAAACTTTGTAAATAGTTGTTTCTCCTGCAGAGTCTATAAAACCATTCAAAGATGCTGTGCATGATCTTCCTTGTTCTTGGAGTAAATCAAAATATCATTAATGAAAACAATCACAAAAACATCCAGATAGGGTTTGAATACTCTATTCATTAAGTCCATAAATATAGTTGGAGCATTAGTTAATCCAAAATGCCTAACAAGAAACTCATAGTGCCCATATCTCATTTTGAAGGCTTAGGCACATCACAGTCCCGTACTTTAATCTTGTAGTACCCTGACTTCAAGTCAATTTTAGAAAACACTATAGCTCCTTGCAACTGATCAAACAAATCATCAATTCTTGGCAATGGATACCTGTTCCTTACTATTACCTGATTTAATTGATGATAATCAATACATGATCTCATGGTGCCATCTTTCTTCTTTACAAATAACACTGGTGCTCCCCATGGTGATACACTAGGTCAGATAAAACCTTTGTCCAAAAAATCTTGTAACTGAACTTTCAATTCCTTCAATTCTGCAGGTGCCATTCTGTAAGGTGCAATTGAAATAGGTGTAGTTCTTAGCAATAATTCAAGTATAAATTCTACATCTCTATCTACGATCACTCCTGGCAACTCATTGGGAAACACATCTGGATACTCACACACAACAGGTAAGTTATTAAGTTAGGTCTCTGGCTTTTTAACATCAACCACATAAGCAATATAACCCTGACATCCCTTACTTAATAGCTTCCTAGCTTTTAATACAGCTATCAAATAGTTGGGCACAACCCTGCGATCACTACTGAATACTAAATCTGGCTCTCCCGAAATTTGAAATTTCACTTCCTTGGTAAAGCAATGAATAGAAGTATAATATGCTGATAACCAATCTATACCCAAAATGATCTCAAAGTCACATATCTCTAAAGGTATCAAATCAACAACCAAATTTCTGCCAGCTATCTGCACTACACAATCTCTGTATACACCTTTTGCCAATATTATATCACTAATAGGAGTAGCCACAGCCAATACAGCATCTGATTGGGAGAGTGGTTGGTCTAAATGCATGCAAAATGCTCGTGATATAAAAGAATGGGTAGAACCAGAATCTATCAATGCACGAGCGAGTCTACTAGTAATGGAAAGCATACCTGTAACAACATCAGGAGATGCCTGAGCATCTTGACGAGTTATAACATAAACTTGAGCCTGTGAATAAGATCCCCTGGCTGCTCCTCTACCTCTCTGTGCAGTCTCTAATGGAGCTCTATTACTACTGGTTGCACTACCTATGGATGTTGTTAGGGTAGGCAAAGTAGGACAATTCTTGGAGATATGCCCCTCTTGACCACACCGGAAACAAGTAAAAGCTCGCTGAGTTGTACATTTGCTGGCATAATGTCCTGTGGCCTTGCATCTAAAGCATACCACATTCCTTATTCTTTCTCCAGCATCAACTCCTTGTGAACCAAATGGTGCCTGCCTCGAACTCTGTCCCAGATTCATGCCATGTCTTACACTTCTGCTTCCCCTTAATTGACTATAACATTGAAAATCTTGATTTCGTGGTCTAGAAGATTCACCTTCCACTCTTCGAGAAGTAGAGAAATCATATCTGGCCTTTTTAGATTGCTCTCGCCTTCCAATTGCCTCCTACACATCTTTCTCTACTATTTTTGCTTTATTCACGAATTCTCCATAACTCCTCATTTCAAAAGCAAAAATTTTGGATTTGATAGAAAGCTCTAATCCCTACTGGAATATTCAGCACTTTGCATCTTCTGTTTGTACTAATTTTGAAGCAAATCTAGATAGTGGAGTAAATTGGGCTTCATACTCTGTGACAGACATTTTCCCTTGCCTCAACATAATAAACTCATGTTTTTTTTCATATCTATATGATTGGAGAAAATACTTATCATTAAAGGCATCAGTAACTTGATTCCAAGTCATCCCGGCAGCTGACAACCTTTTGTAGCCTCCCACCAAAGCCTAGCTTGATCTCTTAGCATAAAGGTGGCTAAGATGATTTTGTCTTCATCAGAAATTCTCATTACCTCAAAAATTGCCTCCATGTTCTTCAATCAATCTTCAGCCTCCAAAGGGTCAATGGTACCAGAGAATGATGTGGGTGCCAACTTAAGAAATTGCTCATAAATAACACCCTGAGCTTCTGGCCTCATCCTCTGCTCAGTCTAAAACTCAACTAATCTAGCTACGGCCTGAATTACCCTTTCCACTGGGTCTGGTTGGTGCTGAATTGGAGGCTGGTCTCCCTAACCCTCTTGCTGTCCTGAAGCCTGTACCATTTGTGGGATCTGACCATGTAATACACCGAACTTTTGCACGAATGTAAATAAATGGTTATTCGAATATTTTAGAGGTATTCGCATGTTGGTTGAGAAGTAATTCTCATTAATTGTACTTTAGAGTTGGGAACTTTAAGAAGGATGAGCCAAACATGTGAGAGTTGGCATTTTAGCACAAGTGTAGAAGAGGAGGGCACCTTGGGCGCACAGAACGTGGGCGCCCAAGGCTTGGGCACATGCAACATGGGCACCTAAGAGTTTAAGCACATGGCTGAGAAGGTGTTGGGCGCCCGAGCTTTGGTAGAGTTGACTGGTATGGAGTATTCTGGAAGATACAACTGAGCCTCACCCCTATACACCTATATATAGGCTAGGGGGTGGAAAAATCTGGAATTACTATGGAACCATTAAAATATTAGCAAAATTTGGTATATATATATGTGTGTGTGAGGTGGAAGAGAGAGAGAAATATTGGTTGGAAGAGAGGAACCAGGGAGGGAGGAGAAGAAGAACCAAGGATGAACCAAGTGAAGTATTGTATGGTAAGTCTTTCTAACCTTAACCAAAATCAAATTAACTTTGTAAATATGCAATTGAGCACTCAAGGAACCTATCTATGCAATTTGTTTATCATTTAGATCAAAGGGAGAGGAGATCCAACCAATCAAAATTGGGAGCTTGAAACCGGGAAGAGACCACCTCTTATTCTTCATCTCTATTTGGTTTGAGGTAGGGATTTTATGCTCATTCTTACATACATGATGTGTAACAAGATCTAGAATAATATTTGGGTAACCATTGCAAGATTTGATTTCATTGATGGAAGAAAATGAGGGTTATACACATATGTATAGGTAGAGAGAGAGAGATAAGGATGTTTGATCCATAACTTGGCCCATAGTCAATGAAAACTCAAATAGTTGGTTTCCCTTAATGCTTATAAGACTTGTGGAGATGTTATGAACATGAAACTTTAGGTATTTTAACTTAAAGTTGGTCAATTTGAGGTTCCAAGTATGGAAAACCAAGAAACCAGAAAACAGCGCATGAAATCTGTAACTCAGACCAAGCTATGGGTGCACGAGATAAGTAACAGATAGGCGCCCGGCCTCCTTGGGCACACAGCTGAGTGCCAGCTTGGGCGCCCACCGAGCCTAGGTCCGATTCCTAACTTTGTTTACTTTGACTTCCTACCTTAGGTTTATGAAAGAGTTTAGTAATATGTTTTCACGTGAAACTTTTATTTGATTAATTACATGGATTTAAAAAGGGAAATGTGTTCTAAAAGTGATTAAGGATTTGTTATCTTAAGCTAATGGGATTTAACTTGTAATGGTGAATGAGTGTTACCTTGAATGAAATGAATTAGGAGATTACTTTGAGATAAGAGTCTTAATCGAGTAGAATTATGATTATGTCTTGACGTAAACTAAATGATGAGGTATATAAACATGTGATTGATTAAGTAAAATGTGAATTGATAAAGAGACTCAAATTCATAATGATGATAAATGTTGAATGTTTAATAAGGTTTGATCAATGTTGATATGTGATGAATCTTGGGATGAACTGAAAAGTGAATATATGATTGAAGGAAACTGAAATGTGAACTTTTGTTAATAAGTGATGGAAATTAAATGACGCTTGGGTTAAATGAAATGAAGAGATGAAATGATTTGTGCTCCACGATGAAATGGAATGTGGTTATGTGGGTTGGAAAGTTTATGGTGATGATTGTGAATTGTGATTAAAGAATATTGAATGTGATGAATGATTGGTTGTGCGCCGGGGGCCATGGTGGGGTACGAAAATAGGAAGGGTTGTGAGATTACTCTCAAGTTGAAAGACCCGAAACTTGCGCAGGGTTTGGTGTCAATGCCAGTGGATTAGTAGTCCACAACATTGTGTGTGTTTTGGCTCCTCGCGGCCTTGGATTGCGATCCTAAACGACGACGTCAGTTTATTATTTCTGTTGGATATTGGCCTATAAAAGACAATTTTGTTGATGCACCCAACCCCCGATGACTTGTGTGGTTATGGCAAAGTGATGGAATAATGAATAAGTGCTAATGTGGAAATGGTTGTGTGATTGAATGTTCAATATGTGATATTGTGATATATGTTGAATATATGATAATATGATATGGAACGTGATTGGATATAAGTTGGGGAACCTAATAATGAAAAATAATTGGAATTGAATATAACACTATGATGATGTTGAATAATGGTAAACACTTACTTAAGTTGAAAACTAATTTGATATTAATGGATTGTTATGGCATATAGAAGGATGTTGGTGTACCTAAGCATATATGTACATTAGCATGCATGTGTTGATTACATACCATATATGTTTGTTTGAGGCATCGTGGGCACAAGTGGACCCGTGCTGACGTCCTTACAGATTTTGATACAGGAACAGGTCATAACAATCAAGTGAGCTGATGGGGTTGAATTAAGTAAGAGTGCTTATGCATGAGTCCTTCTAAGCTTAGCAAAACTTTTGGTTACTTAGTTTAATTTTTTTTATTTGAAAATTTAATATTGTACATTGAGGGCTTATTCGATTTGGTTGTAAGGGCCCTAAGGCTTAAGTGATGTATTAATGGGAAGAATGTGTGAAGTATGTAACCTGACTATTGTTAAGGTTAAATTTATGATATCGCATATTATGTTTGGGCTCACCTAGAGGTTTTTGTATTGCTTTGGTCATGGGATGGTTATATTAGTACATGTTATGTGTGTTTATCACTCACCCCTCACGTCACGAGATTCGGGGCGTGACAGACCAACTGAGCCTTCTTCCTCTACTGCCTCAGGGAGGTGTTCAATATCCATTTTTTTTTATTTGGCATCAAACTCAAGGTGAGAAGTAAAATATAATTCTATCATATTCATAATTTAGGATCCTCAATATCTATACAAGTAAACATCACACCACAATCACCTAGCCTTACGACACTTTTCTATAGTTGGCTGTAAGTACCAGGTGCTGACAAGTCTACAGAACCCTCTAAACTAGGCTTTGATACCAACTTGTCACACCCTTATTTTAGGATACATGTTTAGTTCCCTAAATAGAGTGGACACTTTTATTTTCTCCGTCCATGCTGTATTAATAAACACTATTTATACTAAGAATCCTGTATTTAAACACCGCACAACCTATCAAATTTATATTCATTCTTCGGCATACTAACAAAAATTTCACAAACGCTTAAATAAATACAAACTTCTGGTTTCTCACCTATTAAACCTCGCTTCAATTTGGTACTATTGAAACTCTAGATTTATTTACACAAATTCTAAACATTAACTCATGGGCAGAATAGGAAAAAAAAAAGCCACTCAAAGTTTCCTCTGTGCACTTGCAGCCACTTCCAGACTCAACCTGAAATGCGTAAATTTAGGTGTGAGTGTCACACACTCAGTGGAGATATTAACCTTAAGATAAATGATAGTAAACACACATCAAGAATAATTCACAGTAATTATCCAAACAATTATTCCATAATCAAATATTTATTGATTTAAATGTATTATAACCTAACAGTAATAAAAACATCCTAACCCACAATTCCTCGTCACTTATCATTAATCAATTGTCATTATCATCATCACTAGGCCCCAACTGGCCATCATATAATATATTTGCATGATAAATGAAGCAAATGATAATGTAACACACATTCGGCCCCATCTGGCCTATGAGTTGAGCGCTCAATTATGAACAGTGGCTTTAATTTAGCATGTCCAATTAGCCCCATCTGGCTTGGCCCCATCTGGCCTCATCATTGGTCCTATCTAACCTAGCCCCACCTGGCCTCATTTATGTATTTATTTTATTTTTCTGGCCCCATTTGGCATGGTCCTATCTGACCATAATGCTAATGTAATGCACGCAATCTATACTAATATGCAATAATGTTTTTCTTCCTAGTAAAATATTACATCCCAAACTTATCATTCCACAAAATAGTTGCACCTCATATCTAATCCAATAATACAATAATCCATAAATATTCAACAATTCACATCAAAATGATTAAATAATAATACCAACAAATAAATAGATAGAACTTGGTAAGGTATATTTAATACCTTTTACCTTTAAGTTTAATACATCCACCTGGATAACAAATATTTTAAGAAAATCAAACTACTGGGGTGGTTGCTGCTGATTCTCTTTGGGTCCTAAGTTTAACCCAAACAAATTATGTAGATCAGGCATCAAACAATTGAAATATAACCCAAATCAAGTAATAATATAAATTTAAGAAATAGAATCCAACCACCTTATTTTCAACATACTTAATTTATTTAAACTTCCCCATAATTGATTTCAAACTAATAAAATAAAATAACTTACCACAGCAACTGGCAAAACCTTTAAATTTTCCTTTTTCTCGCAATTTCTTCCTCGCTCTCTGTTCTTCCCTTCTCGCTATTTTTTTTCCTCACTCTTCCTTATTGTGTTTTTCTTTTCTTTCTTCTTGCCGATCTCCACTACACGCAAATGTATATACTCAGGGGAGGGAAGAAGAAGACTCAAGTCCTTTGCCATCCTAACCACCCCCATTTAATTCCTCTGACTTTTCATTTTTTCTTTGCAAATCATAAACTGCACACACAGACATACACACACACACAAAGACATATGCATAAATGTTGATTTTGCAACTTCATTTCATTTTTTTTTCTTTCATAACCTGTACATGTTCACACACACACACACATAAACTTATATATACATATTTATATAACCCATCACACATGCACACACTCACATATACGTATATAAGTATATATATATATATATATATAATCCATCACACCCACACTAACCACCACATTAATTGTTTTTTCAACAGTTAACTTAGTAAGTTACTTAATCTTTTTACTAATTGATTTAGATTAAACCAAATTAACACAATTAAATTTCTAATTATAAAATAAAAATTCAATGAGTAATGCAATCAAAAATAATGAAAATGTAAGATGTCACAAACACAATTCCCTAGCAGAAAGATTAAGGGGTATAACTCAGTTCCCCTAAGTCTTAGCTAACTGGGGGTGTAACTCAGTTCTCCAACCGCTATTTATATTGATTTCCTACTTGAGTTAGGCAGATGCCTTACTAAGGGTGTAATACGGTTTCCTAGCAGAAGGGCCAGGGGTGTAACAAATTCCCCTGAGTCTTACACCAATAAAGGTGTAACACTATTCCCCATTTGTGATATATATTTAGATTATCATTCACCGTAAGCGTAAACGATGTGGTTGGTGACCCCACATGCTTTGCTAAGTGCCATCCATCCCAAGATAAGGTTGAGGGTAGATGGAGACTAGAGTATGCATTGACATTGCATTCCATCACATCCCATTGCATGAGATTGCATTTATATTCTTTTATACTGAGATGTTGATATAATGTGACTGTGACAT
Source organism: Vitellaria paradoxa (assembly GCA_019916065.1). Lineage (NCBI taxonomy): Eukaryota > Viridiplantae > Streptophyta > Magnoliopsida > Ericales > Sapotaceae > Vitellaria > Vitellaria paradoxa. The sequence continues at coordinate 52,586,773 of CM034233.1, read as the reverse complement.
TGATTGATGAGACGATGGTTTATCTGGTTGACCATGAGTTTGGTTATAAAATAAGAGATATAAATTAAGAACTATGGTAACCTCCTGAGGTAGGATACGTAAGTAGCTTAGGCTTGAGTAGTCTAAGTCCGGCCTTAATTATGGATAATAATAATTGTGTTTAGTCTTCTTAACTGAAAGTTATTATATTACATTAGTTATGTGACCTAGAGTTTGGTCTACTATTTACATTTATGATGTTATTATTTCGAAAGATATAAACATGATTATAATATATGTTCTGATCGTGCAAATCTTGGATGTTGTCATTAAGGATGGTGTTAAAATGGATTATACTATTATTTGATTTATGGCACTGCACTCAAATATTATTTTATATGGGAATGAAGGACATTTGGTAATATTAGAATGGATATTTATGATATGGATTTAACTTGGACTAAACTTTTATTGGTTTTATTTAATTACTACATTCCAATGTCGTCTACCTTGGACAATTAAGTTTGAGGCGTGACATCCCAAATATTGATTATTTCAACATTTGGCTTTTTGCTTTAACTATTTTATTGTCTAAGGCCAGTAAGTTAGTCGCTAAAGATGCATGCATGAAGTTATGATATTTATTCCTCTACATTTTTATTTTCCTTATGATTGAGGCTTGTTGATTATTTGGGTCGACTTAGGCTTAGTGATGGATATTTTTGCCTTTTTATCATATTTATGACATTTATTCTTGCTGTTGTGTTTATTTTAATAATTAAGCATTGTTTAGAATGAGTAGTGTGTAGCGAAGTTAGTTTAGTTAACAAGATTATAATTGATGGACTATTTGTAGCCATTGTGTTTTTTTATACTTTGGATGAGTTTTACTGAATATGGTTACACTCGTTCAATTGGCAAAATCACAGTCGTTTGATTACATTTTTTCTCATCTGTTTGGCAGTGGCATTCCCAAGTGTGACAGGTTTTGAATTGTAAAACCAAAGAGTTCTATTATTTTCTTTGCCTAGCTAACAAATAAATTAGAATAAAGATGGGTTCTTTTTGTTTTGTGGAATATTGTTTTGTTTGTGACCATTTTTCAAGTTGTTTTTTGGCTATTAACTGGTTGTAAAAATGTTAATTTTTTTACTAGTAAGGATTATTCTCCCAATTCTTTGCAACCAAACATTCCAAAATATATTATTTTTTTGAAAATATTTTATCTCTAAACTCATAGATTGGGTATACAGATAGAAATTCTCCTTCCTAGAAACTTAACTAATTTTGTTTGCTGTGCTACAACTATGGACTCTAATTTGTTTCTCCTTTGTAGGCCGAGGCTATCTTTGTTACCATCTAAATATTTTCATGATGTCCATGCTCTATATATAATGAATCATTTGAAAAGTTAGTGAATATAACTTTGTGGGCAGCTGAATCTTGCATCAAACAATTATAGAGTGTTAGCTATGGATAGCCAAGCCTAAAGATTTTTTTGAGCACAATACTACTAACACACTGTTTGGTTTATTTTCATTTTTTGCTTTCATATTATTTGAACTAATTGAAACCCCGATTGGAATAAGTTTTCTATATTTTCACTTCACTCTTTATAACTTAAAAGAACTAGAAATTTTGAGAACCAAGAAAAACATAAAAAAAAAAAAACTCCTACTTGAATTTTCAATTGTTATTTCCTAGTTAAGATAAAGTACAGAGTAAGATTTACTGTGAGCTTAAACCCACTCTATGTAACTATCTTGTGATTTCTTTAAGAATTATCGGTACTCTTTTTATTTTTCATGTATATTTTTGCCCTCATATTATGATCTTTGCACTCTAACTTATCTGTAGGAGCCTAGTGGTGGAGTTTATTTCATGAAACAAACTGTAGGAAATGCTTGTGGAACAATTGGACTGCTTTATGTTGTTGGCAATGTCACCTCTGAGATAAAGCGTCGTAAGTTTAAACTAACTCTAGTTTTAGCTTATTATTTCTAAAAGTTGTGATAGTTCTTAGCTCTAGTACTACATAGTTGGTCGTGTTAATAGACAAATTTTTGTGTTAATGGAAAAATTTTTCTTTCTTTTGCACCGTATTTTTTCTCATTTCTGAAATATGGTTCCCATTGAAGGCAATGTGTAATGGAAATGCTAAAAAGCTCGGACATGTTCTAAAGGACACATGTACGCCTGACAGGCTGACACTTTGTTAGACATGCATTGACATATGCTCGGGTGTGTGCTAAATTTTATTACTTATTTCTTCATCAAAAACATTCACTACACAACAGTGACACTCTAAGCTTTTAGATATAGATCACAATATAGTGGGGATATTTAGCCATTTTAAGTAGGTTGTGATATGATAAAATATTGGTAGTTTACTTTGCAAATTATTCCTTGAAGTTATTTTCTTTCATGGATTATATTTTTTATGATGAATCATGATCCCATTTAATGATTCCCAAAAATTAGTACCCAATCCAAGTGTTTCACGTGGGATAATTGAATTTCATATTAGACTTTTTATTTGATGGGTTTGCTACCTGGTGGATTGAGAATGTCACGCCCCTAACTTAACAGTCCAGGACAGACAGTATGGGAATATGGGAACCGATTTAAATGAAATAAAAATCTAATCCAAGATCAATTCATAAAGAATAATAATAATCAAAGCATTTAATATTATACCTTATTCCCATATAAAGATAGTTTTAAAGTACATTGCCTTCAATTGCACAACAGTATAATCTAGTTAAACGTCATTTCCCGATAATAACATCAAAGACCTATATAGCCAGACCAAATATACATAATTATATTAATATCTCTCAAAATCATAACTTCAATAATATAGATATGATATCAGAACCACTCTTTGGGTCACATAATTTATATTACTACTAACCTAACTCTCAATTAAAGAGAATAAACACAAAGATTATCATCTATAGTTAAGATCGGAATTAGGCTACTCAAGTCTAAGCTGCCTACGTATCTTACCTCAAGAATTAGGTCACCATAGTTCCTAATTTATTATCCTATATTCATTACCCAACTCATTATCAATAAACTAAATCTTAAATGTCATTATAATTAACAATCTCTGTCATGCCCCAAATCTCGCGACCCTAGGGGAGAGTGATAAACACACATAACACGCACTAATATAACTATCTCATGATCAGAGCAATACAAAAACTTCTAGGTGAGCCCAAAACATATGATGAGATAACATAAATTTGACCTTGGCTATAGCCAGGTCACATACTTCACACATTCTTCTCGTTAATACATAACTTAGGCCTTAGGGCCCTTACAACCAAATCAAATAAGTCCTCGATGTACAATATTACATTTCAAATAAAAATTAAACTAAGTAACCAAAAGTTTTGCTAAGTTTAGAAGGGCTCATGCATAAGCACTCCTAGTTCAACCCCATCAGCCCACCTGATTGTTATGACCTGTTCCTACATCAAAATCTGTAGGGACATGAGCACGGGTCCACTTGTGCCCATGATGCCTTAAACAAACATATATGGTATGTAATCAACACATGCATGCCAAAGTTCATATATGCATGGATACACTAACATCTTTCTATAAGCCATAACAATTCATTAATATCAATTATTTTTCAACTTAAGTAAGTATTTATCATCATTCAATATCATCATAGTATTGTATTCAATTCCAATTATTCTTCATTATTAAATTTACCAACTTTATATCCAATCACATTCCATATCGCATTATCACATATTCAACATTCAATCACATAACCATATCCACATTAGCACTTATTCATCATTCAATCACATCTCCACATTCACATTTTCACTTATTCATCATTCAATCACATTGCCATAACCACACAAGTCATCGGGTTTGGGTGCATACACAACACTGACTTTTATGGGTCCAGACCCAACGGAAACGATAAACCGAACACCATAGTTTAGGATCGCAGTCCAGGGCCACGGGTAACCCATATACACACAATATTGTGGGCTACTAACCCACTGGCATTGACACCAAACTCTGCGCAGATTCCAAGACTTTCAACCCGAGGGTAACCTCAAAACTCTTCCTATTTCCGCACCCCACCACGACCCCTGGAACACAACCAATCATTCATCACATTCAAGTCACTTTAATCACAATTCACATTCATCATCATATACTTTCCAACATCACACATACCACATTCCATTTCACCATAGAGCATATCTCATTTTATCTTTCCATTTCATTTATTCCAAGTTTCATTTATTTACCATCACATATCAACAAAGATCAAACATCATCAAATAGTCAACATTTGACAACATTTAGTATATGATTCCCTTGTTCAAACCACTTTTTAATTCATCATAAAGCTCATCACACTTCGTTTTCCATTTCAATGATTCAAAGTCTCATTTATTTAATTACCATCACTTTTTAACAAAGTTCACATTTCAATTCATACATTCTTATACCACAAAATAACAATACTTATTAACATTTTAAAGCATGTTTCCATTTCCAATTCATAGAATTGAACAACTAAAATATCATGCAAAAACTTGAAACTAAACTTTTTACAACCCTATAGTAGGATGTCCAAAATAAACTAAGTCAGAAAACTCTCTTAGTCTTGGTGGGCGCCCAAATAGTACTCAGGTGTGCGCCCAAGAGGGTGGGCACCCATCTGATAACCCCTCGTGTGCCCACAGCATGGCTCAAGTCACAGATCAGGCACTCTATTTTCTGGGTCTCTCATCCTCCACACTTGGAACCTCAAATTGACTATATTTATGGTAAAATACCAAAAGTTTCATGTTTCTAACATCTCCACTAGACTTATAAGCATCTAAAGAAACCATCAATTTAAGTTTTTCATCAACTACGGGCCAAGTTATGGATCAAAGGTCCTCTTTTCTCTCTCTACCTACACATGTGTATACAATTCCCATTTTCCTCCATGAATGAAATCAAACTTGCAAGGGTTTCTCAAATGTTGTTCTAGACCTTGTTACACATCATATATGTAAGAATGAGCATAAAATCCCTACCTCAAGTTGAATAAAGATGAAGAACAAGACCCAGTTTCAAGCTCCCAATTTTGATGGATTCGATCTCTTCACCCTTTGATCTAAATGACAAACAAATTACATAGATGGGTTCCTTGAGTATCCAATTGAATCATTGCAAGGTTAATTTGATTTGGGTTAGGTTAGAGACACTTACTATACAAACCCTTCCCGGTTCTCTTTGTTTCTTCTTCCTTCTTCCTCTCCCGGTCTCCCTTTTCCAAACCAAAATCCCTTTTTCTTTTCCATCTCACACATATATATATATATATACAATTTTTGCTAATATTTTAAGGCTCCTACAGTGTTCTCCAGATTTTTCCACCCTTCTAGCATAGATATAGGTATATAGGGGGATGGCTCGGCTGCTCAAGTTAGAACACATCATACCTATTACTTCTGCTAAAGCTCGGGCACCTAAGACCTTCTCAGCCGTGCGCCTAAGCCTTGGGTGCCCATGTTTCGTGCGCTCAAGGTGCCCCCTTTCTACACTTGTGCTAAAATGCCAACTCTCATATGTTTGGTTTATTCTTCTCAAAGTTCTTGACCGCTCTCTAATTTGGTAGTGGCTCACTCTCAAGTATAAGAGGTCGGTTGAGTTTAGTCTAGGTGAGTCCTAGGTCATCTTCCACAGGGAGCAAGGGTATGACTAAATTTTGGAAAACTTGGTTTTGAAAGCACTTGCAAAAATTTTAAGAAGCAAATAAAACAATCTTTTTGGAGTTTTTTGAATAGAGATTTGTAACAATAATTTGAGAATTTCCAACACGAATTAAATGAAAGATGAACACACTACAAAAGAAAATCAATTTATAAACTTAAACAAACTATGTGAATTAAAACACTTAGCTTTAACCTATTCCTGTAACGTCCTCGAAGGGCTGAATTCGGATATACAGTTAACTCAACCTAATTCTTACACCTATAATATTAGGTCGGAAGATTTGGCGTTAAAAACCCTTTTCGTAAAGAACTCACAATTCTAGGATTTTGAAATCAGGTTCGAAATCAATGGGACATGGAATTGACCTTCGATTTACACGAGCATAATCGAAGTTCAACTATATCACGGGCAATTCATTTTCAAAAATTAATCTAGAATTATGTTCCTTACGTTTTTATTCGAAAGATAAACACAGTTTAGTTCGAACTATCCAAATTCAACTCCTTCAATTCGATTACACTCCTAGGTTAAAACCAAGAAAACCCTAGCCTAGCATTACTAAAACATGAACAAAGCATTTCGAAAAGAAAAACATCTTCATCATGCAACAGAATATGAAAACGAAATAGATTAAAAAGGTTTAAGACAATTTTGAAAGGAAATTAATCCAAACTAAGTCTACGAAATACTACGAAGTGAACATAGAAGACAAAGCACAAAGAACATGAAATTCTGATTAAAACAAATTAACAAATAGAACTTACACGTAAATCTTATTGCGAAGACGAAATTAAGCTTGAACAATCCAATCCAAAGCGAAATCGAAATCGTAACCCTAATCTAAACTAAACTAAAAAAAAGAGAAGAAGTGCGTAGGGTTTCTTCCCCTCCTACATCAGATTTTCAACCTTTTATATCAAAGTATATTACAAGGGCATAAAGGTAAAAATATTGCTCAAACTTATTCTAAACTTGTGCTGGAAGAGTCCTCATGGGCGCCCATGGTTGAGGTGGGGCGCCCATGGTACAAGTGTTTGATGAAGTCCTCAAAGAGATAGCCAAAAACAGCAGTCAGAACTCTCTCTTTGTGGGCGCCCACCTGATGAAGAATGGGGCACCCAAGGGTCCTCAGGGGCGCCCATGGGTCTAGGTGGGGCGCCCATGCTTGTGGTGGGGTGCCCATGGGTCTAGGTGGGGCGCCCATCTGCAACTATAGTGAACAGTTCTTCTTTGACAGCTTTCTATCCCTGACTTCCGATGCGATTTTGACATTGAAGATGACAGATTCAGGCTTCGGCTAAACCAGCAAAGTTGTAGGGCTTCGAGGCTTCTTTCCAACGCAAAAAGAATGGAACCATTTTGACTTGTGACGAAAAAGTTATGGCTGGAAGACTGAGAGGGTGTTGAGCTGGAACTTCAACCGCACACCACTTCAACTATTTTGAACTTCAAACCACTTCCTTCTCCTTGGCACCCATGGTAGTCGATCTTATGCCTTGGGATGGCTCCTCCTCACATGCAACCTTGGTGTTGTTTGGGCCAAAAGCACCATATTATATCACCTAAAATATACACACACCATGAATGCATGGAAATGAGATAATCACACTAACACATCGCCAATAATAACCGTAAATTCATAATTAGCATGCTCAATATATATATAATTGTACAATAATGCATGCTAATCACACCCCACAACCTAGACATTGCTAGTCCCTAGCAATGAGTGCAATCAAACCATGAAGTATAAGAACAAATGCAAGGGCACCCACAACATGTAAGCTGTTATTCAAATCAAAATAAGACAAAATAAAAACTAACTAAGGTGATGTCCGTTTTCGTGGGAGACACACGACCACACTTAGCGCGTGAGGCAAGCCCTTTAAACCCCTAGGTTCCCCTTAGTGGACGAGTAAATTCTCGTGAGGGTTTACAGTGATGCTACCCACAAACATCTATGGTATGGTCTCAAGGTGTCAAAGAGTGATTAAGGTCAGTAACAAATCACGTTCAAGCTTAACAAGTCACAAAACTTAAATATCATGTGTAATTCCCAAGTGCTAAGCATGAATGCATGCACTATCAAAGTTGGAAAAGCATGTGTGCAAAACAGTGTCATTTATTCAACAAGGTCTCGAGAGCATAATCGGAACTAAGTTTTGACTTCAAAAGCTCATAAGGTAGATCACTCATAGAAAGAAACTCACTCATTAAGGGTTCACTCATACCTATGAGCACACAATGCAATGCTCTCCTAGTTGCACACAACCACATGAATAAGTGAGTGAATTGAATTGAAGTCCCAATGCCATGCAATAGATTACACCACACAACCTACACAAGTCCACTACATGCTCACATAAGTATTGTTCACTTAGAATCTGCTAGGTCTTTGATCTGGTTGTAACTTGGCCATAGGTAGAGGCTAACAATGAAATATATGGAAATCAAAGCACATGTCTTGGGATAAAGATGTTCAAGTACGTACAAGTCCCAAACTACCCATTTCCTTTCTATACCCTAACCAACAACATGAAGCTTATTCACAAACTTACAAACTACTTTTGGGACACTCTTAGCAACTACATTACAAAACATAAATCCCACAATTGAATAAACAAAAGGAATGAGAAAAAAAAATTTTTTTTTCTTCTTTTTTTTTTTTTTTTTTTTTTTTGAAAATGAACAATGAACTATACAACGCATGAATTCTCATCCCAACATTCACCCTCATTTGACTTTCTAAAGCTTACATTCCTAACCCGAGTTCACAACTTAAACTTTGAGACACTTTCACAACTCAAGACATGTGAGGGTGAGGCTTAAAGTGTGTGAATGGGGTGTAGGGGATATCATATGTGAGGAGAATCAAAAAGAGAAAACTTTATATCACACACTTTATTTTGAGGCTTCAAGTTGGTTCTTAAGACAATTTTATATCAAGAAATGATAAGAAGACTCAAATTAACAAAGAGGGCCTAGCATCATTTTCAAAGATTACAACAACTCATATGTGCCAAGTGAAACTCATGCAATTGTGTGAGATGCAATTAGTGCGTTGAAAACCAAAGTGAAGCATGAAAGAGCTGTGATTATGTGCAACCCCTCAAGAAAATAATAATAGGCTCAAAAGCTCACCATAGGGGTATAAGTCTCTACTTAGTCCAAAGATGCTCAATTGACCAATGTTACACAAAATTCACTCTTAAGCACATAAATTCTTCCATAATAGCCAAAAATCCACAAGGTCATGACACACTCAACTTAAATTAAGTTTCCTATCAAAGCTTGAACAAGACTCACTTATCACTCTCTCACTCAAATTCACAATCAACCAAACCAAAAAAGGCCAACATACAAGTACAAATGTGCTAAGGCATGTATGTAAGCTCAAAAATGCTCAAAATTTGAAAATTTTGACAATTTTAGCACAAATGGTCATCATGCGAACTCTACCCCCCAACCTAAACTAAACATTGTCCTCAATGTGAGAACTATGAAGCATATGTGGGTCCGTAGTGTGCAAAGTGAGCATGAAGATGATGAGCATAAAAATCAATCAATATGTAACACATAAGCCAAGCATGCACCCAAAACAAGAATCCCCATAAGCAATAAAGAACACCCCCCAACCTAGTTTCTACAGTACTTCCAACAACAACCAACAACATATAGCCAAGTGTTATGCTCAAAATGTAGAAACAGAAGGTAAAAATGGTGGATATTACCTCAAGAGCTTCCTTATTTGAAAAAAAGAAAAAAACTATACAAGAGAAAAGGTTAGAAAGAAAATAAAAGAAAATAAAAGAAAATAAAGGGAGAATAAGACAAGAGAAAGAGTTAGTACACAGGAAAAAAAATAAGAGAAAAGAAAATAAGAGAAGAAAATCAATCCAAAAAAACATAAGAAAATAAGAAAAAGAAAACTCTAATCTACTATGTACAAAGGCAACAAAGAAGAAGGGTTATCTAACACCCTCTATATCCCATGCATCCACAAATGGTTCAAGAAATAAAATATTTTCTTTGGGCCCATGAAGCACCAAAGGTGGATGCTCCTCAAGTGTAAAACACGTCAAGGGATGTAAGGCCAAGTGAGATTCATGAAACCTTGGATGTGGCCATAATGTATGTAAGGACATAAATATGGTGGGTTCTATCAGTCTCTCGATGCCCAGAAAATCAATGAACTCACCCCCAATGTCTACTATCTCCCCCCAGTGATGATCGGTCACATGATCACTCATAATCCCCGAAGTGAACTTCTCAGGTGGGGCTAAGTCAAGAGGTAAGAGGTGCGCACTACTCTTAACCTCGGGTGAATAAGTGAGTGAGCAAGGATCAACTGACTCAATGATATGCTCCTTGGGCATTGTAACTTGCAATTGCTCAAAGGGAGTCAAAAGACTCTCAATAGGGCCCGGGGTGGTCTAAGTGGGTAGAGCAACAAACTCAGTAATAGGAAAGGACTGCATGTCTCCCTGACTCTCAAAAGGTGGTAAAGAAATCTCCTGAATGGGAGAGTCCACAGGGAAATGAGAAAGACACTCATCCCAAACATCATCCCTAGTGTGGTTAGGGCAATTTTCCCACTCAGTGCCTATGGTCTCAAATTGTGCATCATAAGGTTCACTAGGCCAATAGTATTGGGGCTCCTCAGACTGGCCCTCAGTAAGTGAAACAAAGTTGGGACATGCAAAATCTGAGTAATCAGGCTTCACGCATACGTTACTTCCAAGGGATGGATCATGAGGATCAAGTGAAGTAGGAGCATATGGGAAAAGGTCGGTATGGCTAGCAAGTGTGTAAGGTTCAAAACTAGGTTCAAGTCTTTCCAGTGGCCTAGTGTGTTCAGAGAAAAATTCAAGGAATGACCATGCCTCACCTGGTGTGAGGTCAAGAAATTCCTTCCCCAAGACTATATCGAACGCCTGGTGCAACTCATGAGATAGAGAATTATATAATATGGCTATGAGGTCCCCTAACTCTAATCCATGACTTGGGAAAGTGTCCAAAAGTATATTAAATCTCTCCCAGCATTTATAAAATACTTCACCCTTTTGTTGATAAAAATTTCTAATTTGAAAGCCATGGGTGAAGGTTTGATGAATAGGGAGGAAATGCTCAATAAAAGCTTGAACACATTGATCCCAAGTGGTCCATTCACCAAAATCATAGCACCAGTCACCAGCCACACTTTGTAAAGACAAAGGGAAAAACAATAACCTAAGTCTCTTACTCATTCGAACATCATCACATAAGCCACACACAACCTCAAACCTATCAAGATGAAGACATGGGTCTTCTTCCTCGTGCCTGAAAAATTGGGGTAATTGGTGATAGGTCTCCAATGTATAGTCATATCCAAATTGGTTACTCAGAGACTCAATGTAGGCGTGGGCATCAAAGGGACCATGATTGAAATCACCAAAATCCATGTCTATGATAAGAAAACAAAAATGAAAACAAAATGAGAGAAAAGAGAAAACTACACTAAAATGCAACCTAAGTTTACTAACATGCAAGCTAGATTATATGAATGCAAATGACTATATTATTTTTGTTTTTTTTTTTTCAAATATCTAAAAGAAGAAAAATCCTAAAACTAGAGAAAATGAATCAAAATAAAAAAAAATGAAATATACAAAAGAAAAGAAATAAGGAGCGATGTCACCTGGAAGTCCAAATGTAACCGCACCAGCAAATGCTTTCATCCACAAGCTCTCCGAGTTCAGCAGACACACACCATTGCTCCCCGGCAATGGCGCCAAAAACTTGACCACTCTCTAATTTGGTAGTGGCTCACTCTCAAGTATAAGAGGTCGGTTGAGTTTAGTCTAGGTGAGTCCTAGGTCATCTTCCACAGGGAGCAAGGGTATGACTAAATTTTGGAAAACTTGGTTTTGAAAGCACTTGCAAAAATTTTAAGAAGCAAATAAAACAATCTTTTTGGAGTTTTTTGAATAGAGATTTGTAACAATAATTTGAGAATTTCCAACACGAATTAAATGAAAGATGAACACACTACAAAAGAAAATCAATTTATAAACTTAAACAAACTATGTGAATTAAAACACTTAGCTTTAACCTATTCCTGTAACGTCCTCAAAGGACTGAATTTGGATATATAGTTAACTCAACCTAATTCTTACACCTGTAATATTAGGTCGGAAGATTTGGCGTTAAAAACCCTTTTCGTAAAGAACTCACAATTCTAGGATTTTGAAATCAGGTTCGAAATCACCGGGACATGGAATTGACCTTTGATTTACACAAGCGTAATCGAAATTCAACTGTATCACGGGCAATTCATTTTCAAAAATTAATCTAGAATTATGTTCCTTACGTTTTTATTCGAAAGATAAACACAGTTTAGTTCGAACTATCCAAATTCAACTCCTTCAATTCGATTACACTCCTAGGTTAAAACCAAGAAAACCCTAGCCTAGCATTACTAAAACATGAACAAAGCATTTCGAAAAGAAAAACATCTTCATCATGCAACAGAATATGAAAATGAAATAGATTAAAAAGGTTTAAGATGATTTCGAAAGCAAATTAATCCAAACTAAGTCTACGAAATACTACGAAGTGAACATAGAAGACAAAGCACGAAGAACATGAAATTCTGATTAAAACAAATTAACAAATAGAACTTACACGTAAATCTTATTGCGAAGACGAAATTAAGCTTGAACAATCCAATCCAAAGCGAAATCGAAATCGTAACCCTAGTCTAAACTAAACTAAAAAAAGAGAAGAAGTGCGTAGGGTTTCTTCCCCTCCTACATCAGATTTTCAACCTTTTATATCAATGTATATTACAAGGGCATAAAGGTAAAAACATAGTGCAAACTTATTCTAAACTTGTGCTGGAAGAGTCCTCATGGGCGCCCATGGCTGAGGTGGGGCGCCCATGGTACAAGTGTTTGATGAAGTCCTCAAAGAGATAGCCAAAAACAGCAGTCAGAACTCTCTCTCTGTGGGCGCCCACCTGATGAAGAGTGGGGCACCCAAGGGTCCTTAGGGGCACCCATGGGTCTAGGTGGGGCGCCCATGCTTGTGGTGGGGTGCCCATGGGTCTAGGTGGGGCGCCCATCTGCAACTATAGTGAACAGTTCTTCTTTGACAGCTTTCTGTCCCTAACTTCCGATGCGATTTTGACATTGAAGATGACAGATTCAGGCTTCGGCTAAACCAGCAAAGTTTTAGGGCTTCAAGTCTTCTTTCCAACGCAAAAAGAATGGAACCATTTCGAGTTGTGACGAAAAAGTTATGGCTGGAAGACTGAGAGGGTGTTGAGCTGGAACTTCAACCGCACACCACTTCAACTATTTTGAACTTCAAACCACTTCCTTCTCCTTGGCACCCATGGTAGTCGATCTTATACCTTGGGATGGCTCCTCCTCACATGCAACCTTGGTGTTGTTTGGGCCAAAAGCACCATATTATATCACCTGAAATATACACACACCAAGAATGCATGGAAATGAGATAATCACACTAACACATCGCCAATAATAACTGTAAATTCATAATTAGCATGCTCAATATATATATAATTGTACAATAATGCATGCTAATCAGTTCTCAACTCTAAGGTACTACTAATGAGGAATACTTCCTAACCAACATACTAGTACCATCAAAATGTTTGAATAACCATCTATTTACATTAACACAAAAGTCCAGGGTATTACAATCTCAGTATCTCAACACATAGCAATAATTTGTATAATCTCATGCAATGGGAAATGATGAAATATAATGCCAATGCATATTCTCTAATCTCCTTCTACCCCCAATCTTATCCTGGGACGGGTGATGCTTAGCAAAGCAGGTGGGGTCACCAATCGCACCCTTTAACACACAACAAATAAACGATAATCTCAATGTATATAATCATAGGTGAAGAACTGTGTTACATCCTTATTGGTGTAAGACTCAGGGGAACCGTATTACACCCTCTAGCCCTTCTGCCAGAGAACCGTCTTACACCCTTGGTCAGGTATTTGCTTAGCTTAAGTAGAATTCAGTTTCAGTCTGGAGAAAATCTCATAATCACACCTCATATTAACGTCCCAACTCTAAATGACTAAAATCTAGTCATATACATTGACCGGGGATCATTTGGTATTTTCAAAATCTCATTTATTTTTTTCTCAAAATTGTGGATCCCGTCCATATACATGACTCGTGCCTCAGCACGTAAATAATCTCCATATGGCACTTTCGACCTATCAGTAATCATAACAGATATCTAGATGATAGTAACCCAGCCCCATGCATATGATATACTTAATCATGGATAATCAACCTTTATACCTTAACATTAAAATAAAAGAATGCTATACTTAAGCATCAATTAAATCCCGTATAATTCATATAATTTTATTCTTAACATAGGCACTAAGTGGGACTACCATAGGCATTGAGTGTGACAATTGCCCTAACTACACTGGGGATAATATTTGGAATGAGCATCTTTCTCATTCCCCTTTGGACTCTCCCATTTAGGATATCCCTCTACCACTTACTGAGAGTCAGGGAGATATGCAATTCTTTCCTACTACCGAGCTTGATGCTCAACCTTCCCAAACCATCCTAGACCTTATTGAGAGTTCTTTGACTCCAACTGGGCATTTGAATGTTACATGGCTTGAGGAACATATCATTGAGTCGGTTGACCCTAGTTTACTTCACTACACACCCAAGGTTGAGAGTGGGGCACACCTTTCATCTCTTAACTTAGCCCCATCTGAGAGTCTTACTACAAGGATTGTGAATGACTACAACGAGATTGACCATCACTTGGGAGAGGTAGTAGACATGGGGAAGGCTTGCATTGACTTTTTGGGTGTTGAGAGATCATTCAAACCCACTATTTCTGCACCTGTAGATTTCTTAGGTGTCGAGAGATCATTAGAGCCCACCATTTCCACACCTATAGATTTCTTGGGCATTGAAAAATTTATTAAACCCACCATTTCCACATCCGTAGATTTCTTAGGTGTCGAGAGACTAATTGAGCCCATCATATCTACACCTGCACTTACACCTTGGTCAAATTACCTTTCATTCCTCGGTGTGTTTTACACCTGAAAAGCATCCATATTCAATGTTTCGTGGGCCCGCAGATAACATTTTATTTCTTAAACCATTTGTGGATGCATGGGATAGAGAGGGTGTTGGATAACACTTTTGTCTTCATTTCATTTGTACATAGTAGATTAGATTTTTCATTTTCTTATTTTCATAGTTCTTTTTAGTTTGATTTTCTTCCTTTATTTTCTTTTATTTTAATTTCATTTCTTCTTTTGCACTAACCCTTTCTCTTGTCTTATTTTCATTTTATTTTATTTCTAACCTTTTTTTTTGAATAGTTTCTTTTGTTTTCTTCAAATAAGAAAGCTCTTGGGGTAATACCCTTCTTCTCATTTTTATTTAATCTTGCACTTTCAATTTTGGTACTCCATTATATATACTAGTTGTTGTTGGGAGTGCTGTTGAATCTAGGTTGGGGGGTGTTTTAGGTGATGCCTTAAGGGGCTTGAATAAGGGGTGCATGCTTGGTTTAATTTGTGCTATGTTCTTATCTGTGCCTTTTGTGGCTATTATTTTATACTCATCATCATGCTCACTTTACACACAACAGACCCACTTATGCATCATGGTTCTCACATTGAGGATAATGTTTAGTTTAGGTTAGGGGGTAGAGTTCGTATGATGACCTTCATGCTAAAAATTGCAAAATTTTAAAATGACCTTCATGCTAAACTTTTTATGCTAAAAATTGCAAAATTTTAAAATTTTTTAGTATTTTGAGCTTGAATACATGAATTTAGCACATTTATACCTACATGTCTACCCTTTTGGTTTGGTTGATTGTGGAATTGAGTGAGAGAGTGATAAGTGAATCTAGTTCAAGCATTAATAGGAAACTTAATTCAAGTTGAGTGTGTGATGACCTTGTGAATTTTCGTTACTATCATGGAGAAGAGCTTATGTGCTTAGGAGTAGATTTTATTTAACATTGGTTAATTGAGCATTCTTGGACTAGGTGGAGACTTATACCGCTAATGGTAAGCTTTTGAGCCTATTATTATTTTCTTAAGGGGTTGCACATAATCACAGCTCCTTCATTTTTCACTTTGGTTTTCAATGCACCAATTGCATCACACACACTTGCATGAGTTTCACTTGGCACATTATGAGTTGTTGCAAGCTTTGAACATAATGCTGCGCCATCTTTGCTATTGTTGGGCCTCCTTGTCCTTCTTTGATATGAAATTGCCCTAGGAACCAACTTGAAGCCTTTTAATAAAGTGTATGATACATATATATTTTTTTTCTTAGTTTCCACCTCATATATTATCCTTTAACCTTATTCACACACTTTAAGCCTTACCTTCATATGTCTTGGGTTATGAAAGTGCCTCAATGTCAGTGATGTGAATGGGGGTTGGGAATAGAAACTTTTGAGAGCATATTGAAAGGGAGTATTGGGTGGAGAATTTAGCTTATGTTTATTTCATTATTTCCCAAAAAAAAAGAAAAAAAAGAAAAAAAGAAAAAACTAAAAAAGAAACAAAAAAAGAAAAAAAATGGAGAAAACAAAAAAAAAAAAAGTTTGTCATTCCTTTTTGCTTGTGTGATTTTGGGACTTGTGCATTGTATTATAATTATTGAGAATGTCCCATAAGTAGTTTGTAAATTTGTGAATAAGCTTCTTGTTGTAGTTCTTCTTGGGGTTGGAAAGGAAATGGGTAGTTTGGGACTTGTGTGCACTTGAACATCTTTATCCCAAGACATGTGCTTTGATTTCCATATCTTCCATTGTTAACCATTATCCCTTGCCAAGTTATAACCAAAACAAAGACCTAGTAGATTCTAAGCAAACAACTCTTGTATTGTGCATGTAGTAGTCTTGTGTAGGTTGTGTGGTGTGATCTCTTACACATGCATTGGAACATGGTTATGAGTTTTTCACTTTGAATTCCATTTTAGTTCACTCTCTTGTTTGTGGGGTTATGTGCAACTAGGATAGCATTATATGCTAATAGGTGTGTGTGAACCCTCTATGAGTGAATTCCTTTCTATGAGTGGTACCTTGTGAGCTTTTGAAGTCAAAACTTAGTCCCGTTTATGCTTTTGCGACCTTGTTGAATGAATGAAACAATTTTGCACACATGCTTTTTCTACTTTGATAGTCTATGCATTTATGCTTAGCACTTGGAAATTACACATGATGTTTGGGTTTTGTGATTTGTTGGGCTTGAACTTAATTCCTTTTTTATCTTGATCACTTTTTGACACTTTGAGACCATGCCATAAAATTTTATGGGTAGATTCACTACAAACCCTCACGAGACCTTAGTTGTCCACTAGAGGGAACCTAAGGGTTTAAAGGGCTTGCTGCATGTAGCTAAGTGTAGTTGTGTTTCCAATGAAAAGAGAAATAGGATGGTAGTTGCATTTCATTTTAATAAAAGGCATTACTAAGGATTAGCAACGTTCAAGTTGGGGGGTGTGATTACACTTAAAAAGTGTAATTACAAACTCCACGTTTTGACATTCATTGACACATTTAAGTAATTAACTTTGGAGTTTTATCATTATTTTATTACTTATAGCTTCTATCTTCTTAATTGCAGGGAAAAAGGTGAAATAATTGAGATTAGCAGCGATGAAAGTGGCTGCTGAGGAGGAAAAAATAGTCTGAAGCTCAAGATGGTTGAAGTGGTGTGCAGTTGGAGTTCCAACTTGACACCCTCCGAACCCTGTATCAATCATCTTCAAGGTCAAAATTGCGTTGGAAGTTGAGGACAAAAAGTTGTCAGAAGAAAAAGACAACTTCAAGAGGAAGCAGAATTTGTGGAATCAAGGTTCTGGAGTCTGAACCCCCACTCAAATGGTCCGAACCACAGTATGCTGGGCGCACGAGTTTAATTCTAATCTTTTAGGGTTCCCTTGTAACCCTTTTATAAACCCTATAGCATGGTCGAACCAAAAGAGAGCCCTATTTTAGTTTTTCACTTTTTTTTTTTAGGGTTTTAGATAGTTTTTAGAGATTTTTAATGTTCGTAGAATGGTTTGAAGACTTCTGGAGTTTGCATCGGCTTCGTACAATAGTGATTGTTCATTCTTATGTTTTGGATTCAATTTCAGAGTATGTTTACTTTCGTTTTTGCTTTTAATAATATTGTTTCACTATTTTATTCATTAGATCTATTAAATATGAGTTTGTTGATTGCTTTCATTTCGTTTAAAGTTATGTTAGCATAAAAAACCCTAGTTCTTGATTCAACGAATCAAGGAAGGGTAGTTCATGACACACTATGGGATGCACGTATACCCTTCGCATGGTTTGCGAAAACTCATGCGTAGGGATCTACTATTTTTTAAACCTATTTTAATTTGTTTTGAAAGAATTCGAAAACGAAAGCCTTTAACCACATTCACTAAAATCACTGCTATGGGTTTTCGATTACAATTGGTTAACCATTTTTGGGCAAATTATAAATAGGATTTGAATTCAAATCTAATTTCATTTGTTTGAAAAACTTTCGAAAACAAAAGTCTTTAACCAAATTCATTGAAATCACTTGTATTGATTTTTGATTAAAACGTTCTCAGTATTTTTTGAACAAACCCCTAATTTAGATTTGAACCCAAACATCTCATAGTGAAGTAGTCAACTACCTGGAATTGAAAGTTGGATCAAGAACCTATTTAATATTGTGCTTGTTATTTAATTTAAATTCTAAGTTGATTTATTTACTTTAAAATTTAGAATAGACTGTTTGTTTGCACTTTAAAATTAAATTGAATTCCTTTAATTAATATTCAATTCATTTAGAACCTAAAAAAAAAAAAAAACTGAGTTTCATTAATAAATTTTGTGAACAAGTCTGGAGCTTTTAACAAAGCCCTCCCTGTGGAGATGACCTCGGTTCTCACCGAGTAAAACTACAACTGCCGTCTTACACTTGAGAAGTAGAAGCCAAACACATTTTAGGGTCAGTCACTCACCCCTTGGGTCACGAGACTCGGGGTGTGACAGGTATAATCCTATTGGCTGAAGTTGTGGTAAGAGTTAATGAAGTGTGGGGGAGGCCAAGATTGGTAGACTAGAATTCAAAACATGGCTTCCTTGAGAAGCTTAGGCGAGACTTTAAGGGAGGAAAATTATGAAGGGTACATGTATCTTTATGGGTGAGTATGAATACTTATTGTATATTTAAAACACTTCCCATTAAGTCCCCAACAATCTAACCTAGAGAGAGAGGGGGGGAGAGAGAAAGCCTTCATGAAATTCTTGCAAACCGTGTAAGGAGGAAGAGGACGGGGATCTTCTACAACCTTTTATAGAGCATGTTCGTGTCAAATCTGCGTGTAGTTCTGAGGGGATACGCCAAAGAGTTTATAAGAAGAACCAACTTGAGTTGGTAGTAGTGCTTTTATACACCAATCATTAACGTGTGTAATGAGGCAGGTGGGGTAGCATATAGGTTTATTTTTCTTAATTTGTTGCAAAATTTTGTTTGTTTTGAGTATGTATGTGAGTTGAAAATATGAGTCATGTTCTTTTTTGAATATGTTACATGAAATTTTGATATTTAAATTCGAGGTGTTGCAAAGAAATAGTCAGTATGTTTAAAACCTATGCTTTAGACATGTTTGAGGATGTATATGTGATACATGCTTTAATTTGCTATATATTTTAGTTTTATAATTAAATAATTAAGTAAATCAAATATCCAAGTTTTGTTTTTTTTATTAAAAAGGATTTTTATACATTTTTTGATGTGGAAGATTCACAAGTTTGGTGTTTAAAGAAATTTAGTTTACATTTTAAACTTTATAAAATTTTTGGAAAAATGAAGGCCTAAAACCTCACAGCTTGGCTACCGGTGGGCAAGCTGTGAGGCATTTTGGAAATTTTCTAAGTGTTGAAATCTGAGTGGCTTGAAGCTTCGGGCTACCTGCGCCCAAACTCTGAGCTATTCTGTGAGAGGCCTGAAGCCTTGGGCTACCTGTGCCTAGCCTACGAGGTGTTCTGTTAATGACCCGAAATCTCGAGCTGCCTGTGCCCACGCTGTGAGGTCTACTATTTTTATTAAAAACTCTAAATTTTTGAAACACTTTTATTCCAAAATGATATGGATTATTCTAAATTGATGTTATAACTTATTAAGGTTATTTGAGTTCTCAAATTTGATTAATTGTATACTCTTTAAATATATGTACTAAGAGTTTGTACGTGAATCGTTTACTTGCTTTAAATGCAAGTATGTATGGGCAACATGAAACTTGGGACCGGAGAACATTTTATTTCACAAGACTTAAAAAATAAAGGTTGACGATAAGAAATTGGATTTAGGAAGAATCTTGTGTATGAAGTACCATTGTTAAAAGAATATGAGTTGATATTGATTTTTTGATATTGGGGCCATTAAGGGTACTAAAAAAGTAGGTTATAAAGCGTAGGAGTCGAAAGTCCCAAAACCTGCATAGGATGGTGCAGCATAAATAGTAGGGTAGAAATATAACTTACAAAATGTATATATAACTTACATTAGCGTATATTAGTACCAAGACTGCGGAATCGATTTGCCCACTAGGGCAAGATGAGATGGACTGGGAGTGTAGGATTAGGGCCATGAGTACGTTTGGGACTACGAGACCAATTGTACTCTACGACTTAGGTCAAGAGATTTAATGAGTACATCCGCAACTGCGGGAGAAGTTTTATCCCATGATTTCGATCTGAGGATTTGATGAGTACATCTAGGATTGTGAGATTAGTTGTACCCTATGACTTAGGCTTGGGGATTATTTGGATTTAGTTTTGTGGGTATAGACTAAACTTGTAGAGTACCTGACCTATAGTATGATTTAAGTTTATATATATCATGATGTGATTGAGACGACAAATGTGGTTTTAGCGTGAGACTGCAGGATTATGGCCACAAAACTGTTTAATTTAGAATATTATGTTGATAGTGGACATTGTGATATTAATGTGAAAATGGTAAAAAAGTTTTATTTAATTTAAAATTAATTAGGTACTGTTATTTACTTTGCATGATTAAGAAATTTATTCCTATATGCTTATCTCTGAGCATGCGTGGTTTAGTGCTCGCCCCTCTACAGCTGGCAAGCTACAGGGCTTGCCAAGCACAAAGCAAAGGGGCATGCCCAGCCCCAAATCAGTGTCAAAGAGGAACGAAAAGAGGCATAGCAAGTCATTGGCGGCTTGTCTAGCACAGGGATGAGGCGGTCGTGTGTTTGCCCGAGGGGCCATGAGGACGGGTCCTTATGCCTAAAAGCCCATTATGACTCCTCGATGATGGGAAATGTCCCTTCCTAACACCCCAAAGAAGGCTCAAAATGCATATATAAGGGGGTGGGTGTTCTCAGCAAGGCTGGCACCACATGCCACGCCCCCTAGCACTTGTCGAGTATCCTTGGCATGCTCTCCCAAGGTGATGGGGCACACCTTGGGCTTCCCTTAAGCCATGATTGACGAGGGTGGGGATGACAAAGGGCCATTGCCAAGAGGCAAGGCAAGCCTTGTGGGTTACTATGTGCAATGCTTTGGTGTGCTAGCAAGGCGCAAGGCTTGCCAAACACAAAGCCAAGGGGCATGCTTAGCCCCAATTTGGTATTCGGGAATAATGAAAGGGAATCTAAGAGCAATGCAAAGAAAAATCGAAATGTCACGGGGCATGGCCAACCCCGTCGGCGACCGAAGGAAATGCAATGAGGCATGTCATGCTCATTGCCAAGGGGCATGGCCAACCCCAGTTAGGTATTCAAGAACAATGTAAGGGTATCCAAGAGCAATGCAAAGAAAAATCGAAATGCCATGAGGCATGGCCAACCCCGTCGGTGATCGAGAGTAATGTAATGAGGCATGTCACGCTCATGGTGTGTGAGTGGTGATGGAATTGTGCATGCTAGTTGGATCCTTGCTTGTGCAGCGAACTTCCCTTGTCATTCCCCTTTAGTCAACCTTTAAAGAGCAATTCACGCCTTGAGTGTGTTGGTGTTCTTGTGTTGGATACCTCATGTGATGGAAATTGACCTCAGATAAGTCTCAATTTTTGCTCGTCACCATTTTGTGGCGTTAGATTGATGTGGAAGTACTGCCCGTGCCTCCTTAAACGCTTCGCCTTGTCGCATTGCAATCATGGCACATAGGTTGTTACTCGAGCTCTCGGATACAGAACTTTTGAATGGTGCATGGTATATTTCTGTCGTGTACCCCCAAAGCATTCATCGCTCGATGTGTGCGACGGTCGTGCCTGTCTTTGTCCCTCTAACTAGTTTAGATGAGCTTATGCAGTGCCAACATTGCGAAGGAATGCTACCTAGTTGATCCTGCCAGTATTCATATGCTTGTCTCAAAGATTAAGCCATGTATGTGTAAGTATGAATTAATTCAGATTGTGAAACTACGAATGGCTCATTAAATCAATTATAGTTTGTTTAATGGTATCTACTACTCGGATAACTATAGTAATTCTAGAGCTAATATGTGCAACAAATCCTGACTTTTGGAAGGGATGCATTTATTAGATAAAAGTTCAATGTGGGCTTGTCCCGTTGCTCTGATAATTCATGATAACTCGACGGATCGCATGGCCTTCGTGCCGACGATGCATCATTCAAATTTCTGCCCTATCAACGTTTGATGGGAGGATAGTGGCCTACTATGATGGTGATGGGTGATGGAGAATTAGAGTTCAATTTCGAAGAGGAAGCTTGAGAAACGACTACCACATCTAAAGAAGGCAGTAGGCGTGAAAATTACCAATCCTGACACGAGGAGGTAGTGACAATAAATAACAATACCGAGCTCACTGAGTCTAGTAATTGGAATGAGTACAACCTAAATCCCTTAACGAGGATCCATTGGAGGGCAAGTCTGCTTGCTCGATTCCAATGTATTCAATATTGGCTCGACCCCAAGTGTAGGGTGTCTATTGAAGCACAATAACCAGTGAGAACCAGATCGTGTCCACAGAGAGCCTTACTAAAAATTAGTGAACAAACAATTCTTAGAAAAGGTTTTAGACAAATTTCAACCCCACAATGAATGATAGAGATTGAATTTGATTTTAACAATGGTTGTTGGGATTAAAAATTCGTTTTTACAAAACAAATTAAGGAAAACCTTGGATCCAAGACAAGCTCGCAGTGATTGACAATAAATTCCAAGGGATCTACACTTAAAAAGAGTAGATCAGAAGATATTCTATATATAAAACTACTTAGAACAATCCGAATCTGATTTAAATAGGGAATTAAGAACAAAAATCTAATTGAGAATTCAAATCAAACACCTCATATGCATGCTCTATAGATTTTACTTATAAATTCTAAAATTAGCAATCACCATACAAAATTAACAGAGATGCATGATAATTCTAAGTAGAAATTCATAGGCAAAACCATAAACCATACAAATTCAGATTTCAATTGAAATCTCAACCCAAAATCAATAATAAATTCAAATCAAATATAGATTGGTCCATTAACACATGAGATTTCAACATTAAGCCCATTACCTTGGAATTTTTGCAAATCAACTACGAGACTTGCCTTGAATCCAAGAGAGAAGTCTACTCAAACATAATGGAAGAAGAAAACAGTAGAAAATGAAGTAAATCCATTCATAAAACTGAAAATCTGCTACAAATATTCAATGAAATGAAGATAGACACACTTTCTTTCTCTATATTCTTTCTCTATATCTAGAAAATTAACTGAAAGGAATGAATCTGTATATGTCTCCTTCAAACGACCTCCTTCGTACATATATATATGAAATATAACATGTAAAAGTACATAACTGCCCTTTTCTCAAAAACTGAATTTTAGGATCCTCGCATTGTAGGTTAGTTCGAACAAGGGTTCGAACAAACAGATGGTTCGAACAAAGGTTCGAATCAAGTTCTGGGACTTAGTCAATTTTCACTCCAGTTGGACCTTGCACAGCCTCTGTTGTTCTAACCAGTGTTTGAACAAAGGTTGGTTCGAACAAGGGTTCGAACCAAGTTCTGGGACTTAGAAAATTTTAATCTTCTGATGCTTGTCACCCTTCTGTTGATCGAACCAAGGTTTGAACAAGGGTTGGTTTGAACCAAAATTCTATACTTAGAAAAATTTGAGCTTCTGATGCTTGTCACCTTTTTGTTGATCGAACTAAGGTTCAAACCACATGTGGTTTGAACAAAGGTTCAAACAACTTTGCCTTAGTCGATTTCTTCACTTGTTGGTCTGCACCAGCTTCTGTTGTTCTAACCAAGGTTCAAACAACCTTTGGTTTGAACATTGGTTCGAACCACTTTTTCCAACACTTAGCCAAATTCTATTGCATCTTTCTTTGTGTGCCTTCTGTGGTTAGAACATTGGTTTGAACAACAGTTGGTTCAAATATGTGTTCGAACCATTTTTTGATTTCTTCCATTTTGGTCAAACTTCATCCATTTTAGTCCCAAACACCTGCAAATCACAAGAAATCCTCATAAATGCATTTAAAAACACTTTCTCATCTTTTTAGGATATAAATCTACCCATCAACCCACAAATTAAGGTTTATGATTGTACTTTTCATAGTACAATCACACCCCCCAACTTGAGATTTGCTAGGCCCTAGCAAATTAGCTTAACAAAGGGTCACTTCTCAGTCTTTAACCTAATTCAAAGTTGCACATGATATCTTAATGCAAATTTTATTGAATTTTCAAGTTCAACTCCCCAAGACAATCAAAAGTTAACATGGAACTTCATAGGAGCAACACTCTATTCATTGTATGGTCTTGAAATATGAATCAATTCATCATGCTCATAATCCTCACTACAACATAGATCTAACTCAATGATGCACACAAATTCTCTCAAGTCTTGACTTCAATCCTCACAGGGCATACTCTCTTCAATAAAGTGAGAATTGGGTAAGACACTCTTGGAAGATTCTTTCATGAAGAGTAAGTGTACAACAAATTCTAGTAAGAACCTTCCTTAAGTCAAAAACGATAAAATTCAATGAATATTAAACTTGGTGTAGCTCTATAAAAGGAATAATCCATAGCAATGAGAATCTTGAACTATTTCACATTAAGAATTTCAATTTCAACCCATTAGACACCTTAGATCCGTTAGGTCTTTATTAGGTTGTAGTATGGCTAAGGGATAGAATATGGGACCAATGAAGGGAGAAGATATTCCAAATTGTGCCTTAGTTGTGTAAATTTATCCCTCTCTTCTCAGTCATTCTCCATTCTTCTTTTCCTTTTCCCTCACCCTATTTGAATTCCCAAAATGTGAATTCTCTACAAACTTCTTTTTTTCTTTCATATATATATTTTTTTCTCATTCATTTTTTCTCTTCTTTCTTTTTTTTTTTCAATCTTTTTTTCTTTGGAAAATGAAAAACATATCCTTGTATTACTCTTCTTTTCCTTTCCTTACCTCTCATCAACCTCCATTTCCTTAAGAACTACCACTACCCTTGGCTCACTCTACCTCTTTTAAGCTTATACACTACTAAGGCACTTAGGTAGGTTGTCAATATTTTGTAAGGGTTAGGGTATGGTTCAAGGTTCCAAAAGAATCATGCATTTATGCAACCATGGCTCAACTTGGCTCCTAAGGAAGATTAATTTAGAAGGAAAAGTCAATAAGGCTCAACAAATGCAAGGATGGCCTACTTCACTTCCAAGGGTTCAATTGAGTTGACATATCCATTCCAATGTTCATGGTCCAAGTTGATAGGTTTTCCATGCTTATGGAATCAAAACAAACAATTAGAGCTACTGAAAGAATATAGATATGAAAAACTTGTGAGATTAATTTCAATCACTCAACAAAGAAAGCTAAAGGCTCAAATCTCACAAGGCTAGTCTCCACTTATTAGAGAATAAATGTATGCATTTCTTGACTCAAACTTATGTCCCAAGAGTTCATACTCACACAATTCGTTAATGCACAATTCAATTCCACACAACTTCAAAAGTGTTGAAACTATGAACTCCAAATTGACAATTAAGACTTAGGATAAATCACAGGCAATTCTCAAGAATGAGCATTAATCAACCATGTACATGCTTTGAATCAAGTCATGAACTAAAAGGAAACTTCATTTCATTTCATTCCACTTCAAGTTTCACAAAAAGTTCATATTTAGCCTTTGGTTACAAAACATGTCAGTGCTCACATCACAGGCTCAATAAAAGTCAAAAAATCCTAAAATAAAGCAACAAAATCAACTAAAGTCAAAAGTACTACAACTCCTACTTGGTGACAAAACAAACTAGCTCCTATGATCTAAGAGTCAAGAAGAGGGTACTCGGATGGCATTGATGAAGTCCCAGCAGTTGCAGAAGGAAAAAGCATCTCCAACTTAGCCTCAATGGCTACAATCCTCTTCCCTTAGCTTTGAAGTTCTTGCTTGATAAAGTACTAGTCATTCTTAATCTCCCCAAGCTTGACATTCACCTCATCCCATTTCTCCAGCATTTTCTCCTTGAATTCCTCAGTTGTGATCCTTTCTTTCTTCTTCTTGTGACTTGCACTTCTTTCCCTAGAGGAAGCAGTGATGCATCCCACTGGCTTGGCCACTTGTTCTCCCAACTCAGATACAACCTTCTTCTTACAAACATACTTTGTGATGAACCCAGCAAATGGCAATCCACTGACCTCCTTTTTCTATCTTTGAAGCTTCAGCCATGTTTTCCCATATGAGCTGCCCCAGCTCCACCTTCATTCCCTCATCAATAGCATACAAAAGTAGGCCCCTCTCATAGCCCAATTCAGAGGTATTCAAGATCGGGTTAAGCTGTGAACATGCCAAGAAATGCAAAGAGTTGAATTTAGGGGTCAACCTGTTCTTAGGTAGTTTCTTCTTGTGACCCCATTTGCGATTGGATTTTCAGTCAAAATCTTGGCCAAGGAGTCCATATCGAGTGCCTCTTCCTCTGAAAATGGGAATTGAGGGTGTTTTTCCTCTTTCAACCCAAAGAACTTCCTAACATCCTTAGGATATATCTCAAAGTGAATTCCTTGAACTTTTGTCACAATACAATCTTTTCCTTCATGCTTGGTATCCACAATATTAGTATAGAATTCTTGGAAAATGGGAACCACAGCCACTCCCCTATATTGAGCCCATTTCTCCCAAACCCTTGCTTCAAAATTTTGCTTTAACTTGAATTCTACTACTTGGAAATGACTTAAATCCATTCCTCTTTCCACTATTACTGATCTCTTACCCTAATACTTTCCAAAGTCTCTTTGTGCTCGGGCACTTGAGAACTTGAAATCATCATAAGGTTCATTTTCTTCTTCTCCCTCATTCTCAGGCTCCTCATTCAATTCCTCAATCATCTTCATAATGGTCTCAGTGTTAGGCTCTGATTGAGGTTCTAGATGGGTTATTGGTGTATGCTCAGGAGTGGTTTGGGTCTGTTCTGTAGGTGGATTAGCAGTGGGCTGAGGATTAGGTGATGAGGTGGTGTCAGTAGGTTGGGGTTCAGTTGATGCATTGGTTACAGGTAAGGTCTCAGGTTGGCTAGTTGTAGATTGGTTTTTGGCTTTCTTTTTGATAGGGGTGAGTTTCTCTAATTCTCTTCGTTAATAGCTACTTTCCTTACCCCTTTTCTTTTTCTCATAAACTTTTTGAGTTGGACTCATTGTCAATTTTCCAAAAATCAAACTGATTTTCTCTGGCACCAACTCAAAAACTGTCACTGCCACCCAAATTTTCACCAACACAAAAATTCTCAATAAAATAAAACAACCCACAACTTCTTACACCTAATCAACTCTCAATTTCACCAAAATATTTCCAATAGTTCACAATTCATAAATTTCCCAAGTTCAATTTTCGGCAAAAAGTGAACAGAAGCTTGGAACCCTACCTCAATTCGCCACTCTGCGTTGAGTTGAGCTGTCCTAAAGCCAAAATCCTTAATGTCTTCTAAGCTTGATTGAAGTTTGTATTTGCAATTTGATGGGCCCTTTTCAATCGAAGTGACAATCGGGAACTAGGGCTTCCAAGCTAACCCTCTTCGTTCGTACCAGCGTTAGGACCAAAAAGAAATGAACCCTCGAAATTCTGAAGTGTCCTATTTATATGCTACCAGAATTGCCTGATGGTTCAAACAAAAGTTCGAACAAACTACCTTTTCTCAGTTGGTTCGAACAAAGGTTCGAACAAAATACCTTGACTGGCTTGGTTCGAACAAAGGTTCGAACAAACAGCTGGTTTGAACATTGGTTTGAATAGACTCCTCTTAACCCTTTGTTCAAACATTGGTTCGAACCAATGTACATCAGTAATCCTGTATCAGTTTAGCTCAGCTCTGAATCCTACCTCCTCTTGCCATAGTTCATAAGAATTGAATTGAATTGTCACCAAGACTAAAACTCTCTAAACCATTATTTACTAAAAGAATTTAACTAAAAAGACTCAAATTTCCTAAAATTTTCCAAAATTTGCAAAATTTTTTGATTTTTTTTCTAATTTTTCAAAAATTCATGCTCAGGGTAAATCATGGTATGCAACATCAATCCAATACACCAATCACAATCATGAAAATGGTTGTCTTCCCCCCCAACTTAAATTGAACATTGTCCCCAATGTGGAAATATACAATCAAATCATCATGAATATGGGAAGGAAGTTACATTAGGCAATCAAATCCTTTGTAAAAATACCTGAATTGATGCACACAAGTGATATCACCTGAATTGAATCTCCTTCCTTGCTTCCCCCCAACTTGGATGACACTATCGAGCTAAATTCATCAAAGCTCACAAAAATTGTAAGGAAAGCAAATAAAGAAACCCAAATCCTGAATGATAATTCAATGAGATAAAGGAAAAAGAAATGTAAACCTAAACACTACTCCTAACCTACTTTTATTTATTGATTCAAAAATTTTCGATCATTCAAATGGAGGTGGGTCCTCCAACTCCCAAGATTCTACCTCGGCCACAAAATTTTCAAGATATGGTTTCAAACGATGGCCATTCACTTGCAAAACTTGCCCATCCACAGGATTTTCAATCTCAAATGCTCCAAATTCATTCATAAACTTGATAATGTAAGGTCCAACCCATCTTGACTTCAACTTCCCAAGAAAAAGGTGTAACCTAGAGTCATACAAAAGAACTTTCTGGCCTACGTGCAACTATTTTTGCAAAATTTTCAAATCATGCAACCTCTTCATGGTGATCTTGGAGGCCTTTTAGTTCTCATAAGCATCATGCCTAATTTCCTCCAATTCATTCAATTGCAAGTTCCTTTAAATGCCTGACTCATCTATGTTCTCATTAAATTATCTTATAGCCCAGTATGCCTTGTGCTCCATTTCCATAGGCAAATGACAAGCCGTCCCATAAACCAACCTATTGGAGACATACCCAAAATGGTCTTATATGCTGTTCTGTATACCCAAAGTGCATTTGTTAACCTCAAAGACCAATCCTTCCTAGTTGGGCTCATAGTTTTCTCAATTATTCTTTTTATCTCCCTATTGGCTAATTCAGCTTGACCACTAGTTGGGGATGATAGGTTGTTCCCACCTTGTGAACTACCCCATATTTTCTCATCAACAATCCTACGGGTCTATTGCAAAAATGTGTCCCTCTGTCACTAATTATTGCCCTTGGCATGCCAAATCGAGAAAACACATCTCTTTAAAAACTTGATCACTACCCAATAGTCATTTATTCTAGTGGGAATGGCCTCTAACCCATTTAGACACATAATCAACAGCCACCAAAATGTATTCATATCCAAAGGAATTCAAAAATGGCCCCATAAAATCCATTTCCCAACAATCAAAGATATCCAAGACATAAATGGGGTGCAAAGGCATCATATTTCTCCTAGTTAGGCCTCCAAACCTCTGACATCTATCACATGTAAGACAAAAAGCATGAACATCCTTAAACATGGTAGGCCAGTACAATCCACATTGTAAGATCTTAGCCATAGTCTTTTTGGCTGAAAAGTGACCACCACATGCCAAGGTATGACAAAATCTCATCACACTCTGAAACTCACTGTCAGGAATACACCTCCTAATGACTTCGCCTGGACAATACTTGAAAAGATAAGGCTCATCCCAGAAAAAGAATTTCACATTCCTAAAGAATTTCTTCCTATCCAGTAAAGTCCAGTGAGAGAGTATCATGCTTGAAGCCAAATAGTTTTCTATGTCAGCATACTAAGGAACGTGGGAAGAATCAATGGTAGACACAAGAAGTAACTCCTCATCTGGAAAGGTCTCATTAATGGAAGGGTCATAAGCTGTCAAGTCTTGTTGAGGAAGTCTAGAAAGATGATCAACTACCATATATTCTACCCCCTATTTATCCCTAATCTCTAAGTCAAACTCCTGAAGCAATAAAATCCATCTAATCAGCCTAGGCTTGGAGTCTTGTTTGGTGAGAAGGTATTTAAGGGTAGCATGATCTGTGTAGACTATGATATGTGAGCCAATCAAATAAGACCTAAACTTATCTAGTGCATATACTACTGCTAATAACTCCTTCTCAGTTGTGGTGTAATTCTTTTGGGAGTCACTAAGGGACTTACTGGCATAGTATAGTACATAAGGTCTTTTGTCCTTCCTTTGACCCAAGACTGCACCTATGGCACAATCACTGGCATCACACATCAATTCGAAAGGCAAAGTCCAGTCAGGTGTTTGAATGATAGGGGCTGAGGTGAGTAGCCCTTTCAACTTTTCAAATGCAGCCTGACATTCAAGGGTCCATTCAAAAGGTGCATCATGTACTAGAAGGTTACCTAATGGTCAGGCTATAGCACTAAAAGATGCAATGAACCTCCTATAGAACCCTGCATGGCCAAGAAATGATCTCACGTCTTTCACACACCTAGGGGTTGGAAACTTTTGAATGATTTCTACATTAGCCTTATCTACTTCAATCCCCTTAAAGGAAACAACATGGCCTAGGACTATACCTTGTGTCACCATAAAGTGACATTTCTCCCAATTCAACACTAGATTTTTCTTTTCACACCTTATTAACACCTTTTCTAGATTCCTCAAACATGCCTCAAAATCACTCCCATACACAGTGAAATCATCCATGAATACCTCAAGAAACTTTTCCACAAAATCACTGAAAATAATCATCATGCACCTTTGAAATGTGGCCGGTGCATTACACAAACCAAAAGGCATGCGCTGGTAAGCAAAGGTACCAAAAGGGCATGTGAATGTTGTCTATTCTTGATCCTCAAGGGCAATCTCGATTTGGTTATAAGCAGAATACCTGTCGAGAATGCAATAAAATGGTTGTTCCGCAACCCTCTCTAGAACTTGATGAATAAAGGGTAAAGGGAAATGGTCTTTCTTAGTCACAGCATTTAACTTTCTATAGTCAATGCACATGCACCACCCTGTCTGAATCCTAGTGGGCACAAGTTCATTACTCTCATTCTTAACAACCATAACTCCAAACTTCTTTGGAACAACCTGGGTGGGACTCACCCATTGAAAATCAGAAATGGGATATATGATCCCAGCATCTAGGAGCTTTAGGACTTTACCCTTAACTACTTCCTTCATGTTAGGATTCAACCTCCTCTGAGGTTGTCTCACTTGTTTAGCCCCTCCTCTAGATAAATGGAGTGTGTGCCAATGAGTGGGCTAATCCCATGAAGGTCTGCAATTGTCCAACCTAGTGCTTTCTTGTGTCCCTTCAACATCTCAACTAGCCTATTTTCTTGGTCCTTAGTAAGCTGGGAAGATATGACCACTGGGTATGACTCATCCTTTCCTAAGAATGCATATTTAAGCTCATTAGGAAGAGGTTTCCTATCAGGCTTGGGTGGCTTGACAATGGAAGATTCATGGTTGTTCATGGTCGGGGCAAGATTTTCTATAAATTGGTCAGACTGTTCTATAGACATGATAGGTGCACTATCTAACCAATTCAACACCTCTAAGACATCCTCATCATCAACCTCATCCTTATAATCTTTTCCATCTCCTAATGTCAATGCCTTTTCCAAAGGATCACCAACAAACTCCCTCTCAACATATTCCTCTATAACTGTCTGAATCAAATCCACCTCTTTTATATCCTCCCCTTCTTCCATGGGCTGCTTAGCGACTCTAAAAATGTTCATCTCAGCTGTCAGATTTCCAAAGGAGATTTCATAAGACCATTCCTACAATTGATGACCGCATTAGTGGTTGCTAGAAAAGGTCTTCCTAAAATGACAGGA
The DNA here is from genome assembly GCA_019916065.1 of Vitellaria paradoxa. NCBI lineage: Eukaryota > Viridiplantae > Streptophyta > Magnoliopsida > Ericales > Sapotaceae > Vitellaria > Vitellaria paradoxa. Next base: position 52,554,768 of record CM034233.1, on the reverse strand, counting down.
ACGGGTGGAATGGAACCTTGAGGGGTAGGCTGAGTGTCTAAAACAATGAAGTCTACCGGATAGCAAAACTTATCAACCTGAATGAGCACATCCTCCAAAATGCCCTTAGGAATCTTAACCAACCTATCAGCTAATTACAAAGTCACTCTAGTCGGCTTAAGTTCCCCCAAACCCAACTGCTGATAAACTGTGTAAGGGAGAAGGTTGACACTAGCTCCTAAGTCTAGTAAGGCTTGTTTCACCTTGTGCTCACCTATGACACATGCTATGATAGGGCACCCTGGGTCATTATACTTTGGTGGGGTCTTATATTGAAGAATGGCACTAACTTGTTCTGCCATGAAAGCTTTTTCCTTGACACTCACCCTTTTCTTAATAGTACAAAGGTCTTTCAAAAACTTGGAGTAAGATAGAACTTCTTTGATGGCATCTAATAAGGGTAGGTTGATCCTTACTTGCTTGAAAACCTCAAAAATCTCAGAGTTCAACAACTCTTTCTTCGTCTTACTCAATTGGCTTGGAAAAGGTAGTCAGGGTTGGAAACCTACAACTTGTTCTTTCTTTATTCTCATCCTTATTTTCCTCAACCTTGTTCTTTTTCTTTTTCTCATTTTTCTCATTTCTCACAACTTCTTCCACAACATCATCATCATTTCTCTTCCCCTCATCATCACTTCTTTTCTTTTCTATTCTACTCTCTCCTTGTTCACTACTCTCCTTCACCATAAACCATTCCCTCTTTATCATTAACCCTCAACAACCTCGGATCATCTGGCTTTTTAACTATCCTCCCACTCCTCAATGTAGTGATTGCTTGCACATGCTCATGGGTTGATTTCTCACCTAAAGTTTCACCTATATGAATTTGACCCTGAGGGTTTTGGATGGTCTGTGAAGGTAATCTACCCTTTTCAGCTTGACTCTGACTTTGGATGAGCTTGGTCAATTGGTTCCTAATATTCTCAATGGCCCTGTTGGTTTGCTCTTGATTTTTAGCAGTTTGATTGTTAATACCAATTTGACCTTGCATAAACTGCTAAAGGCTATCCTCTAATGATGACTTCCTATATTGAGATTGGAAAGAACTAGAAGATGGACCTTGTGGTTAACTTTGAGAAGGGTTTGAATTGAAATGTGGAGGATAAGGTGCACTAGATGAATCAATCCTCCATGAAAAATTGGGATGATTTCTCAACCCAGGATGATATTGGTTAGGAAGAGGAGGGTGTCATGACTGAGCTTCAGTTTGGCTGGAGTATGGCTTAGGGAGTGTGAATTTTTTGTGCTTAAAGTTTGCCCATACAAAACTTCCTTGAAAGCTGGAACCGTGGGGCAATCGTCAGTGCTATAGTCAGGTGACTGCTAATAAAAAATGCATCTAAACTAACCCCCAAGTGCAAAGGTGTGCGGTGTAGTTTTAACTTGGTCAGTACGAGGTCGAATCCACAGGGAACTATGAGATTGAACACTAAGATTTTCTAAGTTCTTCTACCTACTGGTTTTGTTTTAAAAACAGGAAAAGAAAATTTATGTTGGGTTTTGAAAAGAGTTGATTACTAACTGCTAAATAAATAAAATAAATAGCAACAATTAAATTAAACTAAAACGAAAGCAATAACACTACGCATTCAAGATAATTTGCAATTCTTGATTCAACTTTCAATTCCGAGTAGCTTACGTCTTCACTATAGGATGTGTTGTAATACTTGCGTTAAAACCTAAGTTAGGATTTGTTTGAAAATTATTGAGGAAGTTTTAATCAAAAGTTTTCACTAGTGATTACAGAGAATATAGTCAAAAACTTCTATTTTCAAAGGGTTCTCAAACAATCCTATTCGAATTCGGATTCAAATCCAATTTTTCTAGTTTATCCAAAACTATTAAGAAAGTTTTAATCGAAAACCTTTACCAATGATTACAGAGAATATAATCAAATGTTTTCGTTTTCGAATGTTTCTGAAACAAACCAATTCAAATTTGGATTCAAAATCTGAATTTTCAGTTCTTCAAAATTATTAAGAAAATTTTAATCAAAAACTTTTACTAGTGATTACAGAGAATATAGTCAAAGATTTTCATTTTCGAAAGCTTTTGAAAGAACTGAATTAGGTTTTAAAAATTGTAGATCCCTACGCATGAGTTTTGACAAACCATGCGAAGGTCTCTACGCATATCCCATAGATCAGAGCAACCTACCCTTCCTTGATTCGTTGAATCAAGAACTAGGATTTTACGCTAACATAACTTTAAACGAAATAAAATCAATCATCGAACACATATTTAAAGAATCTAAAGAACAAGATGAAGAAACAATATTATTAAAATGAAGAACGAAAGTAAACGTACTCTGAAATCAACGTTGAAACGGAGTATTAAACGACTACGGCTGTAACGAAAACTACGAAGGCTTCAAAGATCCATAAAAGCATTACACAAACATTAAAACTATCTAAAAACTATCTAAAACTCTAAAAAGAATGGAAAAACTAAACTAAGGCTATGTAAAACTAAACTATGGCTCCCTTAGGGTCGGCCATGTAGCATGGGTTACAAAGAAGTTGCAAGGAAAACCCTAAAAGACGGAATTAAGCCGCGCACGCACAACACACTGTGGTCCAGACCGTTTGGTAGGGGGTCCGGATCATAGAAACTTTGCTCTTCAAGTTCTGCTTCTCGTTTGCTGCTTCTGACAGCTTTCTGTCCTCAACTTCCAATGCGATTTTGACCTTGAAGATGATGGATTCAGGCTTCGGCTAAAACACAAATGTTGAGTCTTCTTTCCAACCCAAAAGAATCAGGTCAATTGGAATTGTGAGTGAAAAGATATGGTCAAAATACTGACAGGGTGTCAAGCTAGAATTTCAGCTGCACACCACTTCAACCATCTTGAACTTCAGACCATCTTTTTCTCCTCGGCAGCCACTTTTATCGCTGCTAATCTCACTTATTTTGCCCTTTTCCCTGCAATTAAGAAAATAAATACTGTAAGTAATAAAATAATAATAAAACTTCAAAATAAACTACTTAAATGCATCAAAAGTTATACAAAAATGGAGTTTGTAATAGCACTTTTCAAGTGCAATCACACCCCCAACTTGAGTGTTGCTAGTCCCTAGCAATGTCTTTTATTAAAATGAGATGCAACTACCATCCTATTTCTCTTTTCGTTGGAAACACGGCTACAATTAGCTACGTGTAGCAAGCCCTTTAAACCCCTAGGTTCCCCCTAGTGGACGAGTAAGGTCTTGTGAGGGTTTGCAGTGATGCTACCCACAAACATCTATGGCATGGTCTCAAAGTGTCAAAAAGCAATCGAGATAAAAAAATGAATCTAGCTCAAGCCCAATAAGTGACAAAACCCAAATATCATGTGTAATTCCCAAGTGCTAAGCATAAATGCATGGTCTATCAAAGTAGAAAGAGCATGTGTGCAAAATTGTTTAATTCATTCAACAAGGTTGCAAGAGCATAAATGGAACTAGGTTTTGACTTCAAATGCTCACAGGGTATCACTCATAGAAAGGAATTCACTCATCAAGGGTTCACACGTACCTATTAGCATATAATTCTATCCTAGTTGCACATAACCCCACAAATCAGTGAGTGAACTGAAATGAAATTCAAAGTGGGCAGCTCATAACCATGTTCCAATGCGTGTGTAAGAGATCACACCACACAACCTACATAAGACCACTACATGCACAATACAAGAGTTGTTTGCTTAGAATCCACTAGGATTTTCTTTTGGTTGTAACTTGGCCAAGGGTAATGGTTAATAATGGAGGATATGGAAATCAAAGCACATGTCTTTGGATAAATATGCTCAAGTGCACACAAGTCCCGAACTACCCATTTCCTTTCTAAACCCCAACAAAGATCCCAACAAGAAGCTTATTCACAAACTTACAAACTACTCATAGGACATTCTCAATAATTATAATACAATGCACAAGTCCCAAAATTACACAAGCAAAAAAAAATGATAAACTTTTTTTTTCTTTTTATTTTCCTTTTTTTTTTCTTTTTCTCTTTTTTTCTTTTTTTTTTTCTTTTTTTTTTTTTGAAAAAATGAAAATACATCAGCTAGATTCTCCACCCAATATTTCCCTTCAATATGCTCTCGACAATTTCCACTCCCAACCCCCATTCACATCATTGACATTAAGGCACTTTCACAACCCAAGGCATGTGAGGGTAAGGCTAAAAGTGTGTGAATAAGGTTAAGGGACCATATATGAGTTGGGAACCAAAGAAAAATATGTATATATTTATCACACACTTTATTAAAAAGGCTTCAAGTTGGTTCCGAGGGTAATTTCATATCAAGGAAGGATAAAGAGGCCCAAAAATAGCAAAGAGGGCCTAGCATCATGTTCAAAGCTTGTAACAACTCATAATGTGCCAAGTGAAACTCATGCAAGTGTGTGTGATGCAATTGGTGCATTGAAAACCAAAGTGAAACACAAAAGAACTGTGATTATGTGCAACCCCTCAAGAAAAGAATAATAGGCTCAAAAGCTCACCATTAAGGGGTATAAGTCTCCACCTAGTCCAAGAATGCTTAATTAACCAATGTTAAAGAAAATCAACTCCTAAGCACATAAACTCTTCTATATGATAGTCAAAAATACACAAGGTCATTATACAATCAACTTGAACTAAGTTTCCTATTAAAGCTTGAACAAAACTCATTTATCACTCTCTCACTCAATTCCACTATTAACCAAACCAAAAAGGGCTGACATGTTGGTACAAATGTGTTAAATTCATGTATTTAGGCTTAAAGACGCTCAAAAAGTTTAAAATTTTGCAATTTTGGCACAAAAGATCATCATGCGAACCCCTACCCCCCAACTTAAAATTCACATTGTCCTCAATGTGAGAACCATGAAACAATAACCAAGCATGATAGTGCGCAATAGTGAGCATGATAATGAGCATGAAACAATAACCACAAAGGGCCTAAATAAGAACAAAACACACAGTAAACCAAGCATGCATCCATTATTCAAGCCACTTAAGGCATCACCCAATACATCCCCCCAACTTAGATTCTACAGCACTCCTAACAACAACAAATATATATATGAAGTACCAATTGAAAGTGCAAAACTAAATAAAAGAGAGAGGAAGGATATTACCTCAAGAGCTTCCTTATTTGAAGAAAACAAAAGAACTATACAAGCAATATGTTAGAATTAAAAGAAGATAAACATAAAAGAAAAATAAAACAAGAAGAAAAGAGTTAGTAGAAAGACAAAATAAAAATAAAATGAAAGAAAAGCTAAACTAACAATAAATCAAAAAATAAAGAAAGAAAAATCTAATCTATTAATATACAAGGGTTAATGCAAAAGTAGACTATCCAACTCCTAATCTCTCCCAAGCCTTACGAAATGGCTTTAGAAATAAAATATTCTCCATGAGTCTAGGAGGTATAAAAAATGAGTGTGTGCCGAGTGTAGAGAACACTGGAGAATTCATGGCCTTGTGAGGATCGTTGAATCCCAAATATGGCCCAAAGTCATTTGCATATGTGAATATGGAATGTGGTTGTGTGTTTTCTAGTATCGCTTCAACACCTAAAAATCAATGCAAACTATTTCCTTAGTCTCCAACACTTCCCTATATGTGTGGTCAGTCTTGGTCAAAACATGTTCAGTTCCCTCAGTAAGATTCTCAGTTGGGGTGAGGGCAAAAGATGAGATGTGTGCACCACTCTCATTCTTAGGCCTGTCTATCGAACTCTCAAAGGATGATAAAGAAAATTCACTCTCATGAGAGTCCTGTGGAATTAGAGTAGGAACCCAACCATAATTAGAATCATACCTCTACTCAAATATAGGGGTCTCAACAAGTAAGTCATCGAGTGTACTATGCCTAAGAGAAAATGATATATCATAAGGGGTCTTAGTGAGTGGTGTGGTAGAACATGATGAAACTAAACTGACTGGCTTAACAGTGTGCTCCCCTGAACCTATGGCATCAAAGCTCTTAGAATGAGTATCGGGACTTTCCAAGGTCACTTGTGGTGTCAGGGTAGGATGAGCTTCAAACTCTGTGGTGGGGTTGGTTGGCATGTCCTCTAGGGTCTCAACAAATGAAGTCTGGTGCATGTTAGAGTTTAGTGGGAACGAGTCGAAGGGCTCATTCCCTTCACTATCTCAACCATTGTCAGAATAGTCGCTCTACTCAAAATTTAAGGTTTTTGAATTAGAATTTTCTCGTGCAAGTAACAAAAAGGCCCTAGATTTAGCTATTTCAGCTTCAGTGCGTGGACGAACATAAGGAGATGCTATGGACTTGAACAATGTATCATCTAATGTAGAGTCGATATGTGTGGAAGTCTCATGTGCACTAGAATCGACTTCTAAGCTAATTCATTCCTTATGTTGAGTTTACTCGCAGAGTGATTCAACTTGTGTATTATTAGATTCAGTAAGCCAATGATCTAGGGGTTCCTCAGACGGGCCCTTGGTGAGTAGATTGGAGTTGGGACATACAATATCTAAGTAATTGGGCTCTACACCTGCTCTACTTTCTAAGGATGGATCATAAGGATCAAGTAAAGTAGGAGTATGTGTGTGGCTTTCAAGTGAATGAGGTTCAAAACTAGGTTCAAGTTTTTCTTGTGGCTTAGTGTGTTCATAGAGAAATTCAAAAAATGACCATGCCTCTTCTAAGGTAAGGTCAAGAAATTCCCTACCCAAGATTTTATCAAACACTTGGTATAACTCACAAGGTAGAGCCTTATAGAATATGCCTAGAATGTACCCTAAATCTAGTCCATGATTTGGGAAAGTTTCTAAAAGGTTTTTAAATCTCTCCCAGCATTTATAAAATACTTCACCCTTCTTGAAACAAAAATTTCTAATTTGAAAGCGGAAAGTGAAGTTTTGAAAATTGGGGAGAAAAGTTGCAATAAAATCATTTTGTAACTCTTCCCAAATATTAATGGACCAAATAGCGGCACGACACCAATCATCGGCTACTCCACATAATGATAACAGGAAAAAATTATACTTAAGTGTGTTATCTATGTAACCACTCGTGCAATAGAAACAAACTGACTCAAAACATTTTAAATGAACTCTAGGGCCCTCATGTTGAAGTCCATAAAATTTAGGTAGCATAGAAAAAGTTTCTAGGCAAAATTCAATTCCATAAATGCTACCTAAATAACTAATGAGTGGGTGAATGGTGTTTGGTGAACTAGAATTATAAGGAAAATAATCCATGTTCAAATTTTTTTTTTTTTTTTTTTTTGAGGAAATAGTATAAGAGTAACCTAGAGTTATCCTAATAAATCAAAACTAAGTTCCCCAGCAATGGCGCCAAAAACTTGACCGCTAATAAAAAGTGCGTCTAAATTAACCCCCAAGTGCAAACGTGTGCGGTGTAGTTTTAACTTAGTAAGTACGAGGTCGAATCCACAGGGAACTATGAGATTGAACACTAAGATTTTCTAAGTTCTTCTACCTACTGGTTTTGTTTTAAAAACAGGAAAAGAAAATTTATGTTGGGTTTTGAAAAGTGTTGATTACTAACTGCTAAATAAATAAAATAAATAGCAACAATTAAATTAACTAAAACGAAAGCAATAACACTACGCATTCAAGATAATTTGCAATTCTTGATTCAACTTTCAATTCCGAGTAGCTTACGTCTTCACTATGGGATGTGTTGTAATACTTGCGTTAAAACCTAAGTTAGGATTTGTTTGAAAATTATTGAGGAAGTTTTAATCAAAAGTTTTCACTAGTGATTACAGAGAATATAGTCAAAAACTTCTATTTTCGAAGGGTTCTCAAACAATCCTATTCGAATTCGGATTCAAATCTAATTTTTCTAGTTTATCCAAAACTATTAAGAAAGTTTTAATCGAAAACCTTTACCAATGATTACAGAGAATATAGTCAAAGGTTTTCATTTTCGAATGTTTCTGAAACAAACCAATTCAAATTTGGATTCAAAATTTGAATTTTCAGTTCTTCAAAATTATTAAGAAAATTTTAATCAAAAACTTTTACTAGTGATTACAGAGAATATAGTCAAAGATTTTCGTTTTCGAAAGCTTTTGAAAGAACTGAATTAGGTTTTAAAAATTGTAGATCCCTACGCACGAGTTTTGACAAACCATGCGAAGGTCTCTACGCACATCCCATAGATCAGAATAACCTACCCTTCCTTGATTCATTGAATAAAGAACTAGGGTTTTACGCTAACATAACTTTAAACAAAATAAAATCAATCATCGAACACATATTTAAAGAATCTAAAGAATAAGATGAAGAAACAATATTATTAAAATGAAGAACGAAAGTAAACGTACTCTAAAATCAACGATGAAACGGAGTATTAAACGACTACGGCTGTAACGAAAACTACGAAGGCTTCAAAAATCCGTAAAAGCATTACACAAACATTAAAACACTCTAAAAACTATCTAAAACTCTAAAAAGAATGGGAAAACTAAACTAAGGCTATGTAAAACTAAACTATGGCTCCCCTAGGGTTGGCCATTTAGCATGGGTTATAAAGAAGTTGCAAGGAAAACCCTAAAAGACGGAATTAAGCCGCACATGCATAACACACTGTGGTCCGAACTGTTTGGCAGGGGGTCCAGACCACAAAAACTTTACTCTTCAAGTTTTGCTTCTTGTTTGCTGCTTCTGACAGCTTTCTGTCCTCAACTTCCAATGTGATTTTGACCTTGAAGATGATGGATTCAGGCTTCGGCTAAAACACAAAAGTTGTAGCCCTTTGAGTCTTCTATCTAACCCAAAAAGAATGAGGTCAATTGGAATTGTGAGTGAAAAGATATGGTCAAAATACTGACAGGGTGTCAAGCTGGAATTTCAGCTACACACCACTTCAACCATCTTGAACTTCAGACCATCTTTTTCTCCTCGGCAGCCACTTTCATCGCTGCTAATCTCACTTATTTTGCCCTTTTCCCTGCAATTAAGAAAATAAATACTATAAGTAATAAAATAATAATAAAACTTCAAAATAAACTACTTAAATGCATCAAAAGTTATACAAAAGTGGGGTTTGTAATAGCACTTTTCAAGTGCAATCATCAGGCACCTCACAAATGACACATCTCACTTCCCTCTCACTTACCATATTCACTTTCTTCATCTCAAGTAACTCCACCTTCCTAGTGAGGGCAGCTATCCTAGCACTCAAATCGTCATTTTCACTCAATCTCAATTTCTAACTAGATTGTGCTTGGACTCCTCTAGACTCTAAGGGTGAAGGTGATGTTACCTCCCAAGATTTGGTATTTTCAGCCAACTCCTCCAAAAACTCATAGGCTTCCTCAGCCGACTTACCAAGAAACTAGCCATTACTCATTGTACCCACTAACTGCTTATGCTCAGATGGTAATGCATCATAGAAAAAACTACACAACCGCCAAATTGGAAATCCATGATGACGACATGCATTACATAAATCCTTAAACCTCTCCCATGCATGAAAAAATGACTCACCCAGTTGACATGAAAAATTCATGATTTGTTTTTGCATCATTAATGTTCTGTGAGCTGGGAAATACTTTTGCAAAAATTCCACTTGTATTTCTCTCCATGTGCTAATGGAGCGAGGTCTTAAGGAATTGAGCCATATTTTGGCCTTATCCTTTAAAGAAAATGGAAACAACCATAACCTTACGGTGTCTTCGCTCACATTTTGATCCATGCAAGTGGCACACACATCCTCAAACTCTTTCATGTATGTGTATGGGTTTTCCGAATCCATGCCATGAAATGTGGGTAACAATTGTATTGTGCCAGGCTTGAAAGTGAAATTCCTCTGATTTAGAGGGAGAATTATGCAAGAAGGGGTGGTTTGTCGCATAGGTGCAACAACTCCTTCAATGGTCGTGCATCTAAATGAGCTATGGCCTCATGGCCATCTTGTCCATTATCTCCCAAATTTTCCATGAAATGCGCTAAATCAGTGGAAACAGATGATGATGATGGTGATTGTGGTGTCGATGATGTGGATGATGAAGTCAATGAAAACTCAATGAATTCCTCTGTAGGTTGAGGTTGTGGATGCAAAATTGATTGAACAATCCTACCTGACCTAAGATGCATGCACAAGATGCAACAAATGCACAAGCACAAGCAATTTATGAATGTTTACCAATACTAGCTTATTTCAAATCAAAAACTACTAATGAAAATGAAAGGGATGAAACGAGATTACCCAACAAGTGTGCAATCCGTTGTTGGAAATGGTAGTGAAAATGAATCCGCCCAAACTTCCCAAGATCGTCTTTCACCGTTGCTTAAGACTCCCCAGCAACGGCGCCAAAAGTCCTTGCTCGATTCCAATGTATTCAATATTGGCTTGACCCCAAGTGCAGGGTGTCTATTGAAGCACAATAACCAGTGAGAACTGGATCATATCCACAAAGAGCCTTACTAAAAATTAGTGAACAAACAATTCTTGGAAAAGGTTTTAGACAAATTTCAACCCCACAATGAATGATAGAGATTGAATTTGATTTTACCAATGGTTGTTTGGATTAAATTTTTTTTTTAGAAAACAAATTAAGGAAAACCTTGGATCCAAGATAAGCTCGTAGTGATTGACAATAAATTCCAAGGGATCTACACCTAAAAAGAGTAGATCAGAAGATATTCTATATATAAAACCACTTAGAAAAATCCAAATCTGATTTGAATAGGGAATTAAGAACAAAAATCTGATTGAGAATTCAAATCAAAAACCTCATATGCATGATCTATAGATTTTACTTATAAATTCTAAAATTAGCAATCACCATACAAAATTAAGAGAGATGCATGATAATTCTAAGTAGAAATTCATAGGCAAAACCATAAACCATACAAATTCAGATTTCAATTGAAATCTCAACCCAAAATCAATAATAAATTCAAATCAAATATAGATTGGTCCATTAATACATGAGATTTCAACATTAAGCCCATTACCTTGGAATTTTTGCAAATCAACTACGAGACTTGCCTTGAATCCAAGAGAGAAGTCTACTCAAACATAATGGAAGAAGAAAACAGTAGAAAATGAAGTAAATCCATTCATAAAACTGAAAATCTGCTACAAATATTCAATGAAATGAAGATAGGCACACTATCTCTCTCTATATTCTCTCTCTGTATCTGGAAAATTAATTGAAACGAATGAATCTGTATATGTCTCCCTCAAACGACCTCCTTCGTACATATATATATATGAAATATAACATCTAAAAGTACATAATTGCCCTTTTCTCAAAAGTCGAATTTCAAGATCCTCGCATTGCAGGTTGGTTCGAACAAAGGTTCGAACAAACGTTCGAACCAAGTTCTGGGACTTAGTGTCATGCCCTGGATCTCATGACCCGAGGAGTGAGTGATAAACACACATAACATGCACTAATATAACCAATCCCATAATCAGAGCAATGCAACATAAGCTAGTGAGCCCAAGACATAAGATAGAATAACATAAGTTTAACCTTGACTATTGCCATGTCACCAACCACATACACCATTCCCAAATTACATAACTTAGGCCTTATGGCCATTACAACCAAATTGAAAGAGTTCATAAATGTACAACGTTACAATTCCCAAAAGAAATTTAAACTAGATGACCAAGAGCTTTGATAAGATTGGTAGGGCTCATGCATAACCTCCTAGTCCCAACACATCAACCCACTTGATTGTTATTGCTTGTACCTGCATCAAAGTCTGTAGGGATGTGAGCACGGGTCCACTTGTGCCCACAAGTCTCAAACAAATATATATGATATGTATTCCACACATGCAAGCATTTTATGATGTATCTAGTTACCACCTATACTCTAAAATCAAAATCATTCATTGACATCACCAATTTAGACTATGCACCTTTATACACAACAATATTGTAAAAAGAAATTCAATTCCAACCAATACTTAATCCTTAAATTCTCATTCTTAAGTCTCAAATCACATTTCAATTCACTTTTTAATGTTTAATCAAAATTGACCACATAACCATATTTACAACATCTATTGACATTCAACAACATCACAATGTAACATTCAATTCTAAATAATCTTCATTATTAAATTTCTCAACATTACATCTAATCACATTCCCTACCACAATGTTACAAATTCAACATTTAATCATGTATTCACGTTCACATCATCACTTTCCATCAATCCATCACACCATCATAGTCACACAAATCATCGGGGGTTGGGTGTATACATAACACCATCTTTTATGGGTCCAGACCCAACAGAAACGGCAAACCAAACACCATCGTTTAGGATCACAATCCAAGGTCACGGGTAACCCATACACTCACAATGTTGTGGGCTACTAATCCACTGGCATTGACACCAAACCCTGCGCAGGTTCCGGGACTCTCAACCCGAGGGTAATCTCAAAACCCTTCCTGTTTACCACACCCCACCACGGCCCCTGTCACACAAACAATCATTCATCATATCACATCTCATCATTCACAAGTTCACATTCAACATCATATACTTTTCCACAACACAAATCCACATTCCAGTTCATTCTAGGATTCATTACATAACAACATTTATTAAGCATCATTAAACATTTAACATCTTTCATTGTTATGAACATGGGTTCCCTTTGCCAAATCACAATTCATTAAAGCAATCACAAGTTCATACACTTCAACATTTAGTTTACATTAAGACATATTCACAATTCTATTTGTTTAAGACCCTTATCTCAAAGTAGGCTTCCAATTCGTTTCATTCATGGTAGCAAGCATTACCCTTTACAAGCTTAATCCCATAGGTTTAAGATAATCAACCCTTAATCACTTTTAAGAGCTCATTTCCATTTTGAAATCCATACAATTAATCAAATAAAAGTCTCACATACAAACATATTCCTAACCCCTTCATAATCCTAAGGTAGGAAGTCAAGTTAAGAAAAATCAAGAAAGGTGTTCTAGTCTCTGTGGGCGCCCCTCCAAAAGTTCATGGGCGCCCCACATAAGATCATGGCGCCCACCAAAAGTTCATGGGTGCCCCTGGGGGGTCATAGGCACCCCTCAAAGGCCATGGGCGCCCTACCAAAACCCATGGGCGCCCCTCTGTTGTCCAGAAAGTCACTTTGCTCTGATTCAAGCTTTAAGCCATGTTTTTAGATTCTAAACTTTACCCAATCCAATATCTAACCTAATACCTTATTTTCTTGGGTTGTCTAGGACCTAGAAGACTCCAAAAAGTCCATCAAAACAAATTTTAATCCATTCATTTCTTCAATACAAAAATCTTGCTCCAACCTATACATATATATATACACAACCATTCATCCACACAAACTCCACTTCTAAGGTTTCCAAATCTTAAATAAATTTCATATAAGTTTTTACTAGCTCAAATACATCTCATATATGCTAAAATGAGACTAGAAATCCCTACCTTGAGTGGTAAAAAGATAGATCAACAAAGTGGTGTCTTGAGCTTCCAAACCCTCAAACTTTGATGGCTCCAATCTTCTCCCTCCTTGATCAAAACTAAAAATGAATAACATAGGAAGGTTTCTTAGGGTTCTAATTTCAATCTTGTAAAAGGAATTTGAATTCTATAAAGATTTGGAAAACCTACCTTTGAAAACCCAACCCGTGGTCTTCTTCTTCTCCTTTGCTCTTCTCTTGCTCTCAACCGAACCCTCTCTCTTCCTAGCCACTTCTCTCTCTCTCTCTTGCATCAAATCAATCTAAAATATATATATAACAATATTTTTAATCGCCAAACAGTAATCCTCAGGTCTCCCCTGACCCCTAGCTTGTCATAGGTGTCAATAAGGTTAAGTCTCAGCCATCCAACCAGAGAACACCCTTCTGCTGATTTTCTGTACAAGTGGGGCGCCCCTCATGGACCATGGGCGCCCGTTCTAGACCATGGGCGCCCCTCCTCTACCTTGGGCGCCCCTCTGCATGCCCCCGAGTCAGAATGTTGACTTTTGAGCTATTTTGCCCAATTCTTCCAAAATTCACACCCCCAAGTCATCTTTAATGACTATACTTACTTAATTAACATACTAACATGCCCAAAACATGTCAAAACTATCAAATTATATTAACATGAAAATTTGGGGTATTACACTTAGTCAATTTTCACTCCAATTGGACCTTGCACAGCCTCTGTTGTTCTAACCAGTGTTTGAACAAAGGTTGGTTCGAACAAGGGTTCGAACTAAGTTCTGGGACTTAGAAAATTTTAATCTCTAATTGCTTGTCACCCTTCTGTTGATCGAACCAAGGTTTGAACAAGGGTTGGTTCGAACCAAAATTCCATACTTAGAAAATTTTGAGCTTCTGATGCTTGTCACCTTTCTGTTGATCGAACCAAGGTTCAAACCACATGTGGTTTGAACAAAGGTTCAAACAACTTTGCCTTAGTCGATTTCTTCACTTATTGGTCTGCACCAGCTTCTATTGTTCTAACCAAGGTTCAAACAACCTTTGGTTTGAACATTGGTTCGAACTTTTTCTAACACCTAGCCAAATTCTGTTGCTTCTTTCTCTGTGTGCCTTCTGTGGTTAGAACATTGGTTTGAACAATAATTGGTTCAAACATGTGTTCGAACCATTTTTTGATTTCTTCCATTTTGGTCCAACTTCATCCATTTCAGTCCCAAACACCTACAAATCACAAGAAATTCTCATGAATGCATTGAAAAACACTTTCTCATCTTTTTAGGATATAAATCTACCCATCGACCCACAAATTAAGATTTATGATTGTACTTTTCATAGTACAATCACTAATACTAGTAGCCACAGTAATTCTAGCTCTAATAGCATATATTTAAGTTGTTGTAGTTAAAAAGCTCGTAGTTGGACTTTAGGGTGGGTCAATTGGTCCACCCTTGGGTGTGCACCGATCGTCTCATCCTTTCTACCAGCGATGCACTCCTAGCCTTAATTGGCCAGGTCGTGCCTCTAGCGCTGTTACTTTGAAGAAATTAGCGTGATCAAAGCAAGCCTATGCTCTGGATACATTAGCATGGGATAACATCATAGGATTTCAATCCTATTACGTTGGCTTTCGGGATCGAAGTAATGATTTATAGGGATAGTTGGGGGCATTCGAATTTCATAGTCAGAGATGAAATTCTTGGATTTATGAAAGACAAACAACTGCGAAAGCATTTGCAAAGGATGTTTTCATTAATCAAGAACAAAAGTTAGGGGCTCGAAAATGATCAGATACCGTCGTAGTCTTAACCATAAACAATGCTAACCAGGGATCAGCAAATGTTTCTTTTAGGACTTTGCTGGTGCCTATGAGAAATCAAAGTTTTTGGGTTCCGGGGGGAGTATGGTCACAAGGTTGAAACTTAAAGGATTTGACGGAAGGGCACCACCAGGAGTGGAGCCTGTGGCTTAATTTGACTCAACACGAGGAAACTTCCCAGGTCCAGATATAGTAAGGATTGACAGACTGAGAGCTCTTTCTTTTTTTTTTTTTTTTTTTTGGTCGGTAAATAAATGTATTCATGATCAAAAAAATATGTACATTACTCTGGGTATAGCCATGAGTAAGATAAACCTATCATTATACATTGAGTCATAACATTATCAAAAGTACATAAAAGATTCAATTCCAACTAATACATCAAAGCAACTCAATCCCAGGTATACTTGGGTATAAGTAGCTTAGGACTCTGTAGACTTGGACTTGAATCTTTCTTACTATTACATCTAGTACTCTCCTTTTATCGTCATACATTATCAAATTCCTAGTTTCCCATATAGTATAGACTATAGCAGCTAGGCCAATCTTCTTAGCTTTTGATTGAATGCCTATTCCCCTTGCCTCTTTAATCAACCATTTGATTGCTGCTTTAAGCGTATTAAAGCTCCTTGAAAATTTCAACCATTCTTTTATAGCCCTCCATACCTACTTAACAAAATTACATTCAAAAAATAGGTGTTTCACTAATTCTTCTACTGTCTTGCACAGTACACAACATCTATCACCTGTTGGTTAATTGTCCTTGGTTCTTAGTTTTTCCTTCATTGCCAGCCAAAGATTGAAGGCATGCTTAGGCATGATACTGCTGCCCTATACCATCTTCGTCCATATGCTTGATCGCCCTTTGACTCTGAAGTAATTGTAAGCTTTCTTGGTACTCAGTTTCCCTTGAAGAATCCAACTTTGTACCTGCTACCGAGCTAATTGGATGGAACCCTCTTTGCGTCTTATTTCATCCCCAATGCCAATTAGCTATTTCATTAGAGGAGAATCCTGCTTCTTTATCTAATAGTCCCATAGGGAGACCCTTTTGAAGTAAAAATGATGAATCCATTGAACCCACAAAGAGTCTCTCTTAGAGTGGAAATCCCATATAGCTTTAGAAAGCAAGGCCTTGTTCCATGTTTTAAGGCATTTCAGTCCCAACCCTCCTTCTGTTTTTGGTAGGTATACCACATTCTAATTGACAAGTGGTTTCTTTCATAAAAAGCTCCTTCCTCCCTATAGAAAGTTCCTGTATAAGCTGGTAACTTTATGCCTAACTACTTTTGGGATTGAAAGTATAGACAGCTAAAAGCATTCCACTCCTTGGAGTACAGATCTTACCAATTCAGTTCTTCCAGCATAAGATAGTGAGTTCCCTACCCAAGAACTTATGTAATCTACTAGCTTGTTCACAAAGGGACTATATTGAGCTATAGTCAACCTTGATGCAACTAGTGGAATGCCCAGGTATCTAAAAGAAAATCTGCTACTTTTTAGACTTGTCACCATCCTCATTTCCTCCAATACCTCCCTACTAACACTTGCTATATAAAGGCTAGACTTGTCCAAGTTAGCTTTTAAGCCTAAACTATTCCCAAAATCCTTGAGCTTATCCATAATTAGTGTTATGAAGTGAACATCCCCTCTGGCAAATAAGATTAGATCATCAGTAAAGGCCAAATGATTCAACCCCAGCACCTTACATTTAAGGTGAACATTAAAGTCCTCATTATTTCTTGTTCTTGCTAGGCTCCTAGATAAATATTCCATGCAAAGCACAAATGGGGAAAGAGGATTGATTAAGCACATATAATGTTATTTCACCATGATTTTGCAATTGGTTTTAAGTGTTTTAGGTACATAAATCTCATAAGTTATAATGAAGTGAGCTGATTTACATACTTGTGGATGTTTATAGGATGTTTGGTGTTTTATTTGAGGAAGAAAGATGAAAAGAAGAGCTAAAAGAGCAAGGAACCAAAGTTGTGGACGAAGGTGGAGAGGCATGGGCGCCCCACATCAATCATAGGCACCCCACTGGTGGCATGGGCGACCCACCATAGATCAGATGGGCGCCCATTGAGAGCATGATTTGGGCAGAAAAGCTGGTTCTCAGAAGAATTTTGTCAAACAGTTAGAGTGCACTCACCATAGGCGCCCCACCTCAATCATGGGCGCCCCACTGTGAATCAGATGGGCGCCCACCAAGAGGAGGTTTTGGAGTAGTTGATTGAGGACTTCATCAAACACCTTGGACAGTTAGGCCATGGGCGCCCCACACCTACCTTGGGCGCCCAAGATGACTCTTCCAGCAAACTTTTATGATAAAGTTCGAATTGTAAATTTACCATTATAACCTTGAGTTATGTACTATTATAAATAGGATGAATTCTGATGCATTAGGGGTCCGAACCCTATGCAATTTTTACGCTTTTATTTCGAAGAGTTGATTGAAGGTTTGACACTACTTAGCACCTAGGTTTAGTTGTTTTTCCTGTTGTTTTAGATTATAGAGGCTTCGTTTCATCTTCGTACTAAGAGTTTCTCTTGTAAGCTCAATTTTTATAAAGTTTAATTGAAGTTCATTACTTTCTTATTGCTCATATTTGTCATTTACGCTTTCGCAATCACTTCGTAATACTTCATCTTCGCTTGTTTGTGTTTGATTTGGTTTCGAAAGTGCTTAAAACTACTTTGAAATACTTCGTTTTCATGTTTTATTGCATGATGAAGATGATTTTCTTTTCGAAAGGCTTTGTTCATGCTTTCGCAATGCTAGGCTATGGTTTGTCCTTGGCTTCAAGCCATTGAAGGTGGTGTGGTAGTTTGGTGAACTCAAATGTAAAATATTCTTTTCAATGAAACATATTTTTGATTTCTAATTGGAATTTCATAGTAAGCTAGGGTTCTTTCGAAATCTACTCACTTGTGTTACAACTATTGCTTGGTTACAAGTTTTTACTTGTACACACCAAGTGTTTGGTTCAATGTCCCAGTGAGTTAGAAATATATTTTTCAAAACCCAAACTAAGGATCTCTTACGAAATCAAATCACCCATGTTATAACCAAAGCTTGGTTACGATTGGCCACTCGTGCACACCAAGTGGTTGGTTCAATGGCCCGGTGATTTGGAACCTATTTTCATAAAACCATAACTTGAGGTTTTCTTAAGAAATCAGTTCATCTGTGTTACAATCGAAGCCTGGTTACGAGTTAACGCTTGTGCATACTAAGGTGTTCGATTCAATGTCCCGATAAGTCTGAAACTAATATCAAAAGCCTCCGCTTACTTTGAGTTCTGACCGACCCTAAAAAGTGTTTCGGGTTCTACCTCTCAAGTGTAAGAGGGCAGTCGTAGTTTTAAACTCGGTGAGTCCGAGGTCGAATCCACAGGGAGGACTTTGTTAAAAGCTCTAGACTTGTTCTCTTAGTTAGTAGGTGAACCTAAATTAATTTAAACTAATTTTGGATTTATAGGACATTTGAGAATGGTTAGTTTGAGAAGGATGGAATGAAGGAATTGTGATATTAAATTAAAATATAATAAAATTAAATTTTAAAGAAAATTGATTAATTCAGAAATTAAATTAAATAGCAAGCATGACATTAAAGAGGTTCTTGATTCAACTTTCAAGTCCGGGTAGTTCACTACTTTGTCTTGGGATGTGTTTATTTGAATCTCGATTAGGGTTTAATTTGAAAATTATTAAGAATATTGTAATCAAAGGTTAGTACCAGTGATCTCAAGCGGATATGGTTAAAGACCTTTGCTTCCGAAAGTTTTTCAAACAAATGAAACTAGAAATGAATTCGAAACCTATTTTTAATCTTGTTCGAAAGTATGTAAACGGTTCTATTCGAAAACCCATACCAGTGACTTCAAACGAGTGTGGTTAAAGATTTTCGGTTTCGAATGTTTTCGAAACAAGTTAAAATAGATTTTAATATGGTAGATTCTTACGCATGAGCTCTCACAACCCATGCGAAGGGTCTACGAACATCCCAAGGTTTTTCGTGAACTACCCATTCTTGATTCGTTGAACCAAGAACTAGGGTTTTATGCTACAACTAGTTTAAACATCACAAAAGCAATAAAAGAACACTCAATCATGCGATTCAATAATTGAAATAAACAAAACATTGTATTAAAGAGTAAAACGATAATAACTTACAAAGTTTGTGCATAAAAGAAGAGACAAACTACGAAAGCGAAGATGAATAACACCACACCAACAATATCCATTAACGATTTTCAAGAACACCGAAAATGCTCACCAAAATACTCTCTAAATTAATCTAAAACTAATCTAATCTCTCCAAGTATCTTAGAAAAATGATGAAAAAAAGTTCCCCCTAGCGGCCGTACATTGGGCTCTTTATATAGTTACAAGAAAACCCTAAGTGGTGTGCTTCAAAATGGGATTTCTGGATACACGGGGGTCCCAACCATCTAAAGAGGGGGTCCGGACCACAGAATGGTCTTTTCTCATTTTTAGCTTACTGTGGTCCCGACCATTAGGATGGGGGGTCCCGACCCCCAAGTATCTTTTGTGTTGCTTCTTTTCCTTCTTTATAAAGGGTCTTTAGGCTAGTCTTGCTCATCTAAGGCAAGGTTTGAAGCATGACTTTTTCTTCGTCTTCTGGGCCCTCTCCATAGCTATAAACTTCGATATCCTTGCCCTTTTCCCTGCAAATAAAACAATAAAAGTATAAGTAATTTGATAACACTAAAACTTCAACTTTAATTATTGAAATGCATGAATAAGTGTTGAGTTAGGGAGTTTGTAATTACACTTTTCAAGTGTAATCACACCCCCAACTTGAACATTGCTAGTCCCTTAGCAATGCTCTTTATTAAATTGAAATGCATGATGTTTTTTTTTTTTAATTAAAATGAGATGCAACTACTCATGGGACATTCTCAATAATTATAATACAATGCACAAGTCCCAAAATTACATAAGCAAAAATGAATGATAGACTTTTTTTCCTTTTTTTCTCTTTTATTTCTTTTATTTCTCTTTTATTTCTTTTTTTTCTTTTTTTTTAAATAATGAAATAAACATAAGCTGAATTCTCCACCCAATATTCCCTCTCAATATGCTCTCAAAAGTTTCCATTCCCAACCCCAACTCACATCACTAACATTGAGGCACTTTTCACAACCCAAAACATGTGAGGGTAAGGCCTAAAGTTGTGTGATCAAGGTTAAGGGATAATATATGAGGTGGGAGCCAAAAATATATATATATACATATATATATCACACACTTTATTAAAAGGCTTCAAGTTGGTTCCTAGGGCAATTTCATATCAAGGAATGATAAAAAGGCCCAACAATAGCAAAGATAGCCTAGCATCATGTTCAAAGCTTGCAACAACTCATAATGTGCCAAGTGAAACTCATGCAAGTGTGTGTGATGCAATTAGTGCATTGAAAACCGAAGTGAAGAGCAAAAGAGCTATGATTATGTGCAACCCCTTAAGAAAAAGAAATAATAGGCTCAAAAGCTCACAATTAAGGGGTATAAGTCTCTACCTAGTCCAAAGATGCTCAAGTAACCAATATCAAATAAAGTCTACTCCTAAGCACATAAACTTTTCACCATGATAGTCCAAAAATGCACAAAGTTATCACACACTCCACTTGAATTATGTTTCCTATTAATACTTAAACAAAACTCACTTATTACTTTCTCACTCAAATCACCATTGACCAAACCAAAAGCGTTGACATGTAAGTATAAATGTGCTAAATTCATGTATTTAAGCTAAAAAATGCTCAAATTTTGAAAAATTTGACAATTTTAGCATAAAGTGTCATCATGCGAACTCTACCCCCCAACCTAGACTAAACATTGTCCTCAATGTGAAAACTATAATGCATAAGTGGGTCGGTAGTATGCAAAGTGAGCATGATGATGAGCATGAAATAATAGCCAAAAGGCACAAATAAGAACATAGCACAAATTAAACCAAGCATGCACCCATTATTCAAGCCTCGTAAGGCATCACCCAAAACACCCCCAACCTAGATTCTACAGCACTCCCAACAACAGCAATTATATATAATGGAGTACCAAAATTGAAAGTGCAAGATTAAATAAGAAGGAGGGAAAGGGTATTACCTCAAGAGCTTCCTTATTTGAAGAAAACAAAAGAAACTACTCAAAAGAAAAGGTTAGAGATAAAATGAAATGAAAATAAGACAAGAAAAAGGGTTAGTACGAAAGAAGAAATAAAAATAAAAGAAAAGAAAATAAAGGAAGAGAACCAAATTAAAAAGAACTATGAAAATAAGAAAATGAAAAATCTAATCTACTATGTACAAATGAAATGAAGACAAAAGTGTTATCCAACACCCTCTCTATCCCATGCATCCACAAATGGTTTAAGAAATAAAATGTTCTCCTACGGGCCCACGAAGCACTGAATATGGATGCTTTCTAGGTGTAAAACACATCGGGGAATGAAAGGCCAAGTGAGGTTCTTGAAACCTCGGATGTGGCCAAAGTGTAAGTGTAGGTGTGGACATGGTTGGCTCAATTACTCTCTTCATACCGAAGAAATCTATGGATGTGGAAATGGTGGGTTCAATAAGTCTTTCAATGCCCAAGAAATCTATGGGTGTGGGAATGGTGGGTTTGAATGATCTCTCAACACCCAAAAAGTCAATGTAAGCCTTCCCCGTGTCTACTACCTCTCCCCAATGATCTCATGGTAGTCACTCACAATTCCCATAGTAAGACTTTTGGATAGGGACTAAGTTAGGAGATGAGAGGTGTGCACACTACTAGAGATTGGGTGAATGGCGAATGGAAACCTCGGGCGACCGCTTTAAGTGGTCGCTAGAAGAGTATTAGCTGACCGCTTAAGGCGGTCGCTTAAACTGCTGTCGCTAATCCCGTGCGGTAAGGTATCGACGACGAAAAAATTCGCTGCGACCGCTTTAAGCGGTCGCTAATACTGTTCTAGCGACGGTATTTGCGAACCGCTTAAAGCGGTCGCTGATTCTCTAATTATATCGAACAGAACGCCTCCCTCTTTTTCCTTTCCTTTCGTCCCTCTTTTTCCTCTCCCTCCCCCGCGCTTCTCTTCTCTCCCCCCTCTGCCGTGCCGGAGGTGTCCCGCCGCTGCCGTCGCCGGAGGTTTATTTCTTTCGCTCTCTCGCTCTCTTTTTTGCTCTCTCTCTCTCTCTCTCTCTCTCTCTCTCTCTCTCTAATAAACATGCACTAATATTTTTTTTTGTTTATTATAGTTTTTTTGGAGGTTAAGTCAACACTACACCAGGTTTGGATTTTTTTTTTTTTAGTTTGAAATTTTTTTTATATTTTCTGTATTTTTCATGTTTATTGTTGGATAAATGTAAATAATTTTTTTTGTTTTTGTGGTTAGGGGTTTGATGATTATCTATACATGCATGTATGTATTATTGTTTGTTTAATTTTTTTTATTTTAGTTACTCTTTAACTTGTTTATTTCATGTGTATATTGTGTAATTTTTTTTTTATGTATGTTGCTGTTGTTTTTAATTTTTTTTAATTTGCTGTTTTTTTCTGTTTTTTTTGTTTGCTGTTTTTTTTCTATATTTTTTATTTGCTGTTTTTTTAATAGTTCTGTTTTTTAATTTTATTTTATAAAAATTGGTATGTTGGAAGAAAAAAAAAAGAGAATTTTAGAAGAAAAATTTAGGGAGTCGGAAAAATTGTTGTGTTTTGTGCGGTGAATAAAAAATTTATATTTTATTATCTTATAATTTGTGTTTGTAGAAATTTATAAAATTTTGTATTATTTTACTGTACTCCAAAAGTTGCCAGTATAGACGATAAATTTAAAGGATTTGGGGGAGTTTTGTAAATTTCATGATTTGCAAGTTATACCGTTAAATTAAAATTTAATGATTTAAATTAATTTAAATTTTTTTAATTAAATAATATAACTGTATCTGTAATATTGAATTAAAATTCAATAAATTTAAAATTCTGAGGATACTCTGAAATTCTCAGAATTTCAAAATTCTGAAGATAGAATTAGAACGTTAGAATAAAATGAAAAAAAATACTTATTTAATTTTTTATTTAATTATTAAGATTAAAATTATAAAAATATAATGAATATTTAAATTCTTATAATTTAATTACCTATTTTTAATATGATAGGTAAAATATATTATAAAATAATAACTTAGAAGAAATATAATAATGTGACCACTTGACATGAAAAACAAAGAAATTAACATCTTGTGATACTTGGAAAATTATGCATGTGACCTTTTGTCACATCAATCCTCATAGATGAAGTCAAATTTTTGGCCTGTGAGCTATTTTTTTGGGGCGTTAAACTTGGGCTTAAAAAATTATATTTAATGAATAAAAATAAAATAATATATATACAAATAGTATAATTAATTGAATTTTAAATTTTAGATTATATAGGAGTATTTAGTTTATTAAAAATATTAAAAATTTTTATTAACTATTTTTAATATCTTTCAATTAAATTTTGCCACGTGTTACTTTTTCACTAATTTATTTTTTTAACCATTTAAATACTATCATATAACAACTAAGAGAAAATAAAATTTTAAGGAGATTTTTTTTGGTAATTGACTAAATTTTAAAGAGATTGATTTATAACTTAAATTTTTTTAATTCAAAATTTATATATACCAATATTAGTTTTTTTTTTCTAATAAGACTAATTATTTTTAAAAATTTTTGAGGAATCAAATTATAATATAAATTTTTTTAATCAAAAATTTACATACATAAATATCATTTTTTTTAAATCAAAGATGTCACCCGGGCCCACCACAGCCTTGTTCGCGTCAACCCTTGGGATTGTTTTACAAGTTAGGAAAATCAAATATTAGTCAATTTTTTTTTATTATTACTTTTTGTCTATACAATATTTTTTTATTAATTTTGTTTATTTAATAATTTTAAAGCATAGTAGTCACGTTTAAAAATTTATAAACAAATACTTCAAATAAAAAAATCACCCACAGATGAACCCAAAAAAAAAAAATTGACTTTTTTATTTCTCTTTTTACAGTGGGTAAGTTCTCTTATTTTTAATTATTTCTTTATAAATATCACAGGATGAGGGTAAAACACTGTTAAATTTGTAATACATGTAAAACTTCATAATCTAACTCTTACTGGGAGGACTCATGCCTCTTCCGCTTTCAACTGGTAGTTCGACTGGTATCTTATACTTCATTAATTTTACTATATTATTTATTTTTAAATTAATTAAATTAAATAAATTATAACATTTATCAAAAATAATTTTAGTTTAATAAAATCTTTGAATAAAATAATTCATTTTTAATGTGATGCAACAAAAATAGATTAAGTATTGAAATTAACAAAATATTTATAATAGAAAAGAAAAACGAGAGTGAAAACAAATTTTTTTTGTTTAAGTTTTTTCTGTAAACAAAAAAAAAAATAAAAATAGATATATCAAACACGTTTTTGTTATCTATTTTCAAAAATCTATAAATATAAATGGGGAAACGACAAATACAAACGCTACCAATAGGAAACTTTTATTATGGTTTAATTATTATTATTAGGTGTCTGGCAGGACGAACCTATTCATGAAACGAGAGAAGATTTTTTCTCCACTCATCAAATTAAAAAGTCATAAAAATAAAAGTAAAACGAAGAATGTTAATTTTGAAATAATAAATAGAAAGTGAATGTAATTACGGCAATTGATATATTTTGTATTAATTGTTCTTCACTACGAAATTAACTTTGTAATTTTGTAAAAACAAAAAATGACAAAGGGTAGAGAGAGTTTTTGAAGTAGTGCTAACATCTTCACCCAATATGGTAATTTTTATAAATAAATTGATTAACTTACCTTACGGAAATTAAATTATATTATGATATTTATAATGTTAGACAATAATACTAAAAATATGAGAATTAATATATAGTTTAATGTAAAAATAATATATAGTTTGAAAAAAGTATAAAAAGTTAGTAAAAGTTGATAGATTTTTTAATAAATTAAATACAATAAAGTTTGTAAACTTTTAAACATATTACTTATTTTCATAAAAAGAATACATTTAAATAAGAATGGATGCATAAGACAAAAAAAAAATTAATAATAATTTTCACTTGTATGTAAGTTCTCTTATTTTATAACATTTTCATGATTGTAAATAGCATACTTAAAAATTATTAAAAAAATATTATGAAAAATATTAAATAAAAAGTATCATAAATAGGAAACAATAATACTAAAAAATATTAATATCGTAATATTTGTTGTTAATTTATATATTTTGAATTAAACAATAATACTAAAAATAGTAAGATTAGGTAAATAATAATATTAAATTACAATTTTTAGGTTCATTAAATATTTATATTAGTTAAAATATTAAATAACGAATTAGAATATTGATAATATAATTAATTTAGGTTAAATTAAACGTTTTCAATTAATATTGTAATGGCTGGTTACTCAAATGATTGAAAATACTTTTATTATTTGAAATCATAGTTTGATTTATGTTATAATGAGTAAATATTGAATTGTTCGTAATATCTATTGTTAATTTATTTAATTTGTATCGTATTATTTTATTTGTTGTATATTTGATCTTCGGATAATTTATTGAAGTGTTATTTTTTTGAATAACAATAATTAACTCTAATTAACTCTAATTACAAGAAAACCCCTAATCTTGCTTGGGCCCAATCCAACATTTTTCTTGGGCCTTCTTGGGCCCAGTCCAATCCAATACGAATACGATAAGAAAATTAGGTCAAACAATAATATTATAATATTGTTTCTAGGTAATTTACCGAATAATATAGTAATTAATTACACAAGCAGCAGTAGTTAATTAATAATATTTAATTAGTTCAATTAATAACTACAATAAAACCCCTAAACTTGCCTGGGCCCAATCCAACATCTTGCTTGGGCCCAGTCTAATCCAATACGAATACGATAAGAAAATTAGGTCAAACAATAATATTATAATATTGTTTCTAGGTAATTTACCGAATAATATAGTAATTAATTACACAAGTAGCAGTAGTTAATTAATAATATTTAATTAGTTCAATTAGTAACTACAATAAAACCCCTAATCTTGCCTGGGCCCAATCCAACATCTTGCTTGGGCCCAGTCTAATCCAATACGAATACGATAAGAAAATTAAGTCAAACAATAATATTATAATATTGTTTCTAGGTAATTTACCGAATAATATAGCAATTAATTACACAAGCAGCAGTAGTTAATTAATAATATTTAATTAGTTCAATTAGTAACTACAATAAAACCCCTAATTTTGCCTGGGCCCAATCCAACATCTTGCTTGGGCCCAGTCTAATCCAATACGAATACGATAAGAAAATTAGGTCAAACAATAATATTATAATATTGTTTCTAGGTAATTTACCGAATAATATAGTAATTAATTACACAAGCAGCAGTAGTTAATTAATAATATTTAATTAGTTCAATTAGTAACTACAATAAAACCCCTAATCTTGCCTGGGCCCAATCCAACATCTTGCTTGGGCCCAGTCTAATCCAATACAAATACGATAAGAAAATTAGGTCAAACAATAATATTATAATATTTTTTCTAGGTAATTTACCGAATAATATAGTAATTAATTACACAAGCAGCAGTAGTTAATTAATAATATTTAATTAGTTCAATTAGTAACTACAATAAAACCCCTAATCTTGCCTGGGCCCAATCCAACATCTAAATACTTTATTCTAAGTTAGAAAACAAACAGACATTGAGAACTACTTTATTTTATTCATTTGCATATATTAGTGAAACTTAGACCCGTTTAAGAATCTCGTACGCCACCTGTTTGGTCATCCTTAGGTAACGGATTAGGTCTTTGACCAGGTTCGTTGTCCTTTCGATGAACGTGCAGGGATTGACGTACGTGAATCTTGAATTGTCCAGTATGGACAGTTTGGGAATGCAATTATCCATCATGTCTTCAACAACTCATGTACTGTCCTATGTTAGATGAAGCTTCGGTTGATGTCCTGTTGTTCTCCGGGTGCGTACACAGGGTACGACTGATGTCGTCTGTGTATCGTGTACTTGGAGAACCACGCGGACATGCTACCGAAATTTTATCTAATTAGGGGACAAAGGCATTGAGTTGTTGAGTGCAAGTTGGATCGTGTATTCTCGAATGGGATAGGACCAACCACCCTGTAATGAGGAGGTAAAGTTTAAGACTAGGTGTTTTGCATATGGCACTACATTTTATAGTAATGACATTTTTTTCCTCTTGGGACTCCACAGATACTCTAAGCGAGATGGATAAGAGTTGGATTGATTTGCCGAATAGGATGTCACCGGAGTATGTGGAGGGGATTAATCAGTTTATTGCATTCACCAGTGGGTTTCCCAGTGGGTACATTAGTTATCCCTGCAGGAAGTGTGTTAACCGGTATTACTATACACGGGAGATTGTCAGAGAGCACCTGATCCATAATGGGTTCCTGAAGCAGTATAAATTCTGGACTCTCCATGGGGAAGAGTATACTGCCTCTCGTCCGAAAGAAACCGTTGAGGTGGAGGCCGAGGTTGCAGAGGAAGCTGATCCAATACTCGCGATGCTAGCTGATATCGCATGTGGATTAACACATGAAGACAACGGTGCCGGTATTAATCTGACGGGTGGAACTAGTCCCCGCTCGGGTGCAGATGATGAGTCATTGAGATATTTTGAAATACTCGATGATGCGCAGACAGAATTATATCTAGGATGTCAGGAGTTCCGTAAATTGTCATTTATCGTTGAGTTGTTACATTTGAAGGCGTTGAATCACTGGTCAGATACGTCATTTGACATGCTACTACAGTTACTCCGTAGGGTTTTACCAGCGGGAGCTAAGCTTGCAGAATCGTACTACCAGGCACGCAAGTTAACTGAGAATTTGGGATTCACATACGAAACTCTGGATGCATGTCCCAATAGTTGCATGTTGTTTCGGAATGAGAATGGCAACCTCGATACGTGTACCGTGTGTGGTGTTTCGAGATGGAAGAATGTTGGTACTATCCAAACTCGGCAGAATCGTTTGGGTAGTTCAAATCGTGGTAAGCTTATGGCTGCAAAGCAAGTGCGCTACTTTCCACTTAAGCCACGATTGAAGAGAATTTTCATGTCATCCAAGATCTCTAAACTAATGACTTGGCATGCCGAGAACAGGGGGATCATGGGAACTTATCCCATCCAACAGACTCTCCGGCGTGGAAGGATTTTGATAGAAGACACCCTGATTTCGCTGTCGATTCTCGCAGTGTACGGCTTGGTTTGGCGGCTGATGGATTTAACCCATTTCAGGCATGATTGGGGCAACTCACAGTACGTGGCCTATACTGTTAGTTCCATATAATCTTCCACCTTGGCTGTGCATGAGGCAACCTTTTGTCATCCTATCGACATTGATTGACGGACCTAAGGGTCCCGGGGATAAAATAGACGTTTATATGCAACCATTGATTGAAGAGCTTAATGAATTATGGACTGATGGTGTGATGACATTTGACTCAACAAGAAATGAAATGTTTAAACTACGGGTAGCATTACTATGGACAATTAACGACTTTCTGGCGTACGCCAACTTATCTGGTTGGAGCACGAAAGGAGAGTTCGCATGTCCTTGTTGCAATCAGAGCAAGAAGTCAACTTGGCTAAAGTATGGTAGAAAGTGGGCGTACATGGGTCATAGACGCTTCCTACCTCCGTTGCATAGGTTTAGGAAGGACAGAGTCTCATTTGACGGCACTCGGGAGTTCGGTCCGGCACCACGAGCAATGACCGGGGTCGAATTGCTGGCCCAGATGGAGCGGGAGCAAATTCGAACAGTATATGACTTTCAGGATCTGTTAGCCCCCCCGCTACCATCTATTTCTGGTGCAAATAGGAACCGAACCCATAATTGGAAGAAGAAAAGTATTTTCTATGAGTTGCCCTACTGGAAAGACAACTTACTCAGGCACAACTTGGATGTCATGCACATTGAGAAGAATGTTTGCGATAATATATTGTGGACGATCCTTGGTGTTAAGGGGAAATCAAAGGATAATGCTAATGCTCGACGTGATTTGCAGGAGATGGGATTGAGAACTCCATTGCACTTGCAGCTGGGAGAGTCCAACAGGGCATACATGCCACCTGCACAGTACACCATGAGCAAGGAGGAGAAGGATGCGTTCTTGTCAATTCTGAAAGGCGTAAAGGTACCTGATGGATATTGCTCGAATATTTTCGAAGCGAGTTAACATGAGCGAACGGACGTTACAGGGTTTGAAAAGTCATGACAACCACGTCCTGCTTCAACAGTTGTTGCCTATAGCAGTAAGGAATTGTTTGCCTAATAATGTTGTGCAGCCATTGATCGAGCTCAGTAATTTCTTCAGGCAGTTGTGTTACAGAGTAATCCGTACAGAAGATTTAAAGGGTCTGCAGGACAGGATTGCTTTGACACTGTGTCATGTAGAGAAAATTTTTCCACTGGTATTTTTTGATGTCATGGTTCACTTGACTATACACCTAACTGAAGAAGCCCGACTTGGTGGCCCTGTCCAATTTAGGTGGATGTATCCGATCGAGCGATATATGAACACATTGAAGAGGTATGTGCGGAACAAAGCTCGACTGGAGGCATCCATAGCGAAAGGGATATTTGATGGATGAGTGCATAAATTTTTGTGCGGCATATCTAAACGATGATGTCCAAACGACTTTTAGCAGGTCGGAGCGGATAAATGAAGGCCCTATTGGGGAAGGCACGTCATTTGATCTCAACCACATCGAGTGGATCCAAGCTCATCGGTTCGTGCTCTTCAACACCCAATCAGTTGTGCCATTGACCCAGTAAGTCACGTTGTCGTAATAAAGAAAGTTAATTACATCATATTTGTAATAAAAATCATGATTATTCTCAATCCTGTTTGATTTGCATTGTAGGAGACACATAAACGAGCTGAAACAGAACATGCCTCGTGCAACAGACAATCAAATTCGAATGTCCCATTATCAATGTTTTCATGACTGGTTTAAGAACTACGTACGTGTTAAATATTTTCATATTTTTTTATATGATTTTCACATCACAATGAATTTGTGTTTGATTAATTCATGATAATTTACATTTCATAGGTATACAATTTACGAAGTACTACGGATTCTATTTTGACTGATGAAATAAAACAGTTGGCTGATGGTCCTTACACGACAGCTCGACGTTTCACAGCTTGTGACATCAATGGGTTTCGATTTCGCATCAAGGAAGTAGGTGATAGGCGAACAACACAAAATTGTCCATCTATTGACGATGGTTACTATTACGGCCAACTGAATGACATTATTGAAATCGTTTACAATCGTGATTTAAGATATTTATTATTCAAGTGTGTTTGGGCTGATCCAATTCGCGGGGTTAAAGCTGATAAGTACCAATTTAAATTGGTCAATTTAAGCAATTTGTTACACGAGATGTACAAATAGAAGCTGAACCATACATATTGGCATCCATGGCAGAGCAAGTTTACTATGTTGGCGATCGAGCTGATCCCAACAGGCAAGTTGCAGTTAAAATGTCAAGGAGGGGGGTGTACCAGATCGACTGCGATGAGCCAGATATTGATCCATTCGCCCAACAAGTTCTTGACCAAGATGCAATTGTCCAACGTGATAAAGATGTTAATTGGGTTAGGGACACGGTCGAAGGAGATACGGTTGATTTACATACCTAATACACGATTGTGTACTTTTTTATCCGAATAAGGTAGATTTTAAATTTATTTTTCTTTGTATTTGAAATTATAATAAGTTTAAATTGTGAACAGTTAGGGAGCCATGTTCGGACGCTCTAGGAGGAGGACTGGTCCTAGGACGATGGCTGAGCGTCTCGGGCTATCCTGTGCCGGGAGTAGCTCAGTAGATGCTGTCCCACCTTCACCCCCTATGTCCACGCGTCCTTCAGTGACTGACACAGATGCAGGTAAAGTTCTTTAATTTCGGAATGTATCTTATCCAACAACAGTAGGTATATTCTGTTGTTTTATCATGTAACAATTTGTTTGAAACAGATTCTCCCACTCCGAGCAGGCTTTCGAGGTCCGGTAGAGGGCCCTCGAAGGGATTGCCGCAGTGGAACTGCGGATCTCAGTGGATGACTGTTCAGTGGGATGACACGCCCCATCCCGTTGGGAAGGATGGACGGTCTCTGATTTCACAGCTCGGACATTTGGTCCGGAATCCGATCAGATTCCCGTTGACCACCCTCGAGTGGGATCGTTTCCCAGATTCTACGTTCGAGGGTCTATGGACCGAGGTACAGGTATGAAAATTTTATATTCTAATTGTACGTGATTTATGTGCTGAAACTTGTAACAAATAATATTCTACAATTTGTCATTTTTAGGCCAATGTAGTTGATGTTCCTCCAGACTTCCGGGACGTTATGTTCGCCAAGTGTCGGAAGATGTGGAACGATCATAAAAATAAGATTAAAGATAAATACTGGAAAGGTCATGAGAATGACCCTGACATCCTCCAGCGGGTTCCACCGGGCGTTCTTCCCCACCAGTGGGCTGAGCTCGTCAGGTATTGGTCGAGTC
Organism: Vitellaria paradoxa; assembly: GCA_019916065.1. NCBI lineage: Eukaryota > Viridiplantae > Streptophyta > Magnoliopsida > Ericales > Sapotaceae > Vitellaria > Vitellaria paradoxa. The sequence goes on along the minus strand of CM034233.1, from coordinate 52,522,855 downwards.
CCGAGGCACAGGTGAGTAGATTGCGAGTTAATTATTTTTCCTTAAGTTTTGACGTTATCAAGCGTAAATTACAAAAAGTAATCGAAAAAAACTTAAAATAGGCGGAGGCCCAAAGGAACTCGCGAAATCGAGGATTGCAGGGGCCGGGGCACAAGGAGGGGACTCGACACTTTTCTCAGGTTCGCCACGAGGTAAAAACATGAGCTTATCACGCCAATAGCAACTTTTTATTTATCTTTTTTAATGATAGTAAATTATTAACATATAATTTACCTTTCAACAGAGGACAGAGGAGGGCCTGAGGACAGATCGGATGTCCATGTGGTTGGTGACTCGACGTACTGATTCGCCGGAGGTTCAGGCTATACAGGTAACAAATTTTAATATTTTGTCCAATCAACATATACTTTAATTTTTTCTTTAGATAATATAGTTAGTTATCTTGTTTTTTCTATTTCGGCTTGTTTGCATTAGGCGCAGTTTAATGCACGTCTAGACGAGCTGTCGCCAGATGAGAGGGAGTCCGAAGAGAGGAGGGACGAGATATTTTTCTCCATTGTCGGACGCGATGGTCATGGATACACGCTTACGCGGGGCGCAGGTATTCCACGCCGATCCGTCGCACGAGCAGAATCATCTTCTCAGGCCAGACGTCGCGATCAAGATCTGCTGCAGACCTTTTGAGCTGAGATGGACGCGCGAGAGGCAGCACTTCAGGCCGAGATGATGGCTGAGATGGAGAGGCGCCTCTCTCAGAGTCAGAGCCATCCACCTCCTCCTCCTCAGGTTAAAAATTTTATTTCTCGTTACTATTACTCATTAAAATTATATAAATTTATTTATTCATGTCTTCTTAATTATCACATTCTAATTTCATTATTATTTCATTGTAGGACCCGGATGATGGCGGATGGCCCTCTTGGACTGATTAGGATCTATTTGTATATATTTTGATCAGTACATTTATATATATTTTTGTTTTTGTATTTTGAACATTTGTATATAATAAAATTTTATTTTAATTGTAATCTAATTTGATATTGTGTTTGTATATATAATCATAATTAGGAGATATGTTTTTTTTTTTTACTGATTTTATGAAAAATTTCATTAATTCCATGTGCAATTTAATAAATTAAATTTAATATAAATATTTATACATAAGTAATTAAATATAATAGTTATTATAAATAATTAATAACTATTAAATAAATAATCATTATAAATAAAAAATAAATTATTATTAAATCATTTTTTTAAATAATTTGATTTGTAAAACAAATTATTGAGATCTTATTATAACAAAATTTAAATTATAATTATTGAGATTTTTAAATAATTTAAATCTTGTTTTTTTTTTTAAATTACTTATAATTAGCGACCGTATGTGGCGGTCGCTAATAGTCCATTCGGGTCGCGAATACTCGTTGGCGCAAATGGCCATGGATCCCGCGCTAACTTATTGCGACCGCTATTCAGTATTTAGCAACCGCTAACTACAGTCGCTAATGATTCGCGCCATATTCGTGCCACTAACAGTATCTTCGCGCCAAACAAACAGCGATCGCTTTTTCAGTATTAGCGACCGTTTTGAGCGGTCGCTAGTACCCCTACGTCTAAACTCGAGCGGTCGCAGGAGCGGTCGCAAATAATTTAGTGACCGTCATAGCGGTCGCTAATACTTTTTAGCGACGAAGCAAATGCGACTCGTTTGACGCGGTCGCTAAGCCGTCGCTAATACTTTTAGCGACCGCTTTTTCACCTTTAGCGACCGTCTTTGGCGGTCGCTAGTTCCACAATTTTCACTAGTGGCACCACTCTCAACCTCGGTTATGTAGTGGAGTGAACTAGGGTCAACCGATTCAATGATATGTTCATCGGGCCATGTGGCACTCAAATGCTCAGTTGGAATCAAAGGACTCTCAATAAGGTTTGGGGTGGTTGGGATAGGTTGAGCATCAAGCTCAGTAATAGAAAAGAATTGTATGTCTCCCTGACTCTCAGTAAGTGATAAAGGTGATTGCACTTGAAAAGTGCTATTACAAACTCCAATTTTACATAGCTATTAATGCATTTAAGTAGTTTATTTTGAAGATTTATAACTATTTTATTATTTATAGTATTTATATTCTTATTTTCAGGAAAAAGGAAAAAAAAGTGAGATTAGCAGCAATGAAAGTGGCTGCCAAGGAGAAAAAGATGGTCTGAAGTTCCAGATGGTTGAAGTGGTGTGCAGCTGAAGTTCCAGCTTGACACCCTTTCAGTATTTTGACCATATCTTCTCACTCAGAACTCGGATTGACCTGATTCTTTTTGGGTTGGAAAGGAGACTCAAAGGGATAAAACTTTTGTGTTATAGCCAAAGCCTAAATCCATTATCTTCGAGGTCAAAAACTCATTGGAAGTTGAAGACAGCAAGCTGTCAGAAGCAAGACACAAATTGAAGAGGGAGTACACTGTGGTCTGGACCCCCCCACGGATGGTCCGGACCACAGAAGGTTTATTTGCGCGGATGAACTTTATTTTTAGGGTTTTTCATCTCCACTATAAATATGTAGCTTTGACGGCAGAAAAGAGGACTTTTCACCTACACTTTTCTCTGTAGTTTTATGTTAGTTTTTCTTTGAAATAGAGTAGCTTTGAGAGATTTTTATGGTTCGTGTAATGTTTTTACGGATTTACGAAGCCTTCGTAGCTTTCATTACAGCCGTAGTTGTTCAATACTTCGTTTCAGAGTTGATTTTAGAGTACGTTTACTTTCGTTCTTCATTTTAATAATCTTATTTTTTCATCTTATTCGTTAGATCCGTTAAATATGCCTTCGATGAATGTTTTCATTTCGTTTACAAGCATGCAAGCGTAGAAACCCTAGTTCTTGATTCAACGAATCAAGAAAGGGTAATTTACTCTGATCTATGGGATGTACGTAGACCCTTCGCAGAGTTGCGAAAACTCATGCGTAGGGGTCTACAACTTTGAGACGTTTGCGCAGACCATTTGCATGGTTTGCGAAAGCTCATGCGTAGGGATCTACACTTTTTAAAACCTAATTCAGTTCTTTCAAAAACTTTCGAAAACGAAAACCTTTGACTATATTCTCTGTAATCACTGGTAAAGGTTTTCGATTAAAATTTTCTTAATAATTTTGAAGAACTGAAAATTCAGATTTTGAATCTTAATTTGAATTAGTTTATTTCAGAAATATTCGAAAATGAAAACCTTTGACTATATTCTCTGTAATCACTGGTAAAGGTTTTCGATTAAAATTTTCTTAATAATTTTGGATAAACTAGAAGAATTGAATTTGAATCTGAATTCGAATAGGATTGTTTGAAAACCCTTCGAAAACAGAAGTTTTTGACTATATTCTCTGTAATCACTGGTAAAAGCTTTTGATTAAAACTTTCTTAATAATTTTCAAACAAATCCTAATTTAGGTTTTAACGCAAGTGTTACAACTCATCCCATAGTGAAGACGTAAACTACCCGGAATTGATAGTTGGATCAAGGACTTCTTAAATTTATTTCTTCTTAATTGAATTGCCTTCGGTTGATTTAATTTAAGTAATTACATTATAGTTTTTATATTATAATATTTTGAAGCGCGTTTAAATTAGGAAAAATCCTTTTAGCTAATATTTAATTCATTGAAATCAAAAATCAAAAAGTTAAATTGCTGAATTTTTGTTAATAGGTTTTTAAGTTGTTTTAATTTGAATTTTAAATTTGCAAAACCCTAGGAATTAGTTTTAATTAATCTTCAAACTTAGTTTACATTCAAATTTAGGATTCCCATTATAACCTAGAAACTAAATAACATAGGCTCCCTGTGAATTCGACCTCGGACTCACCGAGTTAAAACTACACCGCACACCTTTGCACTTAAGGGTTAATTTAGACGCACTTTCTAATAGCGGTCAAAAGGAACATCCTGAATGAGAGTGTCCAAAGGAGTATGAGAAAGATGCTCATTGCAAATGTTATCCCAGTGTAGTTAGGGCAATTGTCCCACTCAGTGCCTATAATAGTGTCTGAGGTCGACGTCTCAGTCATGTTACCACTTAGAATGGTGCTCATAACTTGTGTGAACTTAGAAACTTGCTCTCTCAAGTCATCTAGGGCTTGGTACCAGCTATTATTAACTTGCAACTGTTGTTGCATGAATTGATAAAAAATGTCCTCTAATTGTGTATCATTAGGTTCACAAGGCCAATAATCCTGAGGTTCCTTGTGCTAGCCCTCAGTGAGTGGAACAAGATTGGGATAGGCACAATAATCAGTCTCCATGCATGTGCTACTTCTAAAGGATGGATCATGAAGATCAAGTGAAGTAGGACTATATGGGGAAGGTTCGGTGTGGCTTTTAAGTGCATGATATTCAGAACTAGGTTCAAATCTTCCCTGTGGCCTGGTGTGTTCATAAAACAATTCAAGGGATGACCATGCATCACTCGGGGTTAGGTCAAGAAATTCCCTACCTAAGACTTCATCAAATGCCTAGTGTAAGTCATTAGGTAAAACATTATATAAGATTGCTACAATGTCCACTAACTCTAATCCGTGACTTGGGAATGTTTCCAAAAGATTGTTAAATCTCTCCTAACTTTTATAAAATACTTTACCCTTCTTTCGATAAAAATTTTTGATTTGAAGGCCCTAGGTGAAGGTTTGATGAATAGGGAGGAAATGTTCAATAAAAGCTTGATGAAATTGCTCCCAAGTACAGACCCATTCACTTACGGCACAACACCAGTCACCAGCCACACTTTGCAATGATAAAGGGAAAAACATGAGCCTAAGTCTCTTACTCATTCTACCATCATCACATAAGCCACACACTGCCTCAAACCTATCAAGGTGAAGACATAGGTCTTCCTCCTCATGCCTAAAGAATTGGGATAATTGGTGATAGGTCTCTAATGTATAGTCATATCCAAATTGGTCACCTAGAGACTCTATGTAGGCTTGGGCATCAAAAGGACCATGAGTGAAGTCACTAAAACCAATATCCATGACAAGAAAGCAAAAAAAAAATGAAAACAAAATGAAAGAAAAAAAATTATACAAAAATGCAACCTAAGTTAATTAATATGCAAGCTAGATTAGATGATATGCAAATGAATATGTTACAATGCAAAAGAAAGAAAACTACTAATAAAGAGATGAACTCCTCTTAACTCCCAAGTCTAGTGCTTAGTTGCCCTCCCTAGCAACGGCGCCAAAAACTTGACCGACCCTAAAAAGTGTTTCAGGTTCTACCTCTCAAGTGTAAGAGGGCAGTCGTAGTTTTAAACTCGGTGAGTCCGAGATCGAATCCACAGGGAGGACTTTGTTAAAAGCTCTAGACTTGTTCTCTTAGTTAGTAGGTGAACCTAAATTAATTTAAACTAATTTTGGATTTATAGGACATTTGAGAATGGTTGGTTTGAGAAGGATGGAATGAAGGAATTGTGATATTAAATTAAAAGGTAATAAAATTAAATTTTAAAGAAAATTGATTAATTCAGAAATTAAATTAAATAGCAAGCATGATATTAAAGAGGTTCTTGATTCAACTTTCAAGTCTGGGTAGTTCACTACTTTGTCTTGGGATGTGTTTATTTGAATCTCGATTAGGGTTTAATTTGAAAATTATTAAGAATATTGTAATCAAAGGTTAGTACCAGTGATCTCAAGTGGATATGGTTAAAGACCTTTGCTTCCGAAAGTTTTTCAAACAAATGAAACTAGAAATGAATTCGAAACCTATTTTTAATCTTGTTCGAAAGTATGTAAACGATTATATTCAAAAACCCATACCAGTGACTTCAAACGAGTGTGGTTAAAGATTTTCAGTTCCGAATGTTTTCGAAATAAGTTGAAATAGATTTTAATATGGTAGATTCTTATGCATGAGCTCTCACAACCCTTGCAAAGGGTCTACGAACATCTCAAGGTTTTTCGTGAACTACCCATTCTTGATTCGTTGAACCAAGAACTAGGGTTTTATGCTACAACTAGTTTAAACATCACGAAAGCAATAAAAGAACACTCAATCATGCGATTCAATAATTGAAATAAACAAAACATTGTATTAAAGAGTAAAATGAAAATAACTTACAAAGTTTGTGCATAAAAGAAGAGATGAACTACGAAAGCAAAGATGAATAACACCACACCAACAATATCCATTAACGATTTTCAAGAACACTGAAAATGCTCACCAAAATACTCTCTAAATTAATCTAAAACTAATCTAATCTCTCCAAGTATCTCAGAAAAATAATGAAAAAAAGTTACCCCTGGCAGCCGTACATTGGGTTCTTTATATAGTTACAAGAAAACCCTAAGTGGTGTGCTTCAAAACGGGATTTCTAGGTACACGGGGGTCCTGACCATCTAAAGAGGGGGTCGGGACCACAGAATGGTCTTTTCTCATTTTTAGATTACTGTGGTCCCGACCATTAGGATGGGGGGCCCCGACCCCCAAGTATCTTTTGTGTTGTTTTTTTTCCTTCTTTATAAAGGGTCTTTAGGCTAGTCTTGCTCATCCAAGGCAAGGTTTGAAGCATGACTTTTTCTTCGTCTTCTGGGCCTTCTCCATAGCTATAAACTTCGACATCCTTGCCCTTTTCCCTGCAAATAAAACAATAAAAGTATAAATAATACGATAACACTAAAACTTCAACTTTAATTATTTAAATGCATGAATAAGTGTTGAGTTAGGGAGTTTGTAATTACACTTTTCAAGTGTAATCAAGTTCCATAACTTAGGTTTTAATGAAATATCTTCCGACCTAGCAATCGCACAACGTATGTGCGATTGCTAGGTTGAGTTATCAATGCGTTTGAGTAAACCATCACTATCCCACTATGGAATTTGGTTCGAAGCCAAGATTGTCTTCGTTATTTTATTTGTAGTGTTTTTATCTTAATTTAGAATCACAATTCCTTCACTTCACCATTCTCAACCCAAACCATTACCAACCTTCCCCAAAAATCCAATCATAGTATAGATTAGATTAGAATCACGTACTAACTAAAGAGAACAAGTCTAGGAGCTTTTAACAAAGCCCTCCCTGTGGAGATGACCTCGGTTCTCATTGAGTAAGACTACGACCACCCTCTTGCACTTGAGAGGTAGAACACAAACACATTTCAGGGTCGGTCAAGGATCGCCCTACCTTAATCCTCTTTGGCCTTTGAAAAATCTATGTAATGAGCCATTAATAGACAATGAGAATAAAGTGGTGGTGATACATTGCATTATCCATCCCACATAGACAACTGGCATCCTAAAGGCTTTGAGGAGCTCTTCTATGAATCCCCAATCAATTATGTCATAAGCTTTCCTCAAATCTATCTTCAACATACATCTAGGGGATATTCTTTTCCATGTGTAATGCCTTAGCAATTCCTAGACCAAAACAATGTTTTCCACTATACTCCCCAGACTGAGCCTTATCCACTAACTCCTCTAGAATTGGGGTAATTCTCGCATTTAAGATCTTTGCAATTACTTTGTACACTGCATTGTAACATGAAATTGGTCTAAACTCCCCCACCTTAGAGGCCTTAGCAATTTTAGGAATTAAGGCTATAAGAGTGTGGTTGATCTGCTTAAGGAGCTGACCAAAATTGAAAAATTCCAAGACTGCTTGACAGAAATCTTCTCCCACTACACTCCAAGCCTTCTTGAAGAAGCCTGAGGAGTAATCATCAAGTCCTGGAGCTTTGTCCTCTCCTAAAGAAAAAAGTACTTCCTTGATTTCTTCATTGGTGACTAGTTGGATCAGTTTACTGGCTTGTTCTTCATTCATCAACTTGCCTTCTCCAATGACAGTCCTTTCCAGCTGGTTCCTATTCTCCTTGTAGCCTAGCAGTTTTTGGTAGTACTCCACAAAAGCATTATTAACCTGTTGCTAAGACATTGTGATAGCCTTACTGTCAAGTGTTATGGCCACAATTTGATTCTTTTCTCTATTTTTCTTGATCAGTTCATGGAAGCACTTGGTTCCTCTGTCACTGTTCTTCAGATACTTTGCTTTGGCCAATTCAGCACAGTAGCTCCTATCTACTTTGACTAATCTCATTACTTTTTTCTTCATGCCTACCGTCTGTTCCTGCAATTCAGAGTTGTTAGGATCATCATGTAATACCTATTGCAGCCTTAATAATTCTGCCTTTACTACTTCTACTCTTGCTGCAATATGGGCATAGTGCTTTTTGTTTAAATCCTTTAGTATTGCCTTAAGAGCTTGGAGTTTCTTACAAAGTATAAACATTCTACTTCCTGTGAAGTGTTTTCTCCAAGTCTGTTCCACTATAGCCATGAAATCCTCATGATTGGCCCACATATTGAAGAACTTAAATGGTCTTACAGCAACCTGAGCCTCTTCAACCATAGTGATTGTGCAATGAGCATGGTCAAAATGTAATCCTGGCAATCCAAATTTGGTAAAGGCTCTCATTCCCTGCTGCTTCCATTTGTCATTAACTATAGCCCTGTCTAATTTACTTTAAGTTGAGTTATTAGTCCAGGTTAGGAATGAGCCAGAGAATCTTAGGTCTGTAAACCCAATGGTCTTACAGCATTGCATGAAATCTCTTATTTCATAGTTTGTAACTGGTCTGCCATTTTTTCTTTCATCATAGTCCAATAAGTTGTTAAAATCTCCCATAATCAGCCAGGGGAGATTCATAGTTTCATTAAATTGATACAAGTTGTCCCATAATATTCTTCTACCCATTATGGAATTATTGGCATAAACAAAGATAAGTATGAACTTATTTGAAGTTGTTAGACAGGTAGCATGGTAGTGAATTACCTACTCTGAGCTATCTAGCACCTCCAAAAGTACCTTAGCTAGGTTCCAAAAGATCAAAATCCTTCCAGCTGGATGCTGCTGAAAGTTATCTGCAATCTTCTACTTTACAAATTTCTTCTTAACAGCCCCCTGTGCTTTACTTTGCTTTAGCTGTGTGTCTAATATTCCCATAACATCTACTTTATTCTTCCTTAGGTGTTCAATCATTCCCTTGTGTTTCAAGGGATTATTGAAGCCCCTAATGTTCCAGCTTGATATGTCCATTGAGAAGGGTTTTTGGAGGAGTCACCCCCTTGCCTGCACTAGAGTCAACAATTTGTTGCAAGTTTACGAGAGATCGCTATAGTCCTCGAATTTTGTCTTCTATTGACAAGCAAAGAGGAATCGAACTTTGCAACCTGTTTGCCAGCACAACCATAGAGCATAAGGAATAGCATGCGATTGAGATGCCATGAGTAGATTGTGAGTTTACAGAAGTGTTCCCGGAAGACTTTTTTGGTTGCCACCAAAAAGAAAAGTGAACTTTACGATTGACTTGGTTCCAGGAACTGAGCCAATATCCATTGCACCTTATTGGTTGGCACTTATAGAGTTTGCCAAGTTGAAGGTTCAAATTGAAGATTTGACCCTAAAAGGGTTTATCTAACCTAGCACATCTCCATAGGGTACGCCAGCATTATTTGCAGCAAAGAATGATAGCACACTTAGAAAGTACATTGATTATAGGAGACTAAACAGAGTCACCATAAAAAATTGATATCCTTTACCAAGGATTGATGACCTATTCGATTAGCTGAAAGGGTCGTGTTTTTCTCAAAGATTGATCTGAGGTCGAGTTATCACCAGTTGAGGATGCAAGTAGAGGATGTCCCCAAGATGGTATTTAGGATTTGATACGGCCATTACGAGTTCCTTGTTATGCCATTTAGGTTGACAAATACACCAACAGTGTTCATGGATTTGATGAATTGGATATTTAGTAAGAATGTGGATTAGTTTGTGGTCATCTTCATTGATGATGTGTTGGTCTACTCGTGGTCAAAGGAAGAGCATGAGAAGCATTTGTGGATTGCTCTCCAAACCTTGAAGGACCATCAGCTATATGCCAAATTCAGTAAGTGTGAATTCTGGCTCTAAGAGGTAAAATTCCTCGGGCATGTGGTATCTGGTGAAGGTGTTACAGTGGACTCTTCGAAGATGGAGGTAGTCATAAATTGGTGGAGGCCAACAACTGTATTTGAAATCCGTAGCTTCCTAGGGCTGGTAGGATGCCACTAGAGGTTTGTTTTAGATTTTTCATAGCTAACTAGGTCAATGACGAGATTGACTTGGAAGGGCGTTAAGTTTGTGTGGGATGAAGCTTGTGAGCGTTCATTCTAAGAATTAAAGAAGAGGTTAACGACTGCTCCAGTGCTTGTAATTCAAAAAATGGGATTGGGCTATGCGCATACTGTGATGCATCTAAGGAATTATTGAGCTGTGTTTTGATGTAAAAAGGAAAGGTAATAGCTTATAGGTCTAGGTAGTTTTGTTGGGACCAAAGATAGTCTAGGAGAAAATTGAGAAGATCAGAATTATTAGGCAGAGGTGTAAGATAGCGTGTAGTCGCCAAAAGAGCTATGCTGACAAGAGGTATAGACTATTAAAGTTCGAGGTAGGAGATTATGTTTTCCTAAAAGTCTCACCACATAAGGGATAGTTTCGGTTTGGCCGTAAGGGCAAGTTATCACTGAGGTTCATTAGGTCATTCAAGGTGTTGGCTCAGGTTGGTGAGGTGGCATATCATTTAACATTGCCACCGAGACTAGCTGGGGTGCTTGGGTTGCTTCATGTGTCCATGTTGAGGAAGTACATCTCTGATACGTCACATGTTTTAGATTGGGGAAAGCTTGAGGTTGATTCAGATGTCCCTTATGAGGTAAAGTCTGTGAGGATTGTGGATTCTTGTGAGCAAGTTCTCTGAGGGAAGACTATACCATTGGTTCGCATGCTACAGAAGTATCATGGGGTGGAGGAGTCGACTTGAGAGTGTGAGCAAGATATGAGGACTCGCTATGCCGATTTGTTTTCATGTCCTTGTTATTCCTCTTATTGTTTTAATTTTCGAGGACAAAAGTTTTGTAAAGAGGGAAGGATGCAAAGACCTAAAAATTTTGATAAATAAAATTATATTTTTTATTATTTATTTGTTCAAATTTTTATTTAACTTAAATTTATATTTTTATTTAATGTATTTTAGTGTGACATGCTATTTAAATTTCATGCATGTATATATATTTAATGCCAGAACATATATAAGTATGTGGTGGGTTTATTTATATGTTGTAATATGTATAAATATTAGCAATTGCCTGTGCCTAAAGGTGCGAAAACATAATTTTATTTACAAAAAGTTCAAACTTAAATCTATAAAACAAACTTATATGAACAATTATAAAATAATTTGTAAAAATAAAAATTACTTATTAAAATAAACTAAGAGTAATATATTATAATCCAAATACATTTTGACTAAAACTAAATTTACATGAAAACATTGTAAAAATAACATGTAAAAATAAAAACCACTAAATTAAAAATAAGATGAAATGCAAAAGACAATTTGTGAAGTACTCTTTTTTTTTTCTTTTGCTTTGATTTTTTGAGTAAAATTGTTCATTTAAAAATTTCTTAAACATAATCAAAACTTAGTTCACTTAAAAAAATAGAAGCAAAAAAAGAGCTCTCAGTCATCGACTTGAGTTAGATAGTGAAGCTCTCGGCTGGGGTTCAATGGAAACTCACGTTTTCTTATGAATCACAACTGCTCAAGCCTTCTAAAAGCTATTTCCAGTCTGATCTCTTTCTCTATTCTGATTTCTACTGGTCGATTCAACAATTTGGGGGAGTGCTACAGTGTTTTCTGTTTGAATTTTTGAAACCCTATTGCACGGGCTTGCTGGAGCAGTCCACAGATCTATTTGCTTCCTTAAATTAGGTAATCTGGTGTTGAGTACTGTATTTTACAGTGATTTAGACACAGGTTAATCGTTCTATTAAGGGCTAGAAGCTGCATTCACGGGACTGAACCAGAACGGTTGCTGCATCACACGATGAACAGTAGCTATCTCCTTTAAATGCGATAAATGGGGAAGGGGAGTAAGAAGCTACAAAGCAGAGACACTTTGTATAAGCAAATGAAGAATAAGCAAACAAACATGAAGAGATTAGCAGAAGAGGAAACTAGAAGATGCGCTCAAGCTAAGGACCCGGGTAAGGATGGCCCTAACTGGTGTGAGGAATAAGAAGAGGAGATTTCAGAATATGATTCTAATTCAGAAATAGTTTCTAAATCATTAGGAGAAGAGGACACCAGAGAAGAACCTCTAACTGCTTGGTCTGAAGAAAGCGATGAGGTATCAGTTATTCCAGAAATAGCACCTAATGATGAGGGTGTAATGGAGAAGAAAGTAGCTGTAACAAAAACAAGGCCAACATTCGCTAGCCTGTTTACAGGGAATAGGCAGGTTAGCAATGAAACCAAGTTGCAGCAAATGAAATCTGATGAAGGGCTTGTGCAGATTTTAGAGTCTGACCTTGATAAAGAATAGTATGGATGGAACTATTATTTGGTAAGATACTTCGCTGGAAGATTTCCTAGTAAGGTAGCATTGTAGCTGATTGCATGCAATCATTGTTACTTTTTAACCTCATTTTACACTCTTCTTATGAACAAATTATCAAGTAAAATCCATTTTTATCATGCTTTGATTATTTACTTTGTCATTTTGGGTTTTTGTAGGACAATGGAGGAATATAACTCAAGGAAGCCAAGTAAGGAGCCTAAAGTTGCAATTCAGGACCGAATTAATCAGCATGGGCGCACGGCTGAGTAAGGGGTTGGGCACCCACCATGGCTGGGTTGCATAGGAGTTGTCTTGGAGAGAACTTTGGGGGCGCAAGGCTTGGGCGCCCGACTGCACAAGGGCTTGGGCGCCCACCGAGAGCAAGATTTTAGCCGTTGGTTCAGGACTTGCATCGAACATGTGGGGTGTGAAGTGGCTTGGGCGCCCGCCCAGTAAAGCTTGGGCGCCCATGACATACTCCCAGCGGACGTTTAACATTAAATTTGAATTGTGAATTTACATATATACCCCTGAGTTATGTACGCCTATAAATAGGCTAAATACTGATATATTAGGGACCTTTTTAGAAGAATTTTTCTAGGGTTAGGGTTAGAGTGAATGGATACGTTTGATTCAGTTTTCAGAGTTCTCTTTCCTAGGGTTTACATGTAAGTTTCTTTCTTCTCAATATTTTCAATTTAAAGTACTTCGTTTTTGTTCTTTGTCCTTCATTGTTACTTCGTATTTGTTTCTTTTACATTAATGGATGATGTGCAAGTTAATTTTCCTCTTCGTAGTTCGATTATGTTAGGTTAGGGTTTGTTCTTAGCTTCAAGCCATTAAAGGTGGCATGGTAGTTTGGTGAACTCAAACGTAAAAGGTTTTATTTCAATAAAATATATTTTTGATTTCTAATTGGAATTTCATAGTAAGTTAGGGTTCTTGTGAAATCAACTCACCTGTGTTATAACCATAACTTGGTTACAAGTATTCACTTGTGCACACCAAGTGTTTGGTTCAATGTCCCGATGAGTTAGAAATATATTTTTGAAAACCCAAATTAGGTTTTCTTACGAAATCAAATCACCCGTGTTATGATTATAGCTTGGTTATGATTGGCCAATCGTGCATACCAAGTGTTTAATTCAATGGCCCGATGATTTGGAACCCATTTTCTTAAAACCATAACATGAGGTTTTCTTGAGAAATTGGCTCACTTGTGTTACAATCGAAGCCGAGTTACGAGTTGATGCTCGTGCACATTAAGTGTTCGATTCAATGTCCTAGTGAATCCAAAACTAATTCTAAAAGCCTTCGCTTACATTGAGTTCCATAAAATAGGTTTTAATGAAATATCTTCTGACCTACCAATGCATGTGCATTTGTTAGGTTGAGTTTCAAATGCATTTAAGTAAACCACTACCCACTACTAGATTTGGTTCGAAGCTAAGATTATTTTAGTTATTTTATTTTCAATATTTTCATTTTAATTTAATATCACAATTCCTTCACTCCATCATTCTTATCCTAACCATCCTCAAGCATCTTATAAATCCAAAGTTAGTTTAGATTAACGTAGGTTCACCTACTAGCTAAGAGAACAAATCTAGAGCTTTTGACAAAGCCCTCCCTGTGGAAATGACCTCAGTTCTCACCAAGTAAAACTACGACTGCCCTCTTACACTTGAGAGGAAGAACCTGAATACATTTTAGGGTCAATCAATAGCAGATTATCTCATCTTAGAAGGTAAAGGTAGACATACACTTTTATAACAGTGGATGGATTATCTTCAAGTTTGAGAATAAAGAAACCCAATTAAAAGCGCTCCAAGAAGGGCCTTACATGGTTTATGGAAGACCACTCTTACTCAAGATAATGCCTAAGTTCTTCAAGTTTGATAATGAAGACCTGAGTAAGTTTCCAGTGAGGATTCAATTTAGGAATCTTCCACTAGAACTATGGTCAAAATCAGCCCTTAGCCGGCTGTGTTCAAAGACAGGTAAGCCTGTATATGCTGATCAACTAACATTTTCCAAGGCCAAAGTCTCCTATGCAAGAGCTCTAGTAGAAGTGGATGTCTCTAAAAAGGTTGTAAAGCACATTGATGTGGTGCTACCTAATGAGGACTACATGGTTCAGGAGGTTCATTATAAAAACCTTCCACACTTCTGCTCACACTGCAAAAGAGTTTGGCATTCTGTAAAGGTGCGTAAGAATCAGGCAAGTGATGGCAACAAAGGTAAAATAACTCCCAACATGGCGAGGGATCAAAGAGCTGCTGTGACAGGAAATAGGAGCAACTCAGTAACAGGTACAACTTCTAAAAGATATTAGGTCCAGTCTATTCTCCAAAAGGAGAATAATTTAATGATTGAGAATCAGCAAGAAGTGGAGGTGCAAGAGACTCCAATCATTCCTGATCAGCAAGGTCAACATTTTGCAGTTCAAGAAAATGTTAGGAGAAACCTCCTAAAGGAGGGAAGAACTATTAAAAAGCTGTGGCAGCTACTAAGGCAGGCAACACCCAAAGGTCCAATGCTAGCATTGATATGGAAGGTTAGGGAGCAGATGAAATTGTAAAAGAAAGGGGAACATCTACCTGATTATTTCTAGTTGAGGACAGTTAATGCTTAAGGGGCTTCTGACAGCATAACTGCAGAAGGGCAAATAATTGATGAACTTGCAAGAGTAAGGGTGGAACATCTACTTGAGGCCAATGCTGAATCTGATAATGCAGAAGCAAGTAAGTCAATGCAATCTACAAAGCATAAAAATAGGCAGAAGTCCAAGAAAAAAGAAAAGAAGCAACCAATTGCTGGTTCTAGTGCAGGCAAGGGGGTGGCTCCTCCAAAAACCCGACTCTATGATTATTTCCAGCTGGAACATTAGGGGCTTCAATAATTCCTTAAAGCATAAGGGAATGATTGAGCACTTAAAAAAATAAAGTAGATGTTATGTGTATACTAGACACCCAGTTGAAGCAAAAGAAAGCACAAGAGTTTGTCAAGAAGAAATTTTGGAAATAGAAAACCATAGACAACTTCCAGCAACATGTGGCCAGGAGAATTTTGATTCTTTGGAATTCAGCCATGGTACTTTTAAAGGTGATAGATAGTTTGAAATAGGTAATTCACTGTCATGTCACCTGTCTTACTACCTCTAAAAAGTTTATACTTAGTTTTGTCTATGCTTACAACTCCATAGTGGGTAAAAGAACCTTATGGGATAACTTGTATACTATAAATCTCCCTTGGTTGATAATGGGGGATTTTAATAGTTTGTTGAACTATGATGAAAGAAGAAATGGCAGACCTGTCACAAATTATGAGATCCAATATTTTGTACAATGTTGTAGGATCATTATATTCTCATATTTAAGATTCTCAGGCTCTTTTTTAACTTGGACCAATCACTCTACTTGGAATAAATTGGATAGGGCCATGGTGAATGACAGATGGAATTATGAAAGAATTAGAGCCTTTGCCAAATTTGGATTGCTAAGAATCTATTCTGATCAGGCCCATTGTTCTGTCATAGTGATTGAGGAGGATTATCAGCTACAAAGCCCTTCAAGTTTTTTAACATGTTGACACAGCATGATGATTTCATGAGCGCAATTAAGCAAACATAGAGTAGCCACTATAGAGGAAGTAAAATGTACAATCTTTGTAAGAAGCTACAAGCACTCAAGGTGCCACTTAGAGAGTTAAATAAGAAGCACTTTGCACACATTACTGCAAGAGCTGAAACAACAGAGTCAGAGTTACTGAGGCTATAGCAGGAACTTCATGATGAGCCAGATAATGCTACGCTGCTAGAACAGATGTTGAATGTGAAAAAGAAAGGTATGAGGCTAGCTGAGGCAGATAGGAGCTATTGTGCACAATTAGCAAAGGAAAAGTACTTGAAGAACAATAATAGAGGAACCAAGTACTTCCATGAGTTGATCAAAAGGAACAGGAAAAGGAATCAAATTATAGCTCTAGCACTTGAGGATGGCACTACCACTACTTCTCAATAGCAAGTCAGTAATGCTTTTGTGGAGTACTATCAGAAACTGTTAGGAAGCAAGGAGAACACATCCCAGTTAGACAGTACAATTATTAAAGAAAGTAGGCTGGTTAATGATAAGCAAGCTGGCAGGCTAATTCAACCAGTGACCAATGAAGAAATAAAGGAAGCCCTCTATAGCATTGGTGAGGACAAGGCCCCTGGACTTGATGGATATTCCTCAAGTTTCTTTAAAAAGGCTTGGAGCATAATAGGGGTGACTTCTATGAGGTTATAAAAGAATTTTTCAATTCTGGTCAGCTCCGAAAGCAAATTAATCACATTGTGATAGCCTTAACCCCCAAGACTAACAAGGCAATCAAAGGAGGTGAATTCAGGCCTATATCATGCTGTAATGTCACATACAAAGTAATTGCAAAGATTTTAAATGCAAGGATTATATCAATATTGGAGGAGCTGGTGGACAAAGCCCAATCAGCTTTTGTTACAAACAAGAGTATGGTGAAGAATATATACTTGGTTCAGAAGCTACTAAGACATTACACCTGGAGGAGAATATCTCCTAGATGTATTCTAAAGGTGGACTTGAAAAAGGCTTATGATACAATTGAATGGGCATTCATAGAACAGCTGCTCAAAGCCTTAAAATTCACAGATGTCTTTGTGGGATGGCTAATGCAATGTGTCATTACTACCTCATTCTCCTTATCTATCAATGGCTCACTACATAGATTCTTCAAGGGACAAAGAGGACTAAGACAGGAGGATCCCCTCTCCCCATCCATTTTTGTCTTATGCTTAGAATATCTATCAAGAAGCCTAGCTAGACCAAGGAACAATAAGGACTTCAATTTTCACCCAAAATGTAAGAAGCTGGCCTTAAACCATCTAGCTTTTACAGATGACTTAATTCTGTTTGCTAGAGGGGATATTATCTCATTGACACAGATCATGGAGAAACTAAGATATTTTGGAGAGAGCTCAGGTCTTAAAGTTAATTTAGAGAAGTCCAGCCTATTTGTAGTAGGTGTTAGCAGGGATGTGCTGGATGAACTGAAAGTTTTAACGGGGTTCAGGAGTGCTAGATTTCCCTTCTAATATTTAAGCATCCTAATAGTAGCCTTAAGATTGACTATAGCCCAATAAAATCCTTTTGTGAACAGGCTGGCAGATTAGATCAACTCCAAGGCAGGCAATTCTCTATCCTATACTGGAAGAGCTGAACTAGTGAGGTCAGTGCTACAAGGAGTGGAATGTTTTTGGCTCTCCATACTGCTAGTACCAGAAAGAGTGAGACACCGAGTTGTCAGTTTGTGTAAGAATTTCCTATAGAGAGGGAAAAGCCACTTATACAGGAAACCTTTGATAAATTGGAATGCAGTATGCCTTCTAAAAACAGAAGGGGGTCTTAGATTTAAATGTCTCAGCTCATGGAATAAAGCTTTGCTTTCAAAAGCCCTATGGAACATTTAGTCTAAGAAGGAATCGTTGTGGGTCAAATGGATTAACCACTATTATTTCAAAGGAGCTTCCTTATGGGACTATCGGATAAAGAAACAAGACTTACCCTTGATGAAACAGCTAATGTGTATCAGGGATGAACTCAGAAGCAAGGAGAGTTCTCCTCAATCAGCTAAGCAACAAATATAAGGATGGTCTCCTTAAGGAAAGCTGGATACCAGGAAGGCCTATGATTACTTTAAGGCTAAAGGGCAGAGCTACAAATGGACAAGAATAGTGTGAAATAGCTGCATTATGCCAAAGAATGCTTTTATCCTCTGGTTAGCAATGAAGAGCAAGCTTAGAGCAAAGGATAAGCTGCCAGTGCCAAAAATAGATAAAGGATGTGCTCTATGTAGATCAGAAGTGGAATCAATAGACCATCTATTTTTTGAATGCTCTTTTATCAAGCAGGCGTGGATTGTCATTAAGAAGTGGCTGAAAATTTCAAGAAGTCTCACTACTCTTAAAGCTACCATCAAATAGATGATCAAAGAATCTAAAGGAACTGGGATTCAAGCAAAAGCAAAGAAGATTACATTGGTTGTCATAGTATATACTATATGGGAAACTAGAAATATGATAATATATGAAGGTAAAGGCAGAACACTAGCTGCATCTGTCAAGAAGATTCAAGTCCAAGTTTACAGAATTATAAGTTACCTATACCTAGATCATCATGGGGTTTGAGTCACTTTACTGTATTAGTTGGAAATGAATCTTTTGTGCACTTTTACTAGTGTTTTGACCTAATATAAAGGATGTAAAGATCATTTTACTCATGGCTATACCTAAAGTATCGTACATATTTTTTTGATCAATGAATACATTTATTTACCGATCAAAAAGAAAAAAAGAAGCCATTTTCTTTTATCAAAATAAATTTTCTTAAATTATAAAAGCCTAATAATACACTATATTTGTTATAAATATTCACAAACTTACAAAATATTGGCAAAATGTTAAATTAGGGGATTTGGTCAGAATCAATTCTCATTTGCATTCTTGAATGCCTCTATTTTTGTATCAGCTCAATAGGTGGTAATAAACATCCATCCGTGGTAGTTACTTGATTAAAATAATAAAATTTCAGTGACAGATAATTTAGTGAAAAAATGTCAAAATGTATCGCTCACGCATATTGATTACACTTGAAAAGTGTAATTACAAACCCACTTTTGCATAGTTATTAATGTAATTAAGTAATTTATTTTGAAGATTTGTCACTATTTTGTCACTTATAAGGCTTGTTTTCTTAATTGCAGGGAAAACGGTGAATTAATTGAGAAAGATAGTGACTTTGGTGACTTAGAAGATGAAGGGAACGATGTCGAACCATCTTCGTCTAAGATGGCACGGAGTACCCCAAGGACTTAGCTGCAAATGAGGAGCGAAAGTGAAGAAACAAGGTTTCTGTGGTCCGGACCCCCTGGCACACGATCCGGACCACAGTGTGTTGGAATGTCACGCTAGCAATTTAGATTTTTAGGGTTTTTGTAGGTTTATAAAAAGGGGCTTCAGGGGCCGACTAGGGGAGCTCTCTCTCTCTCTCTCTCTTTTACATTCTTCCAGCATATTTTAGAGTTTTTAGAGAGTTTTGATTGGGCTCGTTAATGTTTTTACGTGCTTTCAGAGCTTTCATCACATTCATTTCAGCAGTTACTGTTTAGAGTTTTGTTTCGAAGTTTCTTTCAGAGTACGTTACACTTCATCGTTGGATTAATAATATTATTTGAATGTTTTACATAGGGAATTGATTGATGGTGTCTGTTTAGTTTTGGTTTTGTCGTTTAATAATCTTGTTTCAGTGTTTGATTCATTAAATCCATTAAATATGTCTTCGATGAATGTTTTCGTTTCGTTTACAAACATGCTAACGTAGAAACCCTAGTTTTTGATTCAACGAATCAAGGAAGGATAGTTTACTCTAATCTATGGGATATGCGTAGACCCTTCACATAGTTTACGAAAACTCATGCGTAAGGGTCTACAACTTTTAAACATTTGCGTAAACCCTTCGTATGGTTTGCGAAAACACATGTGTAAAGGTCTACGATGTTTAAACCTAGTTCAGTATCTTTCAAAAACTTTCAAAAACGAAAACCTTTGACTATATTCTCTGTAATCACTGGTAAGGGTTTTCGATTAAAATTTTCTCAATAATTTTGAAGAACTGAAAATTCAGATTTTGAATCCAAATTTGAATTGGTTTATTTCAGAAACATTCAAAAACGAAAATCTTTGACTATATTCTCTGTAATCACTGGTAAAGGTTTTTGATTAAAATTTTCTTAATAATTCTGGATAAACTAGAAAAATTGAATTTGAATCCGAATTCGAATAGGATTGTTTGAGAACCCTTTGAAAACAGAAGTTTTTGACTATATTCTCTGTAATCACTAGTAAAAACTTTTGATTAATACTTTCTCAATAATTTTCAAACAAATCTTAACTTAGGTTTTAACGCAAGTATTGCAACACATCCCATAGTGAAGACGTAAGTTACCCGGAATTGAAAGTTAGATCAAGAACCTCTTAAATATATTTCTTGTTAATTGAATTACTTTCGTTTGAATTAATTGAAGTGTTTACATTGCAATTTTTTAGATTAGATTATTTTTATGCACATTTAAATTAGGAAAAATTCCTTTAGCTAATATTTAATTTTCTTGAAATTCAAAACCACAATTGCTGAAATTCTTTTAAATAATTTGCATATTGTTTTTAGTTTAAGTTCTAAATTTACAAAAACTTTCAAATTTAGTTTAGCTGATTTTCAAACTTAGAAATTGAATTATAACCTAAAAACTGAACAGCTTAGGCTCCCTGTGAATTCGACCTCGGACTCACCGAGTTAAAACTACACCGCACACCCTTACACTTGGGGGTTAATTTAGACGCACTATTTAGAAGCGGTCACATATGATTAGCAAAAAAGTTCGTAATAAAATTATTATAAAATTTCTTATTGTCAAATGTCAAAATTAAAAGAATTAAAAATCTAAAGGTCTATAAAATTACATTTCTACCTTGTCTGGCTACTATTTGATTTTTCTCAATGAACTCATCATTGTTTTAATCAACTTTATTTGATGCAAATCAAAAGAGAGAAAAAGAGAGGAAAAAAACAAAAAAAAAAAAAAAACAAAATCAAGGAGATAACAAAAGCTGTGCTTTTTATTTTCTGTAATTAACCCAACAAATACAAAATTGATGGCAAATGAAAAAGAAAATTAACAAATTTAGGCATTTTGGGACTCATATTAAGAGGACATTTGGAGTGACAAAAGTTATAAAAATTGATAAAAGTTGTCGATTCATAATTCATCTAATGGGATAAAAAGTGAATAATTTTTAAAAATTTTTTATCTTTTTTTTAGTTAATTTCAAAGCTCCAAATAGAGCTTAAGAAATTTTTTTGGGCTCTATGATTGGCAAAACCTTAATTGAATAAGGAAGGGAAGAGAGAGTGAAAGAGAAAATAATTTGTGATTTCAAATGCCAAAACTCGTCAAAATCCCTAACTACATTTTCTGAAGTCACATTTTCAGATTCTTATAAGGGATCTTCCTCAAAATTCCAAAACAAACCCTTTAGTTGATTATACATAGCTTTATACAAAATTACAGATTACCCATCAAAAACTTAGGCGCATTAGGGCCATTAAACTTGTCATAAATCCCATTGAAAAGCCAACCATGCGCTTCCAAGATGACGACGTGTACTCAATCTTCACTTGTCTTCCTTCGGGCCCACTGGACATTGGTAGGACTCTGAATCACCTTTTTCTCTAGCGAAGGTGATCTCTTTCTGACCATTCCTCCAGGCACCACCCACGACCGCTTTTTCTCCAAAAAATTCTGGGAGAGTGCTTTTTGAATTTTGGATATGCTTTTTTCCTTTTCTTCTTCACATAAATGCCAATCACGCCATCGAGCAACGCCGAGAAAGGGACTTAACCACCGCCTGAACTGGTGGTCCCTTCGAGCAACCTGAAGAGGCTCCACGCTTGATCATACTGGACATGAAGAATGCCCTTTCCATCAGGCCTGAAGGTTCACCTCCACCACGCAGCACTCTGAGACACAAATCGATCCGACGCGTAGATGAAACAAATTGAGCAGATGATTGAACGTAGCAAAAAGGAGTGGCCTAGGGTTTCGTCCAACAGCTTCGATGCCGTGAAGATCACCTCCTGCTGGTCATTCCCTACTCAATTTGCCGCTGTATTGATGCAACGGCACAATTGACAAAGCCCACAACCTATCACAAAGATATAGTCTCAAAAACTTTTGTATCTGCCTCTATAGAAAGAGAAAAAATGGGGTGAAGGACTGGCTTTGATTGATAGTAAAGAATCTCAACCAAAAAAAATAAATTTGAAATTTGAATTTAAATTTCAACCTAATAGGTCCTCACCATGCCATCTCCCAAGTCTCTCTCTCTCTCTTGCTACGTAGGACAAGCATCACATCAAAGAAGTGTTTTATTATATATACATATATATGCATAATGTTGTGTTTTTCCTATTAGGTGAAAAAAGAGGTGCATATGTTTTGGTTGGTTGGTAGAGAGGTATAATCCTATTGGCTGAAGTTGTGGTAAGAGTTAATTGAGTGTGGAGGAGGCTAAAGATTGGTAGACTAGAATTCAAAACATGGCTTTCTTGAGAAGCTTGGGCTAGACTTTAAGGGAAGAAAATTATGAAGGGTGCATGTATCTTTTATGGGTGAGTATGAATACTTATTGTATATTTAAAACACTCCACATTAAGTCTCCAGATTTTTCCCTAACAATCTAACCTAGAGAGAGGGGGGGGAGAAATAGAGAGCCTTCATGAAATTCTTGCAAGACCGTGTAAGGAGGAAGAGGTCGGGGATCTTCTGCAACCTTTTACAGAGCATGTTCGTGTCAAATCTGTGTGTGGCTCTGAGGGGATTTGCCAGAGAGTTTATAGGAAGAACCAACTTGAGTTGGTAGTAATGCTTTTATACACCAATCGTTTACGTGCGTAATGAGGTAAGTGGGGTAGCATATAGGTTTATTTTTCTTGATTTGTTGCAAAATTTTGTTTGTTTTGAGTATGTATGTAAGTTGAAAATATGAGCCATGTTCTTTTTTGAATACGTTATATGAAATTCAGATATTTAAATCCGAGGTGTTGCAAAGAAAGAGCCCGAGTGTTTAAAACCTATGTTTTAGACATGTTTGAGGATGTATATGTAATACATGCTTTAATTTGCTATATATTTTAGTTTTATAATTAAATAATTAAGTAAATCAAATATCAATGTTTTGTTTTTTTTTTTATTAAAAAAGGATTTTTATGTATGTTTTGATGTGGAAGATTCACAAGTTTGGTGTTTAAAGAAATTTAGTTTACATTTTAAACTTTATAAAATTTTTGGCAAAATGAAAACTTAAAACCGTGCACTGTCGACAGGCAAGCTGTAAGGCATTTTGGAAATTTTCTAAGTGTTGAAATCTGAGTGGCTCGAAGCTTCGGGCTGCCTACGCCTAAACTCTGAGCTATTCTATGAGAGGCCTGAAGGCTCAGGCTGCCTAAAACCAGCCTACGAGGTGTTCTGTTAATGACCTGAATCTCAGGCTGCTTGTGCCCACGTTGCGAGGTTTACTATTTTTATTAAAAACTCTAAATTTTTGAAACACTTTTATTCCAAAATGATATGGATTATTCTAAACTGATGTTATGACTTATTAAGGTTATTTGAGTTCTCAAATTTGATTAATTGTATACTCTATATATATGCATACTAAGAGTTTGTACGTGAATTGTTTACTTGCTTTAAATGCAGGCATGTATGGGCAACATGAAACTTAGGCTCGGAGAACATTTTATTTCACAAGACTTATAAAATAAAGGTTGAAGATAAGAAACTGGATTTAGGAAGAATCTTGTGTATGAAGTACCATTGTTAAAAGAATATGAGTTGATATTGATTTTTTGATATTGGGGTCATTAAGGGTACTAAAAAAGTAGGTTCTAAAGCGCAGGAATCGAAAGTCCCAAAACTTGCATAGGATGGTGCAGCATAAATAGTAAGGTAGAAATCAAACTTACAAGATGTATATACAACTTACATTAGCGTATATTAGTACCAAGACTGCGGAATCGATTTGCCCACTAGGGCAAGATGAGATGGACTGGGACTGCGAAATCAGGGCCATGAGTATATTTGGAACTGCGAGACCAATTGTACTCTACGACTTAGGTCTGGAGATTTAATGAGTACATCCGCGACTGTGGAAGAAGTTTTATCCTATGACTTTGATCTGGGGATTTAATGAGTACATCTAGGATTGCGGGATTAGTTGTACCCTATGACTTAGGCTTGAGGATTATTTGGATTTAGTTCTGTGGGTATAGACTAAACTTGTAGAGTACCTGACCTATAGTATGATTTAAGTTTATATATTGTGATGTGATTGAGACAACAAATGTGATTTTTAGCATGAAACTGCAGGATTATGGCCACAAAACTGTTTAATTTAGAACAGTATGCTGATTGTGGACATTGTGATATTAATGTGAAAATGATAAAAGAGTTTTATTTAATTTAAAATTGATTAGGTACCATTATTTACTTTGCATGATTAAGAAATTTATTCCTATATGCTTATCTCTGAGCATGCGTGGTTTAGTCCTCACCCCTCTACAGCTGATTTTATAAGGGTAAATGTTCATGATGGATTCGTGAGATAGACTAGCTGAGCATTAGCTATTTGTTATTTATTTTGTGTATCATTTTAGATATTTGGTCTTGGGCCCACTTTGAGGCGTTTTGTTTTGTAACCTTTTGTGGCATGTATTAGACCCTTAGAGTATTCTAATGGTGAATGCTCTATTATTAATTTGCTTCCACTTTGATTTATATTGGTTGTATGCTTATTTATATTTATTTGTGGGTTTAATCCCCATGACCCTTTATTGTGGATTTCAGAGTGTGACTGCATTTTATCATTTCTCTTTCCAATATTATAAATTATCCAATAGTAATAGAAATATTGAGAATTAATTAATATTATTAATTAGTGAAAAAGGAGCCCATTTTCTGTAATTAGTTCTATATTAAAGTGCCCAACTTATTATAATTTGAGACTCAATTAATTATAGTATTTAAAGAAAGAATTACTTCTATTTAAGTTTACTTCAAATCAAAAGAATAGAAATTTCCTATAGTCAACGAGTTATTTTCTTAAATTATAAAATTATTAATTCAAATATATTTTTATAGCATTAGTTGGCTTTAGAATTTTCTTTACATTATCCATATATTTTTTTAAATTTATTATTTAAGTGTCTTCTTTGCTTATCATTGAAAATAACTAATCAATAAATTAGATGCTTTAAAAATGCAGTAGATCAATATTATTTAAATTGAGGGGAAATTCAAATAATTGATTAATATAAGCAACTAGTGAATGAATTACTCGGTTATATCTAGAAACAAACAAACCATCCGCGTCAGGAAATGAAAATGATAAATAAAAAGAAAGTGGGGTTTTGAAGTGGAGTAGACCGTCTACTGACCGAGAAATAAAAAAAGAAAATTTTGGCGAAAGTGAGAGAGTCTGTTTTCCTGCGCCCCTTCTCCGTGTGTATGAATTGCATTTTCTTTTTAATCCTTCTCCCTCGCTTGCATGTTTTTAAGGCAAACTGAGACAATCTCTTTCTTCTCTCTCTAGGATTTTCTCTCCCTGGAGCCGCTTTATGGTAACTTCCCCTTGATTCATGTAAGTTTATCCCCTCTCTCTCTCTCTTTTTCTCCTGTATTCTATGTGATTTTGATTTAGACACTCGCAGACAAGCGATCGCATTCCATTGTTTTACTTCCTGGGTTTCATTTTCATTTCTGGTAGTTTTCGCTCAATTGAAAGGTCATATGCATGTGATTTTGATTTAGACACTTGCAGACAAGCGATCGCATTCCATTGTTTGACTTCCTGGGTTTCATTTTCATTAATGGTAGTTTTCGCTCAATTGAAAGGTCATATGCATGTGATTTTGATTTAGACACTTGCAGACAAGCGATCGCATTCCATTGTTTGACTTCCTGGGTTTCATTTTCATTAATGGTAGTTTTCGCTCAATTGAAAGGTCATTTGCTGTTTCCGAAGTTGGAAGGCACCGTTTGGGACTCAGGCTTGGTTTAGGAACAAATTTAGCTGTTAGCTATAAATTTATGTTTGGAAAGGAAAAAAGTGATTTTTTTTGATGTGACTAATTTATTTTTGTTAATTTAACATTTTTACCGTGGAAATGTTAAAAGAATGTTAAAATGTAAGGACCAAATATTATTAAAGTAATCATTAGTTTGACTAATGGCTACTGATGCCAAATGGAGCCTAAAAACAAATATATTGCCTTGTTTAGTGTACTAAATTCTATCAAAACTCATCAATTTTAATTATTTTTTTGTACTTTCTTCCAATTAAATTTCTCTACATATTACTTTTATGTCGTATCTTTTCACTTTTATTGTACTTTTTGATTAACTTTTTGTTAACCAAACACACCCTATATATATATATATATATGAATAAAAGATCTAATTTTTATCAAATTTTTTTAATTTTTTTTGTCAAACGCATTTTCTATTTTTATTAAATTTCTTTAATTGTCAACAATTTTAATCAATTTTTTTTTTATCTTTCTCTAACTTTTCCAAATTCTCTCCAACATTTTTTAACTTTTACAAATTTTTATAAAATACCCATAAATTTTCTTCAACTTTTGTAAAATTTTACTAAAAATTTGAGGCTCGTTTGACAACGCTGTCGTTTTTTTGTTATTGTTTTTTTTAGTCGTTTTCTGTTTTTTATTTTCTGTTGTCGTTTATTTTTTTTTGAAATGAAACTGAAAATATGTTTAGAAATGCAAGTTTGTTTATAATTATTAATTTTTTATTTTGGAAAATATTTAATTTTATTAGTTTTAAAAAATTAATAGAGCTTAATAAAATATATTTTATATTAATTTAATTTAATTAATAATTATATTAATAAAGTAAATTATTTATTAAAATCATTTAATTCAATAAATATAAAATATATTAAATTATATTATTTATTAAAAATAATTTAATAAAATATATTTCATATCAAATAAATAATTAAATTAGACATATTAAATAAATAATTAAATTAGCTAATTATTAAATTAAATTATTTATTTTTAAATTAATTAAATTCATTTAATTATTTATTAAAATAATTTAATAAAATATATTGTATATAAATTAAATTAATTAGATCATAAATAATTTAATTTAATTATGATATTTATTTAAAATAATTTAATAATAATTATTAAATTAAATTAAATTAAAAATTAATGTACTTTAATTATTTATTATTTTATATAAATTAATTTAATTATTAAATTAAATAAATTAATTATGATATTTATTTCAGATAATTTAGCAATAATTAATTATTAAATTAAATTAATTAATTTAGTTTTATTATTTATTAAAAATAATTTATATAATTTATTTAATTTATTGAATTTAATTATATTATATAGTAAAATAATTTATTTTTATGTAATGTAACAAAAATAAACGAAATTTTAAAATTGACAAAATATTGGTACCAGAAAAAAAAACTATAGTGAAAACAAATTTTTTTTGTTTACGTTTTTTTGTTTATGTTTTCATTTTTTTTTTGGAAACAAAAAAACGTAAACAGGTTTATCAAATATGTTTATGTTGCGAGTTTACAAAATTTTGAAAACATAAACAGAAAAACAAAAAACGGAAACATTACCAAACGGGGCCTTAATAACGTTCTTCAACTTTTATAAATTTTTATCAAAAACTCAGTCTCCATTGGGGCTACGAAATTTTTTGAAAAGTTTTAAAAAGTTGAAAAAATTTCAATTTCTCTTCGTGTCAATTTTTTATGCTAATTTTTATTTTTTTAAATTTGTTTAGAACCCCACATGTTGCAAAATTACACCTTTAATTTTTTTTATGGCACCAAAACCCCAAACGCCACCTCAAAAATGTCACATGTTACAAAAATATACTTTTTTCTATTTTATTTTATTTTTTTTGGGTGGCAACAAGAGGCGGCCCTTAATTTGCTTGAATTTAGAGATTATATGATTATTAAAAAAAATTAAATAAATAAATTACACTTACCACTTTATCCCCAATCTCAATCTCAATTTGTGTCTTGTGCTTTTAAATCATCCAACTTTAACATCTTGCACTTTAACCTCAATCTCAAATCATCTCGTGGCCCATGCTTTGTTACAACCCATTTACAAAGGAATTTGACAAAATAGAGCAAACCCTTTGAATGCATCAATTCGGTGGAACAACTTCTTCACCAACGCCTTAACGAAGAGAACACCTTCAAATGCTACACAACAGCCTTCCAGATTCCTTGATCACAAACATACAAAAGAATGATGAATCTTTGGTGGGTAATGTGTGGGAGAAACTTTGATCTTGAAGCTCTTTAGTGTTTTTGATGCTTTTTCTCCGTAGAAACCCCAAAAAACAAGCCTCCTCCCGACCAAATAGAACTTAAAATTGCCTTTAAAATATTCTAGATTTGCCTTGAGAGCACCTGCAAGATCAAGTCCTTGCGATCTCAAGTGATCATCCATCGCTCATTATTGTCCCTCTGATGGCGTTCATCTACCGCTGTTTCCAAATCCAAATATGCACAAGACCTTGGCTCCGTTTGAACTATCAAGTTTTTTTTTTTTTTTTAATTTAAAAAAACTCTAAAAGTTTTTAATTTCTTAATCAAAATTTATTAAATATCACTTTTATACCAATTTTTAATTTTTTATTAAACTTTTTTTAAACTTAAAATGCCCGCTTTGTGACAAGTGGCCTCACACCATCAGTTTTTTTTTTTTTTTTAAGAAATATGTAATTCCTTTGTTTGTTTCAAAGTCTCGTATGATAGAAACTGACAGCATAAATCTTTTCAGAACTCATATTAGGTTGTCCCTACAACAATCCTTTTGCCCGAGAGACCAAGGGCCTTGATTCCTTCATTCATTCCATTGTATTATTTGACTTATGCTTTATGCTTTTTGATTGCACCTTTATCAATTAATTCCCAAAACACTTTTAATTAAAACTCTAATTCTTTTTCTAAACATCTATGAAAAAATATACAGTAAAAATCTACAAGTTTTGTTCATGAATTGACAACAAAAAAACTTGATACATTTTGTAAAGTTTTAGGTTGATACGATGTAAACTAGGAACTCATTTCTAGAAGAATGCATTATGTTTTTCATATTGCAAATATGTTTCGACTCTAAAAATAATTTAATTGGAATAAATTTGGTGAGGATGAGGGGCCAAACAACAATGCCATTTTTGTAATTATGTCCTATAATCCTTGAAGAGTTATTTTTTATTCTCTGGTTGGATGTTCAATAGATGATGATTTTAAGATTCCATCCCAGAGTAAGTATTGGTGTGTGGCATATAGTCTATTATTGAACATGTGATTTATTTTGTAGATGTTGGTTAACAAGATTTACATATATAAGAAAATTTTTATCAATTCTAATTGGCTTAGAAAATTATATGATGTATAAGAGATGTCGTCAACGAGAAATTTAGTCAATATAACTTCAACTACTGATATATTAGCTTACAAATGTGACGAATGATTTTATTGCACTAATTATTGTTTGAAACATGTATATGTCTCGATCTAGTTCTCCGTGGATAAAAGTTTTTTTTTTTTTTTCTCATATGCATCTACCATAACTTCCATTATTTAGTAGTCGGTAATGCTAGTAACACCCGAACCGATGTGATCTTAGTTATTGGACTAAATGTTTTATCATAGTCTAATCCATATTGTTGAAAGGACCTTGGAGCAACTAGTCCAACCCATATTGTACTTGTCTTTTTACTATTTTCATATTTAGTTATCGTATCATTAACATACCTGATATTTGATTTTTGCTGCTTGCTTGACTTTCTTGTCTTTGGCATTGGTTGTTAGTTCAACTCTTGCTTTGGCTTTGATTGTGACCTCTTGTATTCTATATTATTTTATCAATCTTTTGTGTCACCAATATGTATATTTTCTCATGAACTATCGACACATGCCTACCTCTATAATTCATGGGTGCAAAGTTTATCTCCTCTTTTTCTTTGACCCATGTTGTAGCGAATAAAGCTTGAAGGTTTCATCATGCCCTTGCTGGTGATCATATGATCTCACAATATTTCGTATGGCTAACTTCTTCTTCAATTTGCAATCTTGTGCATAGTGACTTCTAATCTTTTGAAGTGTTTCCTCTTGGCACCACTAAAGAGTGCTTACTCAACACTATTTAGTTAGAACTCTCTCCTTTTATTGTTTAGTGTTTTTTGGTTGGTCAACAAATTTTTGAATACTTCAAGTGATTGTTGCGTTGATCAATCATGAACTGCTGTAATGGAACTTCTAAATTTAAGTCTCAACCCATAATACCGATCCTTCTAATTTTTTGTTCATTGTTAGAGTTTATTATGCTGCTTATAATAACATTGAGGGGGCTAGTTAAGATCCTTTAATCTCTTCTTTAAAATTTTCTCTAAGACTTATTTGTGAGTTAAGGAGAGAGAAAAAAAAAAGGAAAAAAAACACTAGTTAGGAGAAGAGACAATAAGAAAAATGACAAGATAAGATAAGAGTTAAAAGAGAGTGTTTTAAATCTTGGCAAAACGACCGAAATGAAGCGAACTTGGAGAGGTATAGAGAAGCTAAAAGAGAAACCAAAAAGGCAGTTAGTGAGGCTAAGGCAAAGACATTTGAGGATTTATATAGGCGACTTGACACTAAGGAGGGCGAAAGAGAGATATTCAAGCTTGCTAAATCTAGAAATAGACGGACCAAGGATTTAAACTAAGTTAAATGCATTAAGGATGAGGATGAAAAGGTATTAGTAAAGGAAGAGGAGATAAAGGAACGTTGGAAGAGCTACTTCTACAAGTTATTTAACGAAAGCAGTAGTAGTGACATACATTTGGGGCAGTTTATCACTTTTAGGGAAAAATTAAATTTTATGTTCTATAGGAGAATCAGTAGGGAAGAAGTAAAAGAAGTATTAAAAAGGATGAAGAATGGGAAAGCGGTTGGGCCAGATGGTATCCCTATTGAGGTTTGGAGGTGCTTAGGAGAGGATGGCATAAGTTGGTTGACAAAACTTTTTAATGTAGTGCTAAAGAGCAAGAAGATGCCTGATGCATGGAGGAAAAGTATCCTTATACCCATATACAAGAACAAAGGAGATATTAAAAACTGTGCGAACTATCGCGGGATTAAATTGATGAGCCATACGATGAAATTATGGGAGAGAATTATTGAGAGAAGACTAAGAAGGACAACAAACGTTTCAGAGAATCAATTTGGTTTTATGCCTGGAAGATCAACCATGGAGTCTATCTTTCTCTTGAGGAGGTTAATGGAACAGTATAGAGAAGGTCAAAAAGATTTACATATGGTGTTCATCGATTTAGAGAAGGCATATGATCGGGTTTCTAGGGAGATTCTATGGAGAGTATTGGAAAAGAAAGGAGCGTGTGTCGCATATATTAAGGCGATAAAGGACATGTATGATAGAGCCATGACATCTATACGGACGACTGGTGGAGAGACTAATGAGTTCCCTATCACGATTGGTTTACATCAAGGCTCAGCGTTAAGCCCGTACTTGTTTGCTTTAGTTATGGATGAGATTACAAGACATATTCAGGATGAGGTGCCGTGGTGTATGCTATTTGCAGATGATATTGTTTTAGTAGATGAGACGAGAGAAGGAGTGAATGCTAAGCTAGAATTGTGGCGGGATACGTTAGAGACAAAAGCGTTTAGGCTAAGCCGATGCAAGACGGAATATATGGAATGTAAGTTTAGTCAAAGTAGGATAACGAGTAGTATAGAAGTAAGTTTAGGCACACAAAAGATTGTAGAGAAAGATAAATTTAAGTACCTTGGATCTATGGTGCAACAAGATGGAGGGATTGATACTGATATAAGTCACAGGATTCAAGCTGGATGGACCAAATGGAGGAGTGCTTCGGGGGTTTTGTGCGACCGAAAAATCCCCCTCAAGATGAAAGGAAAGTATTATAAGGTAGCGGTTAGACCAGCGCCGCTATATGGATCAGAGTGTTAGGCAGTAAAGCATAATCATGGTTAGAAGATGGCAGTTGCGGAGATGAGGATGCTAAGGTGGATGTGCGGGATTACAAGGAAAGATAGGATTAGGAACGAGGAGATTAGGGACAAAGTAGGAATAGCACCGATTGAAGATAAAATGAGAGAAAACCGATTAAGATGGTTTGGCCATGTTAGAAGGCGTCCAGCAGAGGCACCTGTTAGAAGGTGTGAAAGTATGGAGATTGTTAGGAGTAGGAGAGGTAGAGGAAGACTCAAGAGAAGCTGGAAAGAAACCATTAAACATGACCTAACCTACCTAGATTTATCGGAGGACATGCCCCTAAACAGATCAAATTGACGTCGACAAATCCATATAGCCGACCCCACCTAGTGGGAAAAGGCTTGGTTTGGTTTGGTTTGTTTCTAGTTGAGAACGGAAAGAAGGAAAAGAAAGTGTTCATATTATTTTACTATTAAATTTTTTGAGGAGTTGGAGAATTGTCAATTTATTTAATCTTAGAATATTCATGTAATCTTATTTTTTTATTCTTTATTTTGTAGGTAAATATGTTATTTTAAAAATTCTATTAAATAACTTTACTTTTCTTTCCACTTTTAAAAGAATAAAAATTTTAAATTTTAAGACTCACTTTTGTTTATAATTTCTTTTATTTCTTAAAAAAAAAGAACTTACGTTCTAAAATATTTTCTTTTCTATTTTTTTTTTTCATTCCATCTCCCTCCCTCCAAACAAACCGCAAAATTCTGTTTTCCTCTCCAAAAATGGCTATTTAAAATTCAACTTTGTATCCTAGCAAATTGTTACTTATAGGGCTGTGGAATGGTATAACACCTAAGCCGAAGCATTGAAAAAGGAAATCACCGTCACCAGCAACGTCGCAACTTGGCGGCGACCAAACCCTGAGAAACTCATCACCTAAATCCAATAGACGCGAAGCCACGTGCGGCAAAGCATCGGTAGCGCATGAGTGATTTTGATGCCATGCCCCGTGGCGTGTTCAGTCGTGTGAGGGAGGCGATCAACTCCTGGTTTCTTCCATCGTGTTCGCCTGAGTATTATGACCACATGGTTGCCAACTTATTTGCTACCATGTTAGAGGTCCAGAAGCCTTCGGACATCCTGGGTCTACTTTTTTCTTTTTAGATCTGGTCTTCCATGTTGCAATTTGAGTTGTTTTGTCTGGATCGTAGGCGATATCAATTACTTTGATGACTGGCCCTATTGTTTTGCTGTTGAGATCATTTATCTGGTTATTCTAGATTTTTGTTGGCTTGGTTGCTCAATTTGTCTTCAATCATGACTGGATCTAGACCTAATCTCTTCAAAGATGATTATTTACGTTGTTTAATCACCTCTAAAAAATTGAATGGATTAAACTAATTAACCTGTGCACATACAATTAAGGTTTACCTTCAGGGCAAGAAGAAACTAAAGTACATTACTAAACTACCTCCCAAATCTGATGATGCAAAATATGACGATTGGCTTAGTGAGGACTTTATTGTGATTGGGTGGTTATGGCATAGTTTAGAGCCACACCTTGTCGCTACTGTTGAGTTTTGTGACTCTTCTAAGGATTTGTGATTCTTTTTCAGTCTCATAATTCAATTAAAGTAACGTTTCTCGTGTGTTTAAGCTAATATGAGCAGATTTTTACCACCAAATAGAATGGCTAACCATTGCTGATTACCATAGCACGCTGAAAATTTGTGGGATCAGTTGTTGCTATATTGTCCATTTACTATTGATTTGGCTAGGCAGTAGCAATATTTGGAGAATTTTATGATTGCTTCATTTCTTTCAGGACTTGATTTAGACTTGCATAGATTTAAAGATTAAATTCTTTTTAGTGAGACTTTACCTACATTTTCCAATGCTTACTCTCATCTGTTGAGATCATCCTTGGACCACTTTACATTAGTTCACAGCCTCCTAGATCTACCTAGGAGTCTTTAGCTTTGGGTGCAAACCAAAGTGTTGAGGGTAATCCTCGCGGTGGTTCATGTGGAGGATGTGATGGTCAATCCTTTTGTGGTGGTTCTTACTCACAGGAATGTGTAGAGCAAAAGTGTACACATTGCAATGATACGAGTCATAGTAAAACCATATTGTTGGATTAAGTATGACAAGCTAGATCATGTTTATAATGTTTAAGACATTCTTCTTCACAGTCCCAGCCTCTATCAGTGGATTCAAAACACTTCTATTTTTGGTTTTTATGATGTATTCACCACTCAGCTTAGTGAGCTTAGCCAAACTTTACGTGCTTCACACCCTTCTAATTCCACTGTTGTCTTGGCAAACTCAGGCAATGTTACATGTGCTACATCTTCTCCTATGTATTGGATTCTTCAGTAACTAAATTTTGTTCTAGGGAAAGGGATATTTTTCTTCAATATCTTCATTTTACTTAGGTTAGTTTAGCCAGCTAGGCTAAAAATTTACTACCGATTGAACTAACTGAAAAAACTGAGCCATTTTGACCGAAATTGCTTGGTTCAATTTTTTCTATTTTTGCTCACCCCTAATTTTGTACTTTTGAGTTAATATAAATATAGAACTATGGGAGAAAATCGTACTTTGAGTTCATTTTCTCATAAGATGTTGTGGAAAATTAGAGAATGAAGAATTATTTTTCATATATCAAAAGGGTTACACCATTACCTATATACACACAAGATGCCCTAAATCGAAAAGGAAAAAGAAATAACTATTCTATATCAAATCCCTCAATTAAAGGGATTTTAATAAATATGCTATCTTCTAATTTAGGAATAATATTGTCATATATTTTCCAACATTCTCCCTCAAGCTAGTGAATAGACATTATCCATTCTCAGCTTAGTAACAATTATTTGAAATATAGGATTACTCAAACCCTTAGTAAGCACATCTGTTAGCTGAGAGTTAGTGGACATATAAGGTGTACAGATCAAACCATTGTCTAGTTTTTCTTTGATGAAGTGTTTGTCCACCTCGATGTGTTTGGTTTTGTATGTTGCACTGATTATGTGCAATATTGATAGCAAATTTGTTATCATAGTAAAGTCTCATGGGACCCTCCCACATAATCTTTAAATCTTTCAAGATAATCTTTAACTATAGTAGTTCACAAACACCTTGTGCCATTGCTCGAAATTCTGATTCAGCACTTGACTCTACCAGTACATTTTATTTCTTGCTCTTTCATGTAACTAGATTTTTATTAAAAAAATTACAATACCCAATGGTAGATCCTCTGTCAATTACTGATCTAACATAATCGACATCTATGTATGCTTCAAGTATAAGTCCAGTATTCTTTCGAAACAAAATACCTATTCCTGGAGTTCCTTTAAGGTAGTGCAATACTCTATAAACTGCTTGTAAGTGAATTTCTTTAAGGTTGTACATAAACTGGCTTACTACACTCACAGCATAGGCAATATCAGGCCTAGTGTGAAATAAGTAAATAAGTCTCTCAACCAATTTCTAAAACATTTTTTTTGTCAACAGCAACATTTCCTTCTGCTGCTCCAATCTTGTGATTGGGATCTATTAGTGTACTTGCTAGTTTGCATGCTAACATCCCTGTATCTTTCAAAAGGTTAACACTGTATTTCTGCTGAGAGATAAAGATTCCCTGTCTTGAGTGTGCCACTTCAATTCCCAGAAATTATTTCAATATTCTTAGGTCTTTAATTTTGAACTCTTTTGCCAGACTTTGTTTTAGATCCTGTCTTTCCTTCTCATCATTTCCTGTCAATATTATATCATCAACATATACCAGCAAAATTGTAACTTCGCCCAAGTCCGAGTGCCTGATGAAGAGTGTATGGTCTCCTTAGCTTTATTTATATCGCATAACTAATATTGCTCTGGTGAATCTTCCAAACTAAGCTTTTAAAGACTATATTAGTCCATGCAATGCCCTTTTAAACCTGCACACTTTATTAGCTGCCAGATTCCCACAAAAACCAAGTGGGATTTCTATGTAGATTTCCTCCTCTAGATCCTCATGCAAAAAGGCATTCTTCAGATTAAATTGTTGCAAGTGCCAATTATAGTTAGCAGCTAGAGACAATAAGATTTTGTGTTCATCTTAGCAACAGGAGCAAAGGTTTCTTGATAGGCTATTCCATAGATTTGAGTGTATTCCTTAGCCACTAGTCTTCTTTTATACCTCTCAAGTGTGTCATCTGCATTATACTTTATTGTGAAAATCCATTTGCATCTTACTGGCCTTTTTCCTTCAAGTAAGTTTGCCAGCTCCCAAGTCTGGTTCTTCTCCAAAGCCTGCATTTCAACATTCATGGTATTTTTCTAGTGTTTACAGGCCAAAGTCTCAGATAGTGTGGTGGAAATAGACATAGTGTTTAAGCTCATGAGAAAACTCCTATGAGATGATGAACATTTTTCAAAGGACAAAATCTGAGAATGGATATAATGGATTTTAGGTACATTCCCTGGTTTTTTTCTTGATAGCAATAGGCAAATCAATATTAGATGTAGGTTTAGTTGGTGAAGAAGGACTAGAAATTGTTACCTCATTTCCAGAGTTAGAGTCTGATTCTTGGACTTGCACTGGTTCAGGAATTGGATTCTTTCACCTTGAATATACTTGAGAGAACCGTGGGTTATCAACAGTTCCATCACCTCTAGTAATAGGTTCAGAGATATTGGTTGGTAAAATCATAAGTCGAGGTTGAGGCTGATCTTGACAAGGAGACTAGTTTTGAGAAGTTACGGACTCGGGTTATTTTTTTAGAAGATAGAGATAAATCAAGAAGGAAAAAATCTCTATCCTTATTTTAGAAAAATATTGTCTCCCCCTAAAGATAAGGTATAGGAAAGTAAGACTCATGTTCAACAAAGGTGACGTCTACAGAGATAAAGGTTTTTGTGATAGGAGGATGATAGCACTTATACCATTTTCTAGTGCTAGGACAAGGAACATATGTACTAAATTTATGAAAAGAATGTGTTATATGATATGTTGCACTTGAGTCAATAATCCAAGAATTTGCAAAGGCATTATCTGAAGCATTTGAACTATGTAAGAGAGGAAATTTACTTGAATGTGCTAATGAACAGGTACTTCTGAGTCTAAAGTTCTTAAGAGCCACCAGTAAGTCTTGCAGACTCTCGTTTGTTTCAGGCATGACGAGAGAATGATAGAATGGCACTGGAGTTTACTGGAGGTCTCGTCGGAGGATCGCCAGTTGATCACTGAAAGTTCGCTGCAGATCACCAGACGTCAAGTTTAGGTCGCTGGCAGGTGATGAACGTAATGGTGGGTGGGTGGTGGTGAGAAGTCAAGACACGTGTTGTGAAGCTTACAAGAAAAGGTCGGTAATGTGATGCGATCGTCACAAGGAGGCTGATGATGATTGATGCTCACAACAATCATGACTGGGGATGATTGCGACTGGACTAGGGATGTTGATGATTGTGAACGATGACTAAGAACAAGGATGGTGCTTCGTTAATGTAGAGACAATTGCAACTGACGAAGTTTTTTAGTAGACGATTGGAGACACTGGCAAGAATCGATTGTTGTTGATCGACTAAAATGTCAACAATGATCACACAGATCACAGATCAACGATCGATGATGATGGAGAAAACCTACTGTGCGATTGATGATGAACTTAATCACTAGGGTTTTTGAGCCTTTTGTAGTGATGGTCAACAACAATCACTTTCTAGACTGTCGGTGGTGACTCGACGGCGCTACTTCTAGATGTTCTATACCACACAGTGCTTAAGGCTGGAAAACAAAGATCAATGATCGACTATGTTTGGCAATGAAGGCCAAACAAGCAAGTGAAAAAAATTTTTCGATCAACAATTATGGCTGAAAAGAAAATTATGTCCAACAATAAAGGCCAAACAAGCAAGTAGAAAATTTTCCTAGAGATCCCAAAACTCTGATACCATGTGAAAAATTAGAGAATGAAGAATTGTTTTTCGTATTTCAAAAGGGTTATAGCATTCCCTATATATACATAAGATGCCCTAAACTGAAAAAAGAAATAACTATCCTATATTCAATCCCTCAATTAAAGGTATTTTAATAAATATCTTCCAATTTCAGAGTACATATACCTACATATATTTTCCATTAGATGTTATTCAATTTTTTCTCCTCACGTCGTCCTTTTTATCCTTTCTTTTTCCTTATATACTCTAGTAAACACCTAACAAGTAGATAAATTGGGTTTGTGACAAGGAGATTCTTTATTTGGTGATAAGTTCCTTCTTACCCAATTAGGGGGGGGGGATATGAACATTTACCTGCTACATATTGATTAACTTACATATAGAACCATAATACAAACCAAGCTACTTCCAATAGACTAATGTTTGGCTTACAGAGAGTCTTGTTGGAGATTAGACCATCATATAAAAGAGCAAAGTTTGGTTGTACTTTCAGCATGCTAATTTATTTAGTTTTACTTGCACGTGGGTTGATAAGATGATTAGCATTATCGATTTTATTATTAAAATCCATGCTAATTGAGCTTCGCTTGCTTAGGGGATCTCTTGATACCAATTAAAAGATACAAAAAAGGTGTAGCTTGAACACATCTTAAAGCTTGCTAATTTTTCTAGGATTCTCTTAGCTTAGCTTGTTTGCCACCCTAACTAGAGAAATAAACATATGATGGGGTCTTTATAGAAAATCTTTGGGACTTTTGAAAAATAAATAGCATAACTTGATAGACGGATATAATTTTAAGATAATATTAATGTTAATTTGTGTTCTAGTTTAGATATTGGACTATGTGAGAAGATTATGGAGATTTTCTATTTTTGGTAGTTATGTGAGCATCCCTGATTTATAGGGATCTGATTTATAGGCTGATTGATTCATTTCTATTTTTGATTCATTTCCACTTGTATAAAACGGATAGCTTGTACAGAGAAATATATAATGAAATGAGAAGAAGTTTTTCTTTCTACCTTGTTTCTTCACATGGTATCAGAGCCCCAAGCTCCTTGGAATTCTTTTCCACTTGTTTGGCCTTCATTGCCAAGCATTCTTTGGTTTTATATGCAGCCTTAATGGCTGTTTCAGTTTTTGTTGGTTTCAATTTTTCAAACGACTTTGTCGTCATTAGACTGTCATCAGTGTACTCACAACCATTAGATGGATCATCGAAGTTCTTGCAACCTTCATACGATCGGTTTTTTTCAAACGATTTGTCGTCATCGATCGATTCAAGATGAACATTGGAGATCGTC
The DNA here is from genome assembly GCA_019916065.1 of Vitellaria paradoxa. Taxonomy (NCBI): domain Eukaryota; kingdom Viridiplantae; phylum Streptophyta; class Magnoliopsida; order Ericales; family Sapotaceae; genus Vitellaria; species Vitellaria paradoxa. The sequence goes on along the minus strand of CM034233.1, from coordinate 52,483,528 downwards.
GATTGCTTCCAAACGATTGTGCGATTCCCATCAACATCATCGGAGATCGTCGATTGCTTTTAAACGATCGTGCGATTCTCATTGACTTGTCCAAACAATTGCATGATTGTAGTCAAATCGCCCAGACGATCACTTCATCATCGTCGATTAAAGCTTCAGATTTCGTCATTTTCCAGACTTCGTGATCATCACCAAACTTCACAAATCGTCGAAGACCTCACAGTCTTCGTTTGTTGTTTGTTTCGAAGACACGATTTGTTGTCGCTTGTTGCTCGAAGCCCTTGACCGATTTGCTGCTGACTCCATGGTTGATGTCAGAAACTCTGACTGGTCTTGTGCTCTTAGTTGTTAACGCCAATTATCTTTGATCGTCTTCATGTCTGAAGTTACAAGCAATTCCAACATGCAGGTTGTTGAAGCAAACTCTACACCATCTAATGGTGATTTACAAAATTTGCAGGCTGCATCTAGATTGAATGGGAAAAATTACCTAGAATGGTCATAGGTAGTTAGAACTTTTTTGAAGGGAAAGGGAAATTAAATCACTTAACTAGTACCAGACCCAAACCAGGAGATCCTAAATTCGATGTTTGGGATAAAGAAGACGTAATAGTGATGTCCTGGCTATGGAATTCAATGTTACGTGAGATAAGTGATACATGTATGTTCTTAACTATAGCCAAGGAAATATGAGAGGCTGTTTGACAGACTTATTCAAAGGTTCATGATGCTTCTTAAATTTATGAAATAAAGGTTAATATTTTTACAACATAACAAGGAGAGCGTACTATCACTGAGTATGCCAATCTCCTAAAAAATCTGTGACAAGAAATGCACCATTATCAGTGTATTCAATTAAAGTGCAGTGAAGACACAGCCATGGTGAAAAGACTTAAGGAGAGAGACAGGATTTATGTTTTTCTCGCAGGTTTGAATGTGGAATTTGATCCGGTGAGTGTACAAGTACTTGGGAAAGCAGACTTGCCTTCATTAAATGAGACTATTGCCATAATCCGAGCAAAAGAAAGACGTAGAGAAGTCATGGTGGAATCTCGGATAGTTGATGCCTCAGCCATGGTCTCAAAAAGTGCAGGGGGTAAGAATTCTAATCCTAATAACAGACTATGAGCACCCCAAGACCACGAGTAAGGATGCCCAATGGTGTACTCATTGTAAGAAGCCTTGTCACACGATAAAACGCTGCTAGAAGCTCCATGGAAAGCCACAGATGTCTAATAAAAATTGGAGCACAAAAAAAGGGCAACAAAGGGGGCAAGGACAAGCTCATATAACACAATCTGGAGAAATAGACATACCTCGGGAGCAAGGTGAATTCAATAAAGATGAAATAGAGAAGTTGAAGAATTTGTTGGAAACCTTGGAGAAATCTACTAATGCTAGCATTGTTCCTTAGCACTCTGAGGCAGGCGCAGAAATGCTAGCATTGTTCCTTAGCACTCTGAGGCTGGCGTAGAGACTGCTATGCGCCAGCCTGAGAGTGCTAAGATGTAGTGGAGATGCATTGCATGATCCATTTCACAAACATAAATGGGAAGCCAAACCCTGTGAGGATATCTTTCACGAAAATCTAATTGATTGTATCATATGCCTTCCTGAGATCTACTTTCAAGATAGATCTTGGAGAGATCCTACTGCAGCAGTAATTCTGTAGTAGTTCTTGAACCATGAAAACAGTTTCAACCATGCTTCTGTTGGGGACAAAAGATGATTGGGCTGAATCTATCAAATCTTCTAAGATAGGAGATAATCTTGAAGCAATAATCTTGGATATAATCTTGTAAATAACATTACAGCAAGCAATGTGTCTAAACTCCTCAACCCCAGAAGCATTAGAGGATTTAGGCACCAATGTAATCACTGCATGGTTTACTTGCTTCAAGAGTTTACCAGACACAAAAAATTCCCTAACAGCTGCACATGCATCCATTTTCACAATATTCCATGCCTTCTTGTAAAAACAAGAGGAAAAGCCATCTGGCCCGGGCCCTGTCATCCCCTATTCCAAAAGGAGCTGCTTGAATTTCCTCATCTGAAACAGGTTGTATAAGGGACTGAGCTTGCTCATCCCTTACTAGAGTACCTTCTTGCAGAATATCAACATTACATCTTATACACTGTACTTTAGTTCCCAACAGATTTTTGTAAAACTCCACAAATAAGTATGTAACCTGCTGAAATGAGTTTGTGGCTGATCCATCTGCCTGTGAAAGAGACAATTTAATTTCTAGACTTGTTTCTTTTAATTAGGTCATGAAAAAAATTGGTGCCACGGTCACTGTTCCTCAAATACTTAGCCTTACTCACTTGAGAGCAATAACTCTTTTTAGCTTCAGCTAGACGAAATGCCTTTAACTTTAAATCTGCTACTTGACTTTGGAGAGCAGTGTTCATTGGGTTATCATGTAACTCTTGCTGAGCTGCCAACAATTCCTCATCTGCTGCTAAAGCCCTCGCTGAAATGTGACTAAAATGCTTCCTGCTTAATGTCCTTAAAGGCTCTTTCAAGGCCTTCAATTTTTTACATAATTGAAACATGGTAGTGCCCTCTATTCCAATATTCTAGCAGTTACCGACCAACTCCAAAAAGTCCTCATGTTGAGTTCACATATTGAAGAATTTAAAAGGTCTAGCACCAAAATTATTATCACCAAAAAGAGAAACAACACAAGGAGAATGATCAGAATATTTACCTGGGTAGCCAAAATGGGCTTGAGCACCTAATCCTTGTTGAATCCAAGAGGCATTAGTCATAGCTCTATCAAGTTTACTCCACACTGTGCTGTTAGTCCACGTTAGAAAAGCACCAGTGGACCTTATATCTGAGACACTTAACTCATTACAACACTGCTGGAAATCATGAATTTCATATAGAGTAATTGGCAAACCATTGCATTTTTCCCCTCCGTTTAAGACATTGTTAAAATCTCCTAAAAGAAGCCAGGGAAGCTCCAATGTGCTGTTGAACTTACAAAGATTTTCCCAAAGAGGCCTTCTACCCAAAATTGTGTTGTAAGCAAAAACAAAGCTGACACAAAATTTAATAGTAGTAACTTTGCAAGTAGCCAAGCAATGGATAACCTGTTCAGAAATTTCCACAACTTCCAAGTCAACTCTATCTTCTTTCCAAAGGATTAGTATCCTGCCATTAGGATTGTGTTGAAAATTATCAGCCACCTTCCATCTTCTAAATCTATGCCTCACAATATCTTTTATTCTTTGTTGCTTTAACTTAGTCTCCAAAATACCTATAACCACTATTTTATTCTTCCTTATGTGGTCCAAAATTCCATTATGTTTTAGGGACTTATTAAGGCCCCTAATGTTCCAAAATGAAACTATCATTGCTAAGTTTGGGTGGGGGAGTTAACCCCCCATGTTAGCACAAAAAATTGACAGAGAGTTTGCAACACCTGAATTGAGATTTTGTTTCTTCACCTTTTTCTTTTTTCCATCAGGAGGTGGAGGATGGCCCTCGATCCCCTGAGTGGCTTTGCTTTGATGTTCCCCTCCAGTATTCTTTTGGTTAAGTCTAGCTGGATTTTGATCTCTTTGCTGAACCGCTGCAGTAACCTTCTTAAAACTCTGTTTAGGAACACCTTGATCACAATCAAGTAAAAGCTGCTGTTCAGCCACTTGTTAGATTTCCCCAGTTGGACCAGACTTGCACTATCTTTCCGGCTTCCAGCCCCCTGCCCACCCGAGCCATCTTTCATCCTTGACACACTATTAGGAATTGGTAAATTAAGATCAGTTTCTGTCACAGAATCTAGAACAATTTCAGAGGAAGTTGCGGCAGCCGCTGCTGCAAGAACTTCATGAACCTCGTTCTGATCACATAAGTTGCTTTTACATCCTTGAGATACTGTTGTAATATCTGCTGGAGTAATCCCAACCTCTGTGACTTGCTGTAATTTTTGTGACTTAACATTAGCCATTGGATTCTGCTTTTCCTTAGGCTTTGCAGCCTGCCAGTGAGTGGCCTACAGCCTTACAGTGAGAACAAAATCTTGGCAAATTCTCATAGAAAACAGGTTGCTCTAAGATATCCCCATTAGGCAATTTCATCATAACTGTGTAGTTTAATTCTTTGGCCACGTCTATCTCAACCAAGCACCTTGCAAAAGACACTCTATCCTTTTGTGCGGTCAGCTTATCCATATGGTGGGCTTCCCCAATTGGGAGCAAATTTTGCTTAGTACAGAAGAGCTCCACAAATCCAAAGGAAGACTTCAAAGTTGAATCCAAATAGGAAAACGACTAATTTCTTCATTCTGAAATCTGAAATATTGTGGCATAATTTTGAGCAATAATGGCCTACCAAAAACAACGTAAGGTCCATTCTCAAGTACCTTCATTTGGTGTTCTTCCTTCTAAAATTGGAAAATTATCCACCCACTGTTGTGATGGTGAATGGTAGTCTACACCTTCCAAGAGTCCACAATTTGTTTCAAAGCTTGTTTCCCTGGAAAACGACCACCAAAATATCCAACCAAGCAAAATTTCCAATGGTTCCCACTGTTCTGCACATCACTTTCTTCTATTACAACTGAACCCTCCACCATTGCATATCTTTCTAGCTTAGAACCTTCAGTGGGCTGTCTATTACCTGCAAAAAGGCTAGCAAAAGTTGGCTTTGCCTTAGGTCTATCTTGGTGGTCTAAATTGGCCTCTATCTCGCTATTTCCAAACTCAGGAACATGAGATACTGATTGTGTATCACTCCTTTGCACATTCTGTCGAACACTTGGTGTGCCTTCAGAAGTATCCTGATCACCAAGGGTGCGAGATGATGAATTCGAGCCTGTTTCTATATCAAAAGCTTCAGAATCACTCTCGGAAGCATCAGCAAATTCAGTAACATGCTCTTTACCGCTCCTCCTTATTGCAGTGTCAAGAATTTCAGTCATTTCTCGCCGGACTTTTGAACTTGGCTACACAGCAGAGAAACCTGCTGCAGCTAATCCAGCACCCGAACTATACTTCTGCTCCTTGTTGATTTGAACCTTCATCACACTTGCCCCATGCCCCTTTTTAGTTCCTTTGCCTTTGCCCATGATAAGCTAGGCTGAAGGCTTACCTTTTTCATAATTTAGGGTAGCGCACAGTGAATTTCCAGCATAAAAATCAGCAAAATTACAGCTAAACAATCATCAAAATTGAGCATATAATTCATCAATCCCTCCCAAACACTTTCTCAAATCGTCACAGATTAATCAAACAAAGGTATAATAGAGCCCAGCAAAATTTCCTGAAGTCAGTTACTGTTCACCTGAAAAAGACTTCAGCAGTGGAAAATCTAATTTTTCCATCATCTGAATTGTTAGAGTCATGAAAAATAATGGTTGAAATCTTCAAAGTGAGGTTCAGATAAATCTCAACTGAGAAGAAACTAAACCTAAAGTAAGCCTATTGTTCGTATGAAAGTCAAGCAGCTCTCAACCCTTTGAATACAACATCCAGATACCAATCTGCAGCAATCACCCACATTCACAGCTTCAGATAATTACAGATCAATAGCAGAAAAGAGCAGCAGCAAAGGCACCAAAATCTCGAAGAAGAAAATTTCAGTTGAGAGCTTCTCTCTCTAAGCTTTTGACTGACTGAGAGCTTTTTCTTGATTCTATGGGTGGTGGTGCATGGCCATTCTTAGTTGGTGGAGCGATTTGTTTGGTTAATTTCATTAACGAACGAAACCTCAGCCTGCTAACTAGCTATGTGGAGGTGACCCTCCACAGCTAGCTTCTTAGAGGGACTATGGCCTTTCAGGCCACGGAAGTTTGAGTCAATAACAGGTTTGTGATGCCTTTAGATGTTTTAGGCCGCACGCGCGCTACACTGATGTATTCAATGAGTCTATAGCCTTGGCTGACAAGCTCGGGTAATCTTTGAAATTTAATCGCGATGAGGATAGATCATTGCAATTGTTGGTCTTCAACGAGGAATTCCTAGTAAGCACGAGTCATTAGCTCGCGTTGACTACGTCCCTGCCCTTTGTACACACCACCCATCGCTCCTACCGATTGAATGGTCCGGTGAAGTGTTCGGATCACGGCGACATGGCCGGTTCGCTGCTGGCGACATCGCGAGAAGTCCATTGAACCTTATCATTTAGAGGAAGAAGTCGTAACAAGATTTTCGTAGGTGAACCTGCGGAAGGATCATTGTCAAAACCTGACAAGCAGAACAACCCGCAAATTTGTATAGCAACCACTGGGGATCCTTGTGCCCCTTGCCAGGTGCGCTCTTGAATTGCGTTTCCTTAGCTAAAAACTAACCCCGATGCGAATTGCATCAAGGAACTTTAACAAGAGGAGCGCCCCCTGCTCTCGTTCGCGAGTGTGAAGTTGCGGGGGCCAGCTACATCTTTTCATGAACATAACGACTCTCGGCAATGGATATCTCGACTCTTGCATCGATGAAGAATATAACAAAATGTGATACTTGGTGTGAATTGCAGAATCCCATGAACCATCGAGTCTTTGAACGCAAGTTGCGCCCGTCGCCATTAGGCCGAGGGCACGCCTGCCTGGGCGTCTCGCATTGCGTCGCCCCCTACCCTGTGCTTGCAAAGGGTTCTTGGGTCGATGGGGGCGAATTTTGGCCCCCCGTGTGCTCTAAAGGATCGTTAGGCCATGCTCTCGTTCAAGAGCAATACGAAGGTGTCTAAGAGCAACGTAATGAGACTTGTCAAGCACAATGCCAAGGAAAATGGCCTAATCTGATAATATGGAGACAAAAGGTTTCATTAAGGTTGGGAAGCATAAAACTAAGAACAAGTCTAAGAAAAGGGACAAGAGCAGGCCATGCTCTAGTGCAGGATTGGGGGGTGACTCCTCCACTATGCCTGTTCAATGATCATTTCTTCCTAGAACATAAGGGGCTTCAACAATCACTTGAAACATAAGGGGATGTTGGAGCACCTAAGAAGATAGAAGGTAGATATTATGGGACTTATAGATACGCAACTAAAGCAGTGTAAAGCTCAAGAGAATGTTAGAAGAAAGGTTCCAAACTGGAAGTGTGTAGACAACTTCCAGCAGCAACTAACTGGAAGGATCTTGATTCTGTGGAATCCAGTCATGGTGCATTTGGAGGTTATAGCCAGCTCGAAGCAGGTGATGCATTGCCAAGCTACTTGTCTGGTAACTTCAAACATTTTCTTAGTGAGCTTTGTTTATGCTTTTAATTCAGTAAAAGATAGAAGATTGCTATGGGACAACTTATGTCAGTTTAATGTCAATGCTGCTACGAATCTCCCTTTGCTAATCATGGGGGACTTCAATAACTTATTAGATTTTGATGAAAGGAGAAATGGAAGGCCAGTCACAAGTTATGAAATTAGGGATTTCTTGCACTGCTGCAGGACCATAGGTTTTTCTGACCTTAGGTTCTCTGGTTCCTTTTTAACTTGGACTAACAATTCCACTTGGAGCAAATTGGATAGGGCAATGGTCAATGAAAATTGGAGGCAGCAGGGACTGGCAACCTTTGCTAATTTTGGACTACCAGGGTTGCACTCTGATCATGGCCATTGCACAGTCACAGTATTTGAGCAAATTCAGACAAATGCTAGGCCCTATAAGTTTTTCAACATGTGGACTCAGCATAAAAACTTTATGGGTACAGTACAGCAGGCTTGGGGAAAGCATTTCAGTGGTAAGAGAATGTTTATCCTTTGCAGGAAGTTACAGGCCCTCAAGACTCCCCTAAAGGACCTGAACAAGAAGCACTATGCTCACATAGCAGTTAGGGCGGAAGCAACTGCAGCAGAGTTGTTAAGGCTGCAACAGGCACTCTATGATGATCCTAATAACCTTGTGTTGCAGGAGCAGATGATAGGGGCAAAGAGGGAGGCTACAAGGCTAGCAGAAGTAGACTTGAGTTATTGTGCTCAGCTGACCAAGGCTAGATACTTGAGAAACAGTGACAGAAATACCAGCTACATCCATCAGTTAATCAAGAGAAACAGAGAGAAAAATCAAGTGGTTGCTTTAACTCTTGATGATGGGGCAGTCACAACTTCACAGCAACAGGTAAACAAGACCTTTGTAGACTTCTACCAAGATTTGTTAGGCAGCAAGGTGTGCAGGAGCCAAATAGACAGTTCTGTTATTGAAGATGGGAAGATGGTGAATGAGGAACAAGCTTCCAGATTGTGTCAGCTTGTTACAAGAGAAGAGATCAAGGTAGCTCTTTTTTCCATAGGAGAGGATAAAGCTCCGGGACCAGATTGCTACTCTTCTGGCTTCTTCAAGAAGGCTTGGGGCATAGTTGAAGAGGATTTCTGCCAAGCAATCCTGGAGTTCTTTGATTCTGGACAGCTACCTAAACAAGTTAACCACACACTGATTGCCTTAATTCCTAAAACTCCAAAGGCTGTTAAGGTGGGGGATTTCAGGCCCATTTCGTGCTGCAATGTGGTTTATAAGGTGATGGCTAAGATACTTAACACCAGGCTAACTCCTATATTGATGGAATTGGTGGACAAAGCCCAATCTGCTTTTGCTTCGGGCAGGAGCATGGCTGAGAACGTTTTCTTGGTACAAGAATTACTGAGGCACTATACCTGGAAAAGAATTCCCCCAAGGTACTTGCTAAAGATAGACCTAAGGAAAGCCTATGATACGATTGAGTGGGACTTTATTGAAGAAATCCTTAAGGCTTACAAGCTGTCAGATTTGTTTGTGAAATGGATTATGCAGTGTGTTTCCACTACAGCTTTCTCACTGACCATTAATGGATCAATACATGGTTTTTTTAAAGGACAAAGGGGATTGAGACGGGGAGATGCCCTCTCCCCTTCTCTATTTGTCCTGTGTATGGAGTACTTTTCAAGAAGCCTTGCAAGATTAAAGAGAAATGAAGACTTTAATTTCCACCCTAAGTGCAAAGAGTTGGGGATAACTCATTTAGCTTTTGCTGATGACTTAATTCTCTTTGCCAGAGGGGATGTCCATTCCATTACACTTATCCTGGAGAAGCTTCTACAATTTGGGAACACCTCAAGTTTAAAGGCCAACTTGGAGAAATCTACTTTATATGCTGCTGGTGTTAACAGACAGGAATTGGAGGAAATTAAGGAGGAAACAGGACTCAAATGTGACAGGTTTCCATTCAGATATTTAGGAATCCCATTAGTTGCTTCAAGGTTGACTATAGCCCAATATAGTCCCTTTGTGAGCAAAATGGCAGATTGTGTTAGCTCTTGGGCAGGTAACTCTCTGTCCTATGCTGGGAGAACTGAGCTAGTGAGGGCTGTCCTGCAAGGAGTTGAATGTTTTTGGCTATCTATGCTGCCTATCCCTGAAACAGTGAGAAGCACAGTTAACAGCCTATGCAGAAACTTTTTATGGGAAGGGAAGTGTTTTTTGCATAAGAAGCCATTGGTTAGATGGAGTGAAGTTTGTCTGCCAAAGTCGAAAGGGGGTTTGGGATTTAAGTGCCCTAAAACTTGGAATAAAGCCTTGCTGTCAAAGATCCTATGAGATCTACATTCTAAAAGGGACACTCTATGGATTCAGTGGATTCATCACTTGTATTTCAAGGGGGTCTCTCTTTGGGATTATCAGCTGAAGAAGTAAGACTCCTCACTAACGAAGTTGCTGATAGCCATCAGAGATGAAATCAGCAATAAAGAGAGATCTGTTCAGTCAGCTCAGCAACAAATGCAAAGCTAGTTACTGCAGGGTAAATTAAGCACTAAGAGAGCCAATGACTACTTTAGAACGAGAGGTCATTCCAGTATTTGGACTAAAGTGGTGTGGAGTAGCAGTAACATGCCTAAGCATTCCTTCAATCTGTGGTTGGCAGTAAAAGGCAAGCTGAGAATCAGGGATAAATTCCCAACAGGGGACAAAGGCTGTGTCCTGTGTAAGTCATCAGAGGAATCAGCTAAGCACCTATTTTTTGAGTGCAGTTTTGTTAGTCAGGTCTGGATGGCTATCAAGGATTTGCTGAAAATAACAAGGAGACTCAATACTCTGAATGCTGCAGTTAAGTGGTTGATCAAAGAGGCAAGAGGAACTGGTCATCATTCAAGAGCCAAGAAGATTGCTCTAGCAGCCACAGTGTATTCCATTTGGGAGACAAGAAATCTGATTTTGTATGAAGAAAAGGCAAGAACTCCAAAAGTAGTTGTCAAGAAGATTCAAGTCTAAGTGTATAGGATATTGAGTTACTCATGCCCGGTTTTGTACTCATTCCAATTGTTATATTAACTCAATATCCTATACATTTAGACTTGAATCTTCTTGACAACTACTGCCTAGTGTGTTACTTTAATAACTCAATATCCTATACATTTAGACTTGAATCTTCTTGACAACTACTGCCTAGTGTGTTACTTTAATATAACAGTTGGAATGAGTACAAAACCGGGCATGAGTAACTCAATATCCTATACACTTAGACTTGAATCTTCTTGACAACTACTTTTGGAGTTCTTGCCTTTTCTTCATACAAAATCAGATTTCTTGTCTCCCAAATGGAATACACTGTGGCTGCTAGAGCAATCTTCTTGGCTCTTGAATGATGACCAGTTCCTCTTGCCTCTTTGATCAACCACTTAACTGCAGCATTCAGAGTATTGAGTCTCCTTGTTATTTTCAGCAAATCCTTGATAGCCATCCAGACCTGACTAACAAAACTGCACTCAAAAAATAGGTGCTTAGCTGATTCCTCTGATGACTTACACAGGACACAGCCTTTGTCCCCTGTTGGGAATTTATCCCTGATTCTCAGCTTGCCTTTTATTGCCAACCACAGATTGAAGGAATGCTTAGGCATGTTACTGCTATTCCACACCACTTTAGTCCAAATACTGGAATGACCTCTCGTTCTAAAGTAGTCATTGGCTCTCTTAGTGCTTAATTTACCCTGCAGTAACTAGCTTTGCATTTGCTGCTGAGCTGACTGAACAGATCTCTCTTTATTGCTGATTTCATCTCTGATGGCTATCAGCAACTTCGTTAGTGAGGAGTCTTACTTCTTCAGCTGATAATCCCAAAGAGAGACCCCCTTGAAATACAAGTGATGAATCCACTAAATCCATAGAGTGTCCCTTTTAGAATGTAGATCCCATAAGATCTTTGACAGCAAGGCTTTATTCCAAGTTTTAGGGCACTTAAATCCCAAACCCCCTTTCGACTTTGGCAGACAAACTTCACTCCATCTAACCAATGGCTTCTTATGCAAAAAACACTTCCCTTCCCATAAAAAGTTTCTGCATAGGCTGTTAACTGTGCTTCTCACTGTTTCAGGGATAGGCAGCATAGATAGCCAAAAACATTCAACTCCTTGCAGGACAGACCTCACTAGCTCAGTTCTCCCAGCATAGGACAGAGAGTTACCTGCCCAAGAGCTAACATAATCTGCCATTTTGCTCACAAAGGGACTATATTGGGCTATAGTCAACCTTGAAGCAACTAATGGGATTCCTAAATATCTGAATGGAAACCTGTCACATTTGAGTCCTGTTTCCTCCTTAATTTCCTCCAATTCCTGTCTGTTAACACCAGCAGCATATAAAGTAGATTTCTCCAAGTTGGCCTTTAAACTTGAGGTGTTCCCAAATTGTAGAAGCTTCTCCAGGATAAGTGTAATGGAATGGACATCCCCTCTGGCAAAGAGAATTAAGTCATCAGCAAAAGCTAAATGAGTTATCCCCAACTCTTTGCACTTAGGGTGGAAATTAAAGTCTTCATTTCTCTTTAATCTTGCAAGGCTTCTTGAAAAGTACTCCATACACAGGACAAATAGAGAAGGGGAGAGGGCATCTCCCTGTCTCAATCCCCTTTGTCCTTTAAAAAAACCATGTATTGATCCATTAATGGTCAGTGAGAAAGCTGTAGTGGAAACACACTGCATAATCCATTTCACAAACAAATCTGACAGCTTGTAAGCCTTAAGGATTTCTTCAATAAAGTCCCACTCAATCGTATCATAGGCTTTCCTTAGGTCTATCTTTAACAAGTACCTTGGGGGAATTCTTTTCCAGGTATAGTGCCTCAGTAATTCTTGTACCAAGAAAACGTTCTCAGCCATGCTCCTGCCCGAAGCAAAAGCAGATTGGGCTTTGTCCACCAATTCCATCAATATAGGAGTTAGCCTGGTGTTAAGTATCTTAGCTATCACCTTATAAACCACATTGCAGCACGAAATGGGCCTGAAATCCCCCACCTTAACAGCCTTTGGAGTTTTAGGAATTAAGGCAATCAGTGTGTGGTTAACTTGTTTAAGTAGCTGTCCGGAATCAAAGAACTCCAGGATTGCTTGGCAGAAATCCTCTTCAACTATGCCCCAAGCCTTCTTGAAGAAGCCAGAAGAGTAGCAATCTGGTCCCGGAGCTTTATCCTCTCCTATGGAAAAAAGAGCTACCTTGATCTCTTCTCTTGTAACAAGCTGACACAATCTGGAAGCTTGTTCCTCATTCACCATCTTCCCATCTTCAATAACAGAACTGTCTATTTGGCTCCTGCACACCTTGCTGCCTAACAAATCTTGGTAGAAGTCTACAAAGGTCTTGTTTACCTGTTGCTGTGAAGTTGTGACTGCCCCATCATCAAGAGTTAAAGCAACCACTTGATTCTTCTCTCTGTTTCTCTTGATTAACTGATGGATGTAGCTGGTATTTCTGTCACTGTTTCTCAAGTATCTAGCCTTGGTCAGCTGAGCACAATAACTCAAGTCTACTTCTGCTAGCCTTGTAGCCTCCCTCTTTGCCCCTATCATCTGCTCCTGCAACACAAGGTTATTAGGATCATCATAGAGTGCTTGTTGCAGCCTTAACAACTCTGCTGTAGTTGCTTCTGCCCTAACTGCTATGTGAGCATAGTGCTTCTTGTTCAGGTCCTTTAGGGGAGTCTTGAGGGCCTGTAACTTCCTGCAAAGGATAAACATTCTCTTACCACTGAAATGCTTTCCCCAAGCCTGCTGTACTGTACCCATAAAGTTTTCATGCTGAGTCCACATGTTGAAAAACTTATAGGGCCTAGCATTTGTCTGAATTTGCTCAAATACTGTGACTGTGCAATGGCCATGATCAGAGTGCAACCCTGGTAGTCCAAAATTAGCAAAGGTTGCCAGTCCCTGCTGCCTCCAATTTTCATTGACCATTGCCCTATCCAATTTGCTCCAAGTGGAATTGTTAGTCCAAGTTAAAAAGGAACCAGAGAACCTAAGGTCAGAAAAACCTATGGTCTTGCAGCAGTGCAAGAAATCCCTAATTTCATAACTTATGACTGGCCTTCCATTTCTCCTTTCATCAAAATCTAATAAGTTATTGAAGTCCCCCATGATTAGCAAAGGGAGATTCGTAGCAGCATTGACATTAAACTGACATAAGTTGTCCCATAGCAATCTTCTATCTTTTACTGAATTAAAAGCATAAACAAAGCTCACTAAGAAAATGTTTGAAGTTACCAGACAAGTAGCTTGGCAATGCATCACCTGCTTCGAGCTGGCTATAACCTCCAAATGCACCATGACTGGATTCCACATAATCAAGATCCTTCCAGTTAGTTGCTGCTGGAAGTTGTCTACACACTTCCAGTTTGGAACCTTTCTTCTAACATTCTCTTGAGCTTTACACTGCTTTAGTTGCGTATCTATAAGTCCCATAATATCTACCTTATATCTTCTTAGGTGCTCCAACATCCCCTTATGTTTCAAGTGATTGTTGAAGCCCCTTATAATCCAAGAAGAAATGATCATTGAACAGGCATAGTGGAGGAGTCACCCCCCAATCCTGCACTAGAGCATGGCCTGCTCTTGTCCCTTTTCTTAGACTTGTTCTTAGTTTTATGCTTCCCAACCTTAATGAAACCTTCTGTGTCCATATTATCAGCTTCATTCTGATCTTCATCCCTTTGCACCTTCTTGCCTTTTATGCTTTCACTTGCACCTTGTACTTCCCCAATTGTACTTGGAAGTTTGTTTTGAGTGCTGTCTGCATTAGCTACTTCCATAGCTTTCTTAGCTGCTTGCTCAATTTTGCTAGTGGTGCCTCCCTCCTTTGACCGGTTTCTTCCAACATTACCCTGACTTGCAAATGAATGGCCTAATTGATCAGGGTTGGCTGGAACCTGTTGAACGGACTTGTTTCTGTGTTCTGTCTCTACAGCATTTTGCTTCCTTGTACTAGTGGGAATTGGCCTTCCACTGATCACTTCAGCTGCCTTGGATTTGCAGACTCCAGTAACATGTCCCACTTTCTTGCAGCTTGAGCAATAATGTGGTAGATTCTCATAGTGGACTTCTTGCATCATCCTATCTCCAGTTGGCAGCATAACTTCAATCTGCTTCACAATTTCCTTAGAGATATTCCTGCAGAACTTTCAATTGATCCTCCTCGCTATCAAACTTAAAGATGATCCAACCGTTGTTGTGGAAATGGACTGAAACCTTAACCTTCCAGCTTGAAGTGATCTGCTGTAATGCCATTTTTCCCGGAAACCTTCCTGCAAAATAACCCACCGAATAGAAATTCCATGTGTACTGCTCTTCCTCCAAGTTTGCTTGCATAATTTGCACAGGACCTTCTACTGAAGTGAGCTGTTGAAGTTTTGTATCATTTGTGACCTGCCTGTTACCTGCAAAAAGGCTGGCAAATGACTGCTTCTTCCTTGTTTCCTCAGTTTTATCCTTCAATGCTCCATCTCTAGTAGGACCTGTTTCAGGGACTACAGAGATGGCATCATCACTGGAGCTGAGTCTGCTCTCTGAATCCTCCTTTGTGTCCTCACCAAGTGATTTGGATGCTGTTACTGATTCAGATTCAAACTCTGAGAGTTCTTCTTCCACTTCAGTAGCCCAACTGCGACTACTCTTGTGCAATTCCAGTGGCCGCCTGGTCTCATAACTCCCATCACCTACTGATTCCAGACCATCTTGCTGTTTTGTCTTCATTAGTTTGCTTAAGTTAGCCTTCATCTGCTGTATTTTCTTGTCCTTAGCCATGAGGAACGCAAACTTCATAGTAGGTTACCATTCATCAAAGACCAAGTCTGCAGCTTGCAGCTTCTGTACCTCAAATTCTCAGCCTAAAAACCAAATTAAAGATTAAAAGTGATATTTAATTGACTGGATTAAGCTTTAATTCACCTGATTGCAGCAAACACAATTCAATTCTCTACACAGAAAATACTGTAGCTCTCACGCTCAACCAAGTATGGCTCAATCCCTTGAGCACTGCAATTGACCGTTCCCAACTTGAAAAATCTTCTCTTGTATCACCCAATTAATCACCAAATTACCTGAATTGAAGAATCAAACCTTCCACCAATAATCCCGCGCAGAGAGAATTCAAATTTCAACCCAGATTTTATTGTAGCAATCAGCAATCGTGAAGCCCAGAAACCAGGGATTGGGAGACGAATCAAAAAGAGTAAAATCAAACTTGGAAGTAGTTTGATTAAGTGGATTCCAGCCTTCAATACATGCAGTTCAGTATGGGATCAAATCGCGACCTGCATAGCAGTTCGCAGCAGCAGAACACCACGTTTTTGTGCACGAATTGTTCTCACCAGCTCTAGCTTCGAACAATCAGTAATTAGATGAACACAAGACGAAAGAGTAACTTGAAAGCAACTTCCACAATCGTTGAGTAGTAGTGATTCAAGGGAAAACAAGGTTCACCGTGCAATCACCACTTGAGAGCGTCTCTCTCTAGCTCAACTGACTGAGAGCTCTTTCTTTATTGACAGCTCTTTCTTGATTCTATGGGTGGTGGTGCATGGCCGTTCTTAGTTGGTGGAGCGATTTGTCTGGTTAATTTCGTTAACGAACGAGACCTCAGTCTGATAACTAGCTATGTGGAGGTGACCCTCCACAGCTAGTTTCTTACTGGGACTATGGGCCTTTCAGGCCACAGAAGTTTGAGGCAGTAATAGGTTTGTGATGCCCTTAGATGTTCTGGGCCGCATGCGCGCTACACTGATGTATTCAACGAGTCTATAGCCTTGCCCGACAGGCCCGGGTAATCTTTGAAATTTAATCGTGATGGGGATAGATCATTGCAATTGTTGGTCTTCAACGAGGAATTCCTAGTAAGCGCGAGTCATCAGCTCGCGTTAACTGCATCCTTGTCCTTTGTACACACTGCCCGTCGCTCCTACCGATTGAATGGTCTGGTGATGTGTTCGGATCACGGCGATGTGGGCAGTTCGCTGTCGGAAACGTCGCGAGAATTCTACTGAACCTTATCATTTAGAGAAAGGAAGAGTCGTAACAAGGTTTCCGTAGATGAACCTGCGAAAGGATCATTGTCGAAACCTGCCAAGCAAAACAACCCGCGAACTTGTATAGCAACCACTGGGGGTCCTTGTGTCCCTCGCCAGGTGCGCTCCTGAATTGCGTTGCCTCAGCTAAAAACTAACCCCAACACGAATTGCGTCAAGGAACTTTAACAAGAGGAGCGCCCTCGCTCTCGTTCATGAGCGTGATCCATTCATTTTAAGTTTTGCTTCACATGCCTTACTGCATTGCTCTTCGCGACCGACTTGATTGGGCCATTTTCCGTAACATTGTGCTTGACAAGTCTCATTACGTTGCTCTTAGACACCTTCGTATTGCTCTTGAACGAGAGCATGGCCTAACGATCCTTGACAAGTCTCACTACAAGTGCCTACTACAGGAGTTACCACATCTAATTCTCAGGAGACATTTACCTAAAGCTCATCACAGCTTCAGGAGCTTATTCAGTCCTTGCATGTTTCACACTCTCCTGCTTCTACTGCTACCTTGGCTAACTCAGGTAATCCAGCTCTTGTAGCCTTATCTTCTCCCGCTTGGATCATCGATTCGGGCGCTAGCTCAGATATGTCTAGTAATTCTTCCCTATTCTTTGATCTTAATACCATTCATCATAATATTGTGTTAGCTGATGGCTCTTCTCGTCTTGTGTCTGGTAGAGGGACCCTTCGGCCCTCCTCTTCCCTTAATCTCCCTTCTAGTCTTTATGTACCTCAGTTTTCTTTTAATTTACTCTCTGTTAGTCAGCTAACCAAATTCTTAAATTGTTCCATAACTTTTTTTCCTACTTCTTGTGTTGTACAGGATCTTAAGACGAAGAGGATGATTGGTTCAGGGCATGAGAAGGATGGCCTTTATTATCTTGATCGTGATTGTCCCCAGGAGCACATGACTTCTACAGCTCTTCACACTTCTCTTTCCCCTCTTCAATGGCATCTTCGCTTGGGTCATCCTCGTCTCGCTAGGTTAAAGTTAATTGTTCCAAATTTGAGTCCAGTGTCAAGTCTAGAATGTGAAGCTTGTCAGCTTGGCAAGCATCACCGTAGTTCTTTTCGTAGTCGTGGTATTAGTCGAGAGTCAGAACCTTTTGCTGTCGTTTATACAGATATTTGGAGTCCTTCCCGTTTTAAAAGTGTTAATGGCTTTTCTTATTTTGTGATATTTATTGATGACCTTTCTCGTATGACCTAGATTTTTTTAATGAAGCAGCGATTTTATTTACCTTCTATTATTTCTCGCTTCTATAATCAAATTTGTACTCAATTTGACCAGAGAATTAAAATTTTTCGTTTAGATAATGCCTTAGAAGATATTCAGACTATTGTTAAGACCCTTTGCATTGATAAGGGCATTATTCATCAAACCACCTGTCCTCGCACTTCTCAATAAAACGGTGTTGCTGAACGCAAACATTGTCACTTGTTAGATGTTGCTCGCGCTTTGATGTTTCAGATGCATGTTCTAAATCTTTTTGGGTTGATTCTGTTCTCACTGCCTGCTACATTATTAATAGGGTACTCACACCAGTTTTGTCCAATCAATCCCCATTTTCTATTCTGTACCCAACTTGGGCCCCTTTTCCTCTAGCTCCTCGTGTTTTTGGTTGTGTTGCATTTGTTCATATTTTTGATCCTAATCAAGACAAGTTCTCACCTCGCTCTCGTAAGTGTGTTTTTTTAGGATATTCCCGTGCTCAAATAGGCGATTGTTGTTACCACCCCACTTCTCGCCATTACTTTGTCAGTGCTGATATTACTTTTTTTGAGTCCACTGCTTTCTTTTCACCTTGTAGTGACTCCTTGTCCTCAGATCTTATTGTTTCTAGTGAGGGGGCGACTTCTACCCTTCTTGCTCCCCTATCCTCCACATATGTTCCTCTGCCTCTCTCCTCCTCTATTGACTCTATCTTAGATTCCTCCTCCACGTCCCCACCATCTGTTCCATCTACACTCCCTGCTCCTACAACTATATCTGAGTCTTCTGCTCCTCCACAGCAAGTTTACCGATGCGATCGAGATAAGAAGGTTATCCTTTCCTTATCGGCTGATTCTACCACTTCGTCTGAGGTACCTGCTTCTTCTTCATCTATTGAGTTACCTATTGCTTTACGGAAAGGTACGGGCACCTGCACTCGCTATCCCATTGCTAATTTTATTTCTTACCATCAGCTTTCTCCTTCTCTCTTCCTTTGTTTGTGCTCTCTCTTCTATTTCTGTTCCCACTTCCTATAAACTGGCCTTATCTATTCTTGGGTGAAAACACACAATGGATGAAGAAATGCATGCTCTCTATTAGAATCAGACATGGGAACTCACATCTCTTCCCACAGGAAAACAAACTGTTGGCTGTCGCTGGGTTTATAATGTTAAGTATCTTCCCGACGGCTCTGTTGAGCGTCTTAAGGCTCGATTGGTTGCCAAAGGTTATACTTAGACATATGGTGTTGACTACCCTGAAACCTTCTCTCATATTGCTCGACTTAATTCTGTTCGGATTCTTCTTGCTGTTGCAGTTTGTTGTTCTTGGCCCTTTTACCAGCTTGATATTAAGAATGCTTTTCTCCATGGAGAACTTCAAGAGAAAGTCTATATGGACCAACCCCTTGGTTATAGCATTCTTGGCAGTGAACATCATGTGTGTCGCTTACGGCGTGCCTTATATGGCCTAAAGCAATCTCCTCGAGCTTGGTTTGATCGTTTCAGCTCTACTCTTCTTGCTGTGAGATATACTCGTTCTACTGCGGATCATTCAGTATTCATACGTCATACATCTTCCGGCACTATAGTATTGATTGTGTAAGTGGATGATATTATTATTTCTGGTGATGATCCCTCAGGTATTGTGGCCTCGAAACAATATTTATCTACTCAATTTCATACTAAGGATCTTGGCCGCCTTCGCTACTTTCTTGGTATTGAGATTCCTTGCTCTTTCCAAGGTCTTTCCCTTTGTCAGCGCAAGTATGTTCTGGATTTGCTCTCTGACACTGGTCTTTTAGGTGCTCATTTTGCTGACACTCCTATGGACTCCTCTACCAAATTAGATGCTACTTCGGGAGAACTTTTCTCTGATGTAAGTCGTTATCGTCGCCTCGTGGGGAAACTTATTTATCTCACTGTTACTCGTCCCGATATCACCTACGCTGTGGGGGTGGTCAGCCAATTTATGCATAATCCTCGTTGTCCACATTACGAAGCTGTTTGCTGGATTCTCAGATATCTGAAACAATCCCCTGCTCGTGGCCTTCTATATCGTCCTTCTTCTTCTCTATCTATCACTGGTTATAGTGATGCGGATTGGGCTGGAAATTGAATTGATCGGCGCTCAGCCTCAGCATATTGTACCTTTATTGGTGGTAATTTGGTTACTTGGCGGAGTAAAAAACAACAGGTTATAGCTCGTTCAAGTGCTGAGGCTGAGTATCGTGCCATGGCCATACTGCCTCGGAGATGCTCCGGGTCCAATCTTTTCTACATGATTTTGGTATTGATATCTCTACTCCTATGGCTATGCATTGTGACAATCAAGCAACCATCTTCATTACCAATAATCCTGTGTTTCATGAGCGCACGGAACATATTGAAGTTGATTGCCATTTTATTCGTGATTTGTTGCTTCGCAAAGAGTTGATTACTTCATTTGTTTGATCCTCTTCGCAATTGGCTGATCTTCTTACAAAACCGCTACCGCGTCCTTTGTTTCAAAGTCTTTTATCCAAGTTAGGCATTTTCGATTTATATGCTCCAGCTTCAGGGGACATGTTAGAATATCAAGAATATCCGGGAAATCTCCTTAGTTTATTCTCATTTATTCTATTTCCTATTTCCTTGTAATCAGTCTTAATTTCTTTTTCCTATTAGATTGTAATTTCCTTATTTAAATTGTAAGATTTTACTCTATAAATAATATGGTTCAGAAGGGAGAAATGATTCAATTTCCACGTCAATCTAACACCACAAAGTGGTGGTGAGCAAAAATTGAGACTTATCTGAGGTCAATTTTCGTCACATGAGGTATCTAACATAGGAACACCAACACGCTTAAGGCGTGAATTGCTCTTGAAGCATTGACTGAAAGGGAATGGACGAGGGAAGTTCGCTGCACAAGCAGGGATCCAACCAACGTGCACAATTCCATCACCACACACACCATGACGTACACTGTGCAACAACTCCCCCCCAACCAAAACACACCTCGACGAACTACGAGTGTAGCCCTCTAGGAATGAAAATATATTGAGGGAAAGTGAAGCCAGCACCGCTTGGCGCAAGAATAAGTCGAACCGACCCGTGACAATGAGCGAAGTCCCGGACTTTCCTGAGAGGACACTTCGAGCATTGATAATTTATCAAGCTGCCCATGCCCCGAGTGAAGACCAAGGCTAGCCCACGCCACAAGCCCGCCATTCCGAAAGGGGACAACCGTCAATTCCAAGCGTTTCATATCTGGAGAGCCGAGCCGACTAATGACAATGAGCGAAACCCTAGACTTCCCGAGGACACTTCGAGCTGATAATTCATCAAGCTGTCTATGCCCCGAATGAAGCCCAAAGATTGTCCACGCCACAAACCGACCACTCACTAAAGGAGCAACGATCAATTTTGAACATCGTTATCTCGATCGGTGCATGCCTCGGCTCGTGCCTTGGCCCCCTTGTTATCTCTCTTGGGTGCGTGCTTCGGCTCACACCTCGGCACCCCCTTGCTTATCTCTGGTGGGTTCATGGCACTATGCTTAATAGAACCAATGGTTTGCTATTCCTTTTTACTTTGCTTTTCGATACTGATGGGGCTTGGCCATGCCCCTTGGCAATGAGCGTGACATGCCTCATTGCATTGCTCTTGGTCGCCGATAGGGTTGGCCATGCCTTGTGCATTGCAAAGGTAAGTCCTGTGGGTAGCTACATGCAATGCCATGGGGTGTTGGCAAGGCTTGCCAAGCATAAAGGCGCGGGGCATGCATAGCCTAATTCGGTATTCGGGAACAATGACAGGGAATCCAAGAGTAATGCAAAGAAGAATCGAAATGTCACGTGGCATGGCCAACCCCATCGGCGACCGAGGAGGTTGTTGAAGCAAACTCTACACCATCTAATGGTGATCTACAAATTTGCAGGCTACATATAGATTGAATGGGAAAAAATTACCTAGAATGGTCATAGGTAGTTAGAACTTTTTGAAAGGGAAAGGGAAATTAAATCACCTAACTAGTACTAGACCCAAACCAGGAGATCCTAAATTCAATGTTGGGATGAAGAAGACTCAATAGTGATCCCCTGGCTATGGAATTCAATGTAACGTGAGATAAGTGATACATGTATGTTCTTAACTATAACAAAGGAAATATGAGAGGTTGTTTGACAGACTTATTCAAAGGTTCATGATGATGCTCAAATTTATGAAATAAAGGTTAATATTTATACAACATAACAAGGAGAGCGTACTGTTACTGAGTATACCAATCTCCTAAAAAATCTGTGACAAGAAATGCACCATTATCAGTGTATTCAATTAAAGTGCAGTGAAGACGCAGCCGTGGTAAAAGACTTAGGAGGGAGACAGGATTTATGTTGTTTCTCGCAAGTTTGAATGTGGAATTTGATCTAGTGAGTGTACAAGTACTTGGGAAGGCAGACTTGCCTTCATTAAATGAGACTATTGCCATAATCCGAGCAAAAGAAAGACGTAGAGAAGTCATGGTTGAATCTCGGACAATTGATGCCTCAGCCATGGTCTCAAAAAGTGCAGGGGGTAAGATTCTAATCCTACATCAACAGACTATGAGCACCCTAAGACCACAAGTAAGGATGACTGATGTAGGGTTGAGTAGAAAAAAGAAAGGGTCAAAGGAGAAGGAGGTGTAGAAGGAAGAGGGTGGAGAAAGAGGGCCAGCAGCTGTAGGGGAAGAATCAATAATCAAAAATATCATTCAAGCTAATGTTTGTTAACCCTAATTAGGGTTTAAATAGAAGACATCATAGGCCTAACTCAAAGGCCTAAAATAAAATAAACCTAATACTAAAATAGCCCAAAACAAAAGGTCCAAATAACCTATAATAATATAAACTCATTATCAATAAAGCCCAAAACAAATGGGTCCAAATAATAAATAATAATAATAAAAAAGAAATAAATTTAAAAATTGATGTCCTCATCAATGACCAATGGTGTACTCATTGTAAGAAGCCTCGTCACACAATAGAACGTTGCTGGAAGCTCCATGGAAAGCCACAGATGTCCAATGAAAATTGGAGCACAAAAAAAGGGCAATAAAGGGGGCAAGGACAAGCTCATATAACACAATGTTGGAGAAATAGACATACCTCGGGAGCAAGGTGAATTCAATAAAGATGAAATAGAGAAGTTGAAGAATTTGTTGGAAACCTTGGAGAAATCTACTAATACTAGTATTGTTCCTTAGCACTCTCAGGTAAGTGCTATCCTCTTTTTGCTCTTAGTGTCTCAAGCACAACTTTCTCAGGTCCTTGGGTTATTGACTCAGGAGCTACAAACCATATGATCCCTTAATGTCACAAGTTCATTTCTTATACTCCTTGTCCTACCAATAAGAAAATAGCTAGTGAAAATGGTACATTAATAACAGTTGCTGGCCAAGGAAGTATCTTAGTTAACCAAACTTGAAACTTGATGTTTTCATGTTCCAAAATTGTCCACTAACCTTTTGGCCTTACACAAACTCACAAAAGATTTGAATTGTATTGTGACTTTTTATTCCTCGTATTGTATGTTTCAAAACTAGGGTAGGGGAATGTTGATTGGACATGCTAAGGAGAGAGATGGACTTCACTATCTTGAAGAATCTAGTGGGCAAAATGGAACCAAGAATAATTTATCTTTATCATTACTTTCTCTGAATCTTCACTTTCCAATAAAGACAAGATTTGGCTTTATCATCTTCGTCTTGGACACCCTTCATTCGGAATTCTTAAAGTTATGTTTCCATTATTATTTAAAGGAATAACTGAAAATCATTTTCATTGTGATGTTTGTGAACTTGAAAAACACAAACATGCTTCTTTTCCAATTAGTAATAAAAGAACATCTGTTCCGTTTTTACTCATTCATAGTGATATTTGGGAGCCATCTATTGTTGCTAATGTTTCTGGAGCTTGTTGGTTTGTGTCTTTCATTGATGATTATATTCGTATATCATGGATTTTTTTCTCGAAAATAAATCTGATGTAAGTTTTGTTTTTCCTACTTTCTACAATATGATCAAAAATCAATTTGGGGTAGGGATCAAAAGATTCAGGTATGATAATGCTAAGGATTTTTCAATCAAACCTTATTTCCATTTTTTGTGAAAGAGGGAATAATCCATGGGTCATCTTGTATTAACCCCCCTAACAAAATGAAGTAGCAAAAAAGAAAAATAGTCATCTACTAGCTACTACCCAGGCATTCCTATTCCAGAAACATATTCCTAAAAATTACTGGGGAGAAGCAGTTCTAACAGCTTCATCTCATAAATAGATGGCCCTCTCGTGTACTTAACTTTAGAAGTCCTATGCAAGTCTTGTTTATATACTATCCTCATTTCAACACAACTGATAATCTTGTTTCAAAAATATTTGGTTGTATCTCTTTTGTCCATATTCATTCTCATAACAGGGGAAAGTTCGACCCATGGGCAATTAAAATGTGTTTTTGTGGGTTATTCATCCACTCAAAAGGGGTACAAATGCTATCATCCTCAAAATTCTATGTACGTGCTGATGTCACATTTGTTGAGAAGGAAGCTATTTCACAAGTCCTTATCTTTAGGGGAAGACATCTTTTGTGGAAGATAAGGACAGAGACTTATTCTTGTTGGAGCTTGATTCTTACTCTACCTATTTTTTCCCTAACACTGTTCCTTCTACTCAAAGTCCTCTAATCCCAAAGATTGATGGATCTGATTCACATTATCATCCTTTCTCTCCTCCTAAATTACAACCTTTGGAAAAAAAATACTGAAATTCAAGGTTCCACTCGCCCACTGTAGGTTTACTTAAGAAAAAAGGTAGTCATCTCTAAACCTGTGCAAGTTCAAGATTTTGAATCAACCCCTGGTCATGAGGTAAACACTCTTGAACATTCTCAAAATACCAATTCTGATTCTCATGATGACAGTCTCTCTATTGCTCTTCAAAAAGGCACAAGAAAATGCACTCAATACCCATTATGTCCATTATCTCATTTTGTGTCCTATGAGAAGTTGTCACAGGGTCACAAAACCTTTATTACACACCTAAACACTATGACCATTCTCAAAACTATGCTTGAGGCCTTAGGACATAAAGAATAGAGAGATGCTATGAGAGTTGAAATGGAAGCTCTAGAGAAATATAAAACCTGGGAATTAGTGGAATCTCCTAAAGGAAGGAATCCAGTAGGGTGTAAATGGGTGTTCTCTGTCAAACACAAGGCAGATGGGTCTCTTGAAAGATATAAAGCTAGATTAGTGGCCAAGTGATATACTCAAACTTATGGGATTGACTTTTTGGAAACCTTTGCTCTTGTTGCTAAAATGAAAAATGTAAGGATATTGTTATCATTAACCGCTAATCTTGGGTGGAGTTTGTAACAATTAGATGTTAAGAATCCTTTCTTACATAGCAACTTGGATGAAGAAATCTGTATGGAAATTCCTCCTGGGTTTGGTTTTAATTCAGAAGGAAAAGTGTGTAGACTAAAAAAGGCCCTTTGTAGTCTAAAACAATCCCCTAGAGCTTGGTTCGGGCAATTTGCTAAAGTTATGCCAGCAATAAGATATAAACAAAGTTAAGGTGATCACACCTTATTTGTTAAGCACTCGGGTTTAGGGGGAGTGACTGCCTTGTTGGTATATGTGAATGATACTGTGGTAAGAGGTAATGTGGTGAGAAGAGAAGCCTTAATGATATGGATGCATTTATTGGTAAGAAGTATAGGTGAAAGAGGGACAGGAGTGGCAGGAGAGATTAGGGTGATTTTGGCCGGCAGATTAGGGTTAACAAGGGTGGCAGCTGGGTTCCTACAAAATAGGGAATTGATTTTCTATTTTGTTAGGAGTATGATTTTCTGTTTTGATTAGGAGTATATCTAGATATTCTTATTATTATCTTTTATGCATTAGAATCCTATTAGAACTCTTCCTTTTTGCTGATGTAATGATTTTCTGTTTTGATTAGGAGTATATCTAGATATTCTTATTATTATCTTTTATGCATTAGAATCCTATTAGAACTCTTCCTAGTTTTGCTGATGTACTGAGCCTATATAAGGGGCAACATTATTATGAATAATATCATCAGAATTTTCTTCCTGAAACAGCAGCCTGCATTGAGACCTGTTACGAACAGGTCTTGAGGCTTGAGGAAATCATAGGGTCCTCTAGGAAGGGGAAGAACAAGGGAAATCAAGAGGATTTTCCCGTGTCTCGTCCCGTGACTAGATCCTGTGCCCGGTCCCATACCAATTTGGTATCAAAGCCAAACACGATGGACGACTCAGGAAGTTTCCAAAGTGAGCTCAGGGCGTTTATGCATAGGGTGGAACAGCGTTTCCAGTAGATGGAAGAGCTCCAGCAAAGGACTTCGACTGCCCAGTTTGAAGAGATGAATCGCCGGTTTAGGGAGCTAGCAAAAGAGTCCAACCGAGGGGTGCATGGGGGTGCTGGAAGCAATAGCCGTGCTTCAACCAATCGCGGGGAGGAGAGGACAGAAGGGCAGTCCGAAAACAGGGTAGTGCCACACTACTCAAAGTTGGAGTTTCCCACCTACAATGGGTTAGAAGACCCATTGGTTTGGTTTCATCGTTGTGACCAATTTTTTCAGAGCCAAAGGACAGCAGAAGAAGAGCGAGTAGGCTTGGCTGCCTTCCACTTAATAGGGGAGGCACAGCTTTGGTATTACCAAGTGGAGCAAGAGTCTCCGGGAATGACTTGGGAGGACTTCAAATCGCAATGCAACGTCAGGTTTGACCCCGCCCTTGAGCACCAATCCATTAGGAGAGCTAGCTAATCTCAAACAAACGGGAACCGTGGAAGAATACCAATGCCAATTTCAGACTTTATTGGCAAGAACGTTAGGGCTTTGGGCCGAACAGCAAGTGAGCCTCTTTACAGTAGGTTTGATGGAGGGAATACGCATTGATGTTGAGCTTCAGGGGCCCACGATGTTGGGTACAGCCATGAATATGGCAAGGACTTTTGAAAGGAAGCAAATGATTGATTTTGGAGGACTGAGGCGCACAGCTGGCTGGGCACACCCAGAAGCACGCGGGCAGCATCTACGGCTGTTCACAGCCAGGACAGCAAGTCAAGGGGGGCAGCAGGGTCAGTTTCCACCACTGGGAGTAGTCCAGCCCCCTTTTTCAAGTGACTCTCAAGAGAGGAGATGGCCGAACGGCGCGCGAAAGGACTTTGCTTTAATTGTGTGATTATAGGGGGGGCACAAGTGTAAAAGGCTATTTTGGTTGGAAGTGGTAGATCAGGAGGAAGAAGAAGAGCATGCAGCCCCTGGAGAACCCGAAATTTCCCTCCATGCCATTACCGGAATCAAGAACGCACAAACAATGCAAGTGGAAGCCATCATTACGGGACACCCAATGCTGGTATTGGTGGATTCAGGAAGCTCACACAACTTCTTGAGTTCAGCAGCTGCCCTACGGATGGGACTCCCCATTTTAAAGCGTCCTGGCCTACAAGTTGCCATTGCAAATGGAGAAAAGGTCCCTGCTTTGGGATTATCTGAGGCTGTCCAACTCCAGGTGAATTATGACATCTTTTTTACTGATTTATTGGTTATTCCATTAGAAGGATTTGATGTGGTGTCAGGCGTGAAATGGTTGTGCACTCTAGGCCCTATCTGGTGGGATTTCAAGACTCTCACCATGAGTTTTGAGCTGGAGGGACGGAGGATGCAATGGTTTGGCCAAAAGTTAAAAGGGGTTGAGAATACATGCCTTACAACCCCAAGAACAACAATTGGTGGCCTTGGAAAAATTGTTGGTGGAATTTTCTAATGTGTTTTAAGAGCCAACTGGTTTACCCCCTCCCCGGAGTTGTGATCACTAAATCACTCTATTACCAGGTTCGGGTCCAATAGTAGTGCATCTGTATCGCTACCCCCATCTCCAGAAGGATGAAATTGAGAGGCAATGTGAAGAGATGCTGCAGCAGGGCATTATACAGGCTAGCTGATCTCCCTTTTCTTCACCCGTACTCTTAGTGAAGAAACAAGATGGCTCTTGGAGATTCTGCATCGACTATAGGGAATTAAACTCCAAGACTGTAAAAGACAAATTTCCCATTCCTGTGGTCGATGAGTTGTTAGAGAGTTATATGGCGCACAGTACTTCACCAAACTTGATTTGCGGTCTGGTTATCATCAGGTGAGGATGGTCCCAATGGATGTGAAAAAAACAGCTTTTCGCACTCACCATGGCCACTTCGAATTTTTGGTAATGCCCTTTAGCCTTACAAATGCCCCCTCTACGTTTCAGAATTTAATGAATGAAGTATTTAGATCTTACTTACGTAAGTTGTATTGGTGTTCTTTGATGACATTTTAGTCTATAACAAGACTTGGGTTGAACATATGCAGCATTTGCATGTGATTCTGGAGTTATTACGCTCTCATCACCTCTTTGTCAAGAAATCCAAGTGCGCCTTTGGGGAAACTCAGGTGGCATACTTGGGTCATGTTGTTCATGGTGCAGGTGTTTCAGTGGATGTCGCTAAGGTGAAGGTAGTGGTGGATTGGCCAGCACCTCAATCCGTGAGAGCTTTGCGTGGGTTCCTAGGGTTGGCAAGATACTACCGCAAGTTCATCCAGAATTATGGATTGATCGCGGCACCCTTAACGAGCCTCCTAAAGAAGAATTCCTTTAGGTGGATAGCAGAGACGGAGGCAGCCTTCGACAAATTAAAGAAGGCACTTTCCACCTCGCCGGTGCTACAACTACCTAACTTCGAAGAGGAGTTTGTGGTGGAGTGCGATGCGTCAGGAGAAGGTATAGGGGCTGTTTTACAACAAAAGGGGCACCCAATCACTTTTTTCAGCCGTACCATTGCTGAAAGACACTTCAAACTACCGGCATATGAAATGGAGCTCATTAGGCTTGCGAAGCGGTGCAACATTGGCGTCCTTATCTTTGGGGGCGCTTTTTCTCATCCGCACCGATCATTACAGCCTTAAATACCTCTTGGAGCAAAGGTTGTCCACGTCGCCACAACAACATTGGGTGAGCAAGTTATTGGGCTTCGATTTTAGGATGGAATACCGAGCAGGAATGCTGAATCAAGCCGCAGATGTGTTATCAAGACGGGAGGATGATGCCGTCGTTCTGTGCGCCATTTCAAGACCTCAAGTAGAACTTTTTGACGACATCCGTGCAGAGGTGGCTGCCTCGGCAGAATTGCAACAACTTCAACAACAAATTCTGCAGGGGACAGCAGGAACAGCTTGGTCTGTAAAAGACGGGCTGATATTATATGCTAACCGGGTATATCTTTCCCCTACTTCCCTCTGGACAGAAAAATAAAGGATGTGGAATAACTTTTCTGTATATTGAAATCTGTACAAGCTGTTGATCACTATTTATAATACAATAATGAAATAAAGAAGCAAAAGAAAATCTCCTAAATTAAGAGCAGGAAATCTGCCTAAATAAGGTATGAATCCCTAATCAATCTCTACCACTAATTACTCCACATTAATTTGGATTTCAACAACTAATATTCTATTTACAATAAATATTCATGGCTATCAAATCTCCAAATATTCAGTAATATTGTCACCGAGTCTTTTCTTTTTCAACACTCCCCCTCAAGCTGGTTTGAAGATATCCTCCATAGCCAGCTTGCCAATTAGTCTATCAAACTGTCTTGTAGGAAGTCCCTTTGTAAGCACATCTGCAACTTGTTCGGTAGTAGGGATGTATGGCATACAAATCAACCCATTTTCAAGCTTTTCCTTGATGAAGTGTTTGTCTACTTCCACATGCTTTTTTCTGTCATGAAGTACTAGATTGTGACCGATCGAGATAGCAGCTTTATTGTCACAGTACACTTTCATGGGCAACAGACTAGAGGTATTCAATTCTTCCAGTAGTCTCTTAATCCACCACACTTCACAAATTCCATGAGCTACAGATCTAAACTCAGCCTCTGCACTAGTTCTTGCTACCACATTCTCCTTTTTACTCCGCTAGGTGACAAGATTTCCGCCAACAAACGTACAATAGCCAGAGGTTGACCGTCTATCAATAGCACTCCTAGCCCAATCTGCATCTGTATAGGCTTCAACTTGTAAATGCCCATAGTTTTTTAACATTAGACCTCTTCCCGGGGTTCCCTTTAGGTATCTGAGAATTCTATAAACTGCATCAAAGTGTTTCTGTCTAGGTGCATGCATGAACTGGCTAACCATGCTAACTGCAAATGCTATATCAGGATGTGTATGTGACAAGTAGATCAGTCTTCCAACAAGTCTTTGATACTGCTCTCTATTCAAAACTTCTTCTGCTTTAGACGATTGCAATTTAAGGTTCGGTTCAATGGGTGTCTCAGCTGGTTTACACCCTAGCATACCTGTTTCATCAAGTAGATCAAGAACATATTTACGTTGGTTCAAAAAAATACCTTCTTTGGATCTAGCAAACTCCATTCCAAGAAAGTATTTTAATGCACCTAAATCCTTGATTTCGAAGTCAGCTGCAAGCCTTCTTTTCAGTCTCGTCAATTTTTCATTGTCATCGCTTGTCAATATTATATCATCCACATAGACAATTAATATTGCAATCTTGCCTTCTCTACCATGTTTGTAGAACATGGTATGGTCAGTTTGACCTTGACAGTAGCCATAATTCTTCACAGTTCTCCCAAATCTCTCAAACCAAGCTCTGGGGGAATTGTTTGAGACCATAGAGAGACTTTTTTAGTCTACAGACTTTGTTTGGTCCCAAGTTTCCCTCAAACCTAGGTGGTAGACTCATAAAGACTTCTTCCTCAAGATCTCCATTTTAGAAGGCATTTTTCACATCTAACTGGTGTAATGGCCAGCTGAAATTTACAGCTAAAGATAACAAGACTCTGATTAAGTTTATTTTAGCTACAGGAGCAAAGGTTTCTTGATAATCAATCCCATAGGTCTGGGTGAACCCTTTTGCTACGAGTCTTGCCTTGTATCTCTCTATGCTACCACCAGCTTTACATTTCACAGTAAAGACCCACTTGCAACCCACTACCCTTTTTTTCTTAGGTAAATCAACTATCTCCCAAGTACCATTTTTTTTAAGAGCATTCATCTCTTCCATTACTGCTAATTTCCAATTCGGATCATCAAGAGCTTCCTGAATGTTTCTTGGGACAAACAAGTGTGAGATTTTTGAGGTAAATGCGCTATGAGTGTGAGAAAGTTTTTCAAAAGAAATATATTTGGTAATGGGATATTTGGTACAGCTTTAGGTTCCTTTCCTAATAGCTATTGGAATATCAAGGTTTAATGGTTCTTGGCTAGAAGAAGTAACAGGAATTAAAGATGAGTCAGGAACAGAACTACCTGTGATACTTGGACCAGTTCCCAAAGGTCGAGATTGATCATTTCCAAGAAGAATAGGCTGACCTTGACTCTTTTGATGAGGTCTTCTCTGAGTATAAACTAGAGACTCAGTATTTTTTTTATTAAGTTGTAGTGATTCTCCCCCTGTTTCAGATACAATAATGTTTGGCACTATGTGACTAGGATTCCCTTCATTGTTTTCCTTTGTTCTATCAAATTGTTCCTTACTTTGAATATTAGGAATATTTGTACGAGGAGAATGAGGTGAGGTAGTTAAAATCAGATTTGGTAAAGGAGTAGGAGATAAATGCCAAAAATTTTCTTCCATCACCCCATTCTCCTCCTGAAGAGAATTTTTGTGAATTTATGTTCAAAAAAAGAGACATCCATACTAACATAAGTTTTTCTTGTTTGAGGATTATAGCACTTATAGCCTTTTTTATTAGAGGCATACCCTATAAAAACACATTTTTCAGCCCGAGGATCAAGTTTAGACTGACGATTGTTGGGTATATGAACAAAAACAATGCAACCAAAAACCTTTAAAGGTAAATCTGAGTACATCCGAGCCAAGGGAATTTTTTTTTGGAAATATTCTAATGGTGTGCTATATTTTAAAACACGTGTAGGCATCATATTAATCAAATAAGAAGCTGTTAAGACAGATTCCCCCCAAAGATATTTTGGAACATTCATTGAGAACATTATAGCAAGAGACACTTCAAGTAAGTGTTTTTTTTTTTCTTTCAGCAATTCTGTTTTGTTGAGGGGTATCTACACAAGTAGACTGATGATGTATACCCTTTTTCCTTCAAAAAACTTCAAAAAATTTTATTGAAATACTCGGTTCCATTATCTGTATGAAGAATGCTTATTTTTGTTTGAAATTGAGTTTCAACCATTGTATAAAAATCTTTAAAAAAAATTTCAACATCAGACTTTTCATTCATCAAATAAATCCAACACAAACATGTATGATCATCTATAAAGGTAACAAACCATTTTTTTCCAGAGGGAGTAGTGACTCTTGAAGGTCCCCAAACATCGCTATGTATTAAATAAAATGGTTTTGAAGGAGCATAAGGTTTTGACAAATAAGTAGTACGATGACTCTTAGATAAGCAACAACTTTCACAATAGAATGATGAACAATCCAAACCCTTAAATAAAGTAGGAAACAAATGTCTAAGATATGGAAAGCTAGGGTGTCCTAATCTTAAGTGCCTAAGCATTATTTGTTCATAAACAGAATTAGAACTAGCACTATTAAAGCCTTGAGCCTTTTCATTACTGGAGCAGTCATCATCAAAATAGTAAAGTCCATCTATCATCTTAGCACTGCCAATCTTCTTCCCCGAGTTTCGGTCCTGAAATTCACAGTGAGAATTACAGAAAATTACACGACAATTAGACTCTTTGGTTAATTTACTCATAGACAAAAGGTTACAAGCTAATTTAGGGACATGGAGGACAGATTTA
The DNA here is from genome assembly GCA_019916065.1 of Vitellaria paradoxa. NCBI lineage: Eukaryota > Viridiplantae > Streptophyta > Magnoliopsida > Ericales > Sapotaceae > Vitellaria > Vitellaria paradoxa. Next base: position 52,451,235 of record CM034233.1, on the reverse strand, counting down.
AGATCCACTTTTTCGGATAATTTAATCAAACCTTTTCCTGCAATGGGTGAAAAACTACCATCTGCAATTCTAATTTTTTCAAGGCCAGAACTTGGTGAGTAAGTGTTAAAGAGATGGGAAAGGCTGGTCATATGATCAGAAGCTCCAGAATCGATGATCCATGGAGCAGAATTTGAATAAAAAGAAAGGGCATTAGGTGCACTACCTGTTTGCGCAAGAGAAACACTAGGAATTCCAGATGAGGAATTAGATTTCAGCAGCTTCAGAAGGTGATCCATCTGCTCCTTGTTCAAGGGACTTGTCGTTGCTTCATTTGCAGTTGGGAATGCACGGCTATTTCTGTCACCAGGCTTGCTGCTTTTCCAATTTGCTGGTTTTCCATGGATTTTCCAGCAAGTTTCTCGAGTATGGCGCGGTTTATTGCAGTGGTCGCACTAGACACGTGGTATCTCTTCAGTTTTTTTCTTAAAATTGACAGCTTTATTAGCCTCAGTAGTCACAAGGGCAGAACTCTCAACAGGTTCGTTGGCAGGCAGTCTTCTTCCCCAACATTACAGATCTGCGACTTTCTTCTCTTCGAACCTCAACAAACACCTCACCAATTGGAGGAAGTGGAGTCCTACCAATGATTCGTCCTCGTACCTCATCAAATTCCACGTTAAGTCCAGCAAGGAATTTGTAAATACGATGAGCCTCCACCATCTGTTTATTATGATTGGCATCTTCAATGGATTTCCATTCATAATCATTGAACAGATCCAAGTTCTGCCAAAGGCACTTCAATGAATTGAAATACTTGGTGACAGAGTCTTCCCCTTGCTGAATCTCACCAATTTTCAGAGTCAATTCATAGATCTGAGACTGATTTCCTAAATCAGAGTACATCTGATTCACATTGTCCCACAGTTCTTTAGCCGTGGAGTAGCACATATAATTGGAGCTAATGTCTTCATCCATGGAGTTCACGAGCCATGTCATCACCATTGAATTTTCTGCATCCCAAGTCTCGTACGTTGGGTCCTCTGGTGCTGGTTCCTTCTTGTCTCCCGTCAGGTACCCAATCTTCCCCCGTCCTCTGATATACATCCGAACGGACTAAGACCACCGTAAATAATTGTCACCATTAAGGCGAATATTGGTGATTTGAACAGAGTGAGAATCAATATTAGGGGTCTGGGTTTTTTGAGAGGATATTGTCTCGGAGGAAACTTCAGACATGGTTGATTAAAAAATTAATAAAGGACAAAAAATAGGTACTAGTTTTTCAGCAATGAAGGCTGGAACAAAATAAATCCCAAGGAGCCTAATTTGGCTCTGATACCATCTGGATAGAAAAATAAAGGATGTGGAATAACTTTTCTGTATATTGAAATCTGTACAAGCTGTTGATCACTATTTATAATACAATAATGAAATAAAGAAGCAAAAGAAAATCTCTTAAATTAAGAGCAGGAAATCTGCCTAAATAAGGTATGAATCCCTAATCAATCTCTATCACTAGTTACTCCACATTAATTTGGATTTCAACAACTAATATTCTATTTACAGTAAATATTCATGGCTATCAAATCTCCAAATATTCAGTAATATTGTCACCAAATCTTTCCTTTTTCAACTCTATACTTGAGAGCATTCATAATTCTACTCATGAAGGGGTCCAAAAGACAACTCAAAGAATAAAGGGGGATTTTTATTGGAAAGGTATGAAGTCTTCCATCAGAGAATTTGTACAAAATTGCCAAGTATGTCAGAAGAATAAATGGGAGAACTTACATCCAGCAGGACTTATGCAGCCCCTAGACATTCCCGTCCAAATATGGGCTGATATTTTGATGGATTTTATTGAGGAGCTTCCTAAAGTGGGTGGCAAATCGGTCTTATTTGTCGTAGTAGACCGATTTTCCAAATATGCTCATTTCCTCCCTCTTGCTCACCCTTATACTGCAAGTTCGGTTGCTCATTTATTTTTTGATCGGATATTTTGTTTACATGGCGTACTGGAATCCATTGTTAGTGATCGGGATGTGGTTTTTACTAGCATGTTTTGGAGAGAGTTGTTTCGGTTATGTGGCACCCAACTCGCACATTCTTTAGCGTATCATCCCCAATCTGATGGACAAACCAAGGTAGTAAATCGCACAATAGAAATGTACCTTCGCTGTTTTGTGGGGGATCGTCCTCGGAGTTGGGGTGGATTGGATTGCATGGGCTAAATTTTGTTATAATACTTCATTTCATTCTTCCTTGCAAACCACTCCCTTCAAGGTAGTTTACGGAAGGGAACCCCCTCGTTTATTATCCTATGAACCAGGAGCCACGATGGTTGAGGTGGTAGATAGTGCTCTTCGTGAGCGAGATGAGGTGTTGGCTGAAACAAGTTCATGATGGGAAGCACCGAGACTTGGTTTTTAATGTGGGAGATTGGGCTTGGCTTTGCCTTCAACATTACCGCCAGTTAACAGTACTAAGGCGAAGTTCTCAAAAATTATCTCCTAAGTTTTATGGCCCCTTTCAGGTACTTGAAAGGCTTGGGCAAGTGGCGTACCGCCTAGCCCTACCCCCTGGGAGCAAAATTCATGATGTGTTCTATGTCTCCCAACTTAAACCATTCAAAGGTTCCATTTCGGAGACTACTCCTAACCTTCATCCCTTATTGGATGGCAAGGTGAATCGACTCCCTCACTTGGTCCTTCGGTCTAGATTGAACCGCGGCACATGGGAAATTCTAGTAAATGGCAAGGGTTTGCTGATGACAAAGCTACATGGGAGAATGTTACTGACTTTCAGCAGGCTTATCCCACATTTGAGCTTGAGCACAAGCTCTTCGTTGAGGAGGGGAGTAATGATATGGATGCATTTATTGGTAAGAAGTATAGGCGAAAGAGGGACAGGAGTGGCAAGGGAGATTAGGGTGATTTTGGCTGACAGATTAGGGTTAACAAGGGTGGCGGCTGGGTTCCTGCAAAATAGGAAATTGATTTTCTGTTTTGTTTGGAGTATGATTTTCTATTTTGATTAGGAGTATATCTAAATATTCTTATTATTATTTTTTATGCATTAGAATCCTATTAGAACTCTTCCTATTTTTGCTGATGTAATGATTTTATGTTTTGATTAGGAGTATAACTAGATATTCTTATTATTATCTTTTATGCATTAGAATCCTATTAGAACTCTTCCTATTTTTGTTGATGTACTGAGCCTATATAAGGGGCAACATTATTATGAATAATATCATTAGAATTTTCTTCCTAAAACAGCAGCCTGCATTGAGACCCTGTCACGGACAGGTCTTGAGGCTTGAGGAAATCATAGGGTCCTCTAGGAAGGGAAAGAACAAAGGAAATCAAGAGGATTTTCACATGTCTCGTCCTGTGACTAGATCCTACGCCCGGTCCCATGCCACTTAAGGAGGTGCTTGATTAATGAATTTGAAATAAAGGAGTTAAGGGGGCTAAAATATTTTTTTTGGCATTGAAGTTGCTCGCTTACGGCGTGGAATTTTCATATCTCAGCAGAAATATGTGTTGGATCTACTGAGAGATACAGGAAAATTGGGGTGCAAACCTGTCAAGACTCCTATAGACTTCAACCATAAACTTGGTGAGGCTCTAGAGGATGCTACAGTAGATAGAGGAACTTATCAAAGACTAGTAGGAAGATTAATCTACTTGTCTCATACCAAGCCTTATCTTACAGGATCTCCAATTGACCGAAAATCAACGTCAGGATATTGTATTTTTTTTGGTGGCAATCTTGTGATTTAGAGAAGTAGGAAGCAGAATGTTGTGGCAAGGTCTAGTGCAGAAGCAGAATTTAGGACAATGGCACTAAGAATTTGTGAACTATTGCGGCTCAAGATCATTCTAGAAGACTTGAAGATCAAGTGGGAGGCACCAATGAAGCTCTATTGTGACAATAAGTTAGCTATCAACATAGCACATAGTTTGGTACAACACGATCGCATCAAACATTTTGAGGTTGACAGGCATTTCATAAAGGAAAAACTAGATAATGGTCTAATCTGTACTCCCTTTGTTTCTACTGAGGGTCAACTTGCTGATGTACCAAGCAAGGGACTAGCAAGCACAGTTTTTCAATCTATAATTGGTAAGCTTGGAATGGACAACATCCACTCACCAGCTTGAGGGGGAGTGTGAGAAGATTATGAAGATTTATATTTTTGGTAGTTATTTCAAATCCCTGATTTATAGGGATTTGATATAGGCTGATTGATTCATTTTTATTTTTGATTCGTTTCCACTTGTATATAAAGGATAGCTTGTACAGAGAAATATACAATGAAATGAGAAGAAGTTTTTCTTCCTACCTTGTTTCTTCACAGACTGCAAATGAACAAATCGTTGATAGGTAACTATAATCGAAAACTAAGATTTGGGATGACTAAATGACAAAATTCAAGCTAAGATACGATAAATAATAAACGCACTTCTGGGAATTGTGAATGTGCTACTATGCTGTAATTTTGTTGAAGATGATAGGAGAGGTACTAAGAGGCAAAAGAATTTTCTTTAATGTGGCAAGATGTGAAGGTAGTAGCAGCTAGTTTTATTTGAATGGAGGGCATTTCCACAAACAAGACTTAAAAATAAGATGACTTTATTTTTGTCTAGAATGCTAAGCTTTTGAGCTTTGCTGAGTAGTTGTCTAAATTAACAGTTCTAAAATAGATTGCAATTGAAACTTTTAAGCAAAGATTGCATGTGCAATACGAGACATCTAAATAAATAAACTGACTGGCTGCCTATAGATACATGATTAATTAGCTATAATTCTCCTAAGGTTGGTGAGGCCATTTGTGATTTCCAATTCTGCAAAGTGATGTAGATAAGCAAGGGCATAGTTATTTACTTGGATGAGATTAAAATTGCAGATATGCCTACGAGTGTATGTCCATTTCTTTGGCATGGAAATAAACACCGAGGAATGGTGTGTTCGTGATTGCATGCTATGGCCATGGGTTAACGTAGAGTATCTGCTCCTATGTTTTTGTGAGGGTGTGTGTGGTTGATGTGATGTACAGTTGTGGTTTATATACATACTGTTGAGTTATATATAAGAAGATGTTTGATGTGTATGACGAGATGATGATGATGATGAAGATCGTTGTTGTGGTGATTATGTGGATGAATTTATATTGATGATGATGAGAATGATGTTAATGTTATATGTATTGTTGCCTTGTGAGATGAATGTTCATGAGTGGTATGATGGGACATGTATATGTATATGGTTTATGTTGAATAGTGGTGGCACGTGGAAATCGTGCTCACTCCCCTGCATGTATTGTTGTAGGTTTTGACGCGAGGTTGCTTACTGGGCCTATAGATTGGGAGACTAAGGTTTTCTTAGTTTCTTTTGTTGTGATCTTTAGATCATTTATTTATTTACTTTAAATGCATTGGGTGTGAGGCTGTAATGTTTATTTTACTCTTTTACCCTTCTTAGGGAGGCAGTTATATATACTTTCTATGTACAATTATTATATTGGGTTGTATGGGCCGAGTTGAGTTAATATATTTTATTTTGGAGCATGGTGCCCATTTGATGGCTAAGACTTGTTTATATACTTATTTTAGTTTTGTTCATTCACTTTGTTCCAAGTTGTTAGGCTCTGAAGGAGGCAAGGTTATGCGGTTTTATTGTATGCATGTACTTGGTTTAGCTTGCATCCCCGAAATATGGGATTCGGGGTGTGACAAAATAAAAGGGATGTATATCCCTGGTATTAACTTTAGGAAGAAAGGAAGCACAATGATAATTTCTTAATTGACGTGTCTTACAATCTAAGGACTTTAACTAAGGTAAACTGGAAATAATAGTCTTCAACTGAGTGAGAGAGAGAGATAACCAAGGTGGCTGTGAATTTCAAGTCAAGAAGCAATCCAAAACAAGCTATAGAATTTTGCACAAGTTGTGTATCAAGGTAGTAGATCCTCTTAGCTTCATGTTATTCACCAATCTTCTCCTTTGTTATCATTTCCTTAATAAGGACAAAATTAGAGAACATAGTTACTGAACAATCTAATCGCTTAGTTAGTTTGCTAATAGACATGAGATTATAGGAAAAATAAGTTACAACTAAGATAAAGGATAAATGAAAAATAAAAAATGGATGAATTGTATTAATAATTGGGTTATTGGTATCACTAGTTTTAGTAACAAGAGGAATGTTAGATCAGTTTTAAATATTAAAAAAATAGTTTGCATGTTGTGGGCATATGGTTTGAAATACTGGAATCAAGAATGCAAGGTGCAATAAGGCATGGAGATAGACAAGAAACAAGATTACCATGATGTGTATGAAAAAAAAAAAAAAAAAAAAAAAAGACAGAAGCAGGAAGCCACACTTGATGAGCTGCCTGATAATGAAGGAACTTTGGATATTAGAACTAGTCACAGGTGAAAATGAAAGTCTTACCACAACTAGGTATATCTATAGAAGCAGTTGTATTACCATGCAATTTCTAGCAAATTTCACATAGATGCCTAACTTTTCCACAACAAGTACACTAGCACTGAGATATTTTTCCCTAACTGTGCAGTCTCTGCCATGATTATTTTGAGTATCACACCGTCTAAGGTTCTAGTATGGCTGGTAAGTGTGAAACAAATGGACTTAGACTCAACTAAAGAAGTGAATTATGAGAAGAAATCATTAGTGCTCAAGAATATGTCTCAACATGTGAAGGAAGATAAGCTCCCATTATTTGACCCTTAATAAGTTCAATAGGTTTAAACTCTGGATTGAGACCAACGAGGAACTGGAGCAATAGTGGTTAAAGAGAATTCAATTCCTTATACATCTGCTTTAGGGTAGCGAAATATTAAGTGAGAGTTTTACTTGACTATTGAAACTTGAAGAAATTAGTGGAAACATTATAGATGTGACTAAGATAATTGGAATATAGCAAACAAACGCAGTTCCAAAGGTATCTAGATGGGTGTATATAATTGTAGCCTTGACATCCATAAGGTTCCAAAAAAGACTTAACGATATTCGCATTATCTTGAATCCAAGTATCATAAGAATTCTCGGTTGATGATGTAGTAGTTTCACTGAGATGTTTGTGCTTGTCAAGTCTAGTTAAGGTGATCTTAATTGCCCTTGACCAGTTAAGATAATTCTTTTCATTCAACTTTTGGACCATCAATTTCGTAGGCCAATTAGTGGAACCAACTGGCTTAGATTCCATGGGAACAACATTGGAAATGGTGCTTGATTTGGAAGCCATTGAAAATCAAAAGTCAATGTGTGAGTGAGATTCCCCCAGAATAGGAAATCTGGAATAGGATGACTTTTGCTGGAATTTGGTAAATTACTCATCAAATAGTATATCCAACCCTCGAATAGGATATCCTTATTTGGGATAGCAAAATCAAATGTTATTTAATATTAGTAGGGGTTACTAGAGATCATTGGTGGCCTCCAAAGTTTGGATAGTGGTTCTTGAAGGTTGGGAAGGCAACTAGGGTGATCATCAGAAAGAGGCGACATCAATGAAGATGTTGAAGTTCGTCAAAGGTCACTGGAGAAAAACATAGATTGTTAGAATTGCATGAGGTTAAATCAATGACCATTGGAGGTCTCTGGAATTCGGGAAGGTCCTTAGGGCAGTTACTGGGGAGAGGCAATATTGGTTGGGGGGCGTCAGTGGTGCTATTATAGTTTGAAGTGCCCACGGTCCTAATACGAGTAGATCTCAGGAGAGAGGGTGGTGTTTGAGAGTGATGTTAGGAAGGCCCTGAATGGCCAGATTTTGTGATGGTGGTCGATTGCGAGTGACCATGATTGTGTGATTGGTTAGCTTGTTTGACGTCGGAAACAGTGTTCATTGGCTACAAGTGGTGTTGGCGACAATTATTGTAGTTACTGCGTGTGAGTAGAGATATGGCTTTTCATTATCGGTGGTTAAGATTCTTAATACAAACCCAAGAACTAAGAGATTAGGGTTCTTCTGGACACAAACACAAGAACCCAAAAAGGAAGAACCACAGTGACTAATCTCTACTTTGATACGCTGTCAAGAAAAGACAAAGCATGAATAAGGTTTTTCATCCTAAGGGTTGTCTCTATGTATATTATACCTGTAGAATACCTTCATAAGGTAGGAAAAAATTACAAGGTATCACAATCCTAACTAAGAAGGAGAAGAATCTAATCAAGAAGCCTATTTTCTAAATTTACAATTTGATGACTTTCTGGTTAATGCTCTCTTGGGAGAAAGATGTTGGGTGCTTATTGTGTCCTCTTCATGTGGCTAATGGTCTATCTTATCTCTTAGGAATGTGAAATAAGTTATGTGATGTAGTTCTTTATTTTTTTGTACATGGGAATGACAGTACAGTTCATTTTTTCTTCCATGTGTCGGCTAGTGAGGCTAATGAGTGAACTTCTGACCTAGGTGCTAAGACAACATTTCTAGTTTGACATTTGGGAACAATCCATGGATATTTTGGGTATGTTTTGATGGACATTTTCTCTCTTACTAAATTTATTGGTTAGCTCACCTGTTATAATTGTACCTGCAATTGTTTTCAAAATATTTCAAAATATGGGTTCTCAATGAATCTGGAGATCCAATCAGAATTCAAATTTTCAAACTCCTCAACTGTAGTGAGAAATTCAAAAAATCTAAAGATATTCCCTAGTTTCTAATTATTATTATTATTATTATTATTATTTGTGTACTGAGCTTTTTATTTTATTTTTGTCATATCTCTAGACCCCACAACATTTGACTTGGGGAAATTCGTGTTGCTTTGTGTGGGAGAGGGATGAGCAGAAGTCAAGGACATCATGTTTCAAAGTGGGTTCAGAAAGAAGATGCCCAACTTGTCCTAGGAGGGACACCAGGTGCTACTTGGCTTTGGAAAACAGGGGAGTCTATTCATGGTAAAGAATCACAACCAGAGTGGCATTTCCTACTGATGCTTGGAGATGGATTTTAAGGCACAAAAATGTCTCCAGGTCTTAATAACTGGAGGGAAGGAAACAACAATCGCCCCTCTAAAAATGATTGTGGCAGATCATACAGGTGTCACAACTTCACATACCCAAACTACTGATAGGATAACTCGTCAAATTATTGTCTTTTTTTTTTTTTGCAGCTCATGTGGTCCATCTTTATGGTGTTTGCAAATCGATCCCCTAGGAAATATGTCATTGATTTTCACCACTGAATTAATTTATTTTGCATAATTCTATATTATTTTGGCAGGAAAAAGCTCTTTATTTCCTTCTGATTGTTTTAAGTTCATTCTCTTGTTTTGGTTACAATTTACAGGACTCCTTATGCTCCAAGGAGATTAAGTGGTTCCAATGCACAAAATCAACCATTGTTGGAGAATGATCTGTTAGAAAAGATGAACAGCGAAGGCAAGGCTGGTGAGGCTAGGAAAGAGAAATCAGAGGGCACCAGACTATTTAAATTTGCCCTAGTTGACTTCATCAAAGCTGTGCTGAAGCCAAAGTGGAAAGGTGGTCATATCAACAGAATGTCTCACAAAATTATTGTGAAAAAAGTCGCAGATAAAGTGATATATAGCATCAAAGCAAATGACATTCCTCAGTCACATGGGCAGATTGGCATTTACCTCTCATATGCAAAGCCAAAGATCATCAAACTAGTAGAGGTCAGTTCCAACTACCTTTCCTTTTGTAGGTGCAATATTGTTAGAATATTTGATATTGAAAAGATTCCTTTCACTTTGGTAGTTGCATAATAATGTCGAAGGAATGTGTTCTTGTCAAAGCCGAGTATGTTTCCATGGGTTTTCCATGGTTTATTTCTAGGTACATAATTGGCTGATATTGGATTCCTTTAATTATTATTAATCCAATGGACAGTTTTTGTTTTCTTTATAATGTGTCTCTCCTTTTTAGCTCATACAATTGAAACATCAAAATTTATTTAAAAAGATCTACGTAGGAATAATCAAGTAATTTTTTATTAGGGCTTGTCGACCATTTTAGGGATTGCTTTCTTCTTTTAAAATTTTATATTTTAACTCATACGCTTGGATTTCTTTTAAATACCAATCTCATGGGAATTGTTTTCTATGTACATTATCATCATCATTATGATTATTGTACACTCATGTTTCCCCTAATGAGTTGTCTATGCATTTGTGGCAGCAAAATAGTTAAAGTTCCATTAGGTTGTCAATTAGATTAAATGGCTCATGTTTGATTGGGAGACTGGATAAGATGGTATCATCAATCTTGGGATTCATCAAGGATAAAAATTTCATTTTGGTAAGTTGTTTTGGTAGCATAGGAAACAAAAATATTCCAAAAATGTTTAGAAAATATTTTGGGAGCAAATAAAAAAAGTCTAGCAATACATAAACTATGTAGCAATATAAATTTATTTAAATGTTTGAAAATCTAATAATAAATTAATTAATCAACTTACTATTTTGCCATATTTTGCTCTATTTGCGTGTCATTTACCGTGTTTCAATGATTTATTATTCTAACAGTACTTCATTTTGATCTTTTAGAGAAACTATTCTTTATTAAGGGCTAGTACAAATAATAATAGACTAGTTGTCCTAATGGTGTTTGGATGCGCTGGGATAAATAGGAATCTGGGAAGGTTCTTAATCCTATTCTTGTTTGGTTTAGCAATAGGACAAAGGGATATAAGAAGGGATTAAATATCAAATGGATAAAAATTTCCCCATATCATTGATGTAATTCCAAATAGTTCTTATTTATGTCAGATTGTCAAAAATACCCAAGCGGATAAACAATTGGTTTTTTAACCATAAACCCAACATTTAAATATTCTCGAATAACAGGGTCTGTTAATATCGCCGATTAAGGGTATTAGCTTTCATAAGGAAACAATTAGTCCAAGTCTTGTAGGATGTACCAAACATGGAATAACAGGAGGTATTATATCCCACCTTTTTAAAATCTAGAAACCAACATGCCCCTTAGAGAAGGAATAAAATCTTATTAACTATTGTTAATTAAGTTCTAGGATTTAGGATATGAGATCGCAATTTCGCATTCTTCATTTGTTTTTCTGGCAACTAAATTGATTATTGTGTTGTGACATTAGTTTTTTTTCATTAATTTTTTAATTTTCTTGTCCATTTGATTTCGAGTATTTAAAAAGAAAATTCATATACAAGTTCATGACAACCTAGTACAACAAAGATATTTTTTGGCTTTTGTTTTTGTAGATTATAGTTGTCAAATCGAGATTTATATTGTAAATCAAAAACTTAGATTTGAGAATTGTAAAGTGTGTCAAATCATGAATTGTAAGATTCTATACAATTAAAAAAAATGATAGAAAAATTAATATTTGTATATTAGTTATATATAAGATGGTTTGCTCATGTCCAACGTAAATATATAGATGCACTAGTAGGAAAGAGTGAGTCGATTTAAGCAGAAGGGCTAAATAGTACAAAAGGTATAGCAAAGATTATTGTTAGAATATGACAAGATGTGTATATGGTAGGTAGATATTGTGACTGATCATTTCATAATTTATATTATTGTGATTGTAGTCATTTCTTAACTTGTATAGGTATCCTTTTATATAAATAGATGCTATGACAACCTCAATAATATAAAGTAATTACATTCAATCCTTAAATGTTTACATTGTATTGGAGCGGATTTTCAACTAAGCCTCACCATAATTCACACGGTGCCTATGTCCATGTGAGCTAGCGTGAGGGGGGCTGTTGAAAGCTATTCTACATTGGCTTATGAGAAAGGTTATTTCCTCCATTTAAGAGATGGATTTCCCTCAACTTAACATTTGAGTTTTAAGATGAAGGCCCCTTCAGCTCTCGGTTTCGAAAAAGTTACCGTCCGAGTCCCCCACCTACATATATATATCCACAATACTTCAAAGTGAAGAAGGGTAAAGAAAAGGAGGACAAGACATGGACGGCCGGTACAGGTATAGGCTAGGTTTATGTTGGGTGGCATCCATTAAAACAGATTTGACTTCCGTCTGAAAAACTACAAAAAGGAAGCAACTTGCAACTGACACAACTGTGATAGGGCGTGCACGTGGGAAGAGTGGTGTGCTTACGTAGACCCTAGGAGCAAGCCATGAGTATGGCAACCCTATTGGGGTGCGCACAACTACCTAAACACTAGCATATGACCTCTTAGCCCCAATACAACCAGCCTCGAACCGAAAACCAAACAACTAAATCAACTCGTGCATCAATCAATTACATCGAATTAAAATATTAAGCCAAAACTCAATGCATTATGAAGAAAATAATCCATATAAAAGTACAAGACCTTAGAAGTTGTTGGCTATCGATGGGTATATATAGAAAAGAGGAGAGGCTAACATCACAAGTGATGTTAGTCATGTGACATTTAGGTTGTGTGCTGTCCGATCAAAATTAGACAGTTCATAACAAAAATAAGTTTAAAAATTTTAGGCAGGAGTTTTTGAATTTACTTTTGTTGTGAGCTGTTTGATTTTGATCAGACAGGTCACAACCCCGATGTCATGTGACTAATATCACAAGTGATGTTAGCCTCCTTGAAGATATATCTTAATAGCTCTGTTAACAGATTGAAAGTCCGCCTAGTTGCTGAAGATTAAACACAGATGAATTGATTGAATTTTTTGAAACATTTCCTAAGAGGCTAAAATTACATGTTTGACTTTTAATTTCTTTGGCTGTCGTATATTATAGCCTCTTCATCAGCTTGATGTGAAAAATGCATTTCTAAAAAAGTCTATATGGAGAAACCAATTGGATTTGTTGCTTAAGGGGAGTATGGGTTTGTTAATGTACCTAGTTAATGTAGTTAATGTACAGATACATGTATGGTAAGGTGAAAGGACAGTGTAGGTGAGTCGAAAGGTTATCTTAGGATGTATATATATGTATACTCCCAGGCATGTTTCTTATAAGAAAAAGTTATTCAAGTTTACAACATGGTATCAGAGCGTTGTTAAAATTGTGTGTGTAAGGAAAATCAGAACAGTGTTGTATCTGTTCTGGGTCACTGGCGGTGTCAGTGTTCTTGGTCGGACGTTGTTCAACTGGTGGAGTCGGACGTTGGTCTCTGGTGGAGTTCAACCTTGTCGTTCGAACTTCGGTATACCCCAGCTTGGTCGCCTGAGTGGGGCGACCACCGTTGGAGCAGCGCCATCACCGGAAAGATTGTCATGCGCCTCCACGCGCCACTTGTTCCTCTGCGCGTGGACTTCACGCGCCGTCGCTGTAGCCTCGTTTGCCGGCACGTGTGACTCCAGTGGACTTCCGGCCTTCTTTGTCTTCTGTTCTCCTCTCTCCGACGAATCTACTGGTATTCTTGTTTTTGTGTTTGGACCGTCTATCTCTTGCTCCTTCCTCTTGTCTGCTACTGGTACTGTTCATCCGTTATTGCTGGTACCAGAATATTCGTTCTATGGCTACTGGAACATTTTTGGAGCAGAAAATGGCTAGTGTTTCCATCCCTATGTCTCAACAATTAACTACCAGGAAGTTAAATGGGACGAACTACGTTCAGTGGTCCAAAGCCGTAAAGATTGCATTAACTGGGTATGGAAAGCAGAAGCACTTGACTGAGTCTGGACCCCCTGAAACTGATCCTAAGCATGATGTTTGGGTCCAAGAAGATGCTCACCTTGTTAGTTTACTATGGAATTCCATGGAACCAAACATTGCTGACATGTGTACTCACCTTGACACCTGCAAGGAAATTTGGGAATACGTTCGCTTGTTGTTCTCTAGTGATCTTACTCGCATGTACGACTTATCACAAGAGTTCTTTCAACTTCAACAATCTGGCAGACCAGTCACTGAGTACTTCGCCTCTTTGAAGCGTGTTCATGAGGAGCTAAGTTCTCTCCAACCACTATCTGCTGATGTTAATGCAATGCAAAAGCAAAGGGAACAGATGGTTGTACTCCGTTTTCTTGCCGGACTAGATCCTGAGTTTGAACCGGTTAAAGCTCAAATTCTCAGTGGAGAATCTCTTCCTTCATTTGCTGAAACTTACTCCCGTGTCATGAGGACTGCATCTAGGGATCAATCCACCACTATTGATGCTACACGAACTGCCCTAGCCAGTCAAAAGATTTCGGAAAGTAAGAATTCTAGTTATATTATCCCATCTCAGAATGGGGATAGAGGGACTCGTAGTGGTCGCGGTCGTGGTCGTGGTGCGAAATCTAAATGTTCTAATTGTGGTCGTGTTGGCCATATTAAGGAGACTTGTTGGGATCTTCATGGAAAGCCAGCTCATATGGCTCAAGTAGCCTCCTCTGATGCTTCTGCAAATAAGCCCAGTACGAGTGGACCATCAACTGTGACGCTTTCAGAAGAAGAGTATGCCAGACTTCTTCAGTATCAGACAGCTCACCAGGCATCTCTTCCCACAGCTTCCTTGGCTCATCATGGTAATCCTACTGCTCATGTGTCTACCCTTTCACCAACTTCATAGATTATTGATTCTGGTGCTTCAGATCATATGTCTGGTATTTCATCATTGTTCTCTAATGTTCAGCCTTCCTCTATCCCCAGTGTCACTACAGCTAATGGTTCATCTAACCCAGTTAAGGGTGTTAGATGTTGTCTCACATCGGCCCAAAGTAAAAATTACTTGTCTCTTATAAGAGATGGACGTCCCTCACTTTAACACCTAGGTTTTAAGGTTGAGGCCCCTACGCTTATGTGTTGTTGGGTTTATTTAACATGGTATCAGAGCGGGCTTTTAATTGGGCCTCACCATAGTCCACGCTAAGCCTATGTCCATGCGGGCTAGCGTGAGGGAGGCTGTTAGATGTTGTCCCACATCGGCCCAAAGTAAAAATTACTTGTCCCTTATAAGAGATGGACGTCCCTCACTTTAACACCTAGGTTTTAAGGTTGAGGCCCCTACTCTTATGTGTTGTTGGGTTTCTTTAACAAAGGGTATCGGGAAAGTCTGTACATCTTTACCGTTATCCTCTGTTTTATATGTTCCTTCCTTGTCTTTTAATCTTCTATCTGTTAGTAAAATCACCAAACAACTCAATTGTTCAATGACTTTCTTTCCTGATTCTGTGGTTATTCAGGATTTAAAGACGAGGAAGAAGATTGGAGAAGGGCATGAAGCTCAGGGACTCCACTATCTAAGTGGTTCATCTGCACCTCAGTCTACTACTTGTTCTGTTGTCGCTGCTCCCATTGAAGTTCACTGTCGTCTTGGTCATCCGTCTTTTGATAAATTAAAGTCTATGGTTCCCAATTTGAGTCATATTCAGTCTTTGAATTGTGAGTCTTGTCAGTTAGGTAAGCATCACCGTGCTTCCTTCAGTCCTAGAGTCAATAATCGATCTGCTAGTTCTTTTTATTTGGTCCATTCTGATGTATGGGGACCGAGTCGTGTTGTTTCAAAATTGGGGTTTAAGTATTTTGTCACTTTCATTGATGATTTTTCTCGACTCACATGGATTTATCTAATGAAAGATCG
Source organism: Vitellaria paradoxa (assembly GCA_019916065.1). Lineage (NCBI taxonomy): Eukaryota > Viridiplantae > Streptophyta > Magnoliopsida > Ericales > Sapotaceae > Vitellaria > Vitellaria paradoxa. Next base: position 52,435,754 of record CM034233.1, on the reverse strand, counting down.
TTCTGAGCTGTTCTCTATTTTTCAATCTTATTGTGCTGAAATAAAAACTCAATTTGATGCTTCTATCAAAGTTCTTCGTAGTGATAATGCCAAAGAATATTTTTCCAAACCTTTCACTGACTTTATGTCCTCATTTGGCATGATTCATCAGTCTTCGTGTTCTCGTACTCCACAACAAAATGGAGTTGCTGAACGAAAGAACTTACATCTTGTTGAGACAGCTCGTTGTCTTATGTTTCACATGAAGGTTCCAAAAATGTTTTGGGGGGATGCTATTCTCACTGCATGTCATTTAATTAATAGAATGCCATCTTCTGTTCTGCAAGGTCGTTCTCCTTATTCTGTAATGTTTTCTACAACACCATTGTTTCCTCTTCCTCCACGCATCTTTGGATGTGTTGCTTTTGTTCATCAACTCGACAGTGGTACTGACAAGCTTGACCCTCGTGCTATTAAGTGTGTCTTTTTGGGATACTCTCGGTTACAAAAAGGATATCGATGTTACAGTCCGTCTCTTAATCGATACTTTGTCTGTGCTGATGTCTCCTTCTTTGAGAATACTCCTTTCTTCTCTGATAACTCATCTTTAATTGATTTGAATGAGAGTCTTCCTTTTCCTGTGATTTCCCCTTTTCGTCTTTCACGTCCTGATTTGCAGGTTTACACCAGACGGCAGGTAGCTACTGAGTCTCTCCCTGAAACTTCAGGCACTCCATCTTCTCCACCTCCGTCTTCAGATCCTGCTCCTGAGCCAACACTTAGTGATCTTGATCTTCCTGTTGCCCATCGAAAAGGTAAACGCACTTGCACTACCCATCCTATTTCCAATTTTGTTTCTTATTCATCCCTATCTCCCTCTTACTATGCTTTTGTTACCTCATTGTCTTCTGTATCCATTCCTAACTCTGTGTCTGAAGCATTGTCTCATTCCGGATGGCGTACTGCCGTGGAAGAAGAAATGTTCGCCCTCCGAACCAATGATACTTGGGATCTGGTTGCTCTTCCTTCTGGCAAGTCAACAGTTGGTTGTCGATGGGTGTATAATGTCAAAGTTCATCCTGATGGGTCTGTTGATAGGTTGAAAGCCAGGCTTGTTGCAAAGGGGTACACTCAAGTCTATGGGCTTGATTTTTTAGAGACTTTTTCTCCTGTGGCTAAGATTACGTCCGTTCGTCTTCTCATTTCCCTTGCAGTCACTTTCCACTGGACTCTTCATCAGCTTGATGTTAAGAATGCATTCTTGCATGGAGATCTTCTCGAAGAGGTGTACATGGAGCAACCTCCTGGATTTGTTGCTCAGGGGGAGTCTGGACTAGTGTGCAAATTGAAAAAGTCACTGTATGGCTTGAAGCAGTCCCCGCGAGCATGGTTTGGTAGATTTAGTGATGTGGTGAAAGAATTTGGATTGATACGTTGTGGTGTTGATCATTCTGTTTTCTACCGTCATTCCTCACAGGGGAAGATATGGCTACTGGTGTATGTGGATGATATTGTGATAACAGGAAATGACACACAAGGGATTTTTGATCTGAAGATATTCCTTCAAACTAAGTTCAACACTAAGGATCTGGGTCCGCTAAAGTATTTCCTAGGAATTGAGATTGCAAGGTCACATGAGGGTATTGCTCTCTCTCAGAGAAAATATGTTCTTGATCTGCTATCTGAAACTGGCATGTTAGGAACCAAACCTGTTGATACCCCAATGGATCCTAATACAAAGCTCCTTGTGGATAAGGGAGAATTATTAGCTGATCCGAGTAGATATCGCAGGTTAGTTGGGAAGCTCAATTACCTGACAGTCACACGACCAGATATTTCATTTGCTACCAGCGTAGTCAGTCAATTCCTTGATGCACCTCGCTCCAGTCATTGGAATGCAGTCATTCGTATTTTGAGGTATCTAAAAGGTGCACCAGGACATGGTCTACTGTATTGAGATAATGGTCATACTCTTGTTCAAGGGTATACAGATGCTGATTGGGCTGGTTCTCCATCAGATAGAAGGTCCACTACTGGATATTGTATTTTTGTGGGTGGAAATCTAGTATCCTGGAAGAGTAAGAAGCAAATTGTGGTGGCAAGATCAAGTGCAGAGTCAGAGTATAGAGCCATGGCTCATATGTCCTGTGAATTGATTTAGATGAGTCATATGTTAGAAGAGTTGGGAGTTACTGGCTCACAGCTTATGGAACTATTTTGTGATAATCAAGCTGCTGTCCATATAGCCTCTAATCCAGTGTTTCATGAAAGAACCAAACACATTGAAGTTGATTGTCACTTCATTAGGGAGAAGATTCTTCAAAATGTCATCAAAACTAGCCATGTAAAATCTGAGGATCAGTTAGCTGACTTATTCACTAAAGCCTTGGGTGGTGCTAGAGTAAGGTTTATTTGTAACAAGCTTGGAACATATGATATATATGCTCCAGCTTGAGGGGGAGTGTTAATGTACCTAGTTAATGTAGTTAATGTACAGATACATGTATGGTAAGGTGAAAGGACAGTGTAGGTGAGTCGAAAGGTTATCTTAGGATGTATATATATGTATACTCCCAGGCATGTTTCTTATAAGAAAAAGTTATTCAAGTTTACAACAGGGTTAGTATGTAAGCTTAAGAAATCTTTGCATGGTCTGAAAATGTCTTCCAGGCTTTGGAAGATTCAACACAGTGGCTGTGGAATTTGGTTTTATTAGATGGGGTATAGATCACTCTGTATTCTGTCATTACTCAACTCGTGAAAGGATATGGTTTTTGGTTTATGTAGATGACATTGTCATAATAGGAGATGATACTTAGGATAATACCAAGCTGAAGTCCTTTTCACAAACTTAATTTAGTAGGAAGGATTTGGGACTATTGAAATACTTTTTAGACATTGAGGTAGCATAATCATGGAAGAGGATTGCTCTCTTACAAAGGAAACATGTTTTGGACTTACTGTTTAAGACAGGTATATTGGGCTCTAAACCCATATATGCTCCAATGGATCCTAATACAAAGCTCAACGTAGACGTGGAAGATTTATTAGACAATCCTAGCGTATATAGTGTTGGGAAGTTGAACTATTTAACTGTGACTTGATATTTCATTTGCTATGAGCTTTTTCATTAGTCAGTTTCTTGAGTCATCTCGTACCAATCATTGGAATGTAGTTATCTGAATTTAGAGATATTTAGAGGGAGCACCTGGAAAAAGTTTGTTGTATCGGGATAATGCACATAGTTCAATACAACGGTACACAAATGTAGATTGGGTAGGATCACAATTGGACAGAGGCTTCACCATTAGATATTGCATTTTTATTTGCAGTAATCTTATGTCTTTGGGAGCAAAAGAAGTAGATAGTAGTAGTAAGATCAAGTGTAGAATTAGAATATAGGGCGATGGCTCACAACTCGTGAGCTAATTTGGATATAAATTTTGATGAAAAAATTTAGAATTCTTCATTCATATCTCATGTCAAATCACATCTTTTATCTAACTTTATGTCTCATCAACCAAACACCAAAAAAATAATTCCACAAAAAAAAAAAAAAATCAATTCCACGTTACATCAAATCCCATATATTATTCATAGTATTACTTATACCCCATCATCCAAACTCTCGAATCAAACATAGCCTAAGTACATTAAATGCATTGAGGTAGATTGTCATTTCATTAGGGAAATAATTCTACAGAATACTATCAAAATTGGTCATGTTTGATCTGAAGATCACTTAGCAAACTTGTTCACTAAAGCTCTTGGCAAATCTAGAGTCCAATTCATTTATAACAAGCTTGGAACGTATGATGTATACACTCTAGCTTGAGAGGGAGTGTTAGAGATATGATAAGATGTGTATATGGTAGGTAGATATTATGATTGATCCTTTCCTAATTTAGATTACTGTGCTTGTAGTCATTTTCCAATTTGTATAGGTATCTGTATATAAATAGATTCTATGACAAACTCAATAATATCAAGCAATTCCATTCAATCCTTAAATGTTTGCATTTACATAGACTAAAAAATTGTGAGCAAGGTCCTAATTTCTTATAACCTTACATAAAACATTACTCATAAGAAAAATGAACAAAGGAAGAGAATTCATATGGCTAACCCCAATTAATTTGAAACTGTCTTTGTTGAAGTGAGTTGAGTTTGTTGTATGTGTTAAATCTAGAATTAGCAACTTAATGGGTTTCTGGTTGGGTCCAAATCTAACTACACCTATTTTAGTAGCAGATCAATTTCAACAGATTGGATTCAGAATTCAGTCCATTTTAGTCTCCATTTATTTCAATGTACACGTTTTTCTTGGGTAAAATAGTTTTACTTGTGTTTTTTAAAATATTTTCTTGAGACATGAGTAAATGTTTGCCCAAAAACATTTTACATTAAAACAAACCAGCCTTGATGAAAAAGGAAATTCTATACGTTAAGCATAAATTTATTGTGGGATAGAATATATGAGTAGTAACCCTATATGCAGTGGAGCTTTTGGGAACACTAAAGTCAAACTGAGAGAAGAATGGTTCTTGCATTGCAAGTGAGTAAAAGGTCTCCATTTTATGCGTGAAAATCACATGTATCCATGGTTGTTAGCTAACTACAGAAGGGAGAAGTGAAAATAGGTGATTGAAAATCGACAGGAAGTTCCATTAGCAGCCTATGCTTTGATTGATCCGTTCTCATCTATTCCAGGGTTTCAAGCCTCAAATTTGTCTCATGTGGTGATGGGTTTGTGTAATTGGTTGTCTAATTGGTCTGTGCTTCAACCCGTTTCTTAATTGGGTATTTTTTTAATTGTTTATATGGTTTTTACCCTTGTAATCTTTTTAATCAGACCCATTTGGGCAGGTTCATCTGTTGAGTTCATCTGTTGAATTTTATGGGCCAATTACTTCTGCTGATTTTTTAAAAATTGGCTTTGAAGTTAAGCATTACTGGTTTTTTTTATTTTTATTTTTTTTTAAATGTGCCTCCCTGTTGTACGTGTTGACACCATTTTTTTTCCTAAAGAAAAAAGGAAAAGAGTTATGAACACTATCTTAATTTTTTGTTTTTTTCTTTTATTTATTCATTTATTTTTTGCTAAATGGTAAGATTTTGCTTATCATGTTTTAATCTTTTTGTTTGCGGGCATACGTGAAGAAATATTGCAAACTATAAGAATTATTAGTACATTTTCCTTCTGTTGTGTTTTCTCTAGCTTTTAACTTATTTATAGAACAACAACATGATGGATTGGTCACCTTCCTTGACTTATCTGCTCATCTTAACTTCCTATGGCTATATATTTGCTCACTTTTTGATGTATAATGAAAAATCTCTAGTGACAGTTTTTTTCATCAATATTCGTTTTGGCAAATATAGTATTTCGAAGTGCTTGCGGAAGTAAATTTACAATTTTTCTCATTATGTTGGGCATCTATGAGGTTTCTGTCTGTGAACCTGTTACCCGAAAACGTGCTACTGTTCACTGGCCCTGCTTGATGGGTCCAGCCATGTTGCTCCATAGATGGGTTGCTTTCTTGGTGTTCTTTATCACATTGCTTTAAAGACAATTGGAGGGATGGTTTCCAAGCAGTTAGCCTGTGAGATTCATTGCTAAGATTTGAACCCTATCTTGGTGTTCTATTTTTGGGTTCATTAACATAGGAAATCTATTCCAAGTTTTGCATTGACTAAAAGACTGAATTGTATGAACCTCTATGGGTTCATCTTCTTCCTGTAGCTTGGGGCCATTTGAGGAGTCCACAATAATATATCAATGGTCATGCTTTCGTGTGTATGTATTGTACGACACATAACAAAATTCGAAGAGAGGAAACTAAGGCTTTGAATCATTCGAGTGTAAGTGATTAAACTTGAAAAATGTAATCGCAAGGCCTTTGTTTTAGTTTAAATTCATGTATTTTCTTGTTAAATTCATGCTTTTTATTAATTTCTAAGCTAATTATGTTTATTTTTCTTAATTGTAGTGAAAAATGCTCGATAAATGCAATTGGGAGCGTTAAAAACGAAGAAAATGACGAAGGATAGCATAAGGTGCAAGTGCAGGAAGGGGGTGTCCGGACACCTTTAGGACACCCGAGTGCAGAGAAGATTTTAGATCACACTGCGGTCCGGTCCGGACACCCCCATTGGGTGTTCGGACACCTGGACACGTGAACTTAAATTTCCTCTTCGTTTTTAGGGTTTTGGGAGGATGGTTATAAAAGGGGATTTTACAGCCATTCCAAAGGACTTCTCCTCTTATTTTCCTCTAACTTTTCAAGAAATTTTTAGGGATTTAGATTCTTTATTTTTTCATTCTTTTGTAAGATGATTTCAAGACTTATTGTTGTCGTTTGTCATTCTTTTGAGGCATTGAAGTACGGTATTTAAAGTTTTGATTTTAATAATAGTTTCTTTTGATTTAATCTTCATCTAAATATCTTGCTTATTGAATATTTATTGATTTATTTGAATGAATCTTGATTTAATATTAGAGTAGGTTTATTTTCTGCAAGTATAAGTTTTTGTCCAAATTTCTTCTTCTAAAACCATCTATTTTTAGATTGATTTATTGTGTGATTGAATGGATTCTTTAACTATGATAGCGTAGGTTTTTTTTCCTTGATTTAACTTCATAGGGAGGGTGGAATGGTTTATTTATGTTTGTGCTAGGTTTTCGTAGATGATTACGCAAACGCGTAAACATCTACGAAAACTCTTCAAATCTAGTTTTCTATTTCAAGAACTATCGAAAACAGAAACTTTTGATCATATTCCGGTAATCACTGATAAAGGTTTTTGAAACATTAATTTTCTTTAAGAATCTTGAAATTAAAAACTAGGGTTTGAAACTACAAGTATTATTTTTAAAGAAAAATCTTTCCAATTTCATAATCCATAAGACATGAGTATGAAGTTGTGTATTGTGGACTTTTAAGGAACTTTAATGAAGACATCTTCCAATTGATTTTTCCATTCGATGTGAAATTTTAATCGGTAACTGAGGCACAACGTAAATTGATTTCATTCCACCTGAACTTGAATGTTGAATCAAGGGTTTTATTTCATTGAATTTAATTTACTAAATCAATGGCTTGTTTTCTTACAATCTTGATTAGGTTAGCAAACTTTCTTTAAATCTTGAATGCATAATTAAGTATTTCTGAAATTACAAAAAAATATTTTTATTTAAGAATTTCTTTTCTTTGCAACTTTCTTTATTTAATTCTTGTTTAGGTTTAGTTAAGTTTTAAACTTTCCAACTTTCGAATTTAGGTAGAGAACTTTTAAAATTTCCCAGTATTTGAAGTTCGAACATTCTTGATAACTTAGAAACTAAACCTTAGGTTACTTGTGAATTCGACCTCGGACTTATCGAGTTAAAACTACACCGCACACCCTTGCATTTGGGGGTTAGTTTAGACACACATTTTCTACAAGCAGTCAGTAAGGAACTACATTTGTTTTGTTTATGTAATTAGTGGAGGTTGGACATCCCAAGATAAATTGTCTCAGCACATTTAGATTCGGACTTACTTCTACTTCAATCTAGTCATATCTTGGTGTTTGGTTAGAATGGGATAAGAAATGTTACAAGGCGGGTTACATGCATTCACCACCATTAGATCTTGTGCGTCATTCACCCTATCTTGGGATTATTTATTCCACCTCCCCCTCCCTCTATATACATGGGAGAGGTAGTCCAACTATATAATTACGGTCCACTTTTCATCGGCAAAGTAATAAATTTGTGGGTCCCCATGGTTTATTTATGTGGTGTTGTCTTATTTATTTTGTGAAAAGATGCAAATTGTCATTAGTAGATGAGAACACTAGGAGCTTGCCTTTAGGAGTGAGGGGTTTTGAGTTTGAGTTCCATTTGGGGTCATTAGCAGGGATTTATTTTGGTGACAACTGCACACACATGGTATGAATGGGCTGCACATGGTTGGAGATTAGTTAGATGCTCTTTGAGATCTAGTGATTAGGTTGTTTTATTTTATGGTAACTGTTCATGAGCTCAATGAGTCAAAAGTTTACCAGAAACTTATCTAACACTTGGCACCATTTGTCTTGTATAGCTAAAAAATAAGAAGCACAAACATGACCATGGGACAAGCACTGGCGAAGTCATGTTGAGGCAAGGGGGAGGAGGCAAGTGACCCCCTTGATTTTGAATGTAAAATTACCAAAATATCCTTGGTATTTTAGCTTTATTAAAAAAATTAAATTAATTTAAAATTGGACTTATTGAACAAATAAAGTTGACTAAAAATTTTTCAATATAAAAGCAGTTTACAAGAGTCAAACCCAAGTATTTTTTGTGAAATAAAGTGTATTTTCCTATTATACTATTAAATACTTTTGTACATAACATCAAGAAATATAATATATAACATAATAAATTCTATATACGATAAAATTTAATAATAATTATTTTTTTGGTAACGAGGGATATCCCTAGTAAATTTCAAATACTGTTAAAATGATTAGTTGAACCATTAAACTGTAAAAAGTATATTCAGTAGTTTAATATCTAATAAAAATTTTTTCTCCCTAAAAGAACATCATTTCTCTCATACTCTTAATCTTGAATTAATTCGTTATCCTCTTTTTAGGTGCTGGGTGCCCTCTAGTGAAAATCCTAGATCCTACAGACAAGGAGGCAACATGACATGGGCACAATGAAATGATAGAATGAATCATGTTACAACATGGGAATAGATAAATATATATTTTTATTTGTATACATAAAATTCAAATCTAAATTTTTATTTTTCAAATTGTGAAATATATTAATATTTTATTACATTAAGTTGATAGGAAATTATTTTCTACTTTTCGTATATTGGAAAATAAGTGTGAACAAAAAATCCTAGTAGTTGTTTTGGAAAGTTAAAATCATAAACAAATTGCATAGAGTCATTAATAAGTTTAAATCAATATCACTTTGCTATAAAAAAATAATTCCGGTTGTTTCACTGCATAGATCGATTGCAAATTATTTTCTTCAAATTGAAAATATATTTTATGTGTGTCAAATTGATAAACAATTATGATTCACCAAACTAGCAAGGGGCTTACTCTAGTTGAGCACGTGGGATTCGTGTAATGTGTAATGAAAGAGCCAAAAGCTATCAGCCTCTGAATTTTCATTCCTATATTGATAGGAATAAATTCTATTAAATGCCTGAACTGCCACTATATATTCCTTTAAAATGCAATTCTAAATCTAAATGTCAATAGCCGTCAACATCTTTGTTGGAATGGAGGGTATAAATAGGGGCGGGCATAAGCAAGAATTGTAACCAAGTCTTGAGTATTAGTGTTCTTTCAAGATTTTTGTTATGTGCTCTTTTTCTACTAAATTTCTTGCTTCAGTTGTGTAGCTTTGGGTTTTGCTAGTTCTACTTGTAAGGGGAAGGCTCACTTAATACTACAACAAGAGGTTGAGTGTCTAAGTGCCGCATTGGTTGAGATCAAGAAAATCAAAGCCTGTGACAGTTATTCCATTTATAGACTCGTCAATAGAAATTCACTTTCTTTAGTTTTGTTATTTGATCTCCTATTGGCCTTTAACACATACAACAAAGATTTGATTCAACTTCTTATGTAATATAGGAAGGAGAAAGAGAAGGTAAAGAGAGAAGACATAAAATAGGGGAGAAATTTAATACCTAATTTTTTTCATCAAAAGCTACTTAACTTATAGTGTAAAATTTGAACAATCAAATCTTTAAAATTATGAAATGAAAATCAAATCTCCTAAATTATGAGATCAAAATCTCATTGATAAGGGAAGTTAAAACTCTAAATTAAATCTACTCAATATTTTGATTACATCTTGTAGCGAAAGAATCCATGATCCTGATCGGTTTCTCCCTCCATATGTACATATCTATTTTTATATGTATATATATCTTTGGTTCCATTGGCAACTTGAATAGTATATATGCTTGCAATGTGCTTTTGATTCTTTACTCAAAGTTGATTTAGTAGAGGTGCACATTCATTATCGTTAAAGAGTAGATGCCCCACTGATTACATTACCTAATGCAACAAGTTATGGAAATTGACCACTAGGCACATGTACTCACAAATGCTAAGCGCTAAGGTACCCAAAATAGCTGTTGGTCGTCCCAAAGCGGACAAGCTCGGACACATTGAGTACATCTTATACATAAAGCAAACATAACCAAACAAAACCAAACCTTTTCCCACTAGGTGGGGTCGACTATATGGATTTGTCGACGCCAATTAGATCTGTTTAGGACTATATCCTCCGATAGATCTAGGTAGGCAAGATCATGTTTAATAGTCTCTTCCCAACTTCTCTTGGGTCTTCCTCTACCTCTCCTACTCCTAGCAATCTCCATACTTTCACACCTTCTAACAGGTACCTCCGCTAGACGCCTTCTAACATGGTCAAACCATCTTAATCGGTTTTCTCTCATTTTATCTTCAATCAGTGCTATTCCTACTTTGCTCCTAATCTCCTCGTTTCTAATCCTATCTTTCTTTGTAATCCCGCACATTCACCTTAGCATCCTCATCTCCGCATCTGCCATCTTCTGGTCATGATTATGCTTTACTGCCCAATACTCTGATCCATATAGCAGCACTGGTCTAACCGCCATCTTATAATACTTTCCTTTCACCTTGAGAGGGACTTTTCGGTCGCACAAGACCCACGAAGCACTCCTCCATTTGGTCCACCCGGCTTGAATCCTATGACTTACATCAGTATCAATCCCCCTATTTTGTTGCACCATAGATTCAAGGTACCTAAATTTATCTTTCTCTACAATCTTTTGTGTGCCTAAACTTACTTCTATACTACTCGTTATCCTACTTTGACTAAACTTACATTCCATATATTCCATCTTGCATCGGCTTAGCCTAAAACCTTTTGTCTCTAACGTTTCCCGCCACAATTCTAGCTTAGCATTCACTCCTTCTCTCATCTCATCTACTAAAACAATATCATCTACAAATAGTATACACCACGGCACATCATCCTGAATATGTCATGTAATCTCATCCATAACTAAAGCAAACAAGTATGGGCTTAACGCTGAGCCTTGATGTAAACCAATCGTGATAGGGAACTCGTTAGTCTCACCACCCGTTGTCCGTATTGATGTCATGGCTCTATCATACATGTCTTTTATCGCCTCAATATATGAGTACACCCTATACATGTACCATAAATTTTTACTGAATGTGACATTGAATCTATACGTTTTTGAATGTCTTAAATTTTCGATCTAGTGAACTTAATAAACGAATCTTTATTTAGTTCCTAGACGAACCAATGAGTTAATATCCGATGTTGCACTGCTATGCTAAATCAAGCGGTCCCAAAAATAAGTGCGTATTGAGGGTAGTGCAATTTACTGGATTCCTTAGCAGGCTATGCCTATGTATAGTACATGCATGAGGCTCAACATAGGTAGGTTTAAGGCTTACCTTCGCAGGCTCTCGCCCTATATAACTCGTAGCCCAAAGGTTAGTCGTTGGTACTAGCTACGGGTGTGGGAGTTCGCATTTATGGTCAATCAATTGGTCCATTTTGACCTTTTTTTCGTCTTAAAGTTCTTTTTCGATTTATTTCGTCTATTTCGTGATCGGAACAGGAGAGGATACATGTTACACCACAATTTTGAATTAGAAGAGAGATTTTAAGAAATGGCAGATCTATTCACTCTATTAATAACTGAGCCTAATCTGGTGCATCATAAGGAATTTACCTTTTCTATCGCTTCCTATGGATTGGATGTTCTTGAATAGCACCTGCTCTTTTAGAGACCTCTCTATTTCGCAATATATTGAAGCTCTGTGTAGTACAAAAAAAAGCGGGATGCTGTATTTCCAGGATTGGATTTCATATTCGAATGAATCTCCTAATCATAAGAAAGTAGGTTTTTTAACAATGGGCCTAGCAAAAGAAAAATTGGGATAGGTTCCTATAGGATCACCCCCCTTCAAAATCGAACATGGAAGTTTCCTTTCATCCAGCTCAAGTAGGTGCACCAAATAAAGATAAAGAGGGAAGTTCTCGCTTTAAAACTCTAAAAACCTCCTGCCCCCCCCTCCCAAAAAAAATGTACTCCTCACTCAATTTCCAATTGATAATTGACAAGCTTACTTGGGACGAATCAAGGTATCAAACTCCTAGAAGGGAATATACATTGAAATTTGATTGGAATGCTTTCAGGAAAAAAATGTTGGTTGGAACAAGCTACTTTGGCGTCATTAGGTAATTCATGTGCATGCTTATTGTGTTTGAAAAGTCCTTCACAGGAAACTGTGCACCCAAAAAAGAAATTTTAAAAAAGAAAGGTCTCTACTTAGCATCGATATGTGTGTTATGTAGAAAAGCCAAAGAAAACATTGATCATTTATTTCTCATTTCTCTGCTGTCGCTTTGCACAGGGGCTATGGAGTGTTTGTAGTTTGAAGCTAAAGGTGGTGAAGCTACAGGCTTGTGAGATGATGGAAGCTTTGGCTGTCCATTTTAAGAAACATATCAATGGCTCTTGTTAGATACGTGCCATTGCCAAATTGGCCTTTAGTGCTGTGATCTGTAATATTTTGGCAGAAAGGAATGAAATAGTTTCTAAATATATGTATTCAACAAAGTAAGGTTATAATCACTGCGCTATATGCTAGTGTTCTAAGGGATCTAATGACTGACACCCCCTTCCAACACCTTTCTAGCTCTCCCCTTTGTATGATATAAGGCAAATTTATATTTGGTTGGGGTATATTAAAATAGTTTCTAAATATAAGTATTCAACGAGGTAAGATTACGAACACTACTCTATATGCTAGTGTTCTCAGGGATCTAATGTCTGAGCCCCCCACACCTTTCTTGCTCTCCCCTTCGTATGATATAAGGCAAATTTATATTTGGTCGGGGTATCTTAAAACAAGGATGTTGGTAAAGAAAATAAGATGGCATGGTCTTATAAAAGAAAGGAACTAGAAGTATTAGGGAAACCATTTGCTGTCAACATATACAAGTATATTGCTTTAAATTGATGAAGCCAAAAACAGTCATTTAAGTTATGATGTATACATACATTGCGCATTAAAACAATTAATATACCAATCCAACAACTCATTTTAATGGATTCATTAAATTTTAGAATACAAATTTTGGTTCACGTTGTGTGGCTTACGACAAAATACATCGCTAATATGATATTGGGGTCCACTTGTATTTTTCTAATGGATTTCATTCTATAATAAATAAAATAAATTATTTTTGGTAAACTAAATAAAATCTATTACGGATGATGCATTAGTGGGATACAATCCATGTACAAGGACAGGAAAGACAAAAGACGAGCATGCATAAATGCCATACTATCGTATGTGGTCAGCAAAATTGAGAAATTGACAAAACTTTAGTCTAAAATCCCTCTCTTGAAAGCCAACTATTTGGAATGTTCTAAAAGTAACTCTTCAATCTACATTGGCTCCTCGATGCCATGAATAGTTTGCTCACTTCTTCCACCTCCTAAATAAGCCAAAACAAATAGAATGGGGCTAGGGTTCAAGCTTTCATCAATCATCATATGCTTCCCTACCTCATCACCAATGCCAATAGAGGATGGCTTCAAACGTGGTTCTCACAAAGACTCACGGTGTCTTTAACATCATGAGGATCAAACACCACAATTCTGGGCAATTGGATAATAAGAAGTAGATGAGATAGACAGCCCTCTACCATTATTGCCCAAACAATAATCAAAGACCAATATTACATGAACATTCCTGAATGTGTGACGTATTCATGTTAGATACTTGGCACTTGGAAAGGATACTTTGGTAAGGGTATGCTATACATGTTCCAACATAATTGCATATCTACGCAAACACATTTGACAATCCAATTATGGCATATAATTTATGCATAAAATTATATTTGAAGCATGAAATACTTTATTATAATCGTGGTAATACCATGTTATCCCATTAAATAAAATAAAAATATTAAATATATAAATATTTTCCTGTGTCTCTGTATCCTTAAATAATGTAAGTAACACATTTTAATCTTGACATGTATCATACCCGACACCCGCAACCGGGTCTATGTAACATAGTTGATGACTATCCATCTCCTATTCACTGAGTTACTAATTAGGACCTCTCTTTAAGTGTACCAAACAAAGAAGTCTATCTTCATGGGCACTCTAGTAGACCACGAACGACCAGCATCATCAACCACTCAAAGACCCATATAAAGTCTTACTTCTCTTCCCTTACTTTAGTTGAGTGCATAACTTAAAGGAACTCCATCTTAACCCTTCACCTCCTAGTCATATAATAGCCTCTTCAAGTAATAACCAATTGGACTTGGACCACTCAGCACCTGAATATAGTCTCCAACCATTGCCTCCTTACATGTAATAGGCCACATATTATACGGAAAGCCTCATATAACTTATCCTTTCCCACACCAAATATGTCGTCCAAATTTCACGTATCTTTTTTCTCATCACCAATCTAACATGCTTCACAAAACCACCCCACATACCACAAATGTCTTCCATAAGCCACATTCAGGAGATAATGAAATCTTGTGATTGGCCTAATCACCTAAGAAAAATATACTTCCTTGCCACTACCTTTCTACAATTGTTTATACCTAGCAAGCAAACTTCCGTATCCGGTTCCCTGATAACCCATTAATCTCTAATATTGTTCAAGTATCCTTCAATGAAAAACCAATTGACAATAAGTGGAGAGGTCTATTAAGATCTTATCCTAATTTGGGAAACTTGATTTTATCGATGTGGCAATTAGGATCTTATAATGGTTTGAGGGGCTTGTTTTATCGATGTTGGACATATTCTAACATAGCCCCTCACATGCGACCTTTACTTGCGTGTGGAGAGATAGACAAGTACACTGAGTACAAAAAGTGCACAACCACAACTAAAAAATTGAGAAGCATAGAAGTTTAACAAAACTCAGAGACTGTTTTATGAGAATTCCCTATCTTGTATTGCTTTCATGGTCAGAATATATACAAAAGATACAACCCATTGTTTCCTAAACTAACGCCTAAGAATATGCTAATACAATCAATTCACTTCCTAAATTAACTCCTGGGAACAAGCGAAGGAAATCCTCAAATTCTGTCTACCAAAAATACAAAAGACTACAATAATAAACAATAATACACAATACCCCCCCTCATGGAGATCTCGAATGCCCAACTTGTGAAGTAAGTAGTCATATTGCCGTTTACCTAATGCCTTGGTGAAGATATCCGCGAGTTGGTCATGTGATGGCACAAAACATGTACGGATATCATCTTTGAGGATGGCATCACGCACAAGGTGGCAGTCCACTTCAATGTGCTTTGTTCGTTCATGGAATACCGGATTCTGAGAGATGTGAAGGGCTGCCTGACTGTCACAATGCAACGTCATAGGTGTAGCATGTAGCACGCCCAGGCTAGACAAAATGCCCTTCAACCACTTCAACTCACAAGTAGTCGCAGCCATAGAACGATATTCCGCTTCAGCAGAAGAGCGAGACACTGTATGTTATTTTTTCGTTTTCCAAGAAACAGGAGATACACCTAAAAATACCAACCAACCTGTAAGCGATCGCCTTGTTAATGGACAACCAGCCCAGTCTGCGTCACACCATCCATGTAAACGCAACTCGCACTTACTACTCAACAAGATACCTTGGCTTGGACTACGTTTTAGGTAACGAACCACCCGCAACGCAGCTTGCCAATGATCGTCATGGGGTTGCTGCATAAATTGAGACAAGACATGAACGCTATATGAAAGCTCAGGCCGAGTGAAACACATATAAATCAAACGCCCAACCAAGCGACGATATGGCTCCGGATCAGTTAGCAACTTGCTAGTGGAAAGTGCCAAGCGGTGATTTTGTTCTAAGGGAACAGTAGCAGGTCTAGCTCCTAACAATCCAACTTCAGAAATAATGTCCAGTGCATATTTCCTTTGACACAGGAAAAATCCTTCAGGCCCACGTGCAACTTCAACACCAAGAAAATACTTCAAAACTCCCAGATCTTTCATATGAAAGCAGGCACTCAGATAATTTTTAAACCTCGTAATGGCAGCATTGTCGTTCCCAGAAACGATAAGATCATCCACATACACAAGAACACTAAGATGTACTTCACTACGTTTCATTGAAAACAAGGAATAATCAGAATAGGACTGTTGAAACCCGTAGGCTTTCAAGGTAGTCGATAGCTTGGCAAACCAACATCGTGGGGCTTGTTTGAGCTCGTAGAGTGACTTCCGCAATTTGCAGACCTGGCCTGGAGTTGAAACCTGAAACCCAGGAGGCAACTTCATATAGACGTCCTCTTGAAGATCTCCATGAAGAAATGCATTATGTACATCCATCTGATGCACTTCCCAATTTTTCGCTGCTGCCACTGCTAGGAGCACTCGAACAGTAGTCATCTTGGCAACGGGGGCAAAAGTCTCAGTATAATCAATCCCCTCAACTTGATGATTCCCCAAAATCACGAGCCGAGCTTTGTAACACTCTACGGTGCCATCAGAATTATATTTGATTTTGTAGACCCATTTGCAGCCTAGAGCTTTCTTGTCGAGAGGCAGATCAACGATATCCCAAGTTTCATTATTTTCCAAGGCCTGTATTTCTTATTGCATTGCATCCCGCCACCGTTTATCTTTCACAACTTTAGAAAAATATACTGGTTCATGTTCTGCATTTATCGCTGCAAGGAAAGTACGATGTCGCAAAGAAAAATTGTTACAATTCACATAATGTGCAATAGGATAGGCCGTACCTGAGGAATGCCGCGGTGTGGGTGTCGGTGGGGATGAACTCAATTTCTGGATCGTATGAGTAACATAATCACGCAACAACACAGAGGTTTGCTTCTGCCGATGTCCACGACCCAACAGGTCCCCAGCATCGACCTGAACACATTGTTCCTATGTCTGGTCCTGTGCCTGTTCCAGTTCTCTTGTATGCTCCCTTTCTTGTTCCGATCCCTGTTCTGACACATTATCAATGTGCCCCCCCTACGCTACTAAGTCATCCACCGCTTGAAAGTCAACATCAACTACCTCAACACTAGACAACGGGTGTGAGACGTTGCTAGGGAATAAAGCAAATGGGAACTCTGTCTCAGAAAATTTAACGTCGCGTGAAACAAAGAACTCATTTGTTTCTAAATCATACAATCGCCATCCCTTCTTCCCATAAGGATAACCAACAAAGATACACCTTCTACTTCTACTATCAAATTTATCTCCCGATCTCCCTTGTTTATGAGCATAGCATAGTGACCCAAAAACTCGCAGATGATCATAAGTAGGTTCTCATCCATAAAGAACGCTATAAGGAGTTTTCCCATTTAAAAGTGAGGAAGGTGTTCGGTTTATTAAGTAACCAGCAGTTAAAACACATTCACCCCAAAAATCAACAGGAAGACATCCTTGAAAACGCAGAGCTCGAGCAACATTTAATATGTGTTGATGTTTTCTTTCGACTCGCCCATTTTACTGTGGTGTTCCAGTACAGGATGTTTGAAAAATAATACCTTTTTCAAGAAAATAATTTTTCATACAAGTGAATTCCATTCCATTGCCACTCCTCACAATTTTGATCTGTTTATTAAACTGTCGTTCGACCATAGAAAAGAACAATTTCATGGTTTCAGGCACTTCTTTCTTATTAACAAGCAAATATATCCATACACCTCTAGAGTAATCATCAACAATAGTCAAAAAATACGATGCTCCACAAGAAGAAATAGTTCTATAAGGACCCCACAAATCACAATGTATCAATTCAAACACATCAGAAGCTCTACAATCACTGAGAGGAAATTTTTCTCTAGTCTGTTTTGCTCTTTGACAAACATCACAGCATTTATTCAAACTGCTATTCTTACTAGAACCTTCAACTGGAACTAACTTGGTAATTCTCATAGACGGATGGCCCAGACGCTGGTGCCAAAGATCCAAAGACCCCACCTTGTCAACCTTCATAGCTTTAATTTGTGGTGTGCCCCTAAAATAATAGAGTCCATCCCGATGTTCACCCACACCAATTAGCATCCTCGTAGTGCGGTCCCGTATCACACAAATATTATTAGTGAATTGAACAATACAATTGGAGTGATCTATGAGTTGCGACACAGAAATTAAGTTGCAAGTCAATCCAGGCACATTTAGAATATTTTTAAGGGAAAGATCTCCTTCAAGGGTGATTGACCCTTCTTTGGTGGCGACGGTACTGCTTCCATCTGGCAGCCCCACAGGACACTGCGAAATTTCCCGTAGATCATACAAGTCGCCCAAATTCCCCGTCATATGGTTCGACGCTCCAGTGTCAATTATCTAGGACATATACTTACCAGTCATCCTTTCAGGCGCAGAAATTTTCTGATTGTTTAACAATTTTAGAAGAGCCTCCCATTGCTCGTTGCTCAGACCGAGTGATCCCGCTCCATCTCCTTCTGGCACGTTCGTTGAGAAAGAACCTCCTCCGGCGGTTTGAGTGGCGTTGGCTCGCGCTGAACCACGCCCCCGACCTGCTCCCTGTCCTGTTCTTTGCTGCGACATTTGTTGTCTTCTGCGGCGTCCTCCATGCTGCCCTTCATTACGAGGCCTGTCGCCCCACCATTCTGGATATCCAATTAGAGCGAAACAGTTATCGACTTTATGGCCTGGACGTTTGCAATGGGTACATACCATGTCTTTATCCTTCCCGTCTACTCGATTGTGAACTGTAAAAGCCATCACTTCCCCACATTCATCTTTACCCCGAGAGATAGCTTTCACCCGTTCCTCTTGAATGAGGATCGAGTATACTTTGTTTAGATTTGGCAGCGGATCTTAAGCCAAAATACTGGATCGAACAGTTCTATACAAAGTTTCATCTAATCCCATGAGAAAAGTGTGCACCCTTTCCTCTTCTCGTCTTTTCTCCAAAATAGTTCCGAGATCACACGTGCATTTTCCACACTTGCACGTCGGCAGTTGCTCATAGTTAGCTAGTTTGTCCCACAATTTCTTGAGTTTGCCATAGTAATTGACAATACTCAGTCCTTTTTGTTTGCAGTCGGCAATATCTGACTTCAATTGCTGAATTCTAGGTCCATTGACTAACGAGAAGCTCTCCCGTATATCATTCCAGAGATCTTGTGCAATCTCTACATGTGAGATTGTTGATCGAAGATTAGGTTCGATGGTGTTTCGAATCCAAGACACCAAGAGCGAGTTGATTGTCCCCCAGTCTTCAAGGTCTGCGGAACTTTCATCAGGTCTCTTGATCGTTCCATCAATGAACCTGAATTTCTTCCTCGCTCTCGAGGCCGTTCTCAATGAACGAGACCATTCATCATAGTTTTCTCCCTTCAATTGGACCTAAGTAATTAAAATACCAGGATTATCAAGCGAAATGATATCATATGGCGAGATGGTTTTTCGTTGAGAAGTTCCATCAGCGCCAGTAGTCGGCTTTTCTGTGTTTGATTTTTCGGCCATGGTTCAAAAGGATCAAGTCGTGATTTGCTAGGGCTCTGATACCATAACAAAACTCAGAGACTGTTTTATGAGAATTCCCTATCTTGTATTGCTTTCACGGTCAGAATATATACAAAAGATACAACCCATTGTTTCCTAAACTAATGCCTAAGAATATGCAAATACAATCAATTCACTTCCTAAATTAACTCCTAGGAACAAACGAAGGAAATCCTCAAATTCTGTCTACCAAAAATACAAAAGACTACAATAATAAACAATAATACACAATAAAGTTCAAGATAGAAGGGGGGACAAATCCTCCCAAAATTCAACTTTGATATTATGTTAACGTGTCCAACTCATGACCTATTGGCAATGAGTGGATAGTCCGATCATGATCTTTTACTGATTTGAGAGGGTTGATTTTATTAATACGGAATATATTCTAATATTGCAATCAACATTTATGTTTGAAGTGCCTCTTAAATATCAACAACCCACATGAAATTTATCTTTCCACGAAAGCCAAAACCATCCCCATGCTCTAATTCTTAATAAAGAAATCCGTAATTCTATGCCTTTTCAATTGATCGAACGCTAAAGTTTTACTCGTCTTATTCCATAAGTGATCTCTACACCCCTCCTTTTGGTTTTCAATTGATCCAATGCCAAATTTCTCTCTCTCTCTCTCTCTCTCACGCACACACACACCCATGCACATGCGCACCAACACAAACGAACTTGCTCTTGCAAATCAACGAAGTGGTTTTGAAAATCAACGCATAAATTCGAAGGTCCGTTACTTTCCCAAATATATATTTCATTCAATTATGACCGTTGTTATTTTTTCTTCTTGGCATTTGAAATATTAATTAGCCTACCTTATTCCAATGACCAAGATAGATGAGAGAGAGAGTGTCAAATATATAGGAAAATGAATAAGATAGGATAGAGGTGCTATGAAATCTCTCTCCTTTACACCATTTCTTATTCCAGTTCCCATTCATCTTTTTCCCATTTTTCAATTTAGAAATTGATAATAATTTTTGCGCCAATTATGAAGCTTCCAAAACATTTATGGTTGTAGTTGTACTATTTTGGGAGAATCTTGAGAATATTTCTATCTACATTCACAATTAAGAAGCGCAAACACTTATGAGAAGGTGCTATGTCCATTGTGAAAACTGATAGTTGTTGGGTACTACCAGACATGCGTCAAACATATGTTCATTATGTGTCTTATTCTATTTTCATTTATTATTTTTTAGACACATGACACACATGCGAGCCCGAGAAAAATACGTGGGAGTCCAAAAATCAATTAAGATCAGCGTGGATACATTCTTATTAATTCCCGCAACTTTAAGTTTTTTGATTTTAGTAAATTGAAACTCCAAAACATACAATTGTTTATGAATAGAATTCTTTCAAAATAGATATTAAGAATTTTCTTTTCAACACCATTTTCATGTATATAAAAAGATATATTCATTCGTTCTTTAGTCCTTATTATGTCCAGATTATTGCAAATTGACACACCCTTTTGTCCATATCATGTTGTATCTGAGTCCTATATATTTACCTATATCCTTTGTTCCAACATGTTCCCGGATTCTTAAATCTCATTCACAATTTTTAACAGCTGATTTACTGACACTGCCTAGAATTAGAATTCTTTCTTAATGATTTGGACATGCATTTTATTTTTGCTTGAGCATATACATCTCTATATTAGATTTTGATAATATCTGACAAGTTTCTATTACTATCCATTGTTTTTTCAAGTTATACGTGATCACCAGATATTCTAATGCAAGGATCACAGAATTAAGCCCAGCTTGTTGGCCTTGAGTAATTTCCCCTTACATATAAGTATGTCTCTTTGTAAATGTGTTCATTTGTTAGGCAAAATTGTAACCTACACCTTACCCACCCCTTTATCAATTGATAGTTTTCTAATTACCATAATTTGTCTGAATTCAAATTCGGTTACTTTAGGTTTCTCGAGGAAAATGGGCCTGCTGTATTATTTATAATTTGCCATCCGAAGTGAATGTTTGAAGCAATTAATCAGTATAAACATCTAATATTAGTGAATGGTGACATCATTAATTCTTTTTGGAAAATCTTCTCCATTCTTGGATCCATTTTACTTTTTAATAACTGGTATCATTTATTGTGCTTCCACATGCTCTGGTAAGCCAATTCATAGGGACATTGCATCGTTATCATGACCAATTACACATCTTTTGTTCCGATCTGCGAACTTTCTTTGTCAATACATTTTCCCTGTTGATCTTTTACAACAATGATTAATTGTTTAAGCAATGACATTATATGGGCTGGAGTTTCTATCTCGTGGTTTTGCAGGCACTACTGCTATTGTGAGTGGGGCAAACAGAGGATTGATTTTGAGATTGCACTTCAATTTACATTACAATGAGATTTGCTCTTCCATGAACTGTATATTATGGACCCTTTCATTACTCAAATTGTTAGCTGAGTAGCTACAACAGAACTACAGTTGTATAGATATTGTGGTAAAATGTTAAACACCTTCATTTTCATTTTCATTATACTATTTATTGTTTGGGTAAACTACACTTGGCACCCTGTACTTTACCCCCGATCTTACTTTGGCTCTTGTATTTTAAATTGTCTCACTTTGCCCCATGTACTTTTAAATCATCTCACTTTACCCACTTTCGTGAAATTTTTTGGTGGAAAACACCACGTGTCCATTGTGTGTGATAGACACATGGTATTTTTCGTGTAGTTTTTAAAACATCAGCTAACGAAAGGGGCAAACTGAGATAGCTTAGAAGCACAGTAAGACACAGTAGTATGATTTAAAGTAAAGGGAGCAAAGTGAGCTTGATGAGGGGTGATAAGTGTAATTTACACTTAACTATTTTATGTTGTTCACATATTGTTCTGCAGTATGACATATGCTTTTACTCATGCCTTGTGGTATTGAGTGCTTCAGGAATTTGTCTTTCTTTGTTTCTCCATGTATACATTTTTGCTTATATAAGCTCCTTTAAATTTGATTTTAATCCTGGTTTCTCTGTCTCTATCCTGAGAACTCAGTATCTCAATGGACACAATACATTATCTGGAGGGATTATATCAGTGGAGATACTTTCATATCAACCAGAAGGTCCACAGGGGTGCATGTATATATATATATATATATATTTTAGTGGCTTCTATCAATGACAAAGAAGACTCCTTGTAATACACCGAATTTCCATGTTAATATAATTTGATGGTTTTAACATGTTTTGGGCATGTTAGTATGTTAAATAAGTGAGTTCAGTCATTAAAGATGACTTGGGGGTGTGAATTTTGGAAGAAATGGGCAAAATAGCTCAAAAATCAACATTTTGACTCGGGGGCATGCAGAGGGGCGCCCAAGGTAGAGGAGGGGCACCCATCGGTCTAGGATGGGCGCCCATGGTCCATGATGGGCGCCCCACTTGTGCAGAAAATCAGCAGAAGGGTGTTCTCAGGTTGGAAGGCCGAGACTTAACCCTATGGGCACCTATACTAGCTAGGGGTGAGGTTAGACCTGAGGATTACTGTTGGGGGATTAAAAATATTGATATATATATATTAGATGGATTTGATGCAAGAGAGAGAGAGAGAGAATCGGCTAGGGAAACAAAGAAGAGAAAGAGAAGAGCAAAGGAGGAGAAGAAGCCACCGGTTGAGGATTTCAAAGGTAGGTTTTCCAAACCTTCATGGAATTCAAATTCCTTTTACAAGATTGAAATTAAGACCTTAAGAAACCTTCCTATGTTGTTCATTTTTAGTTTTGATCAAGGAGGGAGAAGATTGGAGCCATCAAAGTTTGAGGGTTTGGAAGCTCAAGACACCCCTTTGTTGATCTATTTTTTTTACCACTCAAGGTAGGGATTTCTAGTCTCATTTTAACATATATGAGATGTATTTGAGCTAGTAACACTTCTATGAAATTTATTTAAGATTTGGAACCCTTGGAAGTGGAGTTTGTGTGGATGAATGGCTGTGTGTATATACATGTATAGGTTGGAGCTAGATTTTTGTATTGAAGAAATGGATGGATTAAAATTTGTTTTGATGGACTTTTTGGAGTCTTCTAGGTCCTAGACAACCCAAGAAATTAAGGTATTAGGTTAGATATTGGATTGGGTAAAGTTTGGAACCTAAAAACATGGCTTAAAGCTGAAACCGGAGCAAAGTGACCTTCTGGGCAATAGAGGGGCGCCCATGCTCTTAGGTGGGGCGCCCATGACTCCTCAGGGGCGCCCATGCTCTTAGGTGGGGCGCCCATGCCCCCTCAGGGGCGCCCATGAACTTTAGGAGGGGCGCCCACAGAGACCAGAACATCTTTTCTGATTTTTCTTAACTTGACTTCCTACCTTAGGATTATGAAGGGGTTAGGCATATGTTTGTGTGTGAGACTTTTATTTGATTAATTGTATGGATTTTAAAGTGGGAATGAGCTCTTAAAAGTGATTAAAGGTTGATTATCTTAAACCTATGGGATTAAGCTTGTAAAGGGGAATGCTTGCTACCATGAATGAAATGAATTGGAAGCCTTCTTTGAGATAAGGGTTTTAATCAAGTAGAATTGTGAATATGCCTTAATGTAAACTAAATGTTAAAGTGTATGAACTTGTGATTGCATTAATGAATTGTGATTTGACAAAAGGGAGCTCATGTTCATAACATTGAAAGAGGTTAAATGTTTAATGATGCTTAATAAATGTTGTTATGTAATGAATCCTAGAATAAACCGGAATGTGGATTTATGTTGTGGAAAACTATATGATGTTGAATGTGGACTTGTAAATGATGAGATGTAATATGATGAATAATTGTTTGTGTGACGGGGGCCATGGTGGGGTGTGGTAAACAGGAAGGGTTTGAGAGTACCCTCGAGTTGAGAGTCCCGGAACCTGCGCAGGGTTTGGTGTCAATGCCAGTGGGTTAGTAGCCCATAACATTGTGAGTTTATAGGTTACCCGTGACCTTGGATTGTGATCCTAAACGATGGTGTTTGGTTTGCCGTTTCCGTTGGGTCTGGACCCATAAAAGACGGTGTTGTGTATACACCCAACCTCCGATGAATTGTGTGACTATGGTTGTGTGATGGATTATTGGAATGTGATAATATGGATGTAAATACATGATTAAATGTTGAATTTGTGATAATGTGGTTGGGAATGTGACTAGATGTAATGTTAGGACATTCAATAATGGAGATTGTTTGGAATTGGATGCCATATTGTGATGTCATTAAGTGTCAATAGGTATTGTAAATATGGATATGTGATTAATTTTGATTAAACATTAATAGTGAATTGAAATATGATTTGAGACTCAACAATGAGATTCTAAAGATTAAGTATTGGTTGGAATTGAATTTCTTTTCACAATATTGTTGTGTATAAAGGTACATAGTCTAAAATGGTGATGTCAATAAATGATTTTGATTCTAGAGTATCGGTGTTAACTAGATACATTACAAAATGCTTGCATGTGTGGAATACATATCATATATGTTTAATTGAGACTTGTGGGCACAAGTGGACCCGTGCTCACATCCCTACAGACTTTGATGCAGGTACAAGCAATAACAATCAAGTGGGTTGATGTGTTGGGACTAGGAAGTTATGCATGAGCCCTACCAAGCTTATCAAAGCTCTTGGTCATCTACTTTAAATTTCTTTTGGGAATTGTAACGTTGTGCATTTATAAACTCTTTCAATTTGGTTGTAATGGCCATAAGGCCTAAGTTATGTAATCTGGGAATGGTGTATGTGGTTGGTGACATGGTAATAGTCATGGTTAAACTTATGTTATTCTATCTTATGTCTTGGGCTCACTAGCTTATGTTGCGTTACTCTGATTATGGGATTGGTTATATTAGTGCATGTTATGTGTCTTTATCACTCACCCCTCGGGTCACGAGATCCGGGGCGTGACACTCCCATGGCCTGTTGAGCGGGCATACTTCACCTAATGCTTGCTTAATTCAATTGTGAATTGATAGCCAATCTCTTCTATTTTTGCATAGTTATATTTGCCATAATAAAGTTTGTTATGTGGGAGTTTATATCTAGCGGGATAGAAGAAAAGGAGAGATTTTGGGAGAGAACAAAAAGAATGATCATGTGCTTCTTCCTGACTGCCAAAACTGACAGTTCAAACCAAAGTGTCTGTTACAATCCACTGCAACCTTATTGGTTTGTGAAAGGAAGTGAGAGAGGGTTGCAATGAGTTGTAACAGGCACATCTTTTAGATTAAAGTGACTGGTTGTGATGATTAGGGAAGAGGAACCACTTCATCTTAAGATGGATGAGTGATGCAACAAATTTTCGCTCATTCTATTAAATCCATTCTCTTTGAAAATGTCTCTGCTTTTGTTCTATTCCGTGTGATAATCACCCTCACGGGAAAAGGGTGGCCTTGGAGCAGCCATAAGGTGGTCACTAGTTCAAATCCTTGATTTCTATGTTGTAGAAGGAAGATTGCATGTGTTTCACCCTCCCAAAATCCCGCAGTGTGGGAGCCTTGTGCGTTGATTATTCTTTTTGCTCTTTGTGCAGCAGTTTGGAGTAGACCAACTTTGCCTATTTGTTGCACAACAAGACACTCATGATTTTTACGCATCCACCACCTGCGCTAACTTACTTGAGTATGATAATACTTTGTCTTATTTTAATTTTTCGTGTTAAAGGCATAAATTGGATGGTGATTCCACCCCATCCCCCTTCCCCCTTTCTTTGAACCTCTTCTCACTGCAGGTAAAATGCAAACTCATTGTTTCTACTTAATTTACGTTTTTCTTCTAAAGTAGACAATCCAATCTTTTTACATTTTTCTCCTGTAGCAGACAATCAGGTTGCTATTTCAACTTACAGAACAACAATTTCATTACATTTACACATTATTGAGAATATTTACCATTGAAATAGCATGACTTTCTAAGCATATGATATTCTTCAGGTAATTGTGTGGCAGTCAGATAAAATGGATAGTGCAGAACAACTTCTTACAACTCCCAGCTGCAGATCAACCAGAGATGGTCACAACTAGGAGTGTAATTCTGAGTTGACTAGTAGACTCTCTGAATTAGGCTTGTTAAACATAACTGGCTTAAAAAATAGTTCAGGCCTAGTCCAGTTCAGTTCATTTGTCTTTTGAGTCGAACTCGAGCAAATCTCTAAACGTATCGAATTAGAATAGTTTGATATTTTACACTATATTGAGTATTAATTTATCAAATTCAACTTTAATTGGGCTGAATAGTATGACAAACTTTGTGGTTTTGGTTTTGTTCTTTTATGTTTCAAGTCAAGCTCGAGCAAGGTTATAATTAAATTGAGCTTGAACAGCTTCATTCGTTTTACTGCATTAGTCATAACGTTCAATTTTACAATCGTCAGAGACACTTCCTTGCTTTGCACGACATGTTCAACAATGTATTTAGAATGTGTAGCTCCCGTAACTTCATTTCAGAGCAATGAGTTGTGCAAATGATCAGTATATTATGAAGATGTTATGTATTAACCCCACTAGCAAGGGGGGATTCAAGGCATTGGAAATGGGTCTTTCGTTGACACATTACCATATTTGATTTTTACTTTGGTAACACTTTCTGCTCAAGGTTACATCACAAGTATTGTGTCTATTAACCTTGTTTGGTTTGGGAATTTGTTGAGGGAAAATGAATGGGAAAGGAATTCAACTTTAATTCTATTGTTTAGTTCTAATGAAAAATATGGGATAAAAGTATGGGATTTATTAAGTGAAAAAAAGATTAAATTAAGAACTTTTATTTCTAACCCAATTAAATAAAAATTTGCAATTGGTATTTTATATTTATATATATATATATATATTTTTTCATTTTCTCTGTCTTTTTCTTTTTTTTTTTGGGTAAGTATTTTTTTTTCCCGTTCCTTTTTTCTTTTCATTTTTTTTCCTTATTAAATCATTGATCCAAATTTTATGAAGTACATGGATGAAAGGTTCGTAAAAGGAAAAGAAAAAGAAAGGGAAATGAAATTGGTTACACAAATATTTTTTGATTAATGAAATGAAAAATAATTTTATTGTGAAAAATATCTATTTACTTCTCTTCCTATTTTTCTAAATCAATCAAAAAATAAGATAAAATTGACGATTTTCTATCATTTTGCAGTTTTATCTTTTTCTTTTGTTTTGCTTGCTTTTTATATCCAAGTTCCGAATACATCCTTCGTCTTTGTTGGTAAGAGTGGTAGGAAAGGGAAATAAAGTAAATGAAAGAGAAATGATGGAAGCTAAATACTTTTTCTTGCTCGGGAGAAATGGAGATAAAAAATGGAAAGTAAGATAAAAAAACATGGTTAAAAATATCATTATACTTTTCAAAATATATTTATTTGTGAATGACATTTGTAGAAATAATGAAAAGTACCAAAGAAAAAATAGAGAAAAGTATCAAAGTGAAATTAGAGAAGACACAATTTAAAAGTCTTTTACTTTTATAACACTTTAAATTGGGAGTGAAAAAAATTTAGTTAATGCAGGTAAATTGGTCAATTTCATCTCCCTTGTTTTTCATCCACCTCCTCCTAACAAGATAATTTTTTTTTTCTACCCTTTCTCATTGCCTTGTATCTCCATTCATCACCTCCCAAACAAAGGCTTGTAATATGCATCCTCATAAGATGGAAACGTGCTTTTATTCCTTAGTCTTTTCGACACTTATTGATTTTGTGTGAATAAATTTGAGATTAAATTTTATTAAAATATAAAAGAGATTGGATTTATTTAAGGAGCATATGAAAGATTACTAATGTTTCTATTAAAGCAGTAGTCACTATTCCTAAAATAATAGTCGCTACTATAAAAATAATTTAAATAATTATTTTTTGTTTTTGATGATTTTAAATTCATCTTGTTAAATACTCAAAGTTATGATGAATTTAATATCTAAACTAACAAAATTGTATTCAATTCATTTTTCTTCACTAATTAATTCACTATCCATATAGGCACATCTATACTCCAACCACAAACTCAGCATATGTCCGCACATATATAAGATTCACGAGTATGTATGTTATGTAATTATTTTCTTTGTATCTTTATTTCATTAATTTTGGTTTTCTTATACAATTGTTGTTTTTTCACATTTTAGATGGAGGATGACGTGAAGACTAGGAACAATATGAATAATGAGGGAGCTAGAGGCAAGCCCCAGGGATGATAGGTCATAGGTAGACTGACCAGAATTTGACACACCACGAGCATGTGAGCTCTAGGTGGATATTGACAAGTCAAGTAGGAGGTGGCCAACCATTTGTGTGGCGTATGCATGGTACTCACCCATACAACCGTCGATTAAGGATTACTAATGGCCTATTAGGCCTCCTACAGATGTACCTCCTTTTGATTCTCAGGAAGTTGCAACTATAAGGACAATACTAGTAACTCCAATCCATCTAAGCAAATTATCTCTCAGTTGTTTATGTTGTTTTCTTTGTAATTTCCTAAAGAGTAATTTGATTTTTGCAGATTGACACAATGGCTAAAGTTAATTAGCTAGTTGTGGACATAATAAATTGTGAAGATATAGTGGAGATCTATTGACTGATATTCACAATTAGGGGTGTTACTCGTAAGAAAATTGCAGTGATCAGCGAAGAGGGCAATTAGAGAGTCAAGGTATCAAAGTGGGGGTGGGACCTTCAATTGTAGTCGAAGATGGAGTTTTGATTGAGCCTCGTGCAAGTCCAACTACTATATATATCTAAAGAAAGATCATCTATTACACTTGAAGTAGAACCATCAATCTCACCAGAAGCATACCTGTTCAATTTTTAAATGTAAGAGACCTGAAATTGGGAAAATTTGAAATTTCATTTAATTTTTAACTAAAATTGTTCTTTTTTTCTTATACCACCGAGCTTACTTTTAGGAAAGTTTCATAAATTTCACAATTTGGCACAAAATTATACCAATTTGGTTGCTTTAACACACTTACAGATATGTAATTGACTTGTTCTCAATGTCGCATTGCAATGGTTAGGTAACTTTTAACTAATAAATAAGTGAGTTGAGTTTATAGAAAATGTTCAATTAATTTGGTCTAATTTTACTCTTTATGTACCCAAATTATGTGTAATTTAGTTGGTTTGAACAATTAATTGATTTTAGCATTTAAATAGTTGAAATGGATTAATCAAAATAAATTTAGATTTATGTACCTTGTAAGATGGAAATGACCTTGAACCAATCTACAATTCAGATAGGTTGTAAGTAGGTAATGATGATGAATAAGGTGTTTATCAATTCTAACTCATCATTAAATGGTTAGGATTGAGTTGTTCTTCCTAAGAATCACCTTTTGAATAATTGTATTCTCCTTATTAGTTTATAAGGCTTAGGTGTATATTTAGAAGTACACAAAAATACAAGATTCTATCAATCCAATATTAGATTATTGGTGACAAAACATGAAACTTGTAAGACTCTAATATTAACCTAAACTAAAAATCATTCAAAATTGATTTGGTTTTAACATACTAAGAACTATATAAAAATTATAGAGAGGAAGTAAAAATTCTATATGCTAGGCAAATATTTTTGTGAATGATAGAATAGTTCCTCCAAGACGATCATACTTTTCTAAAGAAGCAAATAAAAAAAAATAGAATTTTATTAAACTCTTCTAAAATAGAAGGCAAAATAAAAATAGATAGAATTCCAAGGCTATTTGTAGCTATCGTTTGGCCTAGGACCCTCAGTGTCAATTTATGGGTGAATTAAAGGCTCCTCAATGGCCTTTGATAAGCCAAACATTGACAAGGAACTAGAAGGTCGTAGTAGAATTGAAGCGGTTTTGGGTATGTCATCTGGACCAAGGAATTGGCGTCTAGACAGAAGGTTGTTTTGTTGGTTCTACTTAAACCTGGCCTTGGGGCATTTGGAGAGGACCCTTGCCATGTTTCTGTTTTTTGCATCTATTAGTCAAGCCTAAACACAGATTGCTAGGGTCTGGACGTAGCTCTCTTAGATTTAGTTTTTGGGCCTTCTCATGCGTTATTAGGTCTTGGCTGGGCTTCTATCATTCTCAATCAGTCCTTGACTTTTTTTTAAGCTTTAGCACCTCCATTTTAAGAACATCATGTTACACTCAAACCAAAATTCAAATATCAAATTAACTTACATAAATTTAACATAATAACAATGAAATTACTAAAAATTGAAGGAAATTATAGTATCAAATATACAATATTTGAACTTAATCAGTAGTCTTTTTCTCTTGCATCACTACCCAAATGATAGGTGTTTAATATCCAACATTATAATGGTAAAAACTAAAACTATCATTATAATGGTAAAAAGTTAAAATAATCAAATAAAAGGAATTTTTTTTATCATATATCCCGATCAATTGATTGGGAAAAGTGTTACTTTTAGTTTACAACTTGGTCAACAAAAGTGATAATAAATTATTGTAAAAAACTTAAAACAATTAAATAAAAATAATATAATTTTATTGCTTTTTTGTTTATATATTAGTATGTGAAATATGTATGCAAATGAAAGTTTAGACTACCGATTAGTCACGCTAACTTTCAAAGGAATGACACGAGTTTGATTCTCAATAGTAACAAAAAAAAATGCCAATCAAATAAGGTTGCCATGATGACAAGGCCACCATAAGGTGTCATGATGGCATGATAGTAGGTTACCATGTGAATTTTTTATTATTTTTAAAATTAACTTAATTTTTAGTGTGATCATTTGTCTACATTTAACCATGGTTTTTTAAAGAAAGTGAGATCAAAACCTATAAGAGATCACGTAAAATTTCTTTTTATCAACAGTGTTTATCATAAAAGATCACGCTTTTAGTATGTAATTGTTGTAAGTTTTCGATTATGGTTGTAAACCGTGATTAAAAAGAGGTGACTTACAATATCATCTAGATCAATCACATTTGTGATAGAGATAGAAAATGAAGCATCACCCCTAAAAACTATGATGTTTATATATTTTTGTAGTAGTATTGTGGTAATTAGGTATAACTTCTAATATGCCACAATGATAACAAATTGGTACAAAATTATAAAATGTCTTAGAAAATATATCTCACAACTCTCCTTAAACCTTTTGAGTCATTTATTTCTTTGAAACTTGATTTAAGGGATTGTCCTTAGTTTTCTTTTGGAGTAGGTTTCTTCCTATTAGTTTGTTTCTTAGGTGGCACGTTGCAATCTTTTAATCATTTATTTGAAGAACAATATCTTTTTGCACTATACCATTTAAATTTTCATAAAACTTCTTTGGTGCTTCAAAGTATTATTCACTTTTAGTAGCAAGCTTCTCTTGAAAAGTATTCATATTATTTTCTTGGGTATTGTTTTCATCTTCAATTTTGTGAATTATGATATTAGGTTCTTCATAATTTATCTTCAATGAATCTCTTTTATTCTTCATGGACTTCTTCTTTACCTTCAATTGTTTAAAATCATCTTCCTCGTAGGATAACAAGGATCTGATTTCACAACTAACGAACTCAATTTTTGAGTTTGATTAAGCATTGCGTGTGGATAATCACACCAACAATTTAGGATCTTATCTTTGTAAATATAAATTCGAGATAAATTGATTCTGATACCAATTGAAATTTTGCTAATGCTAGTGTGATCTAACCAAACTGTTAGATAAAAGAAAGAAAAAGTAAAAAACTAGGTATATTTCTGTATATTATTGTGATAGGGAATTAACCCTAGTTAAGGGGCGAGAATGAGAAACTAAATAGAACACAAATTCTATATACCTATTCTAATCAAACTCTAATGTACCTATTCTAATCAAACTTTACACCTTATGTAGAGATATACATTAAGATGTCAGAATCATATTAGATATATAATATCCCCTCTCAAATTTAGGGTGGTAAAGCATTAACAAACTTGGGAATGGAGATTAAAAAACTAGACTGAGCTGGCTAGAGATGTCAATTAAATGGGTACACGAGGGTACCTGACTCAACCGAATCTGATAAAAATCTATTAAAAAGTACCTTAATGAGATTGGGATAAGTTTGGGATTGAATTTAATACCTGTACATGTTTGAGATTTGTCTATAAGGTACTTAATGCACAATACCTGTAGGATGCCCGCTAGGTACCCGTTTAATATGATATAATATAATATAATATATATCTATATATGTACAATTTTATTCTTAAAATAAAATTACTTAAATTTAGGATAAGGTTATTTATGGAATTTTGTTGTCTTTTACCCTAGGTATATTTATTAGCTATCGTTCTACTACCACAACCCCCAAATACGATCCAAACCCTCTCCTCCTAATCTCATTCCTTAGTTGAAGCCATTGAACTCTCATTTATGTAACTGTGTTATGTTTTGTACTTTATTGTCGCCTAGGATCAACATCGCATAGAGAATCCATGCCATCATCCTCATCGCTTGGCTGCCACAAGCTTCAAGTTATATTTCTTAGTATATGTTAGGTTTATTTTTGTAATTGGCAAATTAGTGAACAAAACAATGATTTTAAACTTGTACTTCTAGGAATTTGGCTATGTGTCATAGGTATAGGTTTGAAGAATTTTTGAAAAATTTCCTGATGCTTAAAGAGGTTGGAAAGTTTCCTAAAACGACTTTAGAAATAGGAAACTATACAATCCTATGTAGGATTGGATTGTTGGACTGCTCTATATATAAAGATCTTGTCCTAGGGTTTATAAAATTCAGAGAACGCAAGGAAAAAAGCTGCTATATTACTTTTAAGAGTTCTTTTCATCTCTTAGCCAAACAACTTCACACATTAGTGGGGTTGAAGATTGGTCTTTCGCTAGTGAGGGTTCATTGTTTGGATGCGAGTAAGGCTTCAACACAAGGGATCGAAGGGGTTTCGATTGGATAACTTTGTGTTTATAACATTGTAACCTGACTTATATAGTGAAAGAAGATTGTAATTTTTTTGTTGTTTATGTTAAATCCTTGTGTCACTTATTTTTTCACGCTTGTTTGTTTGGTCAATTATTTGATACTAGTGTTTCATGTACTTTTTTTCAATTGGTATCAGAGTAGGTTCATCTAGGATTTTCTAAATCGCAAAGACGAGATCTTAAGTGCTAGTATCATGGAAGATAAGGAAATTGAGTTTCTTGCTAAGAAGCTGAAATCCCTCAGTCAAAAGCGATAGGCAAGGAAGTCCAACTCTTCATAAAAGAATTCCTTCGACAAGTTTGAAAAGAAAGGTAAATCTTCCAACTCTAGTAAAGATGGTGAAAGAAAACAGAAAGGCTTAAAAAATAAAGGAATTTAGTGCTTCCAATGCCATCGCTATAGACACATCTCCCAAGATTGCCCTAGTTAAAAGAAAATTTTGAAATCAAAAAAGAGTTTCAGTATTGTTTGGGATGATTCTGACGATGAGTCTACAAAAACAAAATCTAAAGATGATGACTTCTCCAAGAACTTCATAATCTTCATGATGTTTTTAGATGAGAAGAACTTGCCAAGTATTACTAAATTCTACTAGGATATAGGTAAGTCTAAATCTTCTCAAAATAGCCCTACTGACATTGGTGAGTCTTCAAATGTTAATTCAATTCATTCTTGTTCCTCATTTGATAATGAAAAATTATATTAATGAAGATGCTAATACTGAATTAATTGAAATTAATCAAAAATTACTAAAAGAAAATGGCAAGTTGAAAATAAATGTTCGAGTGCTAAAGAAGGAAAAAGAGACCCTTGTTAGTAAGTGTGAAAGTCTTATAGTTCAACACAATAAAGTAGAGGATGCCTTACACAAGCTAGAAGATGAGTGCGAGACTTTGAAAGACATAGATGTGGTACTCAGAGACAAGTTGAAAAAGAAGGAGAAAGAGTGCGATAAGAGGTGAACTATTTGAATTCCAAGAAAAGTTGAGCAAGCCTTCAAAAAATCCGCATAAAATCTTAGGTTCTCAACAGAGGGCTACAAATAAGCGGGGACTCGGATTTGTTGAAACAAATGATGCAAAGGAAAACAAAGCAAACGTCACTCCAAAGGTATCTGTGAAGGCTTCCACACAACTATCAGATCCTATAAATTAAGCCTCCACTTCTGCCTCCCACAAAAGAAAGAACCAAAAAGGAATCAAGTCCTATCTTAGTTGATAAAAGGCAAGTCATGAGGTATGTTTAAGAAATCATGTTTTGTTCTAACTTGCCACAATTGTGGAATGCATGGTCTTATTCGACCAAACTGTTTTAAGTTGTATGGTGTGTCTAAAAACTATTTTGATAATAATAAAAGTTTTTATCCAAAATTGTCAAATAGATTTCAAATCCATCGAGACTATCCTACCTCTTTTGACTTTATATTTTTTACTCATAGGGCAGTGAGACGAGTTTTACACTGACAGAAAAATTTTAAATCTTTCACTAAAACCACCGTACCTAATAAAAAAGTATCCTAAGCTAAGAAACCACAAATAAAAATTCATGCAATTTGGGTTAAAAAGGATGATTTGAATGTGTAACGACCCGCATCCATATAGTACAATATTGTCCGCTTTGAGCTTGGTAAGCTGCTTCTCAAGAGGTCACCCATCCTATTACTGCCCTCACTGAAGCACACTTAACCCTGGAGTTCCCACTAAATCCAGTACTCTCACGGCTTTAAAACGCGTTGTTGTTATATGGATATTGGATATTGAATATTACATATATGCTATTTCATTTCATTACCCAGGCGATGTCGGATGGAAGGTATTGCTTCTCTGCTTCATCTCTGGCTTCACTTTCCTGCGGGCAAAGTCCCTCACGGGTAGTTGCCTCAGTCCCTCACAATCCTCCCCCTTACAGGGCATGCGTCCCCATGTGGCTTCCTGTTTCACTGTCCCGCAGGCAGAGTCCCTTACAGGTAAGTCCCCCATACTTCCAGCTAGGCATTGGCTCTGATATCATTTGTAATGGCCCGCATCCATATAGTACAATATTGTCCGCTTTAGGCTTGGTAAGCTGCTTCCCAAGCGGTCACCCATCCTGGTATTACCCCCACTAGAGCACGCTTAACCCTAGAGTTCCCATTGAATTCAGTGCCTTCATGGCTTTAAAATGCGTTGTTGTTATATGGATATCGAATATTACATATATGCTACTTCTTTTAATTACCCAAGCGATGTCGGATGGAAGGTATTGCTTCTCTACTTCACCTCCTACTTCACTCTCCCGCAGGTAAAGTCCCTCACAGGCAGGTCCCTTGTAGTCCCTCACAGAATGCATGTAAAACCCCTAGGCATACAAAAGGAGTAGATTTTTATGATAAATAATTGTGAATATGGTATAGACTAGGGTATGATTAATGTTTATTTTTTTCCTAGCTTATGATTACTTGTTTTATGGTTTTAGGAGTAGTGATTTGTTTCTTGCTACTTTGTTTTTGTTTATTCTCTATTGCCCTTGTCTTTTGCCTTTATTGGTAATTCTTGTTGAGAAGTATATGCTCTTTTTGGCACCTTTTTCTTAGCCTCTCTAAACACTTTATGTTTTAATTCTTTCAAAACTTTCTACGTCTATGTACCATTACTTGACTAAGTATTATCACTTGAAAAAAAAAAAGTAGCTTGAACTAAGGGGAGCATGATAAGTTATTGATTTACATTTTATCCAGCATACACTATTATTTATTTCATTCTTGGAATTTTAGAATAAATGGATTGAATACCATTAATGTGCGTTACTTGCTTTACTTAATTTCTTTTCTTATAACACACATTGCATGTTCTTTGTTATACTTGTGATTCTCTAAAATGTTAAAACACAATATTGATTCTTACTCGATACAATGTCATACTATTTTTGTGTTACTCGATACAATGCCATACTGTTTTGTGCTTGCCGGATTGAATTCTCTTCTTTGTCTATTTGTGCCTAGCAAGTAAAAGCAAAAAAAGGGCTACCAGTGGAGCAGTGACAAGCCCCTTAGTGACATGTCCGTTATCAAAATAACAATCTTCTAGAAAAAGACAATTTAAGGGAATAGTTACCTACTCATAATTGTGTGAAAGTCGTTATGGATATTAGTTGCTTAAGAAAAAAAAAAATTGAAATTATAGGTTGAAATGGCTGAGTTTACTTTTAATTTTTCTTAATTGCAACCTTTGGCCTTTGAAAAGCATTTTATCCTAGCATTTATGATTTTAGTGTTCCATTGTGTTTGGTTTGATGATTCTTAAATTCACACTAGTACTTAGGGTAGCACTTGTATAGTGTTGTACATTATATGAAGTTATGTTAAAGGAGTCGATCCACTAAAACCAAATGAATCCTGCATCATGAACATTGTATTGCACACATCACTTAGACGGTTTCTATAAAGTTATGTAGGAAGGGATGAAGAAATAGAATATGAACAAAAATACAAAGAACTGAAAAAAGTCCATGCCTTAGTGATTGTTCAATTTGTTTAATTATTTAATCTCTAAAAGTATACTTAAAATAGTGTGTGAGAAGATTAAAGTGCGAATTGATAATTTAATTGCTTAAACTTGGTTCAATTCTTTTAATTTTTATTTATGTAATTTATTTTTTCAGCACACAGCTTAGTGAATTTTGTAGGATTTTAAACCTACTAGTCACTAGGTATTTGGCTTGGTAGTTGGTAAGTCATTGGGTGTACCAGAGATAGCATTTCTAAATTTTTGTGGTATTTCTGTTTTATTTTGATGATGATGCCATACCATGAAAAAATGGAGGGACTTTTGGATGATTTTAATTCTTTATTTTGTTTTGAAATCAATTGGTTGGATGTGTTTTTAGTTGAATATTTTGGTTGAATATGTATGAAGGTTATTTGATTGATTACTTGTTGCATATATTTTCCCATTCCCCTTATCTTTATTGATTCATGTTCCATTCTTATTATTCCTTATTTTCTTGTTTTCATATTTGTTAATTTTATGACAAAAAAGTGGGGGAGAAGAGTTTGATTGTATCATTTTAAACCATTTTAAACTTAATGCTTTTCATAAGATGTTTTGTTTAAATGATATGCAGGTTTATATAGAAACGTTGATCAAGGAAGAGCTTACAAGTTCGCATATTGAGGGCAGTTCATATTGACTAGGTTTAAATATCAGGAAATATTGTAATATTTTTAGATTGTATATAAGAGCATTATTTTGTCACAAAATTGCCAGAGTGGGGGATTGTTAGGTTTATATTTGTAATTGGAAAATTAGTGAATAAAACAATTTAAACTTGTACTTTTAAGCATTTGGCTAAGGTGTCAAAGGTATAGGTTTGAAGGATTTTTGGAACGTTTCATAATACTTAAGGAGGTTGAAAAGTTCCCTAAAACGGTTTTGGAAATAGAAAACTATACAATCCTATGTAGGATTGAATTGCTAAAGTGTTCTATAAATAAAGATCTTCTCCTAGGGTTTCTACAACATAGAGAATGTGAGGAAAAAAGCTGCTATATTACTTTACGAGTTCTCTTCATCTCTTAGCAAAATAACTTTACACATCAGTGTTCATGATCTTCAGGGGTTGAAGATTGGTCTTTTGCTAGTGAAGATTTACCATTTGGATACGAGCAAAACTTCAGCATAAGGGATTGAAGGGCATCAATTGGGTAACTTTGTAGTTGTAACTTTGTAACCCACCTTATATAGTGAAAGAAGATTGTGATTTTTCCCAGTTTAAGTTTCCACGTTAAATCTTTGTGTCACTTTATTTTTTCGTACTTATTTGTTGGGCTGATAATTTGATACTAGGACTTTACCTATTTTTTTTAGTATAATTATTAAAAATTATAGGGTTAGTTATTACACTTGAAAAGTGTAATTACAAACTCCACATTTTGATATTCATTAATGCATTTAAGTAATTAACTTTAGAGTTTTATCATTATTTTATTATTTATAGTGTTTATTTTCTTAATTACAGGAAAAAAGGTGAAATAATTGAGATTAGCAGCGATGAAAGTGGCTGTCAAGGAGAAAAAAATGGTCCGAAGTTCAAGATGGTTGAAGTAGTGTGCAGTTGAAGTTCCAACTTGACACGCTGTCAGTATTTTGACCATATCTTTTCACTCACAATTTAGATTGACCTGATTCCTTTTGGTTGGAAAGAAGACTCAAAGGGCTACAACTTTTGTGTTTTAGCCGAAGCCTAAATCCATCATCTTCGAGGTCAATATCGCGTTGGAAGTTGGAGACAGAAAGCTGTCAAAAGCAAGGCACGACTTTAAGAGGGAGCAGAACTTGGGAAATCAAGGTTCTGTGGTCCAGACCATTGGCCACAACCCAAATGGTCCAGACCACAGTGTGCTGGGCGCGCGATTTTAAATCTTATCTTTTAGGGTTTCTTTGTTACTCCCTTAAAAACCTTGATGTATGGCCGAACCAAGGGAATAACCTTAGTTTAGTTTTTCATTTTTTTAGAGTTTTAAATAGTTTTTAGAGATTTTTAATGTTTGTAGAATGTTTTAAAGAATTTTTGGAGTTTGCATAGGCTTCGTACAGCAGTGATTGTTCATTCTTATGTTTCGTATTCAATTTTAGAGTATGTTTGCTTTCATTTTTCATTTCAATAATATTGTTTCTTCGTTTTATTCAGTAGATCCATTAAATGTGTTCGTTGGTTGATTTTGTTTCGTTTAAAGTTATGTTAGCGTAAACCCTAGTTCTTGATTCAACGAATCAAGGAAGGGTAGGTTACTATAATCTATGGGATGTGCGTAGACCCTTCGCATGGTTTGCAAAAACTCATGCGTAGGGGTCTACAACTTTCAAATCTATTTTCATTTGTTTCAAAAACTTTTGAAAACAAAAACCTTTGACTATATTCTCTGTAATCACTAATAAAGGTTTTTAATTAAAATTTGTTTAATATTTTTGGACGAACTAAAAATCGGATTCAAACTCAAATTTGATTTCGTTTATTTGAAAAGCTTTTGAAAACAAAAGTCTTTGACTAAATTCTCTGTAATCACTAGTAAAGATTTTTGATTAAAACTTTCTTAATATTTTTTAACGAACCCTAAATTAGATTTGAACCCAAGTATTTTCATAGAAAATCTTTCCGGTTTTATAATCCTAAATGAGAATATAAGAATGAGTATTAGGAAATTAAGAACCCTAATGAAGACATCTTTCCAATCTATTGTTCCTTTTACGTGAACTTTAGATTGTTGTATTTAACACATCCCATTATGAAGTAGTAAACTACCTAGAATTGAAAGTTGAATCAAGAATCGTAAATTATCTTGAATGCCTAATTTTATTGCTTTCATTATTTTAGTTTAGTTTAATTATGTATCTTGCTTTTCTATTAGTTAGAATAAAAGTAATTTAATTTTTTGAATTTTAGTTTAGTTTAATTTTTGCAATTTACTTTTATTTGGTCGTTAGTTACGTAGTCAACTCTTTTCAAACCCAAAACCTATTTTTCTTTTCCTATTTTTAAAATGAAACCAGTAGGTAGAAGAACTTAGAAAATCCTAGTGTTCAATCTCATAGTTTCCTGTGGATTCGACCTCGGACTCACCGAGTTAAAACTACACTGCACACCCTTGCACTTAGGGGTTAGTTTAGACGCACTATTTAGAAACGGCCAGTTAGTAGCTACGTCACTATATGATGTTGCTGGTCACCAGTTAAGGGAATGAAAGAGGAATTTAGGAATTAGAAAATAGATACAATCAAGAAGTCAATATTTATTATAGGAATTTTTTTCGAGAAAATAAAAAGAAAATAGTTTGAATTTGGTAGCAGTCTCATGTTTTTTTTCTTCTTTTGGTCTAATTTAAGTAATCTTCTTCTTTTGTAGCTTAATATTGCAAATTTTTGGGAAGAAATTCCAAGCTTCCTTATAGAATCACTGAAATTTTATTATTTTGAGTTTTTTTTAATAAGTAATTCTTTTAAATATTTTTATTTTTATGTTGTTTAAGTATAGAACAATAAATTTGTGTTGGAAATGTTAAAATTTTGTTTATGTTTAGTTTTCTCTGTAATTGTTTTGCTAATAGACTTGGCAAAAAAATGTATATGGGCAACATGACCAATAGCCATGTATTAAACTTAATTGAGATTTCGCGGGTTTGGGACAGGTTTTGTAGGTTGGGGATGGGACAAGTTTGGTATTTCAACTTAAAAAATAAACAGATTTGGAACGGTAGTGGTATGTAAAAAATAAACAAGTTTTGTAATGGGATTTACTAATTAGGCGGGGTATCCTACCTGTTTACATTCCTAAAATTGGCTGAAGGCAAAGTTAGATGAAAGCCATAAAGTCGAGCGCAGCAAACTGATCTGACTAAAGACAAATCTGAATGAAAGCCATGAAGCTAGGTGTGGCAGACTAAATCAGTTAAACATGAAGCTAGATGGAGTATAGCGATATGGAATCCAAGTGCGAGTCGTAGTGGCACTTGGAAGTGCATTTGAACTATTGAACTATGGGAGGCATGTAGGCACGAGGAGACACGTTGAATAGTTCAGGCACGAGGAAGTGCGTTGAATGGCCGGAGGCGCAAAGCCAGAAGCATGAGGAAGTGCATTGAAAGGTTGGATGCACGAGAAAGAGCATTCAATGGGCTAAAAGTGTGCAAGGTCACAAACACCTAGAGAAGTGCGTTGAAAGGCCAAAAGCACAAGGCTAGAAGCG
This sequence comes from Vitellaria paradoxa, assembly GCA_019916065.1. Lineage (NCBI taxonomy): Eukaryota > Viridiplantae > Streptophyta > Magnoliopsida > Ericales > Sapotaceae > Vitellaria > Vitellaria paradoxa. The sequence continues at coordinate 52,394,558 of CM034233.1, read as the reverse complement.
CAAGGCAAAGCACATCAAAGGGCCAAGAGTGCAAATGCAATGTTAGAATCATGGGTAGAACTCAACCCTAAAACTATGAGGTGAGGATGCTTAAGATCTTATAAATAGAATAGAGGTACCCAGGATCTTATAAGGATAATAGAACCTCTCATTGCGGGGAATGTAAGGCAACATGGAAGCTAACACACCCTTTGTGCAAAGCACAGATTACATACCTAAAGGTCATGAACTTACCTCTGATACCATGTTAGATAAAAGAAAAAATATAAGAGAAGGAAAAAGTAAAAAACTATGTATATTATTGTAATAGAGAATCAACTCTATTTATAGCGTGAAAATAAGAAACTAAATAGAATACAAATTTTATATACCTATTCTAATCAAACTCTAATGTACCTAGTCTAATCAAACTCTACTCCTTATATACAGATATACACTAAGATATCAAAATCATATTAGATATACACTAGACATATACTAACACAAACAATTAATCAAAAAAATCAAGTTTGAAAAGTAAAGTAAGCACAAGATTTTTTTCACGAGAAAACCGTTACCAAACTTGAAGGGAGCACTAAAACCTTAGGTTTTTGTAACCGAGACTAATTTAGACTTTTTCACTATATAATTTAGTTACAAAGATTCTCCACAATAGTTTTAAGTCCCACGATCCTAATTCTTGAACATTTTGTTTGTGTTCACAGTGAACCATTCTAAGTAGAAGAACAAACACTAAGTCCATGCTAATCACACGATTCAAATCAATGATTTGTGGCAACAATCTTCAAAAAATTTGTCTTTGGTTAAGTGTACGACAGAATTCTAGGAACTTGAAAAATAACCACTTGAATAATGAACTGTCACTTTTTAACTCTTTTATATACACTAGAAATCCCAATAGAACACCATTTATATAGGAATTAAGCATCCAATCTTGAATAGAATTCCAAAATAGAGTTTAAGTAAAAATTAAGAAAGCTTCCAATTGTATAGGAAACATTCTAGTACATAATTTTCTTATGCTCTGCATCCTAAAAACTATAAGATTAAAATATCTTAAATATGACTTTTTATAATAAATAATGACAATTTAAGTTACATTTGAACTACAACTTAAAATAAGAAACCAATTATAATTCAAATTCTATTTAACTATTTATTTTTTAATTTAATATTTATTAGTGTAATTTTTCAATCTGGCCATTGTAACACACACACACGCACATATATATAATAAAATATGATGATTTTTGAAAATTTTTCTCTTACAAACTAAGATTTAATGGTTAAAAATTATTTTTTCTTTCATTCAACGATTGAGATCTATTGTATATTTTTAACTCCCCGCACAATTTTTATTTTAGTAGACTCCACTACCATCTATTCTACAAAAAGATTTCGGCATTTTAAATTATACTATATTTCAGGGATGCAGATTATATACAAATTAAAATGTCAATTTAAATTCCCTCCAATTATGATTTGTAAGAATTTAAACCTTCTAAATTAAAGTACCATAATTTATATTTTATTTTATAGTACTTATCAAAAATTAATTGAGAGAGATCAAAACATATGTAGTAACTATTAGAACCTAAAGTTTAAAAAAAAAATTAAAACTCATGGATTATCATAAATTTTTCAATTTGAACTTTTTGTCTGAAGTTTCAACTATATAAGAAACTTAGAGTGTGTTTGGTGTACCAAACTTTGGTGAAAATCTCTAAAACCTCTGGAAATCTCTAAAAATTTCTATTACATTTTTACACATTGTTACTTTCTCAAAGTTCGAAAAAAGTTCAATACCTTCTAGAAAATAGTCGATAACTGAAATTCGATTAATCAAATAACAAATTTTTTTTCACTATTCTTACCACAGACTCTCATGCTACCGAATAACATCTACTGTAACTATTTTTTCTAGGGTTGCAGAAACTATTCCGATGGATTGCAGAAACCATTCCGACGGATTCGCATAGCCAACTTTCATCCAAGCAGATTTTAAAACCATTTCGAGTCCGATTTGGTCTGCAAAGAGGTCATGACTAATACAAAATTTTGAATCAGTTTAAACGAAAATCCAATCCGTCGGAACGAAAAATTCTACCGTTTATCTCCAAAAAATACGATTTAAGATGTGCGCACCAAGTACAAAAAGTTTTCCTAAACCACATTTTATCTGACTATTTATCACTCTAAACACACCCTTAATTTTAATTTTGTTCGAGTCCTGTAAGCGTGAGTTATTATTAGAGTCTGTATATATATGTGTGTGTGTGTAAGAAAAGTTTTTGGATTTCAACCTATATGGCAAAGTTGAGCTAAAAATTATTAAGACCTCTAAAATAATTATATTATTACAAATCTTGAAATTGACAATGAACTCACATGAATAGAAAATATTCTTTTTATCGAAAGCATTTTAGGTATGTTTGGAGTGAAGATTTTGGAAAGGAGAAAAAAAGGGAAGAAAATAAAAAATATTAAATATATATTATTTTATTTAATTAAAAAATGAAAATAAAAAGATATTTTTTTTTAATTTTTTAAATAATGTGTTTTTATTATATATCATTTTTTAATACAAATTTAATATGAGAAGAAATTTTGAATCATTTTTTTTAAACAAATTCTTGATTTAAATAAATTCTTGCTATTTCTCTTTAAATTTGATTAAAGAAATAAGTACATATGCACGTGCAATGTACCTTTTTCATATTTTGAGGGGAAACAATTTTTGGGTTCTTTTTTCAAAATGCATCTAGAACGGTAAGCATTTTTGTACATCCAATTAATTGTAGATATTAATTGAAAAGCAATACAACTCCACTTTTGATTGAATTGTGACTTGGATTTCAATGCATTCTTAGCTACAACAACAAACTAAAGTGGTCACACAGTGCGCCTTCCCAATAACTTGTACTTCATCTGGCTGCTTATGACCAATGTTTCCAAACTCCTATTGACTTTGTTGATTTGGTTGGTTGAATAGGTGAATTCGTCATTTATTTTTTCAAAAATAAAAAAACGTTCAGTTCATAATATAAATTTATTATAATAAAAAATAATTTAAATTATTAAAATTACAGTTGAATTTGTAATCGTACCAATCATTTGCGTTTTATTTAAACTAATTAATTTAACAATTATAATCATTTAAAGTCATATCTAACTATTTTTATTTTTATAACTAATAAAATATTATTTTTATAAAATAAATTAAATCGCTATAAACTCTTAACACACTTCTAAATTGTTGATACAACTAACATCTATCTTTTCCATTAAAAAAATTTAAGTAGATAGTGACTTTAAGTTAAAGTTTGACATTAGAATAAGGGCTGTTTTGGAAGAGAAAAAAATAACAATTTTAGCAACTTTTATATTTTTAAATGTTTGACAGTCATTTAAAAGTTACTAAAAATTTATCTAATTTTATTAAACAACCGAAAGTTTTTAAAATTTTTTAAAATTTCTTCAACCTTTTATCAAAAAATAATCAAAAGTTATTAAAAGTTCTAAAAAATTATTGAAAATTTCAAATCTTTATCAAACGCATAGAAAGTTATACTTAACTTTCGTCAAGACAATTACCAAAAGTTTGTAAAAGTTTTGTTTCCGCGCGCGCTCCAAATGGTTAGCAAAATTTAGATTGCTAGATAATTTTAATTATTTTAATAGTTAAATTTATTTATATATTATATTTATATGGTTATATATATATAGTTCGATTTTGATTAATCAAACGATTGAACTATTGACCTTGATTGAATTTTATTTATTTGTTTCCTTGAGTTTCAAAACTAGTTTTCTAAGAACCATTTTAAGACCCAGCAAGAGAGGCATCAACTTTTCATCCTCTTTTTCTGAAAGCAGAAAGTTGAAATTTTCTCAAAGCTAGTCACTGTAGTTCAAACTCTGAGGAGGCATGGCGTTGAAATTCAAGACGCTAGCTTTTCATCTCCCATTCTGTAGTGGAAATGAATGAGAATTCAGATCTGATCCAATCCTTCTCGTGAAATGTTTTTTTTCCTCTTATGCAAAAATTCTGACAAAGCTCGATCTCTTGTGATGAGGATATAACAACTGCACTTTTATTCATATTTGAAGTCTGAACCATTTTAGTTATGTTTAGAGTAACAAAAAGTGAGATAAAATGAGATAAAAGTAAGAAATTTGTAAATTTATAATTCAGATAGTAAAATAAAAAGTGAATAACTTTTAAAAATTTTTAAAAATTTTCAAAATTTTTCAAAAAATTTTTAACAAATTAAGCGCATCCTATACATGTATATATATATGCTTGTCATGACCACATTGGTCAGGACAATGCATCTCTGTCTAATATGTATATATCATCGTGGAAGTGAATCAGTTACAAAACTCGGCCACTTTAGGCATATATATATACATTACATAATGCTCCTCCAACTTAGTTTTTTAGCTTGAAAGGTTTTTTTCTTATTAGTACCTGTTCGTTTTTTGGTTCGCCCATTTCTCTCTCTCTCTTTCTTTTTTTTTTTTTGTCTATTTTTATGATTTTCTGCTTAGGGGTGTTTGGAGCTCTAAAATTTGTAAAAAATGTGATTGGATAATTTTTTGACATTTGAAGTTCAGCTACTAGACTATATTTTTTGAAAATGAATAGTTTATTTAAACAGATTTCAGCAGAAACTTTTTTAGATATATATAAATTTATTAGAATTTGCAAAAATATTATAAGGATTTGTAAAAATTTATTGGTATTTTTGGATACATATAAATTTATAGAGATATGTATATTTATGTAATTCGAGATGAAAAAAGTTTAATGGAGCTTTTTAGAGCTTTTCAGAACTTTTTGGAGTTTTTTAATGAACCAAACAGGCCCTTTGCAAAATTTGAAATATAAAGCAAATAATCCAATTCATGCATACATATGCAATTTGTCACGCCCCGAATCTCACGACCCGAGGGATGAGTGATAAACACACATATCATATACTAACATATCTATCTCATGATCAGAGCAAAACTTTAACCTCTAAATGAGCCCAAGACACAAGTTGAAATAACATGAATTTAATCTTGGCTATTGCTAGGTTATATACTCCATACATACTTCCCATCAGTACATAGCTTAGGCCTTAGGACCCTTACAACCATATTGAATAGTCTCAGAATGAAATGATATTACAATTTCAATTAAAAATTTAAACCAAGTGCCTAAAAGCTTTGCTAAATTTAGAAGGCTCATGCATAACCACTCCTAGCTTAACCCCCATCAGCCCACGTCATAGCTATAACCTGTTCTTGCATCAAAATCTGTAGGGACGTGATCAAGGGTCTACTTGTGCCTACAATGCCTCGTACAAACATATATGATATGCAGTCCAATCATGCATGCTATTCATGGTATAGATAGCTACCTTATCATTGTTTAGAGCTATAACAATTCACCAACATAACGACAAAACCAATTTGAAATATAACATATTATCACACAACAATATCATAATAAGAATTCAATTCCAAATAAAACTCAACTTTTGAAATCTCACTAATTAAATTCAAATCACATTCCATTTTCACTTTATTATTTAATCACCATTCAACCACATAACCATATCCACAATACCATTATTCATCATTCAATCCCATTGTCACATTTACATTATCACACTTCATTAATCCATCACACAACCATAGTCACACGAGTCATCGGGGGTTGGGTGCATCCACAGTATCGTCTTTTATGGGCTAATACCCAACGGAAACGATAAACCAAAATCCATCTTTTAGGATCACAGTCTAGGGTCATGAGTAACCCATATACACACAATGTTATGGGCTACTAACCCACTGGCATTGACACCAAACCCTGCGCAGGTTCCGGGTCTTTCAACTCAAGGGTAATCTAAAAACCCTTCCTATTTTTCGCATTCTACCACAGCCCCCGGCACATCATCATTTACATTCCAATTCTTTCAAACATATATTCACAGTCATCATCATATACTTTCCCACAACACATATCCATGTTTCGGTTTGTCCCAAGATTCATCAAATATCAACTTTGATCAAACATCATTAAATATTCAACATTCATCAACATTATGAATATGATTCTCTTGTTCAAATCATCGTTTAATTCATTCAATCCCATACTTACATTCATCAACATTTTGTTTTTAATGACACACATTCACTATTCCAGTTGATCAAGGTTCTTATCTCATGGTATCCTTCCAATTCATTTTATTCAAAGTGACATTTATTCAACTTTACAAGTTAAATTCCATTAGCTTAAGATAATTAACTCTTAATAACTTTTTAGAACACATTACCCTTTCTCAATCCATGCAATTAAACAAATGAAGTCTCATGCAAAAACATGTTACTGAATCCTTTCATAAACCTAAGCTAGAAGGATAAAATGAACAAAGTTAGAAAATAGACCTAAGCTCTATGGGCGCCCAAGCTGTCACTCAGTCGTGCGCCCAAGGGCTTGTGCGCCCACAACTTGCACACCCAAGAGGCTGGGCGCCCATGCCTTGTGCACCCAAGTAGCTGGGCACCCAACTAATTCTCACCTCGGGCGCCCAATTGATTCTCACCTCATGCGCCCACAGCTTGGTCCAAGTTACGGGTTTGATGTTCTGTTTTCTGGTTTCTTGCTTTTTCACTCTTGGGGCCTCAAATTGACCAAGTTAAGATTAATATATTTAAAATTGCATGTTTCTAATATCACCACAAGTCTCTTAGGCAGCAAAAGAAATCAACAATTTGAGTTTTCATCAACTTTGGGTCAAGTTATGGATCAAAACACCATTTTCACTCTCTCAACCTACACATACATATATGTGTATATAACTTCAACTCCCTTCCATAGATGAAGACAATTGACCGCTTCTAAATAGTGCGTCTAAACTAAACCCCAAGTGCAAGGCTGTGTAGTGTAGCTTTAACTCGGTGAGTCCGAAGTCGAATCCACAAGGAACTATCAGACTGAACACTAGGATTTCTGAGTTCTTCTATTCACTGGTTTCGTTTTAAAAGATAGGAAAAGAAAATAAAATAGGTTATGGGATTTGAAAAGCGTTGATTAAGTAACCAACAACCAAATAAAAGTAAATTGCAAAAATTAAACTAAACTAAAATTGAAGAAATTAAATTACTTATATTCTAACTAATAGAAAAACAAGATACAAAATTAAACTAACCTAAAATAATGAAAGCAATAAACCTATGCATTCAAAATAATTTTCGATTCTTGATTCAACTTTCAATTCCGGGTAGTTTATTACTTCACTATGTGATGTGTTGTAACTACAATCTATAGTTCATGTGAAAGGATCTATAGATTGGAAAAATGTCTTCGTTAAGGTTCATAAAATTTTCAATACTCAGTTTTAAAATCTTGTTTACGATTATAAAATCGAAAGATTTTTTCTAAGAAAACACTTGGGTTCAAATCTGATTTAGGGTTTGTTAAAAAATATTAAGAAGATTTTAATCAAAAGTTTTTACCAGTGATTATAGAGAATTTAGTCAAAAACATTTGTTTTCAAAAGCTTTTCAAACAAACAAAATCAGATTTGGATTCAAAACCTATTTTCAGTTTGTCCAAAAATATTAAACAAATTTTAATCGAAAACCTTTACTAGTGATTATAGAGAATATAGTCAAAGGCTTTCGTTTTCGAAAGTTTTTGAAACAAACAAAAATAGATTTGAAAGTTGTAGACCCTTACGCATGAGTTTTCGCAAACCATGCAAAGGGTCTACGCACATCCTATAGATCATAGTAACCTATCCTTCCTTGATTTGTTAAAACAAGAACTAGGGTTTTACGCTAACATAACTTTAAACGAAATAAAATCAATCAACGAACACAAATTTAATGGATCTACTAAATGAAACGAAGAAACAATATTATTGAAATGAAAAACGAAAGCAAACGTACTCTAAAATCGAATCCGAAATGTAAAAATGAACAATCACTGCTATACAAAGCCTACGCAAACTCTAAAAAGTCTTCAAAACATTCTACGAACATAAAAATCTCTAAAAACTATCTAAAACTCTAAAAAAGAATGAAAAACTAAACTAGGGCTCTCCCTAGGGTCATCCTTATAGCAGGGGTTATATAGAAGTTGCAAAGAAACCCTAAAAGATGAAATTAAAACGCGTGTGCCTAGCACACTGTGGTCCCAACCATCTGGTAGGGGGTCCTGACCATAGTATCCTTGTTATACAAGTTCTGCTTCTCGTTTACTGCTGGTTCCTTGGGGTGGTCCAGACCATCCTAGGGGAGGTTGGAACCACATCATTCCCTTCATCTTCTAGGTCACTTTCATCACCATAATCTTCAAGTATTTCACCTTTTTCCCTGTAATTAAGAAAATCAACACTATAAATAATAAAATACTGATAAAACTTTAAAATAAACTACTTAAATGCATCAATGACTATCCAAAAGTGGAGTTTGTAATTACACTTTTCAAGTGTAATCAACAACACTTGAAAAAGGTTTTCTAATGGTGTTCTACTCCTTGTTACACATCACATATGTAAGAAAGAAGCATTAAATCCCTACCTCAAGTAGAAAGAAGATGGATCAACAAGGAGATGTCTTCCAGTCCCAAGCTCTCAAACTTTGATGAGTTTTATCTCTTTATTCCTTGATCTAAACTACAAATGAATCACATAGAAGGGTTCCTTGAGTGTCCAATTACACTCCTACAAGATGAATTTGATTTTTTCTTAGGCTAGATGAACTCATCTTCAAATTTTCTACCCGGTTCCTCTTTGTTTCATCCTCCTTACAAGTTTCTCCTCTTCACCTGGTTCCTTCCTCTCCAAAAAATTTCTCTCTCTCTCTCTCTCTCTCTCTTGCATCATCTCAATGTATACATATATATTTTAGCCAATATTTTAATCCCCAACAGTAAATTTCAGACTTCCACACCTCCCCTAACTAAATATAGGCTCATAGGTGAGAAGGGTCAGCTACAAAATGCAGAGCAACCTATGCTTGTCAAATTTGCTGTACCTCGGGCACCCAAGCCCTTCTCAAGTGTGCGCCCAAGATCTTGGGCGCCCATGTATGGTGCGCCCAAGGTCCCTTTCCCCTACACTTGGCTAAAATGCCAACTATGAGGTATTTGGCTTACCTCTTTCAAAGTTCTCAACCCAAAAGTACCATCAATGACCCATACTACTAAATTAACATACATTACTTCTAAAATACATCAAAAACCTTATACTTATGTTAATACAAAGTTTGGGGTATTACAATACCGGTGTATTGTGACCATTGGATATTGATCCATAAATGATGATACTGACTTAGCATATTATCGCCTTTGAGCCCAGGCTTATAAACAATGATGACTGGGTTCATCATTTTTGTTGGGTGTTAGCCTATAAAAGACATCATTGATTTAGGCTGTGCTCGCTGATCACGGTTTAGTCTTGGAGAGAATCCACCATTTGTTTGTTTTGATAATGAGAAATCAGTAAAGATAACTGAAAGATAATTAAAAGATAATTTATGATTAGATGTTCATACATGATCTTAATATATGGATTATCTTGACGTTGATGATATAAAATAATGATGCCAAGTTATTTATCTATTACTATTATTGCTATTTCACGTTAGTGTCATCCTAGGACATGTGATGTATATTATATATATTTACATTTACACATTGTGGGCACACGTGGATTAGTGCTCATGTCCCTACAAAATATATTATAGGTGTAGAGTGGTTAGATTATTATTTTTTTTGTTCCTTCAAGGAGATGGAACTGATTATATTATTTGTTTCACTTGGAGATGTATTATTTTAGATTATTTCGATATGATTATAAAAGGCTGATGTGCCTGGATATTATGCTAGAGCACTATTCTCAATTTGACCAAGACTTTTATTATTATTATTTTACCATTATTGTGGATGTCTACTCTAGGGTAGTTTTGTGGCTCTGCTTAGGGTTGTGGTTGATTTATGTGTGTTGTATGCGATTGATTTAACTCACCCCTCAAGTTACAAGACTCAGGCTGTGACATGTTAGTATTAGAGCTAGGCTACAATACCTAAGGAACAGTGGGTAACTTTACATTCCATGCTGACCGCTATTAGAAAGTGCGTCTAAATTAACCCCCAAGTGCAAGGGTTTGCGATGTAGTTTTAACTCGGTGAGTCTGAGGTTCACAGGGAGCCTACGTTATTTAGTTTCTAGGTTATAATGGAAATCCTAAATTTGAATGTAAACTAAGTTTGAAGATTAATTAAGACAAATTCCTAGGGTTTTGCAAATTTAAAATTCAAATTAAAACAACTTAACAACCTATTTTGGATTTTTGATTTCAAGGAATTAAATATTAGCTAAAAGGATTTTTTCTAATTTAAATGCACTTCAAAATAATCTAATATAAAAACTACAATGTAAACACTTCAATCAAATCAACCAAAGGCAATTCGATTAATAAGAAATAAATTTAAAAAGTCCTTGATCCAACTATCAATTCCGTGTAGCTTAAGTCTTCACTATGGGATGTGTTGTAATATTTGTGTTAAAACCTAAATTAGGATTTGTTTGAAAATTATTGAGAAAGTTTTAATTAGAAGTTTTTATCAGTGATTACAAAGAATATAGTAAAAAATTTCTGTTTTCGAAGGGTTTTCAAACAATCCTATTCGAATTCGGATTCAAATCCAATTCTTCTAGTTTATCCAAAATTATTAAGAAAATTTTAATCGAAAACCTTTACCAGTGATTACAGAAAATATAGTTAAAGGTTTTCGTTTTCGAAAGTTTTTGAAACAAACCAATTCAAATTAGGATTCAAAATCTGAATTTTTAGTTCTTCAAAGTTATTAGGAAAATTTTAATCAAAAACCTTTACCAGTGATTACAGAGAATAGAGTCAAAGGTTTTTATTTTTGAAAGTTTTTGAAAGAACTGAATTAGGTTTTAAAAGGTGTAGATCCCTACGCATGAGCTTTCGCAAACCATGCGAAGGGTCTACGCATGCGTCTAAAAGTTGTAGATCCCTACGCATGAGTTTTTGCAAACTCTGTAAAGAGTCTACGTACATCCCATAGATTAGAGTAAACTACCCTTTCTTGATTCGTTGAATCAAGAACTAGGGTTTCAACGCTAACATGCTTGTAAACGAAATGGAAACATTCATTGAAGACATATTTAATGGATTCACTAAATCAAACAATGAAACAAGATTATTAAATGACGAAATCAGAACTAAACATATGAAATCAATCAATCCTCTATTTCAAACATTCAAATAATATCATTAATCTAATGAAGTGTCACGTACTCTGAAAAAAACTTCAAAATAAAACTCTGAATAGTAATTGCTGAAACGAATGCGATGAAAGCTCCAAAAACACGTAAAAACATTCACGAACCCAATCAAAACTCCTTAAAGGCTCTCAAGTATGCTAGAAGAATGAAAAAGAAGAGAAAAAGAGCCTCCTCTAGTCGGCCCTCAAGTAGTCTTTTTATAACTTATAGAAAAACCTTAAAAATTAAAATTGCCCGCGCGATGTTCCGCCACACTGTGGTCCGGACTGTGCGCCAGGTGGTCCGGACCACAGAAACTTTGTTTCTTCACTTTTGCTCCTCATTTGCAGCTAAGTCCTTGGGATACTCCGAGCCATCCTGGACGAAGTTGGTTCGATATCCTTCCCTTTGTCTTCTAAGTCACCAAAATCACTATCTTCTTCAATTAATTCACCGTTTTCCCTGCAATTAAGAAAACAAACCTTACAAGTGACAAAATAATGATAATTCTTCAAAATAAAGTACTTAATTACCTTAATAACTATGAAAAAGTGGAGTTTGTAATTACACTTTTCAAGTGTAATAACACCTCCCAACTTGAGCGTTGCTAGTCCCTAGCAATGTCGTTTATTAAAATAAAATGCAACTACTATCCTATTTCTTTTTTCGTTGGAAACATGACTACACTTAGCCACATGCAGCAAGCCCTTTAAACCCCTAGGTTCCCCCTAGTGGACGAGTAAGGTCTTGTGAGGGTTTGCAGTGAATCTACCCACAAAATTCTATGGCATGGTCTCAAAGTGTTAAAAAGTGATCAAGATAAAAAATGAATCAAGCTCAAGCCTAGCAAGTCACAAAACCCAAATATCATGTGTAATTCCCAAGTGCTAAGCATAAATGCATGGACTATCAAAGTAGAAAAAGCATGTGCGCAAAATTGTTTCATTCATTCAACAAGGTTGCAAAATCATAAACAGAACTAGGTTTTGACTTCAAATGCTCACAAGGTGCCACTCATAAAAAGGAATTCACTCATTAAGGGTTCACACATACCTATTAGCATATAATGATATCCTAGTTGCACATAATCCCAAAAATAAGTGAGTGAACTGAAATGAAATTCAAAGTGGATTGCTCATAACCATGTTCCAATGCAAGTGTAAGAGATCACACCACACAACCTACATAAGACCACTACATGCACAATACAAGAGTTGCTTACTTAGAATCCACTAGGTCTTTGTTTTGGTTGTAACTTGGCCAAGGGTAATGGTTAACAATGGAAGATATGGAAATCAAAGCACATGTCTTGGGATAAAGATGCTCAAGTGCGCACGAGTCCCTAACTACCCATTTCCTTTCTAAACCCCAACAAAGATCCCAACAAGAAGTTTATTCACAAACGTACAAACTACTCATGGGACATTCTCAATAATTATAATAAAATGCACAAGTCCCAAAATTACACAAGCAAAAAGGAATGACAAACTTTTTTTCTTCTCTTTTTTTATTTTTTTCTATTTTTTTCTTTTCTATTTTTTTCTATTTTTTTCTATTTTTTTTCTTTTTTTTTTTCTTTTTTCTTTTCTTTTTTTTTTGAAATAATTAAATATACATCAACTAAATTCTCCACCCTAATTTTCCTCTCATTATGCTCTCAAGAATTTCCATTCCCAACCCCTGTTCACATCACTGACGTTGAGACACTTTCACAATCCAAGACATGTAAGGGTAAGGCTTAGAGTGTGTGAATGAGGCTAAGGGACAATATATGAGGTGGGTACCAAAGAAAAAAAATATATATATATATTTATCACACACTTTATTTAAAAGGATTCAAGTTGGTTCCTAGGATAATTCATAACCAAGAAAGGATAAAGAGGCCCAACAATAGAAAAGATGGCCTAGCATCATGTTCAAAGCTTGCAACAACTCATAATATGCCAAGTGAAACTAATGCAAGTGTGTGTGATGCAATTGGTGCATTGGAAACCAAAGTGAAGAATAAAAGAGCTGTGATTATGTGCTACCCCTCAAGAAAAGAATAATAGGCTCAAAAGCTCACCATTAAGGGGTATAAGTCTCCACCAAGTCCAACAATGCTCAATTAACCAATGTTAAAGAAAATCCACTCCTAAGCACATAAACTCTTCTCTATGATAGTAAAAAATGCACAAGGTCATTATACAATCAACTTGAACTAAGTTTCCTATTAAAGCTTGAACAAAACTCATTTATCACTCTCTCACTTAATTCCACAATCAACCAAACCAAAAAGAAGGGATGGCATGTAGGTACAAATGTGCTAAATTCATGTATTTATGCTTAAAGACGCTCAAAAATTTTAAAATTTTCAATTTTGGCATAAAGGTCGTCATGCGAACCCTACCCCCCAACTTAAAATTCACATTGTCCTCAATGTGAGAATCATGATGCATATGTGGGTCTGTAGTGTGCAATAGTGAGCATGATGATGAGCATGAAATAATAACCACAAAGAACATAAATAAGAACAAAGCACACAGTAAACCAAGTATGTACCCATCATTCAAGTCATTGAAAGTGGCAACTAATATGCCCCCCAACTTAAGTACAAGTAACTCATAATATAAACACAATAGAGGAAAAACTAATACTAATATAAGCAGAATAAAAAGTAACAGAATAAAATAAAGTAAATAGTAGGGTTGAGAATTACCTTAAGTTGGCCTCAAATGTAGCTAAGGCATGACGAAAATCAAAAAGGGATTGCAAAGAAATGCCAAAATCATCCTAGTCTAATTCATTGGCAGTGTCAGCACTCTCAGCTCTAATCTCAATGTTAGCACTCGAACCCTCAAGGAAATCCAGTGGAGGCATATCCTGATATCCCATATCAGATCCAAGGTCAATATCTGTGTCTGTGTCGTAAGTGGGTGCATCAGGCCAATCAATGGAGATTGTGATTTTGGTCCACTCCATGTCTAAAAGAAGTTGAAGGTCGACCTTATCCCACCATTGTCCCTCAAGAAGTTGGTCAGGGTTTATATGAACAAAGGGGGGAAATATAAGTGGCAATGGCAATGAGTTACTCTCAACAAAACACTCGTTCGGCCATGAGTCCAAGTCACTCTCCGGATGGTCAGAATCACTCTCCTCGCGGTATATATAAGGTATACTCTCCCACTTACGTTTCCTTCCAATTAATATGTTAGCGTTTAACACTGGATTATTAACATCAAAAGTAGGACCAGTCATGACGAACCTGTGCTTTCAGAAAAGATAAGACATGATATTTAAGGACAAAAATGATAATGCCAACAATCGGAATGTAATAATCATAAGCAAGGAAGATCAAAAGAAATAACTAAACAAAAAGTAAACAGTGCAAATAACAAGTCATACATAGTCCAAATCTCAAAAAAATAAAAAGTACAACTTTTGAAGTTTTAGGAATATTAAATCACACAGAGAATACCGAATCCTAAACTTCCAAAAAGAAAAATAAAACAAAAAGAAAGAAAAAAAAATCATCCCATCACTAAGGAGCCGGAGGTGGAAAAGAGTCCCTAATATGATCTAAGATACTTTGGAGAAGGTGTCCTTGAGTTTGTTGGGACTGAGTGATACGTAACAGTAACTGATGATCCTCTTCTTGGTTCTGCTTTATAAGGCTGATGCGCTCAGCCAATGCACTAATTTGCTCTGCCAATTCTGCATTAGTAATGTCCTGATCATCATCTGAATCCTCCAAAACCTGTGATGGTCCACCCTCCACTGGGTCTTCAGTTTTCCTCTTCTTGTTTAGTATACCTTGGGATTTAGCGTAGGATGTAATGTTAAAGGGTTGCAATCCCAAGGTAATGGGCATGTCATCTGAAATTTGAGCTCCCTTTCTTCTGAAAATATCAATTAGAGCGCCTCCAAATGGTAGAACAATTAAAGATCCTGAATGCTCACAAGCATAAGCCAATTGGTGCCATAAGTAAGAAGGCAAATCTAATGTCATTCTTGTCCCAATGGCATATATTAGGCGAGCTCGAAGGGCAGTGCAATCGGAATTCCTATTCTGAGGCTTCAGGTTCGTAGAAGAGAACATATGCAGGGCCCAGTATTTATCCTTTAGTACCAAAGCTGGTTTCCTATACTCCCCTACCCAATCCTGTCCTTCTGATAATATTTCTGAAACTACGATAGGGAAAGGTGGGGTACCCTCTGCTGGATATGTGAACTCAGGATTTTGCACGCAGGGCAATTGAAACACTTGAGTGAAATCATCTGGTGTTACTATAACCTCAACCCCCCGGACCCAGCTTATAAGGTGCTCTCTACCTCATCTCCGGATAATGGAACCTTCTTTGAAGTTGGCAAAGAATTCTCTAACTAAATCTGTCACACAGTAGGTATTGAATTTGGCGATGTGGAGCCATTGTCGCCCTTCGAAATTCTGTTCCAACAAGAATTCCTCCCTCTTAAATTGGTCAATTTCCCAGTATCGCTCAATGACAATAGGTTTATGGGCCCAAATATCATCATAACTACACTCAGATTCAGCCTTCCAGAATCGGGTTCTATCAAAAGAAGGAGCTCCAAATTTCCTGTTAGCACTATGTTTAACCCGTGGAGCTATGAGAGCTACAAACCATCACAAATAAATATTGAATTAACCAATCAAGCCTATGTCCACACAAATTCAGTGGCCCCAATCTAATTGCAATATGAAAATTCAAATCATGGTGGAAATGCCATTTGATGGAAAGATACACAATTGTGCACATCTACCATGAATGGGTTCACTTAATAATTTAGGTGGCCATACAATATCCACCTAAAATGGGGTCCCTTGATCAACACAAAAATTTGAACACAAAATGAACAAATAAGATTTCTATACCAAGATTAAAGCAAAATTCAATATCCAAACCAAACTCTTCGAACCCATAGTGTAACCCATGGCAAAGGGAGTATAAGCATATAAAACACTTCATACCCAAGGCAAAATTTTGATTTTCCCATGGTTTGTAACTCCATGAAGGAAGAAAACTCAACCCTAGACTCGGGTTGAAGAAACATGAAGAAATCGTGACCTAGGGCTTGAAAGGGAGTAAAGAAGTTACCTTAACTTGATGAAATCGGACGATGGAGACAATTTTCTCACCAAATGAGACTCAAAAAAGCTAAATCTTGCAGAAACCCGTGATGATGGAGAAGGGATTTGAGAGGAGAAGAACTTGTGAGAGATGAATAAGAGAAGTGAGCTGCTGAAATGGGGAAATAAGAACCCGCAGGGTCCGGACCATTTGCGGCCAGTCCAGACCATAGAATGGTCCTAGTTTAATGAAATTTCCAGCAACTTACTATGGTCCCGACCGTGGATGGGTGGTCCGGACCACAGAAAGACCATTACCTCTCTGTTTTGCTCTGATATTCTAAATAAGAAAAAAAGGGTTTATCCTAACAATTAAAATTCCAAACTAACGAAAAATAAAATCTATCCTAAGTTTAGTATGGTACAACAAATTACTCCTTTTGGATTACTCATAAGATGGGGGATCCACAAGGTCCCACGTCTCAACCAATCCAATAAAATGCTCCAAATAGGGCTTTAGCCTATGCCCATTGACTTTAAAACAACTCCCATTGCCTAAGTTTTCTATCTCAATAGCCCCATGGTCTATTACATGGGTGACAATGAAAGGACCCAACCATTTAGATTGCAATTTGCCCGAAAATAGGTGAAGTCGTGAGCGATAAAGTAATACCTTTTGACCCTCATGAAATGAATGTCGTGCAATATGCCGGTCATGTATTTTCTTTATCTTTTCCTTGGAGATTAATGCATTCTCATATGCATTGTTTCGTAACTCCTCCATTTCTGCAATCTGCAGTTTACGGTGTAGCCCGGCCTCATCAAAATCAAGGTTAAGTTTCTTAATTACCCAATAAGCTTTGTGTTCCAATTCCACGGGCAAATGGCAAGGCTTACCATAAACTAATCTATATGGTGACATCCCCAGGGTAGTTTTATATGCAGTGCGACCAGAGAGAATCAATCAACCTCAGTGACCAATCCTTGCGATTTGGATTAACAGTCTTTTCTAAAATTTGCTTAATTTCCCTATTTGCAAGCTCTACTTGGCCACTTGTTTGGGGATGATATGCAGTACTTACTTTATGTACTATCCCATATCTGTGTAGTAAATTTCCTACTAGCCGGTTGTAGAAATGTTTACCTCCATCGCTAATAACTACTCGTGGTACCCCAAAACGTGAGAATATGTTTTCATGAAGGAATTTGAGCACAACTTTATGATTATTTGTTCTTGTGGCAATTGCTTCCACCCATTTAGAGACATAATCAACCCCAACTAGTATGAATTCATATCTAAATGAAACTGGGAAGGGACCCATGAAATCTATTCCCCAACAATCAAAAATTTCTAGAACAAGAATGGAGGATAGAGGCATCATGTTCCTACGTGTTAAACTACCCAAGCATTGGCATCTATCACATGTAGTGCAAAAATGATGCACATCTTTAAAAAGCGTGGGCCAATAGAATCCACATTGAAGAATTTTAGCGGCTGTTTTGTTAGTGGAAAAATGGCCTCCACATGCTTGAGAGTGACAGAACTTGATTATGCTTGAAACTTCCCACTCCGGGTTACAACGGCGTATCACTTGATCAGGACAATATTTAAATAAATACGGATCATCCCAAAAGAAAACATGTACATTTCTAAGGAATTTCTTCCTATCCCTATAGTTCCATTCTTCTAGGAATTGTCCTGTCACTAGATAATTAGCAATATCAGCATACCAAGAAGGATTGGATGTTGTTATTGCTTCTACGTTAAGCAATTGTTCGTCGGGGAAACCATCGTTTATTTGAGTTTCATCCTGTGAATAAATTTCCACTGGCAAACGTGACAAATGATCTGCTACCACATTTTCAACTCTTTTCTTATCTCTAATTTCAAGGTTAAACTCTTGTAACAGCAATATCCATCAAATCAATCGTGGTTTGGCCTCTTGCTTGGTTAACAAGTATTTAAGCGCTGAAAGATCAGTGAAGACAATCACTAACGAACAAATGAGATAAGGTCAAAATTTCTCAAAGGCAAAAACAACTGCTAGCAATTCTTTTTTAGTTGTTGTATAATTTCTCTGTGCCTCGTTTAAGGTCTTACTAGCATAATAAATAACATGCGCCTTTTTGTCCCTCATCTGCCCTAAAAAGGCTCCTATAGCATGATCACTTGCATCACACATCAGTTCAAAGGGAAGTGACCAGTCAGGAGGTCAAAGGATAGGGGCTGAGGTTAAACAACCCTTGAGTTTATCGAAGGACTTTTGACACTGGGGAGTCCATTCAAATGGAGTATCTTACATCAATAATTGACACAAGGGTTTAGAAATTTCACTAAAAGATTGAATAAACCTTCTGTAAAACCCAGCGTGCCCTAAGAATGACCTAATATCCCTTACAGATTTAGGAGTGGGTAGTTTTTTGAATCAACTCGACTTTGGCTTGATCTACTTGGATGCCTTCTTGAGATACAATGTGTCCTAATACGATTCCTTGGGTGACCATAAAATGGCACTTCTCCCAATTTAACACTAGGTTCTTTTCCTCACATCGTGCCAAAACTAACTCAAGATTCTTTAGACACTGCTCAAACGAGTCTCCATACACAGAGAAATCGCCCATGAATACCTCTACTATTTCTTCTACCATTTCACTAAAGATACTCATCATGCAGTGTTGAAAAGTAGCTGGGGCATTGCATAAGCCAAAAGGCATTCTTTTATATGCGAAGGTAGCAAAAGGACAAGTAAAAGTGGTTTTAGCTTGGTCCTCTAAGGCTACCTCTATTTGATTATATCCGAAATAGCCATCTAAAAAGCAATAGTAAGCATGGCTAGCTACTCTTTCTAGAACTTGGTCTAAAAAAGGAAGAGGAAAGTGATCCTTTCGTGTAACCGCATTAAGTTTGCTATAGTCGATACACACTCGCCAACTAGTTTGTATTTGAGTTGGAACCAACTCATTTTTCTCATTCTGAATCAATGTAACACCTGATTGGAACCAACTCATTTTTCTCATTCTGAATCACTGTAACACCTGATTTCTTAGGAACTACCTATGTAAGGCTTACCCATTTAGAATCGGAGATAGGATAAATTATCCCTACATCAAGTAGCTTCAACACTTCAGCTCTTACCACTTCTTTCATGTTCGGATTGAGTTGTCATTGCATCTGACGAACTGGTTTGGCTTCCTCTTCTAGAAAAATATAATGTGTGCAAAGGAGAGGACTTAGACCTGTCAAATTAGCTACTGACCATCCTAGAGCTTTCTTATGATTTTTCAGAAGTTGAACTAACATTTGCTCTTGATGATAGTCAATTTTGAAGAAATGACTACAAGATATGTCTCTTCCTTACCTAGAAAAACATATTTCAAATTGTGAGGTAACGGTTTTCTGTCAGGGCTAGGAGCTTTCACTTCTGAGGACTCTGCTTTATTTAAAAGAGGTCCCAAACTCTCAAAAATCGGATTCCACTTACTTATTGACATGATTGGGCACATTTCCAACCAATCAACTATAGTACCTAGCTCTTGGTTTGATATCATTGGGTATGAATTCTCCTCACTAAGGCGAATAGCTTTCTCTAAAGGATCCTCGATAAATTCACAATCTACGTAATCCTGAACTATGGATTCTACTAAATCCACTTCTTGTATATCAGGCACCTCTTTTGGTCATTTGGTAACATGAAAGATATTCATTTCAAACTCAATGTTACCAAAAGACATTTTCATGGATCCATTCCTACAATTAATCAAAGCATTCGAAGTTGCTAAGAACAGTCATCCTAGAATTACTGGTGTCTGATCAGGTGCAGATAAACTAGTAAGTGGTTGAGTATTTAGGATTATGAAATCCACTGGAAAATAAAAATTTTCCACTTGTACCAGTACATCTTCAATTATACCTCGTGGGACTTTAATTGATCTATCTGCAAGTTGCAAAGTCACACGGGTAGGCTTCAACTCGCCTAAGCCCAATTGCTCGTACACTGAATAAGGGAGCAAATTTACACTCGCTCCTAAGTCAAGTAGTGCTCTACTAATATAATACTTCCCTATATAACAAGATATCGTAGGATATCCTGGGTCTTTATATTTATGGGGAGTATGATTGTACTATGGCACTTGTTTGCTCAGTAAGGAATGCTTTTTCTTTAACATTTAAGCCACTTTTTACAGTGCATAATTCTTTGAGCAATTTGGCATAAGAAGGGAATTGCTTAATTGCATCAAGGAGAGGTATATTAATTTTCACTTGTTTGAACACCTCTAGCAATTCAACTGCTTGGGCTTCTTTCCTAGCTTTCAAAAATCTCTGAGGGAAAGGTGCTTTGGGAACATATTCCCTAGGTATTATCATGGGTTCTTCTTCATTTCCCTCTTCCTTTTCCTCCTCCTTTTTCATTTTCTCTTGCCCTTCTGTTGTGGACTCCTCAACTATGATTGGTTCTTTCCTCTCCTTCTCACTATCATCCACCACACATTTAGGTTTCAACTCTTTACTCATTTCATCCTTCCTAGGAGGAATAGTTTTATCTACAATTTTCCCGCTCCTGAGTGTGGTGATGTTTTGGATTTGTTCTACATTCTCTTGAGTACTAGAAGATCCTTCAACCTGTTTAGCTTGGACTACTGGATTTGGACGAGGTTGAGCCGGAAATTGACCCCTTGGTTGTGTGACTAGTGTTTGTGTCAAAAGAGTCAATTGGCTCTTGATTTCATCCATATTTCTATCATTTTGAATCCAAAGTGTATTTTGACTATTCATGAATTGTTGACGTGTCTCTTCTGTGGATCTTTTGTTTGGAGGAATATAGGGAGCATGGGATGGTGGTACAAAAGAAGGTTCGAATGATTGGCTTTGGTTATCATTTTTCCACCCAAAACTAGGAGGGCTTTTCCATCCCTGAGGGTAAGCATCGAGATGTTGATTTCCTCCTTGATACTTAACATACCCACCTTGTGGGTAGGAAGTGTTACCCTGCCCTCTATTTTGGAATGGTCGGTTCTGTGTGTTATTAACATACGCATTACCATAAGCTACTTCCTTAAGTAAAGAAAGCTCTGGACATGAATTAGGATCATGTCCTACTTGATCACATGCCCAACACACCACTTGTGCTTCCACCAACTTCTCTTTATTCTTAAGTTCAAGGGAATCTAACTTATGTTGTAATGCTAATATCCTAGCACTTAAGTTATCCATCTCACTTAACATCAACTGACCGCTAGATACGGGATTCCTATGCTCTAAAGACGAATTTGGTCCTATTTCCCAATCATTAGAGTCCTCGGCCACCATATCAAAGAATTCCATGACATCTTCCGCAGTCTTATCAAACTGAGTACCATTGCACATGGTAGAAACTAATTGCTTAAGACCGGGAGTTAGGGATTCATGAAAGATGCTCACTAACCTCCATGATTCACAACCATGGTGAGGACAAGCCATCAAGAGGTCCTTAAACCTTTCCCAGGCTCGACAGAAATTCTCATTAGGTTTGCAAGAGAAAGTGGTAATCTGTTGCCTATAATACGGAGTTTTCTGAGTTGGGAAATATTTCTTCAGAAACTCAGTCTGCATTTCACGTCACATTCCAATAGAACATGGACGAAGGGAATTAAGCCAAAACTTGGCCTTGTCTTTTAAGGAAAATGAGAAGAGTTGAAGACGCACTACGTCCTCATTGATATTATGATCTATACATGTGTTGCTTACTTCCTCAAACTCCCTGAGATGGTTGTAGGGATTTTCAGAATCTAAACCATGGAAAGTAGGAAGAAGTTGGATGATTCCTGGCCTAAGGTTGAAGTTCCCCCTATTTAAGGGCAAGACTATGCATGATGGGGTGGTTTGTCTAACAAGATTAAGCTGATCTTTCATAGGAACAAAACCTGGAATTTCATGTGGATCGTTACCCCATGCTCACTGCCTTCCCCATTACCTATTAACTCAGCCATTGAGTGAAAGGAAAATGTGGTAAGTGAAACAGTGGAAAGTGAGGTTGGTGTAAAAGATTCGGGAAAGTATGAAGGATCTTCTAAGTCAGATTCAGTTATGACTATTCTACCTAATCTTAATAGCATGCAAATAACAAGTCTCTAATAAAAAGAAATTAAGTCCAAATTTTAAATTTTAATAAATTTTTTTTTTAATTTCACTAAAGAAAACTAAAAAACAAAAAAGAAAACTTAGAAATATCCTAAAAACTAAATTTTGGCTCCCCGGCAACGGCGCCAAAAACTTGACCGCTATTAGAAAGTGCATCTAAATTAATCCCCAAGGGCAAATGTGTGCGGTGTAGCTTTAACTTGGTGAGTCCGAGGTCGAATTCACAGGGAGCTTATGTTATTTAGTTTCTAGGTTATAATGGAAATCCTAAATTTGAATGTAAACTAAGTTTGAAGATTAATTAAGACTAATTCCTAGGGTTTTGCAAATTTAAAATTCAATTAAAACAACTTAACAACCTATTAGCAAAATTTCAGCAATTTAACTTTTGATTTTTTATTTCAAGGAATTAAATATTAGCTAAAAGGATTTTTTCTAATTTAAATGTGCTTCAAAATAATCTAATATAAAAACTGCGATGTAAACACTTCAATCAAATCAACCGAAGGCAATTTGATTAATAAGAAATAAATTTAAAAAGTCCTTGATCCAACTATCAATTCCGGGTAGCTTACGTCTTCACTATGGGATATGTTGTAATACTTGCGTTAAAACCTAAATTAGGATTTGTTTGAAAATTATTGAGAAAGTTTTAATCAAAAGTTTTTACCAGTGATTACAGAGATTATAGTCAAAAACCTCTGTTTTTGAAGGGTTTTCAAACAATCCTATTCGAATTCGGATTCAAATCCAATTCTTCTAGTTTATCCAAAATTATTAAGAAAATTTTAATTGAAAACCTTTACTAGTGATTACAGAGAATATAGTTAAAAGTTTTCATTTTCGAAAGTTTTTGAAACAAACCAATTCAAATTAGGATTCAAAATATGAATTTTCAGTTCTTCAAAATTATTAGGAAAATTTTAATCGAAAACCTTTACCAATGATTATAGAGAATATAGTCAAAGGTTTTCATTTTCGAAAGTTTTTGAAAGAACTGAATTAGGTTTTAAAAGGTGTAGATCCCTATGCACGAGCTTTCGCAAACCATGCGAAAGGTCTACGCACGCATCTAAAAGTTGTAGATCCCTACGCATGAGTTTTTGCAAACTCTGCGAAGGGTCTACGTACATCCCATAGATCAAAGTAAACTACCCTTTCTTGATTCGTTGAATCAAGAACTAGGGTTTCTACGCTAACATGCTTGTAAATGAAATGGAAACATTCATTGAAGACATATTTAATGGATTCACTAAATCAAACAATGAAACAAGATTATTAAACGACGAAATCAGAACTAAACATACGAAATCAATCAATCCTTTATTTCAAACATTCAAATAATATCATTAATCCAATGAAGAAGTGTCACGTACTCTGAAAAAAACTTCAAAATAAAACTCTAAATAGTAACTGCTGAAACGAATGTGATGAAAGCTCTAAAAACGCGTAAAAACATTCACAAACCCAATCAAAACTCCTTAAAGGCTCTCAAGTATGCTAGAATAATGAAAAAGAAGAGAAAAAGAGCTTCCTCTAGTCGGCCCTCAAGTAGTCTTTTTATAACTTGCAGAAAAACCCTAAAAATTGAAATTGCCCGCGCGAGGTTCCACCACACTGTGGTCCGGACCGTGCGCCAGGTGGTCCAGACCACAGAAACTTTGTTTCTTCACTTTTGCTCCTCATTTGTAGCTAAGTCCTTGGGATACTCCGGGCCATCCTGGACGAAGTTGGTTCGATATCATTCCTTTTGTCTTCTAAGTCACCAAAATCACTATCTTCTTCAATTAATTCACCGTTTTCCCTGTAATTAAGAAAACAAACCTTACAAGTGACAAAATAATGATAATTCTTCAAAATAAAGTACTTAATTACCTTAATAACTATGAAAAAGTGGAGTTTGTAAATACACTTTTCAAGTGTAATCACATGCTGTGTGTCTTTATGTGCTTATGTGCCTTGGTGATTTAGTTTTCTTAAAATTTTGATCCAATATTATGATAGTTTTGGCTTAATGGTATATTCGATATGTGATCCCCGGTCACCTCAGATAATGTGGATGGGGAGTCAACCCAAAGATGTTAATCGTCACCTAGACTCTGACATACTACTGCCCAACGAGGACATTTTTATCTACATAGACACTGAAGGGCCCATTGAATCCTACCAAAGCCTGTATATCTAAGTGAACCAAGAGTTCAACAGCTTAGCATCTTTTATCCTATCATTCTTGTGCAGCCAGTACCTACACAGTCATAAGGGTATTCAGTGGAGAGCTATGAGATCATCAGATTATGGTACCTTGGAATAACTAAAAGACTTAGAAGGCTAATGAGAAGAACTCATGTATGTTATAACTGTCGTAGATCTAGTTATAGTTATAACGAATGTTCACAAATGTGTTCATAAAAATGTTTTTATTGTGGTCAATTGGGGCACAACAATATATTTTGTCCTCGTAGGTAGGAAGATAATCTAAGGAAGTTCTCGAGTCAGTTAGTAAGTTTTGTTAACTTATTGGGGGTGAAATTTTATCTTAGGGTATCACCCTATTTTATTTGCTAGTTAGTTTATTTGCAAATATTAGTCTTTCATAGGATTCTTGGGATAAGTGTTGATTGTACTATAGTCCGAGTGCTTATATCAAAGTTTTGATGCAGTAATTTTCCCAAAAGTAATGAATGTTAAACATATATTTTGGTATCTTTACATATATAAAGTGGTTATGGTATGATAATCCCTAATCTTATTTATAATGTGATTTACTATTTTTTAGACTTAGAGTAAGCCACCGCGTAAAGCTCATGGTTGAGGCCAAGGTAGGGATATTGGGGTTACTGCAATATGTGCAATTGGGGGTGATGTTCCTGTTCATCCAAAGTAGAAGTCACAACATAGTTTGGCAATTGAGTTTTAGCTAGATGTTCTGGAAGGGGAAGAGGTGCATTCTTAGGCACTGGAAGTTCAACAACCCGCAGCAGTAGATATCGAGGTAGTTAGCAAAGCATGAGGTGTCAGGACAGATTAGCAGCCAAAGTTATAGGTCAGCTCAAATACTTTAGAGAAGATTTCAGATGATGAAACCTCCTACATATGTGTAATACCTCGGACTTTCAAGTTAATGTAAATAGATTGCTTTGTATACATTTTGGAAGTTATGATATGCTAATTAAGTGGAGTTCATCTTTAGTAGTACTTTAAAGTGGAGAACTTTAAAAGAGGTAAGCTAAACATTTAAGAGTTAGCATTTTGGCATAAGTGCAGAAACAAGGCACCATGGGTGCACAAGGGGTCAATTCTAGGGTGCCCAAGGCTTAGGCGCACAAGGAGGAACTCAGTTGGGTGCTTGAGCTGCAGCAGAAATGACAGATATGGAGTATTCTGGAATGTGTAGCCGAGCCTTACCCCTAAAACCCTATATTAGGCTAGGGGGATGGGGAGACCTGGGAATTACTGTAGAACCATTAAAATATTAGCCAAAAATTGTTAATATATATATGTGTGTGATGGAAGAGAGAGGGATTTTGGTGTTGAAAGAAAGGAAGACTGAGAGAAGTAGAAGGAACAAGGGAGAATTGGGTGAAATTTTGTATGGTAAGTCTCTCTAACCTTAACCAAAATCAAATTAACTTTGCAAAGATGCAATTGAACACTTAATGAACCCATCCATTTAAATTGTTTGTTATTTAGATCAAAGGGTGGAGAGATTGAATCCATCAAAGTTGGGAGCTTGAAAACTGGGAAGAACCACTCTCTTGTTCTTCATCTCTATTTGGTTTGAGGTAGGGATTTTATGCAACATTCTTACGTATATGATGTGTAACAAGTATTAGAGCAACATTTAAGTAACCTTTGCAAGCTTTGATTTCATCTTTGGGAGTTATAAACCCATATACATGTATATGTAGGTTGATAGAGAGAAAATGGTGTTTGATCTATAACTTGACCCATAGTTGATGAGAACTCAAAGTGTTGGTTACTTTTGATGCTAATTAGCATGGTGGTAATGTTAGAAACAAGAAATTTTAAGTATTTTGCCCTAAACATGGTCAAATTAAGGTTCTAAGTATAGAGGATGTTAGACTTGGAAAACAGAGCATGAAACAAACCAATCTGTGGGCGCATAAGGTGTTATCAGTTGGGCGCCTACCCTTTTGGGTGCACAAAACATAGGCGCCCAAGATCTTGGGTGCACGACCTATTGAAAGTTAGGTGCCCACCAAGGCTAGTGTAGTTTCCTAATTTAGTTTATTTTTGGACATTGTACCCTAGGTCCATAAAGAGTTTAGTACCATGTTTTTGCATGATATTTTATTTGTCTAAATATATGAATTGAAGGTGTAATTCATACTCCAAAATGTTAATAAGTATTGTTTACTTTGTGATTCAAGAATGCATGCAATGCAATGTGAACTTTCATTGATAAGTAATAGTAAATGAATTAAACTTTGAACAAGTGAATTAGAATAAATGAAAATGTGATGAGCTTTATGATGAATTGAAATGTGATTATGCGTTGATGGAAAGCATTGATGATGAATGTGAACTTGTGGTAAAAGAGAATTGAATGTGATGTAATGATTGATTATGTGCCAAGAGTCGTGGTGGGGTGCAGAAATAGGAAGGGTTTTGAGTTTACCTTCAGGTTGAAAGTCCCAGAACCTGCCCAGGGTTTGGTGTCCATGCCGATGGGTTAGTAGCCCACAACATGGTGTGCGTATTGGCTACCCATGGCCTAGGACTGCGATCCTAAACGGTGGTATTCGGTTTATCGTTTCCGTTGGGTCTAGACCCATAAAAGACGATATTGTGTATGCACCCAACCCCCAATGACTTGTGTGGCTATGGTTATGTGATTGAATGATGAATAAATGATGATGTGGATATGGTTATGTGATTGAATGATAAATATGTGATAATGTGGATATAGAATGTGATTGGATTTAATGTTAGGAAATTCAATAATGAAAAATAATTGGAATTGTATGTAATACTATAATGATGTTGAATGATGGTAAATATTCACTTAAGTTGAAAACTAATTAATATTGATAATTTGTTATACCTTATAGAAAATGTTGAAGTATCTATTAATGTATGATGATAAGCATGTATGTCTAGTTTACATACCATATATGTTAGTATGTAGCATCGTGGGCACAGGTGGACCCGTGCTCATGTCCCTATAGATTTTGTTGTAGGAATAAAACATAATAACCAGGTAGGCTAATAGGGCCGGACTAGAAGGGAATTTGCATGAGGCATTCTAGACTTAGCAGAAGTTTTGTTTTCTTAAGTTGAATATTTATTTGAAGGTTATAATATTTTTATTTTGGGAGTCTCATTCAATTTGGTTGTAAAGGCCCTAAAGCCTATGTAATGTATGACCAGGAAGGATATGTTGTAGTTTGAGGCCTAATGATATGTAATGTATGACCTGGAAGGATATGTATGACTCGCTCAGTTTGGGCTGTTAAAGGCCAAGTTCTAATTTCCAAGTTTCAAGTTTCAACTTAAACGTACTTTCAAGGATTCTGGGCACCCCGAGTGTCGGATTCACGTGCCCTTCATTACTACAGGTCATTAATGTCTGGAGATCATGCCCTTCGAGTTTGATGGGCATCGGAGCTCGTCTGCTCGGTGTGGACCGTTAGAGTCCAAGTTCTAATTTCTAAGTTTCAAGTTTCAACTTAACGTACTTTCAAGGATTCCGAGCACCCTGGGTGTTGGATTCACGTGCCATTTGTTCCTACAGGTCACTAATGGTTCAAAAATCGTGCCCTCGAGTTTGATGGGCATTGGAGCCTGTCTACTCAGTTTGGGCCATCAGAGGCCAAGTTTTGATTTCTAAGTTTCAAGTTTCAACTTAAATGTACTTTTAGGATTCACACGACATTTAGGATTCACACGACGTTCATTCCTATAGGTCACTAATGGCCCAGAGATCCTACCTCTCGAGTTTGACGAGCATCGGAGCCCATCTGCTCAGTTTGGGTTGTTAGAGGCCAAGTTTAGATTTTTAATTTCTAAGTTCCAAGTTTTTATGTTTCAAAATTTATAACATTTTTTAGTGTTTGTAATTCAAAATTTCTAATTTGTAAGCTTCAAAATCAACAACTTTCGAACTTTTTTCTCAATGTGCATAAAACAGTAATAAAGAATCTATAGATAGAGTAGAAATCTTAAATTTACAGAATAAAATCAAGTACATATACTTAAATTATTTAGAGTTTAAAAACTTAAATGTATTCATAAACTTATACTCGATGCTGATCATCTGAGCTTGCTAGATCATGCATGCCCTCACCAACCGACTCGTGTCTCGCCTAGTGACCACTACTAGCAACAATATATGATTAACAGCAGACATAAATATATATTCCTAAAGCAATTGAATTAAATTTAAATACAAATTATGTAGTTATTAACCTGAGTACGAATTAGTGGATCAGAAGCATCAACTGTGGGGACACGGCCCTGAGCTAGTCGCTACTCTAACTCTGCTAGTTATGCCTGCACCTGAGCCTGTACCTGGACCTGCACTTGGGCTTGCAATTGGGCCTCTATCCTTGCTTGGATATCCTCTACCGGCGCTTCTATCTCCTAGCGAAGACATTGGCTCAACTCATCCACTTTCTCGTCAGTATCTAAGCGTGACCCCTGGGACGAACTAACTTCAAATGACTCTGCTAGAGTGATGGTAAAATGTGGTATGCCGTTCCATATGTCAGCGTATATCCATACCCATCTTGGCCAATGATGGCGTGGAATATCTCATCTCGCCTAGTAGCCATCTATCGCTCCTTCTTTGCCAACTGGGCCAACCGAGCCTCAAACTGGGGTTGTGTATTATTTGGAACCAAATTAGAAAGATAAATGAATAAATCTCGTAATAGGTAAATAAAATTATTGCGTAAAAAAATTACTTAATACAAGAGCTATAACCCTGGGGAGTTCGAGTTTGCGACTTGCCATCCACATAAACATTCGGTTAGGGAGCACACCCTTCTCACATAACTGTTGGAGGACAAATTATGTCAACGATCTATATGGATATGAACTACTAAGAAATTGAATAACACGTATGGTTTAATGTGGAAATTTACCTAGTGTTGGACCTATGTAAAGTGTCAAGTCCCAAGACTGTGAGGAAGGCCCTACATCGAGTGATTTTGGGAATTCTACTCTGCCTCTTCCTGCATTCATTTTGGGTAGTTTTTTTACATTTATTTTTTTTAAATATTAAACAAAATTAACAAAATAGAGTGAACTACTCACCCCCGCCCCCTCAGGCTACTGTAAGGGGAGAACACCCCTTGGGACTCACTGAAGAAGGTCTAGGGCATCCATGTTCTTCTCCTAATGGTCTTTCTGCACCTTGTCCTTGTGATCTTTCCACAACTTTTGGCACTTTGCCATGCAAACTGGCCAGAAGTCATTAGGATACGACCTCAAATTATCCTGAGTCAGATAGAGAAATTGTTTTGGCCAAAGTGTGTTATAAATTGACACATCGTATAATAACTATGAAGTTAAGATAGAAATAAATGTCTTACCTTAATCTTCCTCCCAAAGTCGATCTAATGTAACCTAAGAAAAGACAGTCCAATTGAGCGCAATCAGGGAAAATTTGTGTGGGTCCCATACCATATGGCCTAACTAGCTAATGAACTGGCGAGCCCTTGCCCCAACTGGGTGAAACGTGTCGTCAAACTGCATATCACAAAGGGTACCAAAATTCCATGAAGGAATCCCTTTAGCAGGGCCTTTGCCCCTGCTAGAAGATGTAGTCGTCGTAGTAGAACCTATTAATAATAAACTCGTATTAGTTAACCAAAAATGAAATTATTTCATATAAGTGTTAAACATAAAAATCAAATTATACCACTCCGCCTAGAGGCCGATGCAGTAACTGTAGATGGAGAAGGCCCTACTAGCGTGGATAGGGAAGATCTAGATCATGCTGGTGCAGGTGTTGATTGGATCGGTCCTCGGGTGGATGGCTGGATCTAAGGTGATGATGAACTGGGTGCATGGCAAGAGGACCCATTGGTGGTGTCATACATCTAGAATGGATGGAGGACCCATTGGCGTGTCATACATCTAGAATGGCGGGAGGACCCATTGGCGGCATGTATGCCTTGTTAGACTCTCTCAACTGCAAGTGCAGTAGTTTTCTCAAGCCCATTTCCTGCAAATCACGGCGCGCATTGGCACTATCTTTGGACTTTCCCTTGACACCGAGAATAGTTCATAATATATTATCACACACATTTTTTTCAATATGCATAACATCCAAGTTGTGCCTCAATATGTTGTCTTTCTAGTATGGTAACTTGTAGAAAATACTTTTTTTCTTCTAGTTATGACTGCCTTTTCTATTTGCACCAGGAATAGAAGGTAGTGGAGGGGCCCATAGATCTTAGAAATCATATACTTTATGTATTTGCTCCTGCTCAAGTTGTGATAACAAATCAACTCTAGTCATTATCTGTGGTGCTGGACCATATATCTGAGTGCCATCAAATGACACTTTGTCTCTTCTGAACCAATGCAATAGGGGTAGAAAACGTTTGTGACCCATGTAGGCCCACTTTTTACTGTGTTATATCCAAGTTGACTTTTTGCTCTGATTGCAACAAGGACATGCAAATTTCCTTTTCGTGCTCCAACCTAACAAATTTGCATACGCGGGGAAGTCATTGATTGTCCATAATAATGCAGTGCAAAGTTTGAACATTTCATTTCCTTCAAAGTCAAAAGTCATCACACCTTTGGCCCATAATTCATTCAACTCATCAATCAAAGGCTGCATATACACGTTAATCTTATCCCTGGGGCCTCTAGGTCCATCAATAAGAGTAGATAGAAATAGGAGAGGTTGCTTCATACATAATCAGGGAGGAAGATTATATAGAACCAACACCACTAGCCACGCCCTAGTCATGGACTTAAATGGGCTAAAACCATCTACAGCCAGGCCAAGGTGCACACTACGACTATCTAGGGCAAAGTCCGGGTGCCTCTTGTCGAAGTCCTTCCATGCCAGAGAGTCTGCTGGGTAGGTTAACTTCTCATCTTCCCTACTATTCTTTGCTTGCCATCTCATCAGTTTAGAAATTTTAAATGACATAAAAAGCCTCTTCAGCCTTGGCTTAAGTGGAAAATATCACACTTGCTTTGTGACGAGAAGCTTCCCACGGTTCAAAACCCTCTTCAAATTACTCTGACAATCTTGACCGACCCCGTCATCCTTCTACCTTGAAGTTTTATAGACAATGCACGTATTAAGGTGGGCATTCTCATTTCTAAACAACATATAATTGTTTGGGCATGCATCCAACGTCTCATATGTGAAACCTAAGTTCAGTTAACTTGTGAGCATAGTAGTACAACTCAACGAGCTTTGCACCGAATGGGAGCACTTGATGCAATAGCTAAAGTAGCATGTCAAAGGACATGTCCGTCCACTGATTCAAAGCTTTCAAATGTAATAACTCCACTATAAATGATAATTTACTAAAAGTCGTACATCCAGAATACAATTCTGTTTGCGCATCATCATGAATTTTAAAATACCTCAATGCTTCTTCATCTGCACCTGAGTGAGGATTATTCCCACCCGCCCCATCAGTTTCACAGCTAGTGCCTTCGGGTGTTAACTCGCAAGTGATATCATTTAGCATTGCGATCATCAAATCAATTGCTGTAACATCGACCTCCATCTCAACTCTTTTCTCTCGGTAACAAAAAACATACTCTTCTCTATATCTAATTCAATTTTTGTAATTCTTTAAAAACCCATCCAAAATCTAATGCTCCCGCACAATATCTCGTGTATAATAATACCTATTTGCACATTTTCTACAGGGACAACTGATATACTTGCTATCAAACTCATTTGTGAAGGTGATGAACTGCTTAATCCCCTCTACATATTCCCTAGATGTCCTATTCAACAAATCAATCCAACTCTTATCCATGTCATTAAATATTTCTCTGAAAGTCTGATCTGAGCAAATATAATTAGCCAAAGAGATCGTGCATCATGTAATTTACCTAACCCTAAACTTCAAACTTCACATTACAAGGTGGTTGGTCCTATCCCATTTGAGAATGCATGATCTATCTTGTATCCTCAACAACTCAAATGCTTTCTCCTCTTATCAGATAAAATTTCGTCAGCATGCCTGCATGGTTCTCCAAGTACACAACATAGAAATGACATAATTCATATCAATGTATGCACTAGAGAACAACAGGACATAAACTGAAACTTTATCTAACATCGAACTTATATGAGTTGTTAAGGGATCGTTGCATTCCCAAACTGTCCAAATTAGACAATTCAAGAATCGTGTACGTCAATCTCTGCTTGTGCATCGCAAGAACAACGAATTTAGTTGTAGGACTAATCTGTTGCATTGAGGATGACTAAATGGGTGCTGTACACAATTCTCGAACAGGTCTAGGTTTCACTAATGTATGCAAATGAATAAAAGAAACAGTGAAAGGTCAAACAATGAAATCTTCAAATATAAAAATATCAAAAGCTATTGTAAATTTTTTTGCTACCATTAATAAACCTAAAATTTAACCCTTAATACTTATAGCTTTTGATTTTTAATCATGTCTCATTATTTTTTAATTTGTTGCTAAGTTTGTTGTCTATTATGGGTTTGTGTAATATCTAATCGATTGGGTTTAGATTTGAATTTTGATTGGATGGGGCCTAAGCATACATTGCATTGGATTGGACCTAAGTAATAAACATTAGATTAATGATTGGGACCAAGTAAGAATTATTTTCAATTGTTATTTTTGAAGAGTTTTCTCTAAGTAATTTAATAATGGTTTATTAAAGATAATCTTAAATCTCTCATTCTAGTAGTGATACAAGTGAATAAAAGTCATTGTGGAAGGTTCACAATCAATGAAATCTACCTTAAAATATAAAATTATGCAAAGCATTTCTAAGTTTGTCTTCTATTACTGATTAACCTCAAATTGAACCTAATGTATTCTCTATTTGTTTTATAATTTGTCATTTGTTGGATTAGATTTGAGTTTGGATTGAGTTGGGCCCAATTCAAATTATTAT
This sequence comes from Vitellaria paradoxa, assembly GCA_019916065.1. Taxonomy (NCBI): domain Eukaryota; kingdom Viridiplantae; phylum Streptophyta; class Magnoliopsida; order Ericales; family Sapotaceae; genus Vitellaria; species Vitellaria paradoxa. The sequence goes on along the minus strand of CM034233.1, from coordinate 52,360,977 downwards.
TTGGGCCCAAGTAATCTAGTGGGTTGGATTTCACCTCAAGTAATAAATATTAAATTAATGATTGGCTCAAATTAATAACTGTTAAGGCTAAAATTGTAAATTGGCAAATCTATGACCAAATAGAATTGTATGAACTTTAGACTTAGTGTAGGCTAAGACACTAGAGTCATAAGTCAAGTAGAATTCTAAAAGGCCTTAGAGAAACAGTTTCCTTAATAGCTGGAAGTCCTGAAGTGATTCAGAAGTCCTGAAGAGGCTCGGAAGTGCTTAACGCAAAAAGGCCATGGTTGGCCGCGGGATAAAGCCGAGAGTAGTTTGGCCGTGCGAGAAGACCGCTCTGATTCGTGGGAAGGCTGCAGGAAGGCCGCGGGAAGACCGTAGGAGCGCCCTTCCCACGAGGTGACTTTTTTAGCTTATTTTGCCTATTTCGAGCCCCAGCCACCTTGGTTTTTATATATATATCTCTTGGTGTTTTCAGGGTCTACACATGGAGAAAGAAAGAGAGAAGACACACACAGAGAGATCGAGAGATTAACTTCAAGATTCGTGAGCCAGAAAGTTTAATGATTCTCTCCATCACTTAGCCATCATATCTCATGAGCAATCCGAAGGAGTTTGGGTTTGCGTTTTGTGATCGTTGTGGATTCAGCAAGAGCTAATAAGGATTCGTTTCTGTGCCTTTGAGGAGTCAAAGGGCTTTCGCTAGAGGAGTCGGTGCATCGAGGAGTCGAGCAAATGTCAACGAGAGTATAGAGTCGAGGAGTCGATCTATAGAGAGGTTGAGTTTGTAATCAACGTTCGTTTATTCTAGTGAAAGTTTTGTTTGAGGTTTCCCTTCGTGGGTTTCCTCGTTTTTTGCTTAACTTGCCTTCTACATTCTTGTGTGTGTGATTGTGATTGATTGATTGGGATCCATAGCAGCATATTTTCGAATTTTTCAATTGGTATCAGAGCAGGTACATTTTTGCGAACAAAACGTGATCTTATTCTTTGTTGATGGATCCCCCAAGAGAAGGCGGTTCAAGCACGAGACCCCCATGGTTTGATGGCACCAACTATGCGTATTGGAAGGTTCAAATGAAAGCTCATCTAATCTCATTGAATGTCAATGTTTGGTTGACCATTGAAAAAGGTTGGGTAAAACTAACTCACTCTGTCAATAATGAAATGGTGGACAAGCTTATGGATTTGTGGACGAGGGCTGAGCAAGAGAAGTCTGTGGAACTACAAGGCTCTGAGTTCTATTTTCTGTGCAATCTCTGCCGATGAATTTAGAAGAATTTCTAGTTGTGAGATTGCAAAGGAGGCTTGGAAGATTCTGGAGTTGACGCATGAAGGGAATTCTACTATCAAGAAGTCTAAGCTACAAAAAGTAACCTCAGAGTTTGAAAGTTTACAGGTGGTTGAAGATGAACCCTTCGATTATTTTTATGCAAAGCTCTGTGATCTTGTCAATACCAGTTTCAACCTTGGAGAACCTATTCCCAATAGAAAGATTGTAAGTAAGATTCTCCGATCCCTTTCTATGTCATTTCAAGCCAAGGTCACCACTATTGAAGAGGCTAGGTATGTAGATTCAATGAGGGTAGAAGATTTGGTTGGCTCCCTGCAGACTTATGAAGACAACATGATCAAACCAAAGTCTAGAGGAGTTGCCCTAAAAATAGTGAAGGAAGACGAGTCTTCCTTAAGTAATGACGAGTCAATCCCTTCTCCTGAAGAAATTGCTATCTACACCAACAAAATTAGAAAATTTTTCAAAAAAAAGATAGCAAGCAAGGAAAGATGAAGAAGAATGAGAAAGTAGAGAAATCTTCAGAGAAGAAGAAGAAGGAGAACAAGTCCAAGGGCGTGAAGTACTATGAGTGCCAAGGTTATGGTCACATTACTCAAGACTATGGAAACAAGAAGGGCAAGAAGAAGGTACTCAATGCAACTCTTTATGATTCAAATGATCAGTCGACTACCTCCTCTTCTTCAGATGATTTTCCAGAGAATTATACTGCTTTCATGGTTAAAGCAAGTGCCCCCTCTAATTCAGCCAAGTCATCCTCTTCTGCGAGCAAGAAAGAATAATCATTTGAAAGTGAAGATGAAGAAGATTGTGATGGGGAAGTAGACATTGAAGAGGCTTATGAACAATTATATCAAGACTGTCGAAGACTCCACAAGCAAAACGAGAAGTTGACCACGAAGAACAAGGTGTTGAAGAGGGAGAGAGACAGTTTTAAAATTGCTTTGGAAGAATTGAAAGCCAAATGTGAAGATCTTGAAGCAAACAAGAAATCTCAAGAGGAGTTTATGACAGCACTTAAGGCCAAGTTAGATCAAAAAGATATTGAATTGAAGAATACCCAGGGTAAGCTACAATGCATGCAATTGAAGATGAATACTGCAACTTCCCAACTTGATGACATACTTGGGATGCAAAGGAGCCCACGAGATAAAAGTGGACTTGGATATACTGGAGAGAAGAAGACCACAAAGATGCATCTACAAGCAGTCAAAAGATCAAGATTCAGCCTCCGAATTCTGCTACATTGAAGGATAGGAAATCACATGCTCAACAATTCAAGCACTCAAAAGGTAAACTACCTATACACAATTCCCAAAAATTTCAAGGTACACCTTTTAGTGCTCAAAGAAAATTTGTTCCTATATGTTATCATTGTGGTATACCCGGTCACACACGACCACATTGTCACAAACTTTATGGGCTTTCCCTATCCTATGTTAACACTAGGAATTCTTTGAAAACTAATCTTCAAGTGTCAAACAGGTTTCTTCCTTTAAGGTTTCAAAAGTCTTGTTTTGAGTTTGAACCTTACATGACATGGCCAGTGAGAAAAGATAAAAAGAAAATTCTTTCAAAACCCATTGGTCCAAAACCCAACAAACCCAAGACTCAAAATGTTTTTCCAAAATTAAGAACTATTTAGGTTAGGAAGAGTGATCTCTGTCTCCCACACCCCTAAGAGTGTTGAAGGGGTGAGCCTTAATGTGTAGAGGCAAATTTTTTTTCATGAACCAGGCTGTGTGTCGTTGTTTATTTTTACCTAGTTTCATGAAATCTCGTACATTAGATATTTTTTTATTATTTTTGATAATTAATTTTTTTTGGTGCAATGTTATTCTTTGTGATTTTCTTGCACATTCTATTACCCCATACACACTTCAAATCCATAGGATTAAAATTGTTGATCTACATAGTGGTCATAAATTTGAATTACTTGATGAACTTAAATCCTATGTTTTGTTGTTCCCTATCATGGTAGTGGTGTGCCAATTGTTATTGCATGAAGTTTAGTACTTCATGAGAAATTTTTTCCACTACTCAATTGTTTTAATAAATTCTCCTTTTTGGACTATTGGTTGCTCTTGAGTTTAAATGAAATCAAAATTCACTTGGAAAGGGCTACCATATGGGATAAAGTGAAAGCTAACCTGTTGACGTGCGAGTTATCAAAATAACCACCCTCTGGGTTTGACGATACAGGAAGAAGGCTACTTACCCATAAAGTGTGTGAAAGCCACCAAGAACAAATAAAAAGAAAAAAGAGGAAAAGAAAAAGAAAAAATGGTGATCTTATATTGGTATTTTCAATTGGTATCACATTGGTGTTTAGTTGAAAACAATAAATTGAGGAGAATTTAGTCGAAGAGCTAACACCGCACATCTTACTCAATTAAATTCACAGTCAAAAGGAGCAATTTTGAAATTCATGTGAGTATGTGAAAAGTATTAATCATGTTGCACTTAAACTTCATTTCACACACCACACAGGCATTTGACCATTGGTATGACATGTGTGAACAACTCATGACATAAATAGTAGGGTGATTCTTGGAATTTTTATTTGTTACTATTTATGTATGGTCAAAATTTTGGAACTGTGTTTAGTTTTGTGTTTGAAAAAATAGAACTTGGAATGATTTGATCAAAATTACCCATTGTACTTTCATGTTTGTCAATTCATGTGAAAAAAGGGGAGATATATAATTAACAGGGAGAATAGAATATTTTTGTAGGGAGAATGTTTGAATTTTTTTTTTGTTTTTTTATAATGAAAGGGAAGAACATTTTGTCATTTTTTTTTTTGTTATGGTTTTATTTGATTCTTTATTTAATTTTTTATTTATTCCACATGATGCCTTGATCATTTTGTTTAAGTATGCAGCCAAACAGGTTATTAGTTGGAATGTGTTGATGGAATGGATGACAAATTTACGGAGGCGTTACTGTAGATTGATTTTCATTTATAATTTCATTTTTTTGAGTTTTGACATGGAGTTGCCAAAGGGGGAGATTGTTAAGGCTAAAATTGTAAATTGGCAAATCTATGATCAAATAGAATTGTATGAACTTTAGACTTAGTGTAGGCTAAGACACTAGAGTCATAAGTCAAGTAGAATTCTAAAAGGCCTTAGAGAAACAGTTTCCTTAATGGCTGGAAGTCCTGAAGTGATTCGGAAGTCCTGAAGAAGCTCAGAAGTGATTAACGTAGGAAGACCGCGGGAAGGCCGCGGTCGGTCGTGAGATAAAGCCGAGATCAGTTTGGCCGTGCAGGAAGACCGTGGGAAGACCGCTCTGATTCACGGGAAGACCGCAGGAGCGCCCTTCCCACGAGGTGACTTTTTTGGCTTATTTGGCCTATTTCGAGCCCCAGCCACCTTTGTTTTTATATATATATCTCTTGGTGTTTTCAAGGTCTACACACGGAGAAAGAAAGAGAGAAGACACACATAGAGAGATCGAGAGATTAATTTCAAGATTCATGAGCCAAAAAGTTTAATGATTCTCTCCATCACTTAGCCATCATGTCTCGTGAGTAATCCGAAGGAGTTCAGGTTTGAGTTTTGTGATCGCTGTGGATTCAGCAAGAGCTACCAAGGATTCGGTTCTGTGCCTTCGAGGAGTCGAAGGGCTTTCGCTAGAGGAGTTGGTGCATCGAGGAGTCGAGCAAACATCAATGAGAGTATAGAGTCAAGGAGTTGATCTATAGAGAGGTTAAGTTTGTAACCAACGTTCCTTTATTATAGTGAAAGTTTTGTTTGAGGTTTCCCTTCGTGGGTTTCCTTGTTTTTTGTTTATCTCGCCTTCTACATTCTTATGTGTGTGATTGTGATTGATTGATTGGGATCCATAGTAGCATATTTTCGAATTTTTCAATAACTATTTTTAATTGTTATTTTTGAAGAGTTTTGTTAAAGCAGTTTAGTAGTGATTAGTGAAATATGATTTAAAATACTCATTCTTGTTATTTTTTGGATTAGATTTGGATTTGGATCAGGATTTGAATTGGATTGGGTTAGGCCCAAATAATATATTAGATTGGATTAGGTCCAAGTAATAAATATTGGATTAATGATTTGGCTTAAGTTATAAATATTTTTAGTTATTATTTGAGAATAGTTTTGTTAAAGTTGTTTAGTAATGTTTAGTTATATACAATAAGATAGATATTTTTCATTCTTGTTATCTTTTGGATTGGATTTGAATTTGGGTATAGATTGAATTTGGGCCAAGTAATATTTTGAATTAAATTGAGCCCAAGTAAAATATTAGATTAGATTAAGCCTAAGTAATAAATATTGTATTAATGATTGGTCCCAATTAAGGGCTAATTGAAAATTCATAATGTTCCGATGAAGGATCCCAACCAATCAATCACAATCACACACAGAGATAAAAGAAGGTAAGATATACAACAAATGAGGAAACTCACAAAGGGAAACCTCTAACAAAAACTTTCACTAAAATCAAATGTTGGTTACAAACTCAACCTCTCTATAGATCGACTCCTCATCTCTATACTCTTGTTGATGTTTTCTTGACTCCTCAATGCACAACTCCTCTAGCAAAAGCCCTTCGACTCCTCGAAGGCTCAACACCGAATCCTCGTTAGCTTTGCTGAATCCACAGCGTGCTGAATCCACAGCGATCACAAACCTCAAATCCGAACTCCTTCGAATTGAACACAAACCGTGTTGGCTAAGTTGTGGAGAGAATGATCAATCGATAAGGCTCACAATCTCATATGTATTCTCTCTCTTTCTATGTTGTTTAAAACCTTGAAGATGCCCGGAAGGTATTTATAGACAAACTGAGGCGGTTAGGGCTATTGAGGTAGTGTGTAGTTGAAGTTCCAGCTTGACACCCTATCAGTATTTTGACCATATCTTTTCACTTAAAACTCATATTGACCTGATTCTTTTTGCGTTGGAAAGAAGACTCAAAGAGCTACAACTTTCGTGTTTTAGCCAAAGCCTTAATCTATCGTCTTCAAGGTCAAAATCGCGTTGCAAGCTGAGATCAAAAAGCTGTCATGCGGGTACCTCGCGGGAACTCGCGGGAAGGGCACACCCGCGGCCTTCCCACAGTCTTCCCACGACTCAGAGTGGTCTTCCTACATGGCTTAATCTCTCTCGGCTTTTTCCCGTGGCCAACCGCGTTCTTCCCGTGTTCTTCCTGCGTTATTGAGTTCCGAACCTTTTCAGGACTTCTGAATCTCTTTAGGACTCCTAGCCATTTTGGAAATTTGATTTTCAACCTCTTCAAGACTTCTAGCTGTTATGGAAACTTGATTTTCTGAGGCCTTTACACTTCTAATTGACCCAAGACTGTAGTGTCTTAGCCTACACTAAGTCTAGAGATTACAAAACACAATATTTGACCATGGATTTGCCAATCTTACAATTTTAGCCGTAAAAATCTCCCCCTTTGGCAATTCTATGTCAAAACTTAAAAACATAATATCACAAGAAATCTAATATTACAAGAAAGCTCATTCTAGATTAAGGCCTCAGTAAACTCTTCCTTGATCAATATGTGCTGATTATAGAACCTGTTTGCTGCACACTTAAACAAAATGATCAAGGCATCTTGTGGAATAAATAAAAATTAAAGGAAATATTAACACAAAAGATAAAACAAAATTCTCCCCCTTAATTAATCTACACAAATATTAACTATTAAAAAAATGATTGTTCTCCCCCTTAATAAACAAAAATTCTTTTCTTTACCATACTCCCCCTTAGCTTCTCCCCCTTAACTATATCTCCCATTTTTTGACATGAATTGACAAAAAAAAAAAAAAAAAAAAATTAGGGACAACGTGCATTCTTGATCAAATCATTCCAAGTTCTATTTTCCCAAACTCAAAACTAAACACAGTTCCAAAATTTTGACTATACATAAATAGTAACAAATAAGAATTCCAAGAATCACCCTACTATTTATGTTATGAGTCGTTCACACATGTCATACCATTGGTCAAACGCTTGTGTGGTGTGTGAAATAAAGTTTAAGTGCAACATGATTAACATTTTTTACATACTCGCATGAATTTTAAAATTGCTCATTTTGGACTTTGAATTGAATTGAGTAAGATATGCAGTGTTAGCTCTTCAACAAAATTCTCCTCAATTCATTATTTTCAATTAAACACCAAGATTTCAATATTCATCCGCCAATATTTTTTATTTTTACTTAGTGGCTTTCACACACTTTATGGGTAGGTAGCCATCTTCCTGTATTGTCAAACCCAGAGGGTGGTTATTTTGATAACCCGCACGTCAATAGGTTAGCTTTCACTCTATCCCATATGGTAACCCTTTCCAAGTGTTTTTTGATTTTTCATGTAAGCTCAAGAGCAACCACAAGTCCAAAAAGGATAATTTATTAAAATAGTTGAGTAGTGGAAAAGATTTCTCATGATGTACTAAACTTTGTGCAATTACAATTGGCACACCACTACCATGACAAGAAACAACAAAACATAGGATTCAAGTTCATCAAGTAATTCAAATTTATGACCACTATGTAGATCAACAATTTTAATCCTAAGATTTTGAAGTGTGTATGAAGTAATAGAACATGCAAGAATTTCACAAAGAATAACATTGCACCACAAAATTTTTCCCATCTTAAAAAAAATAGAAAGTGTCTAATCTGCATGAATTCATAGAACTAGGTAAAAATACAGCAGTGAAGCAAAGCCTAGTTCATGAAAAAAATGCCTCTACATATCAAGGCTCACCCCTTCAACACTCTTAGGGGTATGGGAGACATAGAGATCACTCTTCCTAACCCAAACAGTTCTTAATTTTGAAAAAGCATTTTGAGTCTTGGGAATGTTGGGTTTTGGACCAATGGGTTTTGAAAAATTTTTCTTTATGTTTTTCCTCACTGGCCAAGTCATGTAAGGTCTACAATCAAAACAAGACAGTTGGCCCAAGGTTTATAAAGTTAGTTTTATAATTGATTTTGATAATAACAAACATTGAATTAAATTTTCACAAATAATTTTCAAATAGACATTGTATGAAATGTTACAATTCATTTAATAGATTCAAGATAATAGAGTTGGAAGAGATTGATATTATTTTTTAGATATTTTCACATAATTTGGATGAAGGAATAAAGGAATTTCAAAGTTTGGAGTAATAGAAATCAAAGTAAGATGAATATTTGAACTAGAGGTTAACTCGGATAAATAGAGAAATCAGACACGTGTTAGTATATAGATGATATCTTAAGATCCAACGGTTCAAATTTTGTGAAATTTTAATATAGTAAACCAGACTTCCATATCTACAACTTTACTGAAGGAAGATTTTTGTGGATCTGAGGTTAATGTGTCAAAACATGAGTTGCAATATTAGTCATTACAGAAAAGATTTTAACTCTGGATTCTGGAGCTAGTCTTAGTTTTTGAGACATAACTCATACTATACAGCTTTAAAAATTCTGATGTTTGGTGTGTGAAAAGAATACTCAAAAAGCTACAACTTTTGTAGTTTAAGTTTCTTCTAATTCTAAAAGTGTCATGGTGAAACAGAAGCCTAAACTGGAAACACAGATTCAGAATGTCAGAAAAAGCTATCAGAAGCTGGTCTCGGTTTAGAAGCCATATCTGACTATCTAACCGTTGGATGAAGCTAAAAATTTGAAATGTGATAGCTGACTTATATGTCTACAAAGTGTTTACTCTGAGGTAATGTCAGATTTGGACGTTCTGAGGGTGAAAAACGGTCACAAATAAATCTCAGAAAATCTGAATCTGAAAGACAGCATTGGAAGCAAGGAAATTCAATTTCTTTCAAGGGCAAAAGTCTTTTTCACTTTGTAACGGCCATTTGGAGATTTTCATCTATAAATAGAGCCTCAAACTCAGATTCAAGAGGAGGAACAAGGTAGGAAAGAAGTGCTTACAAAGAGATACAAGAAATTTCATATCTTTGCAAACATAGACTGATTTCTTCTCACATTTGTGCTTCATCTTTCATATTCAACTTGTGAGAGTTTCTTTTTGATTTGATTGAGTTTCAAACTCATCATTGTTGCTGTAAGAAAGGAAAATTTAAAGCCCTTTTAATTTGTGAGAGTTGGGTAAGCTCTTGTTGGTTTTGGTTCAAGTGTTAGAACCAAAACAAAATACTTTCTTTGAGAGAGACTTATGTGAGTGATTTGGGGATAAAATCACTTGGGAAAAGTTTCTAGCACCTTGGGAAGCTAGTGTGTAATAAGCTTCAAAGAATAGTGGAGAAATCTCAAGGAAAGTCTTGGGGAGTGGATGTAGGCAACATTGAAGCCGAACCACTATAAATTGATTGTGTTTGCTTCTTCTCCCTTCTCTTTATATTTATTGCAAACACTAGCACTCACTTTTCATCCACAAATATTGAATAATTTTTTTGGTGCATTTAATATTTGATTATCCTTTTCATCTTGACATATTTGTTTTAGGGTTGAAATTTTTATTTGCAAATTTTTTAAGCAACCCTATTCACCCCCTCTAGTGTTGCTATTTGGGATAACAAAGACTTTTGAAACCTTAAAAGATGAAACCTATTTGACACTTGAAAATTAGGTCTCAAGAAATTCCTAGTGTCAACATAGGATAGGGAAGCCCATTCAATTTGTGACGATGTGGTCTTATGTGACCAGGTATACCACAATGAAAACATATAAGAACAGACTTACGTTACAAGTTAGAGTGCATACCTTTCGGCTTATGAAAATTTTGTATAGTCTGTTTACCTTTCAAGTGCTTGAATGGTTGAGCAGGTGATTTCCCATCCTTGAATGTAGCAGACTTTGGAGGCTGGATCTTGATTACCTTGATCTTTTGACTGCTTGTAGATCCATCTACTGAGGTCTTCTTCTCTCCATTATATCCAAGTCCACTTTTATCTTTTGGACTTCTTTGAATGGCCAGTACGTCATCTAGTTTGGAGGATGCAGTATTCATCTTGGATTCTAAGGTTTGCAGCTTCCCTTGGGCATCCTTCAATTCATTATCTTTTTGATCCAATTTGTTCTTGAAGGTTGTTATCAACTCCTCTTGAGAGTTTTTGCCTGCTTCAAGTGCTTCAAACTTTTCTTATAACTTTTGCAAGGCAACCTTCAGACTGTCGCTTTCCATTTTTAACATCTTGTTCTGCACAGTTAGTTTCTCATTTTGCTTATGAAACTTTCTACAGTCTTGATACAGTTGTTCATAGGCATCTTTAAAATCTATCTCTTCACATTCACTTTCATGTTCTGACTCAGCTTCTGAAGAGTCTTCATATGAATTCTTGGAACCAAATGAGTTTTTAGAACTTACAGATCCTGAGTTCCTTGCCATAAAAGCTGTGAAGTTTTCTGGGTAATCTTCTGAATATGATGATGTGCTTGAATCATCTGTATCATCCACGGTAGCATTCAGAACCTTCTTCTTGTTCTTCTTGTTTCCACAATCCTGGGCTATATGACCATAACCCTGGCACTTACAACACTTCACCCCTTTAAACCTATTCTCCTTTTTTTTGGGTTCAAAAAATTTTTCACCCTTGGATTTATCATTCTTCTTAATCCTTTCAGATTTTTTGCCTTCTCTACAGGGATCCATCTAGCAAGTAATAGGATCACGTTTTTCTCTCAAAAACATACCCGCTCTTATACCAATTGAAAATTCATAATGTGCTGATGAAGGATCCCAACCAATCAATCACAATCACACACAGAGATAAAAGAAGGCGAGATATACAAGAAACGAGGAAACCCACAAAAAGAAACCTCTAACAAAAACTTTCACTAAAATCAAACGTTGGTTAGAAACTGAACCTCTCTATAGATCGACTCCTCGACTCTATACTCTCGTTGACATTTGCTCAACTCCTCTAGCAAAAGCCCTTTGACTCCTCGAAGGCTCAACACCGAATCCTCGTTAGCTTTGCTAAATCCACAGCGTGCTGAATCCACAGCGATCACGAACCTCAACTCCGAACTCCTTCGGATTGAACACAAACCATATTGGCTAAGTTGTGGAGAGAATGATCAATCTTTAAGGCTCACAATCTCATATGTATTCTCTCTCTTTCTATGTGTGTTTAAAACCTTGAAGATGCCCAGAAGGTATTTATAGACAAACAGAGGCGGCTAGGGCTATTGAGGTAGTGTGTAGTTGAAGTTCCAACCTAACACCCTATCAGTATTTTGACCATATCTTTTCACTCAAAATTTGGATTGACCTGATTCATTTTTCGTTGGAAAGAAGACTCAAAGAGCTACAACTTTCATGTTTTAACCGAAGCCTGAATCCATCGTCTTCAAGGTCAAAATCGTGTTGGAAGATGAGATCAGAAAGCTGTCACGCTGGTAGCTCGCGGGAACTCGCGGGAAAGGTGCACCCGCGGCCTTCCCGTGGTCTTCTCATGACTCAGAGTGGTCTTCCCACACGGCTTAATCTCTCTCGGCTTTTTCCCGTGGCCAACCGTGTTCTTCCCACGTTCTTCCTGCATTATTGAGTTCCGAACCTTTTTAGGACTTCCGAATCTCTTTTGGTGTTCCCAGCCACTTTGAAAACTTGATTTTCAACCTCTTCAAGACTTCTAGCCGTTATGGAAACTTGATTTTTTGAGACCTTTACACTTCTAATTGACCCAAGACTATAGTGTCTTAGCCTACACTAAGTCTAGATATTACAAAACACAATCTTTGACCATGGATTTGCCAATCTTACAATTTTAGCCGTAACACTAATTTTAATTGTTATTTTGGAAGAGTTATGTTTTAAATTTTCATTATTTTTAATATAATTAAAGAAATATAGCAATATTTTAATAAATATAATAATATTTAATTTAAAGAGTTTTCATTTTTAAATTTTAAATTTCATATTTTTTCTCTTTCATTTTTAATTACAATTTGAATAAAAGAATCATGAAATTTAAATTCTTATCCATTTTTCTTTTTTCCTTAATAAATATTTTATCCAAATACAATCTTATTGCTTTAGAGAAATAGAGTAAGATGGCATTGATTAATAAAAATATGATTATAATATAATCATATACATTACAAATTAGCAATTAATAAAAAATTAGCAATTAAAACAAAACAAAACAAAACAAATTGCAATAAAAATAAACATATCTTATGTACATATTTTAATCATATTTTTCTTTCTAATTCTTTAAAATTAAATTATTGCTATTTCTCATTTTGGTATTTGGCAACATCACCAAAATTTGTCAAAAATTTTCTTCAACTTTTAACTAATAGTTCTAAAAATTCTCAATAAAAAAAAAACAATTCATTCTAAAAATTACCAATAAAAAATAGAAAATAAGAATTCGTAAAAACAAAATCAAAATCCCAAGAATCCCAACAAATCATACATTGGTAAAAATCATAAATTTATAGACAATATCCTCAAATTATAAATTCAACAAAACCAAAACTGTAATCACAACCCCAAAATAAGAATCCTAACATATTTATATATGTCACTGGGAATCCCAAAATTAGAAAAATTTGGTAAAGAATCAGAAAACACCTACTTGATGGGTAGATGGGGGGAGAGTAAGGTTTCTGTGCAAGTGTTTGAACCCCTGTGATGATGTCATTTCAGAGCAATGCAACAAGAACAACCCAAGTCAGTTGGTTTGCGTAGGTAGAACAGTGTCTAAAAATATACCAAAAAATAGTGAGTAAGTGAGGGAGAGGGCGATCGAGAGAGAGAGAGGGACTGAGAGAGAGAGAAAGAGAAAGAGAGATAAAGACTTATGACGACCTTGGCAGTGAGCGTCTGTGGAAGTCACCGATGGCGAGGTAGCAAAGAAACGAATGGTAGAAGAGAAATGAATAGAGCTGCGCGTGCATGGAAGAGAAATTTACAGAGAGAAAGAGGAGCGGCTAAAATTGGGAAAGAAAAAAGGGGTTTTAACCTTGCCTTTAGTGACCACTTCCGCGGCCACCTGGAGTCATTACTATTGCCACCTTTTGCAATTACCCAGGTGGTCACTTGAAGCCTGAGTGCTCCAAAACTCAATTCCCTTGTAGTGACGAGACTCTGGTGTTTATTGTCTCAAAATAAGATTCCCATTTTATCTTTATTATTTGGTAAAACACTTAGTTATCTATGGGGGCTAAATTGTGCCGTAGTTGTCTAAAGTACATGAGTTGTTTCACATGTTTGTGCTTTGTAAGTACATTCCAGTGATAGAGATATAGATGCTTTATGTTATTAGAATTTCTATTTCATTTTAATGAGAATTATTTTTGAGTAATGAATGCCATTTATTTCATTTGTGCTTGTGTCTAGTATTTACGAAGAGTATTTAATTTAGTGCATAGAATACGGCTTATACAAAGAAGATTATATCATTGATTCTTTTGGAATACAAGTTTATTGTTCATAGTTTTAGATGGAAACAGACACACCATCAATAGAATTGTGGCACACAATTTTAGTTGGTTTGTCTTGACTATGGGCAATGGTTTAGTTCCAACTATTTGTGCTAGTACACTTTGTGTGTATGGAACTAGACCTAGTTGTGGTAATTATTTTATACTGACTTTATAAAATAATTTATGCCTCATGCTTATTATGATTACTTATGCTCTTAATCTGGATTTTATTTTTAGATATGTTTCTATGGTGATTGTTACATTGATTACACAAAGAGAAAGATTCTATATATCAATGAATAAACTTAGTGGGCTAGGCAATAACATTGTATACATCGTAAACATTAAGAGTTGAAAGAATCCACATCTTGATAAATTAGATTGATGATATCCCTTTGAGGAAACTTATAGGTTTTGACTGTATCAAATCTTACAAGTGGATTTTGAATTCTATAAGTCAAATAAGTTAAGTGGAAATGTCTTAAGGAAAATAAGAAACCAGTTAAATTAAATTGTCAATAATTAAATTTAATCGGTGGATATCTATAATCTTAATATGGGGAGATAATAAGTATTTAATATTATGAGTATTTAATATTAAGGTTAGAAAATATAATTTTGAATATGATTAGGCGTACAATTATAATTATTTAGTGGAATGAATTATAATTTATGTAATTAAATCTTAGTCCGGGTGGAATTAGGTGACTTAATTACAGGGGAAGCCTTTTCCATATTTGTCTATTAATCCTTGTTATAGCCTTATAAATATTCTCTTTGTTGGTAGCTAGGGTTACATTTTTTGAAGTTAGTTTTTATTCTACCCTTAACCAAAAAAAAAAAAAAAATCTTAGAGGCTGTCGGAGATCCCACACTCTTGTGAGAAAAGGATATATTTTGGGAATACAGAAGAAGGCTAAAGGTTAAGATCGAGCAGTTGATTCAAAGTCTTCAAATTTTTAGAATATTCTTTTATCGAGAACAAATAAGAGAGATCTCGAAGGTATGATTTTATTCTCATAGATCATAACATTTTTTTTTTTTGGTTATTAATATACACGACAACCATAATCTTTGGGTTTTTTGCATTCCCCAACATCTGAATCCCACATGTACTAGATTAGACTAAGTAAAAGGTAGATTCGGATATGACTTAAGAGATTAGATTGATATAGATTTTGGATTCCTGCTTCACGAGAAGGCAATTCCATTGGTTAGGGTGTTGTGGAAATACTATAGTGTGAATGAGTCCACTCAGGAACATGAGTCTGAGATGCAGGCGTGGCATCGATAATCGTTTTTTTAATTGTATTTTGTAATCATTACTTTAAATATTTCAAGAATGAAATTTTTATAATCAGGGAGGATGTAACAACTCAAATTTTATTATAGATTATTTTATTCTTAATATAAGAGAGTATGATTCAATGGCGTGTTAAGGAATTTAATGTGATGAATTATTGGACTCAGTTGTTCGAGGAATAAAATAAGTTTCAATAACATTTCAACACTTAGAGTTTTTGAAGTGGGGAAGGGATCCCGGGCCCCCAAAAGGAGTACCCCAAGTGCACGCCCCTCCATAGTTGAATGCTCAGATGGTGATGATAGAAATTGACTGACAGCCTTGCATTTTCAATTACGAGTCGTACTTAGTCTTTTCCCTATCAAAGCCTACTAATATGGGGGAGATAGGATTGCCACCCTATGTTATGTGTTTTATTTACGTATGTTATATGTTTTAGGTGAAGGAGTAGTAAATAGACGAACAAAAACCAACTTGGTGAGTTCTAAGAACCTTAACAAAAATTAAATTATTCCTATATAGTTCTTTAATTAGAACTGTTTGGAACACGTTAGTATGATTGTTTTGGTTTTAGGGTTAATAGAATGATCATATGAAGTTTTTGCTTTTCTGAAGTTCCTTGCAGTTTACTGTTCTTTATTTTTCTTCCTTTCAATTAACTAAGGTAGGGATTGAATGCATTTTATTTATGTATATGATATATTAGAGATGCACTGATGTTTCTTATGTGTTTACTTTGAAGTTTGAAAATATATAAAATGATATGATATCATATATATATCATGTAAATATACATATGAATATATTTCTTGAGAAATATGATGAATAGTAACCTTTGATTTGGTTCCATGATTGTTGAAATCACAAATTAATTATATGAACTACTTCGCATAAGATCAAAAAAGATAATCGAATACCTAATTTAAGGCACGTTTTCAAAACATGAAATCTATGTTTTAAAAGCTTAAAAACTAACATTCACAAAACAGAGCAGTACCCCAAGCACATGTGTTTCTATGCCTGGGCACACGGACTTCCCTAAGTGTATAGGAAGGGAGCTTTGTGCTTACAAGCCCTTTTGATATGCTTCCCAGAAGCCCAGGCTACCCCATTTCAACCCTATTTGTTCCACTTTGATTCAAAATTGAATATTTTCCAAGAATTTGGATACAAAGTCTTTAAAAAGGTTTGCAAAGGATGTTAAATTAAAAAAAAAAAGAACTATGCAAGCAAGATAGAAACAAAGATGTGATTATAAATTGAATGTGATATGTTGTTTGAGACGTGGTTTGATATGAGATACATGATGTTATCAACGATGTTAAATGAATGAGAATGGAAATGATAATAGAAAGAAATAATGAAAGATGATTGATGTTTATGAGTTCAGAGTAGCAAATACTCGAAAATGGGTGGGTACATAAATACACTTGGGTTGAGAGCCCTTAAACTTACACAGAATTTGGTCATCGTACAAGTAAGTTAGTAGCCTACAATACGACACTGATATTAGTGTATTGTAACCGTTAAATATTGATCTATAAATGATGACGCTAATTTGGCGTATTGTGGCCCTTGAGTCCAAACTCATAAACAATGAAAACTTGGTTCATCATTTCTGTTGGGTACTGGCTCATAAAAGATGACTCTAATTTAGACTATGCTCGCTAATCACGGGTTAGTTTTGTAGAGTATCCACCCATGTGTGTTTTGATGATGAGAAATGAGTAAAGATAATTTATGATTGCACGTTGATACATGATCTTGATCTATGGATTATCTTGATGTTGATGATATGAGATGATGATACCATGTTATTTATTTGTTAGTATTGTTAATGTTGCACAGTAGTAACATGCTAAGACATGTGTTGCATATTATATATGTTTATATGTATGCATCATGGGAACATATGAATTAGTGCTCAAGTCCCTATAGACTTTATTACAGGTGTAGAGTGTGAGGCTTAGGTGAGCCCCACCATGTTTTGATTTATTTTAGATCATTATTATTCTTTTGTTCCTCTGAGGAAATGGAGATGATTGTATTATTTGTTTCACTTGGAGATGTATTATTTTAGGTTTTTTCAATATGGTTGTATAGGCCAGTGTGCTTAGATATTATGTTGGATATTATGTTAAAGTATTATTTCTTGGTTTAATTGAGGCTTTTTATTGTGGATGTCTACTCAAAGGTGGTTGTATGGCTCTAATCAGGATTATGGTTGATTTATATGTACTACAAGCAATTCATTTAACTCACCCCTCGAGTTACAAGACTAGGGGCATGACACCAACCTCCAACCATTGCATGCTATCCTGCATGCCACCAAGTCCAACTTCTAAGGAATTAATTTGCTCTTTTTAGATGCCATTGAAAACTAGCTCTAATATTAATGATAGGTCCCAGTCAAAGATTGTTTACAATTGTTAAGTAAATATGATTCTATTAGGGTCAGAATAAACCACAACAATTTGGATCTTTCGTATAGATATTTGCTTCTTTATTTTATTGTTGCCTATGGCTTTAAATAAGCTAAGGCTTGGCTTAACAACCTTGTGTATACAAAACCAAAAATAGAGGAACGAATAAGTATATAGCAAAAGAATTAAGTAAAATGTAAAACAAAATGTTAATATGCTAACAAATCCCTTAATAGCTAGTTGACTTGTGATTACACTAGAAAAGTGTAATCATTTAGCTATAATTTAGATTTATATCATGCAATTTTATTTTATTTATATATATTTGAAGTTTAATTTTATTTATATTTGAAAATACAGAAAAAGCATGAAAAAGAGTAAAGTTAGTAGAAAAGTAGAGGAGGAACAGTAGCTTGAACGAGAGAAAAAAAAAAAAACAGAAAAGATTTGAGAAGAACGAGATTGCTGTGTTTTTGAATAAAATGACTAAACAGTAGCCCAAGGTGCGGTCCCAACCGTAAGACATATGGTCCCAATCCTCTCTCCCGCGGTCCCAACCACCCATCCCTTGGTTTGGACCATCTCTTCAAGGTTCCAATGTCCCTATTTGGTGATGGCATAATCTACTCCTAGTCCGGACCACCTCTACATATAGATCCAAAATCACAGCTTCGTGAATGGCAGTTTCAAATGGAAAAAAACAGTAATTGTGTTGTTTTTGGCAATACTACAGAATGCCATATGGAGAATCGATCTGATGTAATTTATATATAGAGAGACAGAGATTGACATAAAAAAAGAGGAGGGGGATTTCGGCAAAGAAGGTTTTATTACAGAAGTTTTTTTTTTCCTTTTTTTAGATAGTTTAGTTTTAGTTTTATTTTTTGAATAGAGATTTTTAGAGAGGGAGAGTTTCTGTACATTTAAGTTTGTGGATTGAAGTTTGCATATTCATTTTCATGAGTTCATCTATGAAATATTTATCTCTTCCTCCACTTTTTCATTATTTTGTTTATTTGATTGTTATAATGTTAGATTAAGAGTTTGTATTGATTTAGCTCATCAAAGATGGGCAGATCCAAAACTAGGGTTGAATACATTTATACGGATTCAATTTTCATTTATACAAAAACTTTTGAAAACTTATAAAATTAATCACATTCTCTAAAATCTCTGATAATTTTATAAGACTAAAACTTTCTTAATACTTTTGAATAAATAAAAATTAATCCGAATCAAATGAGTTTTTGTTGAATATTCTTACCAATCCATTTATCCTAATTAAACGTGATTTCGGATTGAGCTAAACTAATTTTCAAATAGATTTTTATTGAAGATCTTTACCAATCTATTTATCCTAAACGTGATTTGGGTTGAGGGAACTTTTTATTTAAATAATCTCTATTGAAAATCTTTACCGGGTTGTTAATCCTAAATGTGATTTCAACCCAAGATAATCTTTGTTATTCAACCTAAAAATTGAATCCGCCCTAATTTGTAAGCTAAATCAATACGCGTTCATTAGACTTGTTGAAACTGAATTTAAATTTTGCTTTCAGTATTTTGTTAGTTCTCAATAGTTAATTAGTTGGTATTGAATTATTTAGTTTAAATTTATGTTTTATTGAGTTGTTATGTTTAGTTTATTAGCCATATTTTATTTTGTAAACAATCTTTCAAAACCAAATCAAACCTTTAATCTTTTCGTTTAATAAATTAAAGTAGTAAATTAATTAAACCAAAATAACTTAGAAAAGAATTAACATTAGGTTCCCTGTGGATTCGACCTAAGACTCATCGAGTTTAAAATTACACCACACACCCTTGCACTTGGGGGTTATTTTAGACGAAATATTTAGAAGCGGTCAACTTGGTCCCTCCTTATAACAAGGAAACTTGACTAATCCTTCCCAATTTGTGGCTTATGCTCCACGTTCTCATGTATCTTGGGCACGTATCATGAAACCAATACTTATGTATATGTTTTAATGTTTTAATGTTTACATATGCTTCTATTAACTTTTTGTTGACCAAATTTTAGTTTCAAAAGTATAATTTTGTCACTAAAAGTTAAATTTATGCACTGTGATGGATACTATAAATAATAAAATATGTATTATTATTACGCAATTAATCACAAAGGGTTCTCATTTTCTGACCAATTAGTCGACAAAGGTGATATTGATTTTGATATTTTTATAAAAATATTTTATTATGTTTTATTGAAATATTTGAAAAACAATTGGTTGAAAAAAGTGTACATTTGACCAAAAACTAGTTAAGGCAATTCAAAAGCATCATCAAAACAAAGATAGGGAGGATTCCCCATTGAACACCAAGCCAAATAGATAAAAACGACCAAATTTTGGTTAAGGTCATTCAAACTCCAATTTGTTGTTTGAATGACAAAAAGCAAAAAGAATGGAAGTTGAGTCTATGTTGAGTTGTTTGAATGCCTCAACCCATAAATTAAAATTTTGGGTTTGTTTCAACATGACACTGAACTCCTGTCAACCTTATTTCAAATCTTTCATAAATCAATATAAAAACATGTATAATCTAACATTTTTTATGCTTATCTAACATTAATCCATGATATTCACCAATAAATCACACCATTACCACAATATATACATATATATATACATGTACGAAATCTACTAAGAATGCTAGTGTAATACCATAAATTTTTATTTTCATAATTCTAATTTAATCTGGATTAAGCAAGAACTTATTAAAATTATTTTAGGTTCTTTAGAATATTATTTGGGTTTATTATAATTTTTCAATGGGCCTATGTAAATTTAATTGTATAGTTTGAGCAAGAGTGTGGGCTTACCTAAACATACATTTACCCAATAAGCTATTGCACTCAACCCAATCAACAATGTGTGTGACCCATATTCTTCAAATTTGACTTGACTCAAATGTTTAACACTAAAATCACTTTCCACCAATGGGGATCCATGCAATCTATACCTACTCACCAGTGGAAGTGCATGCAATATAACTCATTTAATATATTCATTTTTGGTCTTCTATATGGTGATACAACTAAGAAAGAGAAACTGAGAGGAAAAAAAAAAGAAATAAATTGGGTGAACGAGAACAGAGGAAGATGAAGAAAAGAAGATAGAGACGAGAGGAGGAGACCTTTGGAAGCATGATTAAAGAATCACTTACAACCTTCCTTTATCAGCTACCACCTTATTGCATTGATATTTGAGGTAAGAGGATAAAACCACCAATTTGTGTGCAAGCATCTTATTCTTGGATAATAAAACTTGTGAAACCTCTATGACTAAATTCAAGCATGTTGATTTATGTTAGAAATTCATGCTATTAATCGAGTCAAATCTCAATGGGGAGTTAATTTTTGATGTTTTAAACTGGTTGTATAGCTTTAAATTGTTGATTGGGAGTTTGAAAATGAGAAAAAGTTAGGGTGTTGATGTTCAATTTGATACACAATAGAAAAACATAATTTGAGCTGCTATCATGCATATGTATAGTACACGCCAATCCTTTATGTCTTCATCCTCAAGTTATAACCTATACATATTTTTATAGGCACAAAACTAATTCTTTGTGAGCGATAGTCTATCCGGGTACTGTTTACCATAGAATTCGAATATTATATTTATTTAATTGCTTCCCCAACTTGTTATATACTGTATTTTGACATTAGATTGCTATGAGCATTTATAGCCTTCTTGATAATATTTGAATTATACTTTTTCTATTTTTATTATTACTTTTATAATGTATAGATTGATAATTGTTAAAATATTACCAAACATGAGAAATGATTCAGCTAATATAGAAATGGTAATAATGGGAAACTAATTGTCTAATCGAAAATGTGGCATGGATGCCTACGTAAATGGAATTATGAATTTAAATTGAAGATGCGTGCTTTCATATGAACATTTGGAACGGAGTGATGGATGGACATTTTGAGACTTAAATGAAAACTAAAAACTTATGTTTGTTCAAATTTAGTGTCTTAGGCATTGGTCTAAATTGGCCAGTTAAAAAAAAACTAATCACGACGACTTTGTTTCATTGTTATAGACTAATGGTACACCTAGAAGTGGAGGTTGAACATATATTAGTTTCCAAAAACTGCTTCCTTTTGTCCATTATTAATTGGTTTAGATGATATGACATATTATATGATGCACCTTATCAATCATTATGTTCGCTAAATTTTGGCATTATGTGATTTTTTAAGTACTGATATTTAGTGACTCACCCACTCCCTATTATTATTTTTTGGGTAATGAACCTAAAGTTGCTAATGATGATGACTCTATATAGTACTGATTCCTTAGATATTTTGTTTATTTAAAACTATAGAATGGGACTGTACTAATATTATTTTGACATATTAACTTATTGGTACTTTTAGATTGTTATGTAATATTTTATTATTACTTTATTAGATGACTGTATACAATGCTATGATCTTTTTTCCTCACATTATTATTCTTAAATATTTAATATTTCAATGGGTTATAGGGTGTAATGGTAGATACTCTAATCTTATTGCTATATTATTATATTACCTTAACCAAGCACTTGACTTAATATTCATGCATTGACTTTGACTTAGATTATTATTATGATAATTACAATTAGTCCCTTACCTATACAGGCCAAAATTGATTCAAGTTTTGGGTTGTGACAACCACATTAGCATGGTCATAATTGGATGTAATTAAAGCTGACATCCTCTAACTTTCACTAAGCTACTCGAGTAAAAAAGGAAACAAAGCCTAAACAACCACCTCGAGTGCAAGGACATAATAAAGCCATCTAGATCCAGTGTGCTAATAGCTTTTCTAATTAGTTTGGAAGTCTCCTAGGTGTCCATTTACTAATGTTGATTGGCATCACTTAGTTTGGCATTACTCAGCCATTCTTCAACATTTCTTTATATTGTAGCTAGCCATTAGGAAAAAAGATCCTTATTCAAGACAAACTATTAAACTACGATTTGATCATGGTATGTGTTATTTGTTCTGTAGGGATAACATTGAGGATCATATTAATCTCTTTGTCTCATTTCCTTTTGCCTTAAGAATCTGGAGTTTCAATTTGCAAAAATGCGAGTTTGAAGAGAATTTTAACACATAAGATAGGTTGATAATTTTAGATAAGGAGCGCCTTAAAAGAAAATCTCTCCTTCCATCCTTATGAAAATAGTTATTTATGTCCTTTGGATGGTAAAGAATAAGAGAATTTATGAAAAATATTGAATTTGTTACTACTAGATTTGGTGAGATAAAATTTTGGGTTATTCCCCTGCTTGCTTGCCCTGAATGTAGGAATCAGTTGTAGCAAGATAAATCCAATCAAGTCTAGGTCGTTTCATAGAGAGTTCTAAGCTTCGATAGTAGGATTGAAAGGTTGATTTTACAAGCGGTTCATACCACAATTAATGTTAAAAATAAATAAATACATATATATATATATGTATTGGTTTTTGAAAAAATATTTTGGTTACAAGCAATTAAAATGCTAAACTAAAATCTAAAAATGCAAAATACAAAGCTTGGCCCCAAATAATCTCCCACGGTGATAAGATAAAATTTTCATGACATTTCAATATAACTCAACCCAAATATAGCTAAAGAACATTAGGTCAAAAAATTTAACATTTAAAGTATGAAATTGTGAAAATCAATTCTAGTTGGACATTTGAAATAATTTTTCACTCCAATGTGCCATCGTATCAAGCAAACCATATATGTGATTAAAGCATATGAATTTCAAATCCTAACTATCTAAAGGTGATTCCTAAGATTATCCAACTAGAATCAAATAACCACATGAATGGAAAGTTGAATTGGTTTCAAGTATTATACAAAATTCCGATCGACTTGGTTGAGACGTTGAATCGAACACTCAATGTGTGGAGCTCATGTCCATGCATAAATGTTCTAATTTTTGTAGCTTAACACACGAAGTGCCTACGTAATTTCTTAATAATCTTAAAATCAATTCCAACAATCCTATCATAAATTCAAAGATTTAGCAATAAAAAAGAAAAACACTATGTAAATTTATATCAACAACATGTTCATCTATTCTTGTTTAAAAAAAAAACATGTTCATCTATTCATAACCAAGAAAGAAAACTAATCTAGAAACATCAAATAGAAATTCAACTAAATATAGCACAGATGCTGAAAATACAAGAAACTTACATGAAAAATTTACAATCATAAGCTAACTCTATGAAGAAGGAGAGGAATAAGATGAGGGGAACTTATAGATAATCTCCTCCCTTATTACAAAATAAAACAAATTAAAACTAATGAAAACCTACATTAATATTCTTATATTCTATAACCTCTAAACCTTTAATTATATATAAGTATAAAATAATAAAGTAGACAACCATTAAAATTTAACAACAAAAATAATCGTTTGTAGTTAAGGTTGTTGTGCGAATAAGGGTGTAATATACTCGTCGTCCGAATGGGTGTTTGAACGGGC
Organism: Vitellaria paradoxa; assembly: GCA_019916065.1. Lineage (NCBI taxonomy): Eukaryota > Viridiplantae > Streptophyta > Magnoliopsida > Ericales > Sapotaceae > Vitellaria > Vitellaria paradoxa. The sequence goes on along the minus strand of CM034233.1, from coordinate 52,337,069 downwards.
TTCCTCCCTTAATAAATTTTTTGCACTTCTCAGTTTGCCCAGATTCTATCAGTCGTACAAGCATCCGAACAGCCAATCATCTAGATTGGCATTTGAATAGAAATCTGACACTTGGCTATTTTTTCATCTTCTCAGGTCATGCTCTCCATCGTCTGCACATGTGTTCGCACAAGTACTTGTATGGATATGGGTCCAAATGGCCTTAGCTCTTTTGACTTATTTTGGCTTAGGTTCAATCTTACAGCTTTTATTTTGGTCCCATTTGCCTTGGCTCTTTCTTAATTGTCTTTGGTTTCTTTTAAGGCCTTAAAAGCTGAATTTATATCCTGTAAATATACAAACACCAACAATACAAGAAAATTAGATATTTAATATAAAATTAAGTTATAGAAAAGCATAAATGAGCAATTGGTATACTAAAATAATACAGCGATCGCAATATTACATGCCAATCATCCCTTTTGGAGAACTCCAATGAAAGTATATATCATATATCTTAGTGTCATGCCCCGAGTCTCGTGACCTACGGGGTGAGTGATATAACATATATAACATGCACTAACATTACTATCTTATGATCAATGTAATATAATAACTCCTGAGTGAGCCATGACATGTATTAAGATAATATAAAATTAGCCTCAGCTAGTGCCAGGCCACATACTCCAACATATCCTTCCCATTAATGCATTACATAGGCCTTAAGACCTTTACAATCAAATCAAATAAGTTTCTCAATTTAATAATAATACAACCTCAAATAAAGTTCAACTTAAGTAACCAAAATTTTGGCTAAGTTTGGATGGCTCATGTAAATGCACTTCTAATCCAGCCCCGTTAGCCCACCTGGTTATTATGGCCTATTCATGCAACAAAATCTGCAGGGACGTGAGTACGAGTCCACTTGTGCCCACGATGCTACATACAAACATATATGGTATGTAAACGAATACATGCATGCCTTTATTCACTTATATATATATATATATATGTTCGTTGACATGTCATCTAAGTTATAATAAATTGTCAACATCATTGTAATATAACATTTAATTCCAGTTATTTCACGTTATGAGATTTCCCAACATTTAATCCAAACACATCTCATATTCACATTATCACTTATTCGTCATTAAACCACATAATCATTCCACACAAGTCATCAGGGGTGGGTACACACACAACATCGTCTTTTATGGGCCCAGACCCAACGGAAATGATAAACCAAACGTTGTCGTTTAGGATCACAGTCCAGGACCACGATGAGCTAATACACACATCATGTTGCGGGCTACTAACCCACTGGCATGAACATCTAACCTTACGTAGGTTCTAGGACTTTCAACCTGAGGATAATCTCAAAACCCTTTCTATTTCCGTACCCCACCACGACCCCTGGCACATCATCAATCATTTCAACACATTCAATTCTCTTTAACCATAAGTTCACATTTGTCATCATATGCTTTCCAATAATGCATAACCGCATTTCAATTCATCATAAAACTCATCACATTTTCATCCCTTCCAATTCATTTATTCAAAGTTTAATTCATTTACCTTCATTTATCAACACAGGTTCACATTTCAATACATGCATTCTATTCTCACAAAGTAAACAATACTTATCAACATTTTGGAGCATGAAATACTTCTTCAAATCATATATTTAGACAAATAAAATATCATACAAAAACATGGTACTAAACTCTTTATGAACCTAGGATAGAATGTCCAAAATAAACTAAGTTCAGAAACTAAACTAGTCTTGGTGGGCGTCCAACTGACAACAAGTTGTGCGCCCAAAATGTGGGTGCCCATGCCTCATGCGCCCAAGAGGCGGGCGGCCAACTGTCTCTTACCTTGTGCGCCCAAGCTCGGTTCAAGTTACAGATTTCATACTCTGTTTTCTAGGTCCTTTACTCTCCACACTTGAAATCTCAAAATAACTAAGTTTAGAGCAAAATACTTAAAGCTTCTTGTTTTTAACATTAACACAAGACTTATAAGCATCAAAAGAAACCAACAATTTGAGTTCTCATCAACTATGGGCCAAGTTATGGATCAAACAATTTTTTCTCTCTATCAACCTATACATACATATATATGTGTATATAACTCCCATTTTCTTCCATAAATGTAATCAAAACTTGCAATGGTTACTCCAATGTTGTTCTAATACTTGTTACACATCATATATGTAAGAATGTTGTATAGAATCCCTACCTCAAGTTGAATAGAGATGAAGAACAAGAGGGTGGTTTCTTCATGGTTTCAAGCTCCCAACTTTGATGGATTTATTCTCTCCACTCTTTGATCTAAATGACAAACAAATTATATGGATGGATTACTTGAGTGTTTAATTGCATCTTTGCAAAGTTAATTTGATTTTACTTAAGGTTAGAAGAACTTACCATCCAAAAACTCCACCCGGTTCTCCTTGTTTCTTCTTCCTCTCCTAGGTTCCTCTCTCTCTAACACCCAAAACTTTTCTTCTCTTCCAATCCATACATGTATATATAAAAATTTGATAATATTTTAATCTCTCCACAGTGTTTTCCAAGTCTTCCCATCCCCCTAGCTAGATATAAGTGTATAGAGGTGAGGCTCGGCCAAAAAATTTTAAAAGACCCATACCTATCATGTCTGCTACAGGCTCGGGCACCCAACTGAGTTCCATGCTGTGCACCCAAGCCATGGGCACCCAAGGATTGGTACCTTGTGCGCCCAAGGTACTCCCTTCTTGCACTTGTGCCAAAATGCCAACTCTTGAATGTTCGACTTACCTCTTTCAAAGTTCTCAACTCTAAAGTACTACTAATGATGAATACTACTTAATCAACATACTATTACCTCAAAATGTATAGATAACCATCTATTTACATTAACACAAAAGCCTGGGGTATTACACTTAGTCAAGGTTACCTTCTCTATTTTTATGTGGAGATGGAGAAACTTGGCATTGGCTTAGGTATTGAGATTGCATTATGTTTCCTAATGGAATAGGTTGATTGTTATTTGTTTACTATTGTGGAAGTTGGCTATGCTTGGTATAAGGCTGCTGCTAATATGTTATTACTGTTGGTGGATTACTAGCTCCTATTGCAAGGTTGCTTACCTGATTGTACCTTTTAGTGCTTGTGAAATACTAATGGAATGATGATAGAATGATGCTTTTCCTATTGTCAGAACAGTTGTTGCCGGTGGTCTTCTTTGCAACCTTTTAGTTTATTTATCCATCACTGGCCTATTTTAAGGCTTTGCTATGTAGTTGGCCATATTTTTAACCCCTTTTTTTGTTATGCTGTTAACTTACTATAATGACCCTTGCATTTTTATGATTGTTTTATTCAATATGTATATTGAGTTATGACTTGTTATTTTATTATAATATGATTATTTTATGTATGACTCGACTTGATTGCTTAGTTTTTAGTCTAGAATTTGTCGTGTTGGGAGTTAATGAGTCAGTGTTTAGGTCTATTGTAGGCCGTGTTCACCAAATTATACTTTTCATGTGCACAGCAAGTGGTATGCCTACAACTTTCACATTTTTATATGCATGGAATTTATTGGTGGTGTGCACACAATAAATCTATATTTGCGCGCATGACCTTATCCATATTTGACTATTGAAACTAAGTTTTTTTATTTTTTTCTGACTTATTGTTAGTTGCCATTTTTTTTTTGGGGGGGGCTACCTAACCACCCTATGTTATTGTAACACCTAGTATTTATATTTGGCCATTTATTTGGATGTTGAGACCTTTTAAATATTTAAACCTAAGGTTTGGTCCGAGTAGTTGGAATTATTTTATTTTCATGGTTGGTCCATAGTTGTCTTTGGACTGGAAAATTAGGCCAAAGGCCTGGTCTTTTATTCTTTTTCCTTTCTTTCTTATATTTTCTTTTCTTTCTTCTTTCATTCTTCTTCTTGGTTACTAGAGATGTAGGGAAAGGAAAGAAGAGAAAAGAGATAAAATAATGATTGGTGAGTGAGACCAAGTGGATCTGGAACTATTCAACGTGGTGATCATCGTTATGATTCTCGATTGTCTTAGTTTGGCTCGAGGTGAGATTCTTAAGCTACTTAAGTTTGGAGGACTTTGAGGACTTTTTCCTTTTCTTCTATATTCTTAGGATTTGAGGTGGATGAGACTTATGTATGTGTTTATTTTCATGAATAACATGATTTTGAGATATTACACACTTGATTTGGTTATGCTTTAAAACATTTATATGTTGATGTATATATAATATGGATGTGTATATATAAGCATATTTGTTGACATTATGTTAAATCCATTAGTTATTTGGATATATTTTTAGTTTATAAGCATGCTATTGAGGTTTTTACATGTTTATACAAGTTGTATTGTTGATTTTTGGTATAAAATGGATGAATTGGAGGTTAGCGTTTAGTGTTCAATAAGAAAACAAATCAGGAACTGGTTCTAGATTGTCCCCATTCCGACGGGCATTTGGATGTTTGAGATAGGGTCTACATCCAGATGGGAGTTTAAACGACTGTGTTGGGATTGCCCCTATTTAGACGAGTGTTTAAACATTTAAGTTTTAGGAACCATTTTCTTCTAAAATGAAGTTTTTGTTTTTTAATGGTAAATTCTTATTCTTTAACCTATTCTCTTAGTTAATGATGATAGTTATGGTTGTCCTCAAATCATCCAAGCGTTATGGAATTGTGAAAGTTATGCTTAAAAATAGCATATGTATATTTATGTTAGGAATTATTATATATTATTGATTATAAATTATGGGGCTAGGGCTACATCATTTGATTATGATGTGACTAATGACTTGGCCAAGAGTGCCATATGGTTATTATTGACGTGCTGAGGCACGAATTATATGGATAGATGATTCTTATCCTCCATTTGGACCTCTTTCCCAAACCTGTGTCATTGACCCCTCTACACCAGCCCACAATCCACCAACCTCCCAAACTAATCCTTTACCCACTAAACTGATACACTACATACCTGAACTTACTCCATTACCAATAGTATCATTTCACCAGTTGCCCCCTGAAAACCTGTTATCCCCTCCTCTGCTGACCCTGTAGTACATCCTTTTACACGTCCCCCATTGAGCCATTACTCGTCTTCACCATTTATAGAATTATGATTATCCTATTTTACCACCCCACCCCCACTGCGCTCATTGTATCCCTATCTCCATCATCTAGTAAGTTTGGCACTCCTTTTCCTCTCTTTGATTTCTTATCACTACAAAAAAAAAAAAAAAAAAAAAAGCATTTTTAGCGACCATTTTTCACGACCAAAACTAAATTTGGTCGCTAAATATTAGTTTTTACCGAATAAATATGATTTGGTTGCTAATAATTTATTTTTAGCAACCAAATAGAAATTGGTCGCTAAATCCAGGCATTTGGCGACCAATTGGTCGCTAAAAGTTAACTTTTACCAACCAAATATTAATTTAGTCGCTAAAAGTTAACTTTTACCAACCAAATATTAATTTAGTCACTAAAGAGTTCTAAAATATTTCCCTCAATCCTTTGGCACCAACAATGGCTTTTGGCTACTAAAACATTTGGTCGCAGAATATTTTCATAATTTTTGACATTTATTTTTAGCGATTAAATAAGTTTGGACGCTAAATTATAGGCATTTGGCAACCAATTGGTCGCTAAAAGTTAACCTTTATCGACCAAATATTAATTTAGTCGCTAAAGAATTCTAAAATATTTCCCTCTATCCTTTGGCACCAACAATGGCCTTTGGCTACCAAAACATTTGGTAGCGGAATATTTTCATAATTTTTGACATTTATTTTTAGCGACCAAATAAGGTTGATAGTTAAATTCTAGGCATTTGGCGACCAATTGGTCGCTAAAAGTTAACATTTACCGACCAAATATTAATTTAGCAGCTAAAGAGTTCTAAAATATTTCCTCACATCCTTTGACGCCAACAATGGCTTTTGGCTACCAAAACATTTGGTCGCAGAATATTTTCTTAATTTTTGACATTCATTTTTAGCGACCAAATAAGTTTGGTGGCTAAATTTCAAGCATTTGGCGACCAATTGGTTGCTAAAAATATCTCTTCATCGATCAAATATTAATTTAGTCGTTAAAAAAATAAAATAGAAGAATAAAAATAATTAAATTTTATTTCTTTCTCTATCTTTCTCTTAAACAAATTTATTTATCCCTTTGCATGATTTAAATTAGATTTCATAAATTTTATTTTAACTTTTATTTATTAATTTTAATTAATTTATAAAAATTATCAAAAATTATAATCATAAACCAATAAAAGAATGTTACTAGATTAATGCTAAAACTAAATTCACCAAATCAAATTTAGATAATTTGAATGTATAATCATTTTTTTTCTAAGTAAATATATTGGAGTAACCTTTATAGTTTGTATGACTAATAATCAAATGAATATTAAACATTTTAATATCTCATAATTGTTTAGTGTAATTTAACATTAATTATATTAAAGCGACATTATTTTAAATTTAAAACTAAAAATAACAAATATTATTTATTAATTTTAAATAATTTCATTTCTTTATCTTTTTAGAACTTATTTCCAAATATAATCACCTAAAATACTTTTTTATTAGAAATAAATTCTTAAAATGGTTTTCAAAAATTTTACTTTTTAAAAATAATTTTCTAAAACTAAAACTAAATGCGACCAAATTATTTTTAAAAATATAAATACAAAATGAAGAAAAATATATATATAGTGAGCCATGATATAACTAAATTAAAGATATGTAGTAAATATGTGCTACGCATACGAACTGGAGGAAAACAAAAAAAAACATTTAAAATTATTTTTAGTTAAATATAATAGTTATTCATAAATTATTTACTAAATATCTATATAGTTTCATATATTGTTTATGATTTCAAATTATTGAAACAAAAGTTAAAATAATTAAATAAAATAATAAATTTTTTAATCACTTTTGCTAACTAATTAGTCTATAAAGGAGCACTTCTTGCAACCAATTGGTTGGCAAAAGTGTTAAAAAATTATTACAAAAAAGTTAAAGTAATTAAATAAAAATCATAAATTTTTTTATCATTTTTGGCGACCAATTGGTTGCTAAAGGGGTACCTTTGCCGACCAATTGGTTGCCAAAAGTGATAAAGGTTTGTTTATATATACAAAAAAGTGTAAAATATATATACAAATAATAGCTTGGCCTAGTGGCCAACCACATTAACTTCCAAAGAAATGGCACGAGTTCGAATATCAACAGCAATAACAAAAATCTCAAAAATATAGATTCAACACGTGGTGCAATAGTAGGTTAACACGTGACGGAATCATAGGTTGACACGTGGCATAACACAAGTTACCATGTGGCATGATGACAAGTCAGCAAATGATGTCACGTGGCACCACATTTGAATTTTTATTTTTTTAAATTAATTCAAATTTTCAATTAAAGACCCTTTTAGTGACCAATTGGTTGCCAAAAACTTACATTTGGCGACCAAAATTTTGGTCGCTAAAGGTTTGGTCGCCAAAGGGTAAACCTTTGCCAACCAAATATATGTTGGTCGCCAAAGGCGTACCTTTTAGCAACCAAAATTTGATCGGCAAAAATTATACTTTTACCGACCAAATATATTTTTGGTTGCCAATACCTTCTACCACTAGCCTTTGGTGACTAACGAGCGACCAAATTACATTTGGTCGGCAAAAGTTTTAGCGACCAAAAAATAACTTTCCGCGACCAAATTTTTGGTCACTAAAACTGTTTATTGTTGTAGTGTATTATATGATCATTATTCTTCTTCTCATTTTTTATTTCATTCTATTGTTTCTAACATTGATAATCCTACTAGATATACTCAAGCTGCCAAACTTTCCTATTGGCGTGATGCTATAGGAAAATCACACTTGGTCTTTTATTCCTCTTCCTCCTGACAAAAAAACCTATAGGTTGTAAATGGTGTTTAAGAGGAAATCGCGTGTTGATTATTCGGTTGAGCGATATAAAGCTCGATTGGCAGCTAAAGGCTATACTCAGGTAAAAGGCTTAGATTTTCATAATACCTTTATCCCTGTTGCTAAGCTTGTCATTTTTCATTGTATTTTAGCCCTTGTAGCCTATAGGATTTGGCATTTATATCAACTAAACGTCCGGAATGCCTTCCTTCACGGTAACCTTGATAAAGATGTCTACATGACTTTGCCTCCTATATATCCCATTAAAGGGAAGACTCGTGCATGTCGTATTCTCAAGTCTCTCTATAGTTTAAAACAGGCTTTGTGTAATTAGTATGTGAAATTATTTTCGGTGTTTGTTTCTGTTGGCTTTATGTGTTCTCAGGCTAACTGTTCATTGTTTACTCGCTTTAACTCGGGCTTTTTTATTGCCATCCTTATGTATGTCGATGATATTCTTATTGTAGACCCTGATCTTGATGCTCTCACTGCTCTTAAGGATCATTTGGCTTCTTCTTTTCGTATCAAAGATTTAGGTACTCTCAAGTATTTTATCAAATTGGAAATTTCCTATTCTTCAGCTAGTCTTTTCTTATCTTAGCATAAGTATATCATTAATATCTTAATGGATGCGAGTTAGCTTAGAGCCTGTCCTACTACTTTTCTCATGGAGTAGCATCTTTAGTTACTTCTTGATGATGGTACTCCTCTTTCCAATCGAAGTATTTAACGTCACTTAATTAGTTGTCTATTCTACTTGACTACTATGAGGCCAAACATTACATATTCCGTTACATTTCTCAGTCAATTTATACATACCCTATGGGATACCCACTTTCAGGCTGTTCTTTATATGCTTCATTATTTGAAACGCACTTTGACTCATAGATTATTCTTTACTACCGCCTTACCCTTACAAGTCTTTGTCTGTTATGATTCTGATTGGGCCAGCCGTCATACCACCCGTTGCTCTACAATTGTTTTTTTTTATTACTTTAAGCAATAACTCGATTTACTGGCATTCTAAAAAGTAGATAGTGGTCTTTCGTTCTTCTGTGGAGGTTGAATATAGAGCCATGGCTTCTACTACTTGTGAGATTATTTGGCTCAAACAGTTACTTGTTGATTTATCTATCCCACACCCTACTCCTATGCACTTATATCTACAACAATCAAGTGGCCATCTATATTGCTTACAATCCTGTATTTCCTTAACATACGAAACACATCAAGATTAACTGTCATGTTATTTGCAATATCGTCTCTTTGTTGGCTTATTTACAGTGCACTATGTTTCTCTATTGTGCAAATTACCAACATTTTTACAAAATCATTGGGATAGAATTCTTTTACTACACTTTCTCAAAAGATGGGCCTTACTACCCTTACGACTCCATTTTGAGAGAGAGCGTTACGATATATTGATATCTATTCCCACTAATTGATATTCCTTGATTTTAGGAGACTTATTTTCTTATTTTTCCTTATTTTGTTGTAATTATTCTCTATATAATGTGTCTTTTTCCATTATTGAATGAGATTGCAAATACTTTTATCCTAATTTATAATTGAACACCTAGCGACTTGATATGTATTAAATAAATTCTATTTTATTTTATTTTAATTTCTTTCATATATATCATTTTGTAATTATTTCTATTTGTGATATAAAAATTATCAATGGAGTAACAGATTTATAATTTTAGAAATGGACTATATAAATATATAAATTTAAAATAAAAACAATTATTATATTAATACTTCAAAATAAAACAGACTTTAGGAATAGGCATACATAACACAGGTTAGAATCTTAATTGTAATGGGTATTATAATAAAAAAAAGATAGTAATTTTAAAATTGTATATTTAGACACAAGGGCAAAAATGATCATGGTAAAGTAATTTAATTTTACATAATTTTTAATATTATCTTTACTAAAATTCTCTTTTAACTCGAGTACCTCAATGTATTTATAAGTTATAGACTAAAAATTGTACTGTTTTTAATTCAAATAATTATTTTTTTAAATTTATCCCTACTCACTACATATTCTACGCCACTATTTAGACATTTGATCAAGGTGTGCTCACTCCCTTAAGCAGCATTTCAATTTTATGTTATACATATATATATATATATATGTCTTAAAATACACCACCAGGTATTGTTTCAGCGGGGCTTATTAAGCACTTCAAATTTCCTCTCTCAATATTTGGGTTCGTAGTCATTTGGTGGCTCTAAACTTGCCCTTCGGTGCTCAGTGCACGTGATGGACTTAAACTTCAACTCCCCCAGCATAAGGATGCTTAAACTCCCTTCGAATAATTGTGTGGCTCTATGAAAGCTAGTATATATAGAGTAACGTATCTGCATATTTTTTTAATGTACCAAACAAATATGTCTTGCCTTGCATTTTATTTATTTATTTTTGGTAATTAGTGTCTTGCCTTGCATTGCTCGCGTAGATATATGAACTATATAAATATTTAAGATATGGATATAAAAATTTTGTTTTGTTTGGTTGTTGAGGGAAAAAAAAAAAAAATCAGAGTAATCCTTATCTTACTATTAGTTATTTTGCTTTCAACAAAAGAAACTATATCATAAAAACTAATCGCCTTGTCCTTAGTTAAGCGGAATTTTGGGTCATTTTCGGTGTTAAAAATTTGACAAAAAGAAATAGGGGTTTTTGGAGGCCGGTCACTATTTATGGACTTATAAAGATTTAAGTCATACCCAAAAATTTTATTTGTGAATAAGTCACACTTGCAACAAAAAGACCAAAAAGGATATCACGCGTTTTTTACTACATTTCAAAACTGTAAGTTTTATCCGAAAATATTGCACACTTTACTCATAACTTCCGTGACTTTCCATCTTCTTTATAAAGCAAGTAAAACTGATTTTTGGAAACAAAATCAAAACTGTTTGAGAAAAACCTAATTCCGCGACTTTCCATCTTCTTTACAAAACAAGCAAAACTGATTTTTGGAAATAAAATCAAAACTATTTAGGAAAACAGTACCACATAATAAAACAATACCGCATAAAAAACAGTACCACATAATAAAACATTATCGCATAAAAACAGTACTGCATATAAAACAGTACCACATAATAAAACAGTACCGCATAATAAAACAGTACCGCATAATAAAACAGTACCTCATTAAAACAGCACCATTATTTGCACGATATAGTCATGCGGTACTGTTTTTGAATGAGCATGCATCCTAAAAAAAACAGTACCACAGACATGTGGTACTGTCACACATGCGGTACTGTCGGTCATTCGTTTGATATGTGAACTATTTTTGTGTTTACATGTGATGTTTGCATGATAGAGTCATGCGGTACTATTTTTGAACGAGCATGCATCCTAAAAAAAACAGTACCGCATACATGTGGTACTGTCACACATGCGGTACTGTCACACATGCGGTACTGTCGGTCATTCGTTTGATATTTGAACTATTTTTGTGTTTACATGTGATGTTTGCATGATAGAGTCATGCGGTACTGTTTTTGAACGAGTATGCATCCTAAAAAAAACAGTACCGCAAACATGTGGTACTGTCACACATGCGGTACTGTCGGTCATTCGTTTGATATGTGAACTATTTTTGTGTTTACATGTGATGTTTGCATGATAGAGTCATGCGGTACTGTTTTTGAACGGGCATGCATCCTAAAAAAAATAGTACCGCAAACATGTGGTATTGTCACACATGCGGTACTGTCGGTCATTCGTTTGATATGTGAACTATTTTTGTGTTTACATGTGATGTTTGCATGATAGAGTCATGCGGTACTGTTTTTGAACGAGCATGCATCCTAAAAAAAACAGTATCGCATACATGTGGTACTGTCACACATGCGGTACTGTCGGTCATTCGTTTGATATGTGAACTATTTTTGTGTTTACATGTGATATTTGCATGATAGAGTCATACGGTACTGTTTTTGAACGAGCATGCATCCTAAAAAAAATAGTACCGCATACATGTGGTACTGTCACACATGCGGTACTGTCGGTCATTCGTTTGATATGTGAACTATTTTTGTGTTTACATGTGATGTTTGCATGATAGAGTCATGCGGTACTGTTTTTGAACGAGCATGCATCCTAAAAAAAACAGTACCGCAGACATGTGGTACTGTCACACATGCGGTACTGTCACACATGCGGTACTGCCGGTTATTCGTTTGATATGTGAACTATTTTTTGTGTTTACATGTGATGTTTGTATGATAGAGTCATGCGGTACTGTTTTTGAATGCGGTAACGTTTTTGAACGAGCATGCATCCTAAAAAAAACAGTATCACAGTCATATGTTTAAATACGTAATCCAGATCTGTATATATTCATTCGATCGACGTTAATCTCACAGCACAAACTCGCGTAATCCGTGTGTATTCCTTCGTATATAATCATTTAACAGATTTTTATCTCACTATATCTTCACGCGATTGATAAGGAATGAAACAAAAACGAAAAACGTGATTCTCGATTCCATAATTTTCGGCAACTTCATCTCAGTTAATTATAGAAAAAGGGCATTTAAGTCATATTATAAATTATATTTAAAACAAACTCGTGGGACCCACTCAAAAGTATGACTTAAATACAAAACTTTTCACATTAATGTGACTTAAAAGCAATATTTTTTTTTTAGTGTGACTAATAACTTTAAAAGATTACCAAGTATGACTTGGATACAATTTTCCGAAAGAAATACTTATGTTGTATTTAAATCAAGATTTGTCAATGAAGAGAGAGAGAGAGAAATAAGGATTTTGAATCACTTTTCATATTTATAGTTTGTGATAAAAAAATAGATTTGAGAAATTAAAAAATAAATAAATTAAAAAATTATTTTATTGATAATTTTTTTGATATATTTTAATCTACTCAAATAAAATTATATATTTGAAATTTTATATTTCCTTTTTTTTTTCTTTATAGTTTATCTATTTTTTTCTTTTACTTTACCAAATCCTCACTCCAAACACACCTTTATATTTTTTATTCTCTCTCTACATTTTCTTACTAACCAAACAGGAATCACTAGGGTTTACAATTATATCCAGATTAAATTTTCTAGCAGTTCAATCATGAGTTTTTTTATAAATTCTTTGTAAGGAATTTCACAAATATTAAGAGAAAATGGAATAAAATTAATTAGTTATAAATAATTTTTTGTAAGTAATTATAAAAATAATGGGTGTTAACAATTTTTTACAATATTTTCATTCCATCACATTAGTGTGACAATCGTGCAGAACATGTTTTGTTTACGTCCATAATTCCTATTTATCCTATGTTTATAATAAAAGATTTCAAATTTTATTGTGCATCTTAAAAAATTTATCTATTTAAAAATTGAATTAAACCCTACTAATTTTGAGTTACATATTCGTGTCTTGTAACACCTTTGTATTTTCTCACAATAATTTTATATTCATGTCATGTTCGGGTCATATTTTCATCTCTTCATCTCACATCTAATATTACCACTCATACCATTACAACATATTTAACAAATGTAATTAACCAAATTACACGAATGAAAATGCATGCTTATTTTTTTACCATTTATCATAACATATTACATATATATAAAGTAAGGTTTAATTCTTCAATTTCTTTGTTTGTCTTTGCAATTAATTTTTTTATTTTTATTATGAATAAGAGGAAATTGACTAGCATTAAGAGAAAATTATATATATATATATATATTGTTACAAATCAGCATGTAGGTTCTTTAAATTATTTTCGACTTTGGGTTATTCCGTTAGTGATTTAGTTTTGTATATTTTATGTTTTTTCTGTGTATTAAAAAGTAATAAATTTAATTTAAATATGATACAAATTTCTGGAAATATAATCCTATTTGTACATTGATTCGAATACTATATTTTTTTGACTTTTTTCAATGTGATTGTTAATTTATTTTATTCAAATATATAAACTACCATTATGTCTTTCAGTTTAAATAAACTTTGTTCTATATTTATATTTTAAAAATATAATATAAAAAATTTGTGCATCGGTCTAACCAATATTTTATATATATATATATTAATTTGCTCCATAATTTCCCTTCTATTCTACTCTTTGCCGAATTGTTGCAAAAATTGTATACTCTTAGGACCAAATTAGATCAAATTGTTGCGAAAATTGTAGTTTAGAAGGATACATAAAATATCCAACTCAATTCAATGTCCGGATCTGCCATGAAGCTCTACCAAAATTAATCAACGTGAACGCAGTGGCTGACCCAGGGATGGCACGCCGCCAAAGTTTTTAAAATTCTTTTACAGAGTCTTAAATTTTTAACTATGTATAGTTATATATCATGTATCATCCCCCTCCTAAATTTTAAAAATAATATTGAAAAAATCAAGTATATTATAAAGAACAATCACAATCAACCACACAAAGAATAGAAAGGACACCAAATCTTAGTGAGAAAATTCTAGAATCACTTTTAGATAACACATTAAGTCTATAAGATGTTTAACGTAAAATTCAAACCACGGTAAAAGTAAAAAGTTGGAAGAGATTTACCCAATATTAGATAGAATTTGATACTATTGTAAGTGTATTCTTCTTTTATTCGCTTGAACTCACAATAAAGAAAATCAGTTAATCAACGACCTCGAATGGCATCTCTTAAATTTATGAGATGTTCTTATTCTTTAGGATGGAGGGATGGATAGTTGTTTTTGAAATCCAACTTATACATCTCTCCATTTTGATGTTAGGAATTTAGATACTAGGGGTTTTCTCAATATAGTGGAGAGCTCCTCAAAATTGCTAGAAAGAGGCCTTTTACAGTTTGATGTGATTAGGGCACAAAAAAGGGTGAAACTGGATAAATCTGAAACTTTTTCCCGACACCCACTCAAGTGCCTTACGTAGAAGCTTAACCTCAAATTGAGTTCGAGCTTTTTTCTTGAAGTTTCGCTCGAGCTCCCTTTTAGCTCCAAAAACAATACATCAAACGCTCAAACTGGTCTAGAGTGCACAAAGTATTTGAAGCAAACTTTATTGAACTAAGAAATGACTCGATTAATAAAATTTGATTCAAAATACTCTGAAAACTTTATAAACTTAAATTTTGAGTCACACTTTTCATTAACAAAAAAATAATGAACCTAACAATTACATTTATTTTCTTAAAAAATATTAATTTTCTCTTATTTAAATTTTTGCATCCGCCAATGGATGAAAGGATACCCTAATAGACATATATATGTGTGTGCATGTATATCAAACTAGGTCATGATTTTAATGCTAGCTTTTGCGTCTAGTTTTGTTGGCAGGTAATGCGTTTTGATCTAGCATACCTAGCTCGAATTGATAGGGTGAGATCATCTTCGGCTTCTTTTTTCAAAGATTTCATTTAATTGGATTCAATTGCACGGTGCTGACTTTTGATCACACAGCGTTTCATGAGAAGATTAATAATTAATTTTTCTCATTCAGAAAAAAAAAAATAAATAAATAAAATCGTTCAATCGTCAATTATGTTGATGTATGAAGTATCTAGCAAGCTGATGTTTTCTTGAATTAATGACCGTATTATCTACTTTTATGAAGCTATAGTTATCGGAACATGGGTGGTTTAGATTCTTCATTATCATGTCTATATATAAGGTTCATTAATACGAAAACTACTGCAAAAAAAAATATATATATATATATCTCTATTATTTAATCTTAATTAGAGTATTTTTAATTTTATCTATAGAGATAGATATAATCATTGTAATAATTTCCAAGTAAATGTAGGTTTTCAGGAGCGAACATGTGTGAGAGAGAGAGAGAGAGAGAGAGAGAAAGAGATGGGCAGCTGATCCTGCTTAAAACTTAACAGACACAAATGTACTTGTGACAAGAAATGGAGATTAATGCTTATAATGCTTCATACATAATGGCTAAATTAATTAACTAATGGAAATAGAGTTATAAGATGGAGTAGCCTAGAATTTCAGTGTCAATCGTATAAAATGGAAAGGAACTGAGGGAGCTCTATATAGGGATATGGCTGGCAAAGCCTGAAGGCTGAAAGTTTTCAGTAAATATATATATATATATATATATAACTTTTACCCTAGACTACTTTTTCCAGAAAAGTAATATAATCATAACCCTTCATCCTATACAGTAGACAAATATATTTTCATTTTCCCTTTCCTGGCCTTTTATTTATTTTTTAATATTTGTTGCATCATTAATCCCAGTTCACAAGAAATTTTTATGCTAAAATAATTGCCAAGTCCCCCTGGTCATCAAGAAAGCCTACTTGGATGACATCAATTTCCCAAATCCAGGAAAAAGACCTCAACTTGTTTGCTTTCATCATCCACCAAGCCCTTATTTTATTTTATACATATTATCTTTAATATGGCATATTTATCAGTCTATCACTTTGATAAAAATAACCCATTACTATTATACAATACTATCACATCAGTTTGGTTATTTTTTCTAAAACAAATTCTAATGCAATGGAATTTCTTTTTGTATTATAGGATTGTGGATTGTCATGATACTACACAATCAGAATTTTAATTAAAATATTTTACCAAAATGACATGGATGAATCACTCTAAAATAAAGCATACACTAAAATCATTTTTTATTACAAAAATATAGCACGCAATTCTAGTACAAATGTTTCATTAAAAAAAAAAAACTAATGAAATAATATTATTTTAGCTTAGTTAGAGAAGAAAAAAAAAAAAAAAAAAAAGAAAAGTTAACTCTTTGTATAGCTGGTTACTAGCTAACAATTGAAATGTTAACTTTTTTTTGTCGGTAGTGGAAAAAAAAAAAAACTAACTTTTCAATTGTTAGCTTTTAATTTTTTTATTAATTTCATATATTTATTTTTAAAAGAAACTTAAAATGTAAGAAAATAATTTTAATTATTTAAAAAAAAAACTAAAAAATTAAGTAGGCAAAAACTAAATTTTAGTTGGCCATTCCGAGACGCAGCCTATATCTTTTTGGTGGTATACACATTTAATTGATCGTGTATGAATATAAGTACTACTAGGAGAATGCATTAAATAGGGTTTCTCAGTTCCCTTTTGTACAGAAACACACAAAGCCAAGCCACTTATTTATGCCATGGATATCAACAACCCTAAACTCACAAACAACATTTGGGAACTTGACAGAGCCATGGAAGAAGACCCAATCCTCCATGATCAACTTCCCTTCACCACAATTTTACCCAACTACCCTTTCCAAACCGACCACATATCCTCTTCACCGCCAACCCAAATACCCTTGTCCGGTGTCTATGTCCATGACCGAGTGGAAAACAGCCATTACCATCAAGAAGAAGAAAAGGAAGAAGGAGAAGGAGAAGAGCCAGAGGAGGAGCTCGGATCCATGAAGGAGATGATGTACAGGATCGCCGCGATGCAACCCGTGGACATCGATCCGGCTACAATTCACAAGCCGAAGAGACGAAATGTGAGAATTAGCGACGATCCTCAAAGTGTAGCCGCCAGGCACCGGCGAGAGAGGATTAGTGAGAAGATTAGGATTCTTCAAAGACTTGTCCCCGGAGGAACTAAGATGGACACTGCATCAATGCTAGATGAAGCAATTCGCTATGTTAAGTTCTTAAAGAGGCAAATTCGTAAGCTGCAATCCAACCATCACCACCACCCTCCATATGTCGGAGTTGGGCATGTCCCCACCGGAGATTGGCCAATTACAACAACCAACAAGACACTTGGTTCCACCGCGGAACTGCCGCCAGTGGGGCCTCAATACAGCTTTGGAGGCAGCAGCGCCGGTGACCCTATTTGCTTTGCCCATGAGGTAAATAGAAAGTAATGAGGAAGGTGGGTAGTGATTATCTTCTCCTAATTGGAATAATATTAATGAATGTATTAAGACTATTTTAATTTAGTGTATGTATCACATTGGTATTCCAGTTTCTGTTTACTTTTTAGGAGGGTCAATGTGAAGCAAAGGTTTGTTAGGATTTTGTTGACTACAAGGCATGGGAATAATCATAGCTGTTGGTTTGAGTAACGTACATTCTTATATATATATATATATATATATCAATATAAAAAAGAAATGCAATATAATATAATAACGCCTATGACTAAGAGCCTGGCCGGAAAGTCTGTTTGGCGTACACTATCCCGGGAATAAAACAGTGACGTGAGGAGGCACTGAATATGATTTCTCCCTCGTTTGCATATGTATTTTTGGATTTATATATACGTATGTATGTATATATGGACTTGTGTAGGTCTGTAAGACCACGTGGTGATGAGCAGATGAATATCAAGTTAATATATTTTATGTGAGGCCTGTGCTTAATTATGTTTTTATGTGATTTTCATGATCATGAGAAATGATATGCAATGAGAAACTGCTACCAAAATGATTGTTTTTACAGTACGAATTATTGTCTCTTGAGGACGCAACTAAAAACCCTAAACACCTTTGCATACGTATAAAGTTCTCTGCCCTTCATGATTGCACAAGTTTCCTAAAAACCATTCTGCACTCCCCCACAGCACCAATGTAATGGTCCCCCAACGCCAGATGTATCCATATATGTATATATATTTGGTTATATTTTGAGAGCTTAATTAGCTAAGACATGTAATCGCAGTTAAAAAAAAAAATTACATACATATGCTATACATCTCTCCTTTAGCAGGCATGTGTGAATATATGTGTGTGTGTGCGCGCGCGCGCGTGGTTGGATATGAACACAGAGGGTGCATTATAGCCTCACTTCTCATATTCAAATTCTGTGATATATATGTAAGAGAAAATAGCATGAATATGAATTTAGAACATCATTTTGGAATTTAATTATGCGGAAACATACCTGTTTGAGCCATTCTTTTGATTGTATATTGCCTTTGAGACGACGAACAAAACTGAAACTATTAAGGTTAGGTCTTCCCTTCCTTCTCCAGGAACAACTATGACGGCTATCTATGGGTCAAGCAATCTAAAAAACTTTAAAGTGAAGAGGGGACTTAGCCAATACATATATATATATGCAGGCCAATGGACCCTCCCATAAAGAGACCATTAGACCCAATAGGCCCACACTTACTGTCCAACCACAATTACATTATAATAGGTGTGCATGAGCCCACAAAATGATCACAACAATGGCTCATTCTCAATGTCTCATAATCATACCAGTCCAGCCCATTTTAATAAAACAAAATAGATAATTAATGGAAGCTCAATATAAGAAAATTATAACATTCTCCCACTTGAGCGAACATTAATTGTAGTTTACTATTTCCAAAAAAAAAATTGTATAAAATGACTCTCAGGCTGAAATACAAAAAAAAAAAACTTTATGTGGCCACTTAAAAAAAATATGAGACAATCCACCTTAAACAAGTCCGGTCCAACAAAGTTATTGACATCGAACCAAGGCAATCATTATACTTTATGTGTATAAGGTGACTCATGATTACAAATGTCAAATAACTCCATTGACATGGCTTTAATTGTGGTAGTGTGGCATGAAAATAGCTTCTAAAAGTGATCATATCAAATGCTATTTTCATTGTCAGTCCTCAAAATGAATTCTCTTTATCAATATGAGAATTCCATAGGCTTCAAATATAAGCCAGTATGTCTTTAACAAAATATCTCGAGATTCCACATAGTGTCATTAATAAAACATACACTCAAGAAACTATATGCTTAAGATAGACACCAAATCTTAAGAGATCATAATATGCTTAGACATTTTCATTGTTATAATAAAATAACAAACACCAGATGATAATCATTAACATGACATTATTGATAAATATATAATTGAAATAAATGTCAACAAAATCCATAAAATCCAAATAAATAAAAATCAATGGATCTAGGAAAGAAACTCCCACTAACCAAGTACATCAAAAGATCCAATAATCCCATGTTATCAACATGCCTTTTAAAAATCAATGGTCTTAGTGCCTTCGTCAAAGGATTAGCTATCATCTCCTCTGTGTCAATGTGCTCAATGATGATATCACATTTTTTTACTAAATCTCTAACACTAAGATACTTTATCTCTATGTGTTTAGACCCACTAGAGCTCTTATTATTCTTTGAAAAGAAAATAGCAACACTATTATCACAAATAACTCTCAATGGTCCTGAAATGGAGTGCACTACCTTAAGCTCTGAAATGAAATTACGGAGCCAAATTACCTGCATTGCAGCCCCATAACATGCAACAAACTCAGCATGCATAGTTGAGGACGCTGTAAGAGTTTGTTTTACACTCTTCTAAGAAATAGCTCCTCCAGCTAACATAAAGATATATCCTGAAGTAGACTTCAAATCATCCACACATCCAGCAAAGTCTAAGTCTGAATAACCAACCACCTCAAGGTCACCAGCTTTCCTATGCACTAGCATGTAATCTTTTGTCTTCTGCAAATACCTCATAACTTTCTTGGCTGCCACCCAATGCTCAACACCAGGGTTTACAAGATATCTACCAAGAACACTCACTGCAAAAGCTATGTCAAATCTAGTGCATACTTGAGCATACATCAAACTACCAATTGCACTTGCATAAAGAACATTACTCATTTAGTCCTTCTCAAGGTCATTTTTAGGACATCCATTTTTGCTAAACTTGTCACCTTTTACAACAGGCACATCCCCATGTCTGCAATTCTGCATATTAAATCTTTGAAGTACACAGGTTATAGATGCCTTTTGAGAAAGTCCCAATATGCCACGAGACCTATCACGATGTATCTCAATACCTAAAACAAAAGATGCCTCACCAAGGTCTTTCATGTCAAAAGTGTTAGACAATAATGACTTAGTCTCATGTAGAAGCTTCAAATCACTACTTGCCAACAGAATGTCATCAACATAAAGAACAAGAAATATAAATTTGCTCCCACTAACCTTAAGATATATGCACTGATCTACCTTGTTCTCAACAAATCCTAGAGAGGTGACGACTTCATCAAATTTCATGTACCACTGACAAGAAGCTTGTTTTAAACCATAAATAGATTTCTTCAGTTTACACACCATATGTTCTTTACCAACTTCTTTGAAACCTTCAGGTTGTGCCATGTAGATTTCTTCACTTAGACCACCATTCAAAAAAGTTGTTTTGACATCCATCTGGTGAAGCTCTAAATCATAATGGGCCACTAGTGCCATGATGATCTGGAAAGAATCCTTAGATGAAACTGGAGAGAATGTTTCATTATAGTCAATTTCTTCCTTCTGAGTGAACCCCTTAGCAACCAACCTTGATTTGAACCGCTCAACCTACCCTTTAGCATCTTTCTTGGTTTTGAACACCCATTTACAACTAATGAGCCTACATCCTTCTATAAGATCAACAAGCCCCCATACTTCATTATGTGACATGGACTGCATCTCATCTTTCATTGCATTCACCCATATGTCAGATTGAGAACTTGCAACAGCATCACTATATGTCACTGGATCAATCACTGGTCCCACATCATAGTCACTTTCACCAAGATACACAATATACTCATTAGAAATAGCAAGTCTTCGCTCCCTCGTGGATCTTCTCATAGGTATCTCTGGAACAGGCTCAAGAGGTTAAGGAATATTAACTGGTGCAGGAGGATTAGCAATCTCTTGTTGTTCCCTGTGATCATTTCTCTCTATAGGTGCTAGAACAGCACTATCATTCATAACAGGTAAAGGTACAGAAACCACCTCGTCCCTACTACGTATGTCCACTGGATGAATGCCGCCAACATCAGTAGTGTCAAGCTCCAAGAACTTAGCTGTCATTGACTCAACAATCTTAGCACCTGGTGCTGGGTAATAGAACTTGTATCCTTTAGAATGATCTGGATACCCGATGAAGTAGCAACGAGTGATTTTAGGGTCAGTCTTTTTCTCTGATGGGTTATAAATTCTCACTTCAGTAGGACAACCCCAGACTCGTAAATGGTTAAGGCTAGGCTTTCTATCGGTCCATAACTCAAAAGGTGTTTTAGGGACAGATTTAGAGCGGACTCTGTTTAGAATATATAAGGCAGTTCTAAAGGCTTCACCCCAGAGGTACATAGGTGAGTTACTTTGGCTCATCATACTTCTCATCATATCTTTCAAGGTGCGGTTACGCCTTTCGACCACACCATTTTGTTCAGGACTACCAAGTATAGTGTATTGGGCAATAATCCCACAATCTTGTAAATACTTGGCAAACGGACCTATTTGCTGTCCAGAAACATCATGTTTACCATAGTATTCACCACCACGGTCAGACCTAACATTTTAATGACCTTTCCTGATTGCTTTTCTACCTCTATTTTAAAAATCTTAAACTTTTCAAGAGCATCAGATTTTTCTTTTATGAGGTAGACATAGCCATAACGAGACAAGTCATCAATAAAGGTGATCATATATTTGTTGCCACAAAAAGTAGTAGTATAAGGTCCACTAATGTCAGTATGCACAATTTCTAAAAGACCCAGACTACGTGTGGCTCCTGTCTTCTTAGTCTTGGTTAACTTACCCCTAATACATTCAACACATGTATCTAGATCCTTAAAATCAAGAGGAATAAGAATATCATCTTTTATTAATCTCTCAACTCTTTCCTTAGAGATGTGACCTAGATGCTTATGCCATAACAAGTAAGACCTCTCTTTGGTGTGAGATCTTTTAGACACATTATGTTCAATATGGAAGGAGGCATACACATCAGTATGAGACAAAGACAACCTGTATAAGCCATCACACAACACACTGTGGCCAATAATTTGAGAATTATGTAACAAATCAACTCTACCATTGCCAAAATGAAGAGAATATCAAGTTTTGTCCAAAACAGAAATAAAAATTAAATTTCATCTAAAAGACGGTACATAAAAAATATTTTTTAAAACTAGTTGAAAACCAGAGTCTAAATTTAAAACTACTACTCTAATAGACTCAACTGTAACTCCCACATCATTTGCAACTTTAAGCTTGGACTCACTCTCATTTGGCTTCCTTTGGTTTGTGAACCCTTGTAAAGAAATAGCAACATGAACAGTTGCACCATTGTCAAGCCACCAAGAATTTGATAGGACATTAACTAAATTGGATTCAAAACAAACAAAAGAAAGTGGATTACCTCCTTCCTTCTTTTTTTTTTTATCTAACTAAGACTTGAATTTGACACACGTCTCTCTCTTATGACCTTTCTTCTTGCAGAAGAAACATTTGACATCTTTCATTACCTTAGGAGCCCCTACATTGTAAGTCTGACCACTACCATGCCTGTTGTTGTCCTGAACTCTATGAGAAGTATTGAACCTTGGTTTCCAGTGGTTCCCATGATTCCTATGACCCTTCCTAGGATAAAATTTGACATTAGAAATAATAAGGGCACTCTCATTGATGGTCCAATTCTGGTTTTGGGTATTGTAAGCTGTTTTAATTTGACTGAAATCGGAGGGTAAAGAATTGAGAGCTTGGTGAACAATAAAGTCATTAGGGATTGGAACATCAAGACCTTTAAGTTTGGACTGGATAAAGACAAGTTTGAGAATGTATTCCCTAACCCCAGATTGACTATCATACTTTATGCTCGTAAGCTCACTCATTAGAGATCCAGCCTTAGCCTTACTGGATACATGGTATCTAGCTCCCACAGCATCAAAGAACTCATTGGCATTGTTATTCTCAGGCAAGCCACTCATAAGGTGCTCAGAAATAGATCTTTTAATAGCAATGAGGCTCAAACGATTTGATCTATCCCACTTGGCATAATACTCCTTCTCATCAGCAATACTAGTAGTGGTAAGCTTAGGTGGTTCTTTCTCTCTCAGTGCCAGATCAGTATCAACTATACCCAGAGCAAATTCAATATCCTGTTTCCACTTCTTATAATTGGAACAAATCAAGAGTTCAATAGTGGTATTGCTACTATTAATTGCAAAAGAGACTGTAGAAACAACCAAATATTAATAAATCATAAATTAGGCAATAAACATAAAATAAATATGCTTTGACAACATAAGCATGATCAAGAGAATCCAGTTGCATCATTACAGTCTCTCCTTTAGGCAAAGAGTGTAACATACTATTGGACCTCCATCCATGAAGCTACTAAATGAAAGCACCCAAGTTTTCAAAAGTAGTCCCCTTTGGGCAGACTAACCTTTTAAACTCAAGTATTTTCTAACCAAACGCTTCATAATGTCTCTCCACATTAAAACATAGAATAACCCCCTTTGGGCAGGTAATTATATGCATTAATGTCTGAGAAAATACCGTAACAAAAGAAGAAAACTTAGATTTCAATAAGTGTACCACTTTGGCAGTAAACACCCATGTCAATCCAAACTTTCAACATCGGTACTAATTAATAATGTAAATTGCCCAAATTAACATTATGCATACTTTAATACATCATGTATGCACGCGATCTCAAACAAGATAGGTACGAATCAAAATGTACCTTTCAAGATCACAAATATATCAATGGTTGTCCTGTTCTCAAATTAAATAGGTATAGTTTGTGAAAACCTAAATTAGTCTTCCTAATTTATTTAATAATTTAAAACATAAAGCTATAACTTTGAGAAATAAAATTAGAGAGACTAAATAAACATTTCCATTATATTAGAAAAATAGAATTTGAGCTGTTTGAATAAATAAATATTTTATTTTATAACTCCATCTGGCACATATAAAAAAAGTAAATAAAAACAAGTTTTTTTTTTTTAATGAATGTTTTACCAATAACATAAAAAAAATTACAATACACACTAAAATTAATTTTTTTTTATAACATTCAAGAAATAAATTAAAAAAAATTCATTTCATAATTTTAGTGCAAACATATAAGAAAACCGTGCCCAGCAAAATCCTTGCGTGGACTTCCAATAAAATGTGCAGCCTGTTTTAAGTTCCAGAATGTTGGAACCAGAAAATTAAGGCGAAATTTGGTGCTAAGTTATTAAAAAAAAATGTTTGGATGTTTTGAGAGAGTAATACGTGCCAAGCAAGTCTTTCAATGTATTATCATATATATATATATATATGTATTTATTAACTAGTGTTAATTGGTGTATATGATTGAAAAAAAAATAAGTAAATAGATAAAACAAAGAATACAGCATGTACTTCCAATTTGGAAACGTGCAGCCTTTATGTTCAAATTTGATACAAATTCGTATATATCTCGAATTGCAAAGAAGAGTGTACACTATATATATATATATATATCAAACAGTAATGCAGCGTGTAAGGAAACGGTGCGGCAAAATTTCAGAAAAAATCGAAAAATTTGTGAACAGTACATTCACATCACAAGACAGAAATAAAATATATAAATACAAACAATCAATAATAGATCTAATGTAAACCCTAAGTGCAAAATATATTTACATAAGATTCCTAAACTCACATCCATAAGGCTTTGATACCAAATGTAAGAGAAAATAGCATGAATATGAATTTAGAACATCATTTTGGAATTTAATTATGCAGAAACATACCTGTTTGAGCTATTCTTTTGATTGTATATTGCCTTTGAGACGACGAACAAAACTGAAGCTATTAGGGTTAGGTCTTCCCCTCCTTCTCCAGGAACAACTATGACGGCTATCTATGGGTCAAGTAATCTGAAAAACCTTAGAGTGGAGAGGGGACCCTCCCATAAAGAGACCATTAGACCCAATAGGCCCACACTTACCGTTCATCCACAATTACATTATAATAGGTGTGCATGAGCCCACAAAATGATCACAACAATGGCCCATTCTCAATGTCTCATAATCATACTAGTCCAGCCCGTTTTAATAAAACAAAATAGACAATTAATGGAAGCTCAATATAAGAAAATTATAACAATATATCTATATATTCAAGTTTGCGAATGAGGCAAATTTCACTCCCAAAAATTCAACTTGGAGGAGATAAATGACAAACAGCAAACTTTTACCAAGCTCTAAATTAAGAGTTTTATGAGAAATGACGCATTGTTTTTTCTTAACTATTCTTTTTATAGTAGTAATGAAGATAACTTCTTCTTTCATCTGTTCTGTTAACAATGGTTTGATATCTAAGAACCCTACTTGTTGATGAACATGCCAACTCCGCAACTCAAACATTGCAATCTTTTGTTACCTAGTAATTTATGTGCATACAAACCTGAGTTAGTATTGGTAATAACCGAGACTATATAAGTTCTATTCTCATATATATTATATACATATTTATATGAAAAATCTTTTAATATATCAATATTAATGAAAAACTAGTTTTGATGTCTCATTTCTGGATAGCTCTATCATATTTTTTTATTCTATAAACACCCTTTAGCTTCTTGAACTTCTTCTTTCTAATCTATCTTCTCTTTCTGACTTCTTTAATTAATTTTTAATATTAATAAATCAGGAATACAATTTACAGGAAAGAAAACTTAAATGAGGGGGAAAGAGAGAGAGAGAGAGAGAGAGAGAGATCTGAAAAGAACTATTGTTACAGACAGTGCATGCCTTTATACAGATTTTTCTTGTGTTGAGTAAATATCATAACAAGAACACCATTCTTTCTCCCAATCTAATTTCAAATTTTTCACCCGCATCATTTTTGAGTTACAGCAAGACACTATGTTATAAATCAATAACTTCATATCTTCTCGAAAATCAAATTCATGCACAGAAAACTGTTTAAAACACCAGTGTGGTGCCTATCCACGGCTCTCTAATACTTAAGTTAGCAGAAGAGTTGAGAAAATAATTTAGCGGAGTTTCAGTAAGGTAAATGTATTGTACCTATACCTTTGTGAAGTGGTAATATGTATATGAGAAACCTCATATAGAATGGCATGCATACAGTTACATGTAACTGCATGTAATCGTACTATTTCTTTGTCTAATGGGGTGATGACACCTGCATTGTAAATCCCAAGGTTGGTTTTTTAGTTCGTTAGCTAACGTGTTGAGGCTAATATGGTTTACAATAGGACTTTTATAAGCATATATATCAAAACTGTCAAAAGAGACCTGTACGCATGACCCATAAGGTACTCTGGCGAGAATAATTCTACTGAAGTGCTTAGTCATAATTTAGTCAGGTGATTAGGCTCGACTAGGGGTATCCTTACTTGGATGCCCCTAGTCAGGTGGCTAGGCATGATCAAGGGTATCCTTACTTGGATGTCCCAGTCGGATATAGGTCGAGCAGAAAACTTATCCGATGCCCCCGGCTAGGCACATGATCTCTCAATATCAGATGCCTTCGATTCCCCTGGTCTCTTGAGCAAGATTAAGGAAATTTGATGATTATTTACTTTTTGAACCGCACACGCATTTAATGCGCCACAGGTGTAATCATATGTTGCTACGGCATTGATGTGATGTATATATGTATTTTATTTTTGCCATGCATTAGCTTTGGATATATCAACAATTTCAAAAATACACGAATTAATCCTTGCCATTGATACGGACCAATCTCAGCCTTTAAATTTGAAACGGGATTTTGTATTTTTATACCCTTATTTTGAACTTTTGACCTCACCTTCACTGTCATTTCATTAGCATCTGTTCATTTTCTTTTGCATCTAATCTTTTTAATAGTCAAGCGACTTCCTCCCTTGTTTCAATGAGTTTTGTTTTGATGGTAACCTTTCTCTTTCATCTTTTTCCATTTTTATATGTGCTGGTTTGTCCATTGCAACCTTTGGTATTACTATAGACATCGTTGCATTCCTCACTAAGTTTTAGGTGACCCAGATTCAATGAGGCAATTTTTGGTGTCTTGATTTTTGATTCATTCAATGAGAGACTTCAGGAATTAGATGATAGGAGGACCGTTAATTAGTAACCCTGGATTAATTTCTATGGCCGCTTCAAAGGAAACACCTCCCAGCCATTCAACAGACTTTGTTAGGGGTAAGAGGACTATGCTTGTATCCCATTGAGGCCCAAGTTGAAAGCATAGGGCCAATAGTTGATGCTTTTGGCCTTGAGACTACTAATTCTAACCATCCAGTTAGGAAGCAGCCTCAATTTTATGTTGAGGACATAGTATCTTCTATAGATGCAGTGAAAATCTTCACAGTTCTGGTCTACCTTCCAATTTCCCCAGACCCTTTTCTTTTAGATGCTCGAAATATAAGACAGGGATTGCTTTCCTCAACATGGAGAGGTTACTATCTATGAGGGCACCCTAATCGGGGGCCTTCATTTTCCCCTAATTAGGCCTGTTCAAGAAATCCTTAACCAACTGAGCCTATCGCCTAGCTAGATTCTTCCCAATAGTTAGAGAATCAAGGTTAGGTGCTCAATCCTATGGAGGGCATCTAACGGCCACAAATTGTTAGCAGATGAGTTCTTATACTACTATAAGGTGACTGAGGCAGGTAAGGGCTAGTGGTTCTTCTCTGGTAGAAAAAAGGACTTCAACTTAGTGACCATCTGCCAACTTCTAACAAGGGTTAAAAGGATAAGTTTTTCTTCATCTATAAGGATAGATGGGAGTTCCAGCCCTAGGAAGCTGCCAACCCATTAGCAATCAAGGCCCAAGACACTAAGACTGCCCGAGAAAGAAAGGTACGCCGTATTTTAAATTTTGCTCTTTTTTTTTGATTCAGCGTATTAGCTATTGTATACTCTGTTAACTCTCTCTCTCCCTTTCTTTCTATGAATAGCCCACATTAGCCACTGATGATGACTATCAATGGAGGTTTGAGTACAAAGAATGATCCCCCCATACCCCAAGCTACTGCCGAGGACCCAGTCATCATCTTTTCGCCCACCCGCGAAGTGATCGGTGGATCTTCTTCTCTTCCTGATACTCCAACCACTCTTTCTTGGTTTGTTAGTCTAGTGGATGAACCTTAACTAGCTTGGAGGAAGTCCATGGTGATGATCAAGAACAAAGAGATCAATCGACAAAAGAACTGCACCAGCCACTAGCTCAGCCACGACCTCAACCATAACATTATGAGAGTACGTATGAATTTTGTCAATCAGAATATTTTATTTATTTATTATTATTATTAATTTTTTTTTTTTTTTTGCATATACCATTGAGGTTTTATCAGCGATTAACTTCTTGTTCTCTTGTACTTTACAGGCTCTCACTCGATCAACAATTCTGGTCTATCGTATGATGATGGCAGAAAGACAGCTGGTGGCTAATAAAGAGCATGTCAACAAATTAGAAGCTGAGGTTGATGTTCACAAGTTAAAGGCCTTATCTGCTATTTGTGAGAAAGATGCTGCCCTTGCTGCCCTTGCTGCCCTTGATGAAAAGAGAAAGAAATTCACTTTCTAGCTCAAAGATCTAAAGAAACAACATGAAGCTGAGAAGATAGAGCTACTCGGGAGATGCCAAAGGGCTAAAAAAGATGCAGCCACTGCTGTCGAAAGGTTTAAGAGCAGTGTCGCCTTCTAAGATGAGCTCGAGCCAATTTTTCTCTAAGCCTTTGAAGTGGCTTGGGAGAAGGCGGGCCAATTGTATCCTGATTGTGACTTTTCAATTCTTTAACCGATTGATCAGCATACAACTGTGATGGGGGGCAGTAAGTCAAGGGATGAAGCTGAAGACACTCAATCGAAGGACCCTGTTATATGACTTCCTCTTATTCTTTCTAAAATATTCTTACTTGATTAATATAACAAATTATTATACTTTATCTAGAACTGCTCTCTCTTTCTCTCTCTCATTTTTTAAATGTTTTTGTTGTGGAGATGTAATTAGATCATATTACTTTTGAATGAATTAATAGTATTTTTGGGCACTCTCTTGTTTTCTAAATCTTGAGTGAATTTTGAATTCTGAATGAATGGATTTTACTTTCCTTTTACTTTCTGAGTTGAAAGCATCATTCTCTTTTTCTTCTTTTGGATATTTCTGAGAAAAAATACTTGGTAAAAGTTCTGTAACTTTGTACCTTGTTTGTTCAGCTGAGTTCTTAAACAGGATACCCATTGCATTTGACTACGTCCCTTAATGGCACATTTGTTCCACTTGGCCACATAAGTCAAGTAGGACATTTAGGCTTCTATTCCATTAAGTGTCGACTTTTACCGAGTAGGGTCCCTTGGACACATTCTCTCTCTCTCTCTCTCTTTTTGGGCATCAGCCCGTTGAGCCATCTCTGCTCTGATCGGCCACATGAGCCTAGTAGGGTCACTTTACCATTTTCTTGGCATTGACCTCATGAGCCATCTTTGCACTACTCAGCCACGTGAGTGAACCGAGATCTTTGTACTGCTTGGCCACATGTGCTGAGCAGGATATCTTTTACCATTTTTTGTTGTTGGCCTCTTAGGCTATCTCTACACTGCTCAGTGTTATGAACCGAGCAGGATCTTCACACGGCTCGGCCACGTGAACCGAGTAGGATGTCCACCATTTTTTGGCATTAGCCTCATAAGCTATCTCTGTGCTGCTCAGCCTCGTGAGCTGAGCAAGATCTTCACACTGCTCGACTATGTAAGCCTAATAGGACTCTTGTATAGTGGAAATCATTCAGCCATTCACCATAGAAGCCTACTAGAATATAGAATTTCATTGATAACTTAAACAAAATTATAATTGCAATTTTCTCATATATAAATTTTTTTGTAGGTGCTCTGCATGCCATAGGTGAGGAAGTTCTTTACCCTTGAGCACTCTGAGTTGGTAAGTCCCTTTTTGAGTGAACCCTAGCACTTCATATGGTCCTTCCCAATTCAGCCCAAGCTTTTCTTCCCGGTGATTCTTCATTGATTAATTCACCCTTTTTAGAACCAAGTCACTTGCTCAAAATTCCCTTGGCTGAGCTCTTTAGTTGTGGTATTGTCACATCTTCTACTAATAAGATTCCATTCTAATTGTAGCTAGTTTTTTTTTCTTCTAGTAGATCGACCTCCTTGTTCGTCATCTCTCTATTTTCCTCTAGACTAAAATTCTCCACTTGTGGACTAAGTAGCTCAATCTCAACAGAGATAACTACTTTAATCTCGAACGTGAGGGAGAATGGAGTCTATTCAATTGTAGCTTTTTCTGTTGTCCTGTACGCCCACAAAATATTAGGAAGCTCGTTTGCCTAAAGTCCCTTCACTTTGTCCAGCTTTAACTTGATAATCTTCATAAGAGACTGATTAGTGACTTCCACTTAGCCATTGGCTTACAAGTGCTCAGGTGATGAATAATGATAACTGATGCCTAGCTCTTCACACAACCCATTAAACTATTTTCTTTCAAACTACTTGCCATTGTCGGTAATCACCACCCAAGGAATCCTAAACTGACAGACTACATTTTGCCATAGGAACTTCCATATATTCTGCTTGGTTATGGTTGACAAGGCCTCTGCTTCGGCCCATTTGATGAAATAATCTATTGGCACTAGTGTGAACTTCCTGTGTTCTCTTCCCAAGGGAAATGACCTAATAATGTCAATACCCCACTGAGCAAATGGTTAAGGACTTTGTATTGGTGTTAGCTCTTAAGCAAGCTACCTTGGAATGTTGGTAAATTTCTTGCACTTATCACATTTCTTGATAAATTTATGAACGTCCTTCTCTATGGTAGGCCAGTAGTAGCCAGCCTTTAGAACCTTCTTTGCTAAAGCCCTGCCTCCTCAGTGTTTTTTGTAAACTCCTTCATGAACTTCTCTCATAACATAATTAGCCTCCCGATCATTCATACACCTCAGTAATGGAGAGCTATGACCTCTTTTGTAAAGGTTCCTGTCCATCATAAGATATTTGCTTGATTGGTATTGAATTCTTACTACATTCTTGTCATTCGACAAAGCTCCCATTTTCAAGTACTCCTTGATTGGTCTAGCCTACTTAGCATCTTCTTCTACTTGATTAACTTCTAGGGTTCGGGTGATTGGGGAATCGAATATCCTAATCAAAGCATCTGAGTTTTCTTCCCTAGAAAATGCAATCCTTGCCTATGGATTTGGCCTCCTCATTTTATTGTCTCAGCACTCTCTGTAGTTGAAACTTAAAAAATTTCTTGGATATACTTTTTGCCACCTAACAATACCTCAGTTATATTATCTCCTCTCGTTTCATAGTCCCTATATACTTGCTCCATTATTAATTGCCAATTGCTTAGGACTATAATATGTTTTGCCCTTATTCTTCGAGCCATCCGAAGTCCAGCAATTAGTGCCTCATATTCAACTTTGTTGTTCGAGGTGAAAAACCTGAAGCGTGGGGCATGTTCAATCTTATGACTATTAGGGGATACAAGGGCAATACCTATACCACTTGCCGTTTGGGTGGATGAGCCGTTCACATTGAGCACCCAGGTGAATTCTGTCTCCTCTTCTTCGAGTGGGTTATCTGGGTCGGTCATAAATTTAGCAATGAAGTCCACAACTGCCTGACCTTTGATCACCAATCATGGTTGATACTAAATGTCAAATTGGCTCAGTTTAACCGACCATTTCATTAGTCTTCTTGAGGTTTTTGGCTTATGCAAGACATTCTTAAGGGGCTAATCAGTGAGAACCACTATCGTGTGGGCTTGAAAATAAGCTATGAGTCGCCAAGCTACTGTTACAAGAGCAAGGGACATCAACTTCATCCTCAAATAATGTACTTCTACCCTCCTAAGAGCCCTGCTCGTGTAATAAATAGGTTTCTGTACTCCATTTTGCTCCTAAACAAGAGCAGAGCTCATAGTTGTGGCTGAAATAGAGAGGTATAAGTACAATTTTTCTCTTGGGATGGTCTGACTGAGTAATGGCACCGACCCCCACGTACTGCTTCACTTGCCAAAAAATGTCATTAGAATCCACTGTCCATTCGAAAGCCCTCCTAAATACTTTGAAGAAGGGATGACATTTGCCCATGGACCGAGAGATGAACCTGTTCAAAGCTACCACCCTCCCAGCTAATTTCTACACCACTTTCATTATTCTCTGGGGTTGCATTTCTGTGATCGCCCTTACTTTTCCTAGATTGGCCTGTATTCCTTGGCTAGACACCATGAAGCTGAGAAACTTATTAGATGTAAGCCCAAATTCACATTTGGCAAGATTTAACTTCATCCCGTACTTCCTTAAAGTGTCAAAGGTTTCTTGAAAATCAGCAATTTCAGAGCTAGCCCTCCTACTCTTGGTAAACATATCATCCACGTACACCTCTACATTTTTTCCAATTTAATTTTTAAACATTCTGCTCATCAACCGCTAGTATGTCACTCCCACATTCTTCAAACTGAAGGATATGATGTTGTAACAATACAATCCATGGCCAGTGTTGAATGCTCTATGCTCTTGTTTATGCATGACCATCTTTATATGATTATGCCCCGAGAAAACATCCGTAAAAGATAATGGCCCGTGCCCAGCTGTAGAATCTACCAGCAAGTCGATGGCTGGTAATGGAAAACTGTCTTTTGGGCATGCCTTATTGAGGTCCACGAAGCCTACGCACATTTGCCACTTACCATTATATAATACCCTGGACTTGTATTAAGGTAAGTATATGGTTTTTGATGTATTTTGGAGGTTAAGATATGTTAATTTAGTGGTATGGATCATTTATGGTGTTTTAGAGTTGAGGACTTTGAAGGAAATGAGTTATGCAGTCAAAAGTGACATTTTGGCCAAGTGCTGAAAAATGGGAGGAACCTTAGGCGCCCACCTGAAAAAAGTTTGTGCACCTAAGGTCTTGGGCGCCCAGCTGAGAAAAGCTTGGGCGCCCAAGGCACAGTGGATTAGACAGACAAGTGTTGCTCTGCA
This sequence comes from Vitellaria paradoxa, assembly GCA_019916065.1. Taxonomy (NCBI): domain Eukaryota; kingdom Viridiplantae; phylum Streptophyta; class Magnoliopsida; order Ericales; family Sapotaceae; genus Vitellaria; species Vitellaria paradoxa. The sequence goes on along the minus strand of CM034233.1, from coordinate 52,303,374 downwards.
ATTTTCAGCTAAGCCTCACCCTATTAACACCTATACCTAGCTAGGGGTGATGGCAAACCTGAAGATTACTGTTGAGGGACTTTAAAATATTGTTATATATATATATATATATATATGGTTGATTTGATGCAAGAGAGAGTATTGTTATATATATATATATATGGTTGATTTGATGCAAGAGAGAGAGAGAGAAGTTGCTTGGGAGAGGGAGAATCGGGTGAGAAGCAAAGAGGAAGAACAAAGGAGAAAAACAAGACCACCGGGTAGGGATTTCAAGGTAGGTCCTTCTACCCTTCATGAAACCCAAATTTCTTTTGCAAGATTGTGATTAGAACCCTAAGAAACCTTCCTATGTAATTTATTTGTAGTTTGGATCAAGGAGGGAGGAGATTGAGTCCATCAAAGTTTGAGGGTTTGGAAGTTCAAGACAACTTCTTGTTGATCCATCTTCTTACCACTTGAGGTAGGGAATTGATGCCTCATTCTTACATATGTGTTGTGTAACAAGGAGTAGATTATCATTAGAAAATCCTCTTTAAGTATTGATTTCATGTATGGAAGAAAATGGGAGTTATACACATGCATATATATATGTATAGGTTGAGAGAGTGAAAGTAGTGTTTTGATGCATAACTTGGCTTGTAGTTAATGAAAACTCAAATTTTTTGATTTTTTTGGGTGCCTAAGATCCTTGTGTTGATGTTAGAAACTTGAAACTTTAATTATTTTTACATTAACTTGGTTTATTTGAGGTCCCAAGGGTGGAAAACCGTGAAACCAGAAAATAGAGTCTAGAACCCAGAACTTGGCCCAAGCTGTGGGCGCACGAGGGGGACACAGTCGGGCACCCAAGACATAAGTGCCATGGGCACCCAAGCCCCTTGGGTGCATGGCTGAGTGTCAGCTTGGGCGCCCACCGAGCCCGGGTCACTTTTCTTGACTTTGCTTAGTTTGACATCCTACCTGAGGCTTATGAAAGTTTTGGTAACATATTTTTATGTGAAACTTTTTCTTGATTAATTGCATGGATTTTAAGAGGGAAATGAGCTTTTCAAAGTGACTAGGGGTTGATTATCTTAAACCTATGATATTTAACTTGAAAAGGGGAATGCATGCTACCTTGAATGAAATGGGTTGGAAACCTACTTTGAGATAAGAATCTTAATTCAATCGAATTGTGAATATGCCTTGATGTAAACTAAATGTTGAAGTTTATGAACTTGTGATTGATTAAATAAAATGTGACTTGACAAAAGGGAACTCATGTTCATAATATTGAAGAATGTTGAATGTTTAATGATACTTGATCAATGTTGTTATGTGATAAATCATGGGATGAACTGAAATGTGGATATGTGTTGTGGAAAAGTATGTGAGGTTGAATGTGAATCCATGAATGATGAAATGTTATGTGATCAATGATTGTTTGTGTGCGGGGGCCGTGGTGGGGTACAGAAATGGGAAGGGTTAGAAAGTACTCTCGGGTTGAGAGTCCCGGAACCTGTGTAGGGTTTGGTGTCAATGCCAGTGGGTTAGTAGCCCACAACATTGTGTGTGTTTTGGCTCCTCATGGCCCTGGACAGCAATCCTAAACGACGACATCGGTTTGTCGTTTTCATTGGGTATTGGCCCATAAAAGACGATAACGTGTATGCACCTATCCCCCGATAACTTGTGTGATTATGGTTATGCAATGTGATGATGAATGGTTGATGATGTGAATGCGATTACTTGATTGAATATTGTTCGAATGATAAAATGGTGTTGAAATGTGAATGGAATTGAAGTTTGAATTGCAAAACATAAACATTAACCAAAATTTAAAATCTTAAACTTTGGCATTGTTGAATGAACATATGTTTCCACTTATTTTGATATGGCTATGTTAATGAAATGTTATGACTCTAGAAAGTGTTAAAATGGCTAACCTTACTTGAGATGCATTACATGGTTAGATTGCATACCATATATGTTTGCTTGAGAGATCGTGGGCACAAGTGGACCCGTGCTCACGTCCCTACAAATTTTGATGCAGGTACAGGCGATAACAATCAGGTAGGCTAATGGGGTTGGACTAGGAGGTTATACATGAGCCCAACCAAGCATAGCAAAGCTCTTGGTCATCTAGTTTAAATATCTTTTGGGATTGTGATATTGTACACTTCTAAACTTTTTTTCGATTTGGTTGCAATGGCCTTGGCCTAAGTTATGTAATTTGGGAATGGTGTATAGAGTATGTGACCCGGCAATAGTCAAGGTTAAATTTATGTTATCCTATTTTATGTCTCGAGCTCACTAGCTTACGTTGTGTTCCTCTAATCATGGGATTAGTTATGTTAGTGCATGTTGTGTGTGTTTCTCACTCACCCCTCGGGTCACGAGATCCGGGGCATGACACCCCTCAGGTCACGAGATCCGGGGCATGACACCCCTCAGGTCACGAGATCTGGGCATGACACATTAGACTTCCTGACCATAACTATGTTTAATAGCCAAATGGGGTAGTGAACTTCCTAAATGAACTTGGCTTTCAATAACTTATCAACCTCCTGCTTAATTACCTCATTTTGCTCGGGACATAAGATTCTTCTCTTCTGCTTAACTAGTTTGGTTGTTGGGAAAATGTTTAATTGATGAGTCACTGCCCTTGTATCTATGCCTAGCATATCTTCATGGGACTAGGTGAAAATGTTCGCATTATTTACCAAAAAACTTCTCAGCTCACTCTTTAGTTGCTCAGGAGTTTCCGAGCCAATTTTGACTGATCTATTCTGCTCAAGAGAGTCGATCATGACAACTTTCAATTTGTCCACCGGTTCACCTCTCCTTACCTTTTCATCATCCTTCACTTTTAGGCTGTCTACAACCAGTGTCTCCTTGCTTAAGTCATGTCTAAGGGAGGACATATAACATTCTCAAGTAGCTTTTTGGTGGCCCTTGGCACATCCCACACCATTTTTAGTTGGGAACTTGACCCGAAGATGGTATATGGATGTGACTGCTTTAAATTGGTTAAGAACTATCCTCCCAAGTGTAACATTTTATATGGATGGGCAATCAACCATCAAAAAGTTTATCATTTATGTGTCTTGGTGTGGTTCTTTCCTGAGGGTCATCGACAAAATAATGGATCCAAGTGGAATTACTCGGTTCCTAGTGAAGCCTATAAGGGGGACGACACAAGCTGTAGCTTCTTCTTTTCATTCTTCATTTTTTCGAATATCCCCTAATATAAGATGTCCGCGAAACTGCCATTATCCACTAAAATTCTCCAAATCTTGAAATTGGAAATTATTAATGAAATGACTAGGGGTTATCATGTGGTTAACATATTTGTTCAGCCTCTTCTTCTATAAAATTGGTCTATTGATGCTCTACTCTAGTCTTCTTGCTCGATCGTTCAACCATTAAAACTTCTTGGGTTACTCTTGCCTCATAAGCGTACTTCTTTCTCATACTGGAGGACTCTCCTCCAACTATAAATCCACTAGAAATTACCCTTATTTCCTCAATTAGCTAGTTGTTCTATCATGCTCGGTCGGGACTCCTCAGTATAAAACTTCTTCTCTGAGGGTTTCTTCGTTTGGGACTTTTTTGCTCGGCCCATCTATTATTGTCTCGACCGACCATGAGCCGAGTGAGCCTCTCTTGCCTTATCAATTTCTAACCTATTTTTTTAGATCAAAGTAGTCATTAATCTCATGCTCATGATCCCTATGAAATTTGCAATACTTCACTTGGGATCATTTATTAGTTGGCATCCTCAATTTCTCAAGCCACTTCAAGGCTAGATCGTTATGAATTTCATAAAAAACATTCTCCAACTTGGTGTTAAGGGGAGTGAAATTATAATCAAGGTCACCATATCGTCGTATGCCCCCGTCAGACTTATTATCATATCTTCGATTCTTGGAACTCTGAGAGTCCTAAGTATTCTTAGAATCATTTGGTCTCTTTTTGTCTGTCTTAGAGCTTCCTACCCCATTGCTTTCTCATTTTGCCCTTAGGCCATCCTCCACGTTGATATGCCTTTAAGCTCGAACCATTAGCTCAGCTATATCAACATGGGTTTTCTCCAGAAGAGAGGCTAGAAATCTAGGCATTCTCAACCCACTTATAAAGACCATAATAGCCACTTTGTCATCCACTTCCACGATTTCCCTGTTGAATCTACCAACATAGTCTCTAAATGGCTCATCTTTGCCTTGCTTGATTGTCAGGAGGTGGTTGCCGGTCTTCTTTGCCTTTTCTCTCTGATAAAATGGCCTACAAACAGCTTGCCAAGCTGTGAGAAATTGGTAATAGTGCCCGACTTAATCTTATTGAACCACAATCGAGCCGAGCCCTTAAGTGTTGCTGGGAATACCTAGTGCAAGATCTCATCAGGATAAGCATGTATCTGCATCAAAGTTTTGTAAGTCTCTTGATGGTAAAGGATCCTTCAAACCATCAAAGGAGTTAAGTACAAGCATCTTGAACTTGGGTGGCGGAGGACAAGCCATTACCACCTAAGAGAAGGGGGAATGACCATTAGCATCTGCCTTATCCATTGCATCTGAGCCTTTGACTACTACAAGGACACCATGGATTTGGGATTGTATGGCTCTCATTGGTTTCTCCCGCAGATGGACACTGGCATCCCTTTTGCTTACTGCCTTCGTGTGTGGCATCTCTAGATGACCACTAAGTCCACTATCAATTGCAACTGTCTTTTCTCACCTCCTGGATTTCTCTGGTCGCTTAACGGGGTTTTTATTCTCCCCAATAACTCCTGTTCCATTCACCCCCTACCCATTTCAATTTCCTCCACCATTCAGTTCAACTATCTCTCTATTTTGTGCTCCATTAATAAGAGGATCCACTGGGAGAGATTGAATGTGAATAGGGGCAATATTCTACCACTGAAGTAACATTTGATTTTGGGACACTAGATTTTGCATAACCACCATCATCTCTCTTATCTGGATCTTAAAGGTGTTGATTCTCTCGTCGTTCTGATTCTGTATTGCTTCTATTGGTTGTGATTGTGGTTGAGTGTTTGTGCCGGACCTGGTTTGGACCATTAAAATTGCGAGAAAAGTCGATTCCTATAAACGGTGCCAACTAATAAATCAGTAATTTTGTATCCTCCTAGAAGTCCAATCTAAGCCTGAAAAGTTGTCTAGAACACTGGTGTAATGCCTGCTAAAGAGTCTCTGATACTTAAGTTAGTAAAAGAGTTGAAAAAATAATTTGGCAGAGTTTCAGTAAGGTAAATGTGTTATACTTGTATCCATGTTAAGTGGTGATATACATATATGAGAAATCTTACATGGAATGGCAAGCATACAGTTACATGTAACTGCATGTAATCGCGCTTTCTCCTTCTCTAATGGGGTGCTAATACCTATATTGCAAATCCCAAGTTTGGTTCTTTAGTTCGTTAGCCAACGTGTTGAGCCTGATGCGGTCTGTAGTATCACTTTTATAGGCATATATATCGAAACTGTCAAAAGAGGGTTGTATGCATGATTCGTAAGCTGCTCTGGCAGGAATAATTCTATCGAAGTACTTAGTGAAAATACAGTAGGGCAATTAGGCCCAATTGGGGGTATCCTTACTTAGATGCCTCGAGTTGGGTATAGGTTGAGTGAGAAACTTGTTAGATGCTCCCAGCCAAACACAGGATCTCCCTGTATCACCATGCAATACCTACTTTTAAGTTTTGTTCTTTCTAGATTTTCTCTTTCCATTGATTGTATTCTTTCGTGTTGTGGATTTTTTTTCCTTTTTTTTCATTTGTTAACTGTTAACTTTCTTAAAAAAAAAAAAAATATTAAATTTGACCGTTACGTAAAATGGTCGTCTTATCCACGATGAGTATTGAGGTGTTTAAATTATAACCAATGAGATACTAATTTTTAAGAACAAAAATGATAGCTAATTGGCTGAAGAATTTGTCAATCTCAAATGAGGTCGTAGTTGCCATTACTTAACCCTAATTTACAATGCCCACCATTTACTCTGTTGGGTGGCATGCCAGGCTGTAGCCTGAGGAGCATTTCTTCAGAAATTTCATAGAACTATAATTTAATTAAGGCTCCATTTATGGTGGTTAGTTTCTTGCTGTTCTTATTAAACGGAAAGAAGGTGTGTTAATTTCACTGATTGAGGACTTCAATGATAGAAGGTATATCTTCAATATTTTTATATGGCCAATCACAAGACTAGATACTACTTCAGATTTCATTGGTTAATCATTATCATTAATTGCTAGATTAAATGAATCTGTATGCATGAGAGATGTATTTTGATTTTTCCTTCAAAGGCCTTATCGATTTGGTGACCCCAAAGGAAAACTAGCACTGTGCAGTTTTGCAAAATATCAAGTACAACCATGAAGCAAGAGTTTTTGTGTTCATTGATTGGATCAAAGGTCACTCTGTTCCCAAGTATTTAATGTTTATTTTAATATAGTTAATAGATATCAAACTCGATTAAAAAAAAAAGTAGCAGTAACTTGGTGAGTAACTTAAAATATAATCACTTTCAATTCAAAATATAAGATTCTTTCCTTTCTTTGGGCTACAGGCCATCCGCTGAGTGTTTATCAAATTTAACACTCGACTAATTCATAGTATTTCACAAGGATAATTGGATAAAACCATTCGATCTTAAATTTGTAGAGTTAAGATTGTATTAATCAAATCAATAGTATTCCACAGGGATAATTGGATAAAATCATTTGACCTTATCAATCATCTATATCATGCTATCTAAACTATTAAGGGTTGTGTGGATATATCAAGTGATTTTAAATTAATAAATTTAAAATTATATTATATTAAAATATAAGAGAGCAAGAGTTAAATACTTTACGTAAAAATAAGTGGAATGTTTTTAATAACTATTATTAAATAGTAGTCCCTCTACCTCTTAAAATACTGAAGTCACTATTTTAAATGATTTTTAATAATAACTTAGTAAAAATTTCGAGAATGCTACATACTTCAAATAATTAACTATCCAAATATTCAATTAATAATGCAAAGGCACAAAAATAAAGAGAATAAAGATATCAAATCTTGAATATGATTAGAGTAGAACTTTCATAATTCAAGTTCCTTTGAGATAAAAATTATTTCTATTCCTTTTGTGACTTTCAACTCTTTTGGACTATATGGATCTCAAATACTAAATAAAGTATTATTCCTACTCAATCTTGTACTCTTAATATCCTAACCAATGTCTACAAATATAAAATTGAGTTCATTGTTTTCTTCACTAATTTACTAATTATAATTATAAACTTAACAAACTCTTTTTTTGGTGAATTTAAATTCATCATAATTCATTATTTCAAACTTTTTAAATTCCTATTTAAACTAACAATTATATTTAATCAAATTTTCTTATATAATCATTATAAAATTCTTTAATTTCACTATATAAATCTAAACGCAACTTCACCGTTGTTTTTTCCATTTAGGAAAGGTCAAATTGCACTTTGTTTGGTGCTAGCCAGATCCTTAATTTCAAATGAATTGACAATACATATAAGAGCTTGAATATTGCAGGAAACAACTTAAGAAGATACGTATGAGTCTCCATCTAGGAGTGGAATTAAGTTAAACCCAAGTTGCAATTTAGCTTGTTTAAGTACGACTTGAATAAAAATTAAGTAGCTCAAACTCGAGTTCGAGTCTTTATAAGAGCTCAAATTTCATTTATGAATAGCTCAAGCTAAGCAAATATTCAAAATTAAAAAGGCCTAATAATCATATTCTATAATTCATAAAAATAAGAGATAGAACAGTTTGAAATGATTTATGCTTAATTAATAAAATAATTTATTATATAAAGCCCTAGGAAATTGCATGATCCAACAATTTAACATCCACTAGTTGACAGACCCTCTATTATAAGAGACAAAAATTAAAATTTCATATGTAATTGAGTGATGCAAGACAAATACAAAAGGAGATACCCCTTTTATGAGAGACAAACTTGAAGTTTTACATGTAAGTGAGCGATGTGAGATAAATGCAAAAATCAGACAGAGAAGTACTAAAATATTTTTCGAGCTAAGCAATTTAAGTCTCAAACTTATCTTGAAATTTAATCAACCAAAATTAAAGCCTAAGTTTGGCTTGAATGGAGTTTAAATCGAGCTCAAGTTGAGCCATTACTATGCCAAGCTCAAATAGTTCATAAATTAGTTGACTTGATTCTAACCTTATCTCTATCAATCTATATCTCATTTTGTAGAATAGAATCAAACATTTACCACCTTCAAATTAGTTTTCTTAATTTAGAATTAACTCATGTGTATTGGAACTTAAATTGAAAGTTTGCATGAGAGATTTGGATGTCGCCTCATCAAGCTCAGGGCCAAGGCTAGGGCTAAGAGCAAGGCAGGGTTAAAGGTGGTGAACCTATATAGCAAGAGAAGGTGTCACATCATAATGTTAGAGCTGAGGCTCAGTTAAAGGTTCCAAGAGAGGAAGAGGTTTATTGCAGAGCACCACATGCTCAGCAATCTACAGCAATCAATACTAGGATAGTTTTACAGCAGTTGGCCACAACAATGGCAATGTTGACAGGAGGTGCTAGGGCGAATCAGCTAGCATAGTTACAAATAGGTTTGACCATATTAGAGAGGTTTCAGAGGGTGAAACCTTCCATATATGATGATATGGCAAATACAAATGTTGCATAGCAATTTTTAGATGACTGTGAGAAGATTTTGGTGGCCGTGGGGATAAAAGATCATCTGACTAGAATTACTTTGACAACATTTTAGTACTTACGAGGATTGAGTTAGTGGGCTAGTGTTAAGAGTTTTGGTAGGTCAATTGGACTCACTTGGGATAGATTTAAGGAGAATTTTGAAGACCACCTCTTTCTACAATTTTGAAGGATGCTAAGTAGGAAGAATTTACCAGTTTGATTCAAGGGTCAATATATGTTCTTGAGTATGAGTGAAGATTTTTTTATTTATCTAAGTATACTCCATAGCTTGTCTCCACTACACATCCTAAATGTAAGAGATTTGAGCAGGGGTTGAGGCTAGTGTTAAGGGCTCGGATGGTTCTGTTAGGTTTTAATAATTAGGATGCCTTGATTAATAAAGCGATGACTGTAAAGCGAGACATGACAAAGAAGATGAGTATTGAAGAGGGAAGTCATGGCTGAGGTTTGGGATTATAGCAGGATGAATGCGATGAGAAGAGACAAATAGGTGCTTCATCAGTGTTACAAGCTCAGCATCCTTAGCAAAGTAGTACAGTACCTTCTCAGTTGAGAGTTTTTGGTGGATCATCACAACAGTAAGTTACTTATTATAATTGTAGACAGTGGGTTATAAGAGTTTTGAGTTGCTGAAGATAAGAGGGCAGACATGACAGATGGTTGTTGTAAATAGTGTGGGTAGAATAATAAAATTGTTAATTGTTTACTCTAAATTGAGCTTTATTTGTATAGTTTACATAAATTATATGTTACTTGCTGCAATATCATAGATTTCTATATTAATATAAATTGATGGTTTTAAACACATTTTAGGTGTGATAACATGTTATTTAAGTAATATTAGCCATTAGGGATGTCTTATAATTGAAAATTTTGGAAGTAATAGATCAAATAACCCAAAAATTAGCATTTTGGCTCAGAGGAATGTAAAAGGGCACCTTGGGGAGAGGGGTGGGTGCCTGAGGCCTCAGAGGGACGCCCCGCCTGTGTAAAAATTGACAGCTTGACATAGCTTTGGCTTATTAGTTGAGCCTTAATCCTATAGCCATTCATAATCAAAATAGGTGGTAAGGGGAAGGTATAGGGCATTGTAGCTTGCTTGAGGAGCAAGATGAGTGTTCTATATAGTTGTAAAAGAGAGGAAAAAAGAGTTTTTAAGGTTAGAAGAAGAAACCGGGAGAGGAAGTGGAAGCAGAGGAGGAACCAAGAAACTTGGTTTTGGTAAGTTACCCTAACCTTCACCAAACTCAAATTAGTCTTGCAAGATTGAAATTAAGCACTCAATTTTTATATGTGGTTTATTTGTTGTTTGGATCAAAGGTTAAGGAGATCGATCAACCTAAAGTTGAAAGCCAAAAACTGGGAGTTTACTATCTTCTTGCTCCAGTTTGTTTAAGCTTGAGATAGGGATTTCTAGCCTCTTATTAGCATATATAAGATCTAATGAGTTAGGAAATGTTGTTATGATGGTTATTTAAGAATTTTGGCAGCATGAGAATGTGATTCAAGTGGTATAATATAGGTGTATATGTGTATGTATAGGTTGAAACCAAGATTTTTATTTTGATAGAATGAATGAATTAAAACTTGTTTTGATTGACTCCTTAGAGTCTTTTAGGCAATAAACAACACATAGAAACAAGATTTTGAACTAGACATTGGATTTAGCTATGTTTGGATACAAAATCATAAGCTATAGCTCAAACCAAAACAAAGTAGCGCTCTTGATAGCAGGGAGCACCTAGGGTCTCTATATGGGCACCTGGGTTGTCTCATCCAACCTTAATTGAGTGGTGAGAGCATCTGGGTCCTTTTAGGGGCAACCAGACCTCTCCAAAAAGCTGTAATTTGGGATTTTATTGTTTAAATTGTCCTTTTATTGAATATACAAGGTTTTAGCTTGCTAATCTACTCAAGTAGGGTTTATAAGTATAGAGAACTGGTTATAGAATGAGTTTTTAGGATAAAGCATGAGAAAAATTAGCAAAAACCTAAACTTGCCCATAGAACGATGCCCCACTGATGCAAAGAAATGCCCCAGCCCTTGATGAGGGTGCTCAGGTCCCCTATAGAGGCACCTTAGGTGCTCCAGAATCTCAATTTAGGTATTATTTGATGCATCTTCTAGTTTTAGGCATCGTGTTCTTGATATATATATTTCTCATTATGTTATAGTAAAATTGTGAATGTGAATTATGTGATGTTTGAGTTAAAAAAAAAAAGTAGAAAATATGTTAAGGAAATGAAAAAATGTTATAATCAATAAATAGTATGTTAAATCAAATTGATATACTTATATGGACTATTATGATGATATTATTTGTTGCCCAGTTGAATGAGATGATGATGTTAGTTGTTACATGGTTAAATGAGATTGTGATATGAACATAATCATGCAAATAAGTTATTAGTGGTGGAAATGTTTGGATAAGAGATGTTGAAAAGGTAAGTTGAAAGATATTGAATTACTAAAGAGATATATGATTTAGTATTCATTACTTTATGAACGATTTCATTATTATTTATTGATTATGATTACTAGAATATGATTGGTTGTTTATATTAAATGATATTGATGATTTGATCATGATAAGAGTAATTTGATTATGATGAAAATGATATGATAATTGAATCTAGAACTATGTTGAATTATTGTTGAAATTGATAATGGAAGTGAAAGGGACTGATGAGATATGTGTATTGATTGTGGATTATGATGATATGTTATGTATTAAATGATTAAGGATGAAAATGAAGAGAGATAAAGAGATAATGTAAAGATATTGTGACACGAGGATGGAGGGTATCAAAAAATGGGAAGAGTACAGAAATTACCCTAGGGTTGAAAGACTCGAAACCCGTGCAGGAATTGGCATTCATGTTAGTAGGTTAATAGCCTATAACATGACGTATATTGTGGCTAATTGTGGCCCTTAACGATAATGTATATTGTGGCTAATCGTGACCCTGTGGCTAATCCTGTCCCTAAACGACGATGTATATTATGACTAATTATGGCCCTTAACAATGACGTATAATATACCTAACCCGTGGATTTAAAGGGAAATAAAAATTAGATGGTTAAACATTGGTAATAATGCTAAGAAAGTTAATAATTGGATTGAATGTTGAAACTTGTAATGATGATTGTAATATGGTGGTATGGAGAGATGTCATTTACTAATTTGATTATTTTAAATCTTGCTATTTATGATTGATTATGATTAAGTTGAAGATGTTAATTTGCTTATAATCATATTACAAGTTTTGTTTTACATATTATATACATTTCTATGATGCTTTGTGAGCACAAGTGGATTAGTGCTCACATCCCTACAAACTTTATTATAAGAACAGATCCTAAGGACTAGATGGGCATTTGGTGGAATTAGAAGTGCATAAGTTGTTGTGGACATTGCATTTCCATTTTATTAAGTTAAAATTATATTTGAGATTGTAACATTACTTTAATTTATAGATTTATTCAATTGGGTTGTAAAGGCCATAAGGCCTATACTTGTGTATTATGGTTATGGGATATGTTGGAGAATTATAGCCTGGCAATAGTTGAGGCTTGGTCTAGATTATCTTATGTTATTATCTTGTGTGAATGTCGCTTCAGGGTCTTTATGTTGCTCTGTGATTACACTTGAAAAGTGTAATTACAAACTCCACATTTTGATACTCATTGATGCATTTAAGTAATTAATTTCAAAGTTTTATCGTTATTTTATTATTTATAGTGTTTATTCTCTTAATTGAAGGTAAAAGGGGAAAATAAGTGAGATTAGCAGTGTTGAAAGTGGCTTCCGAGGAGGAAAAAATGGTCCAAAGTTCAAGATAGTTGAAGTGGTGTGTAGCTGAAGTTCTGGCTCGACACCCTGTCAGTATTTTCATCATAACTTTTCACTCACAGCTCGGATTGACCTGATTCTTTTTGGGTTGGAAAGAAGACTTAAAGGGCTACAACTTTTGTGCTTTAGTCGAAGCCTGAATAGATCGTTTTCCAGGTCAAAATCGCGTTAGAAAGTGAGAACAGAAAGCTGTCAAAAGCAGCAAACGAGAAGCAGAACTTGAAGAACAAAGTTTCTGTGGTCCGGATCCCCTGCCAGACGGTCCAGGCCACAGTGTGTTATGTGCGCATGGCTTCACTCCATCTTTTAGGGTTTTCTTTACAACTTCTTTATAATCTCTGCTACATGGCCGACCCAGGGACGTTCCCTTTTGATTTTGCATCTTCAATTGAGCGTTAGAATAGAATTTTGAGAGTTTTTAGATTAGTTTTTAAGCTTGGATGCGTGGATTCATGGTTTTCGTTGGAGCTTTCATCATTGTCTTTGTAGTGATTCTTCACCTCATCTTTTATATTCGCTTTACGTTGTAAGTTGCACTTTAATCTATTTCGTTTTATTTCGATTTGTTTTGTAATATCATGTTTTGCTTGTTTCAATTCTTTTTTCGTATGATTGAATGCTATTTTATTATTTTTTAAGATGCTTAAAGTAGTCGTAGCGTAAAACCCTAATCTTGATTCAATGAATCAAGAAAGGGTAGTTCACAAAAAGCTTTGGGGTGTTCGTAGTCTCTTCGCGAAGGTTGCGAAACCTTTTTCGAATGGATTTACCTTTCAAAATCTATTTTTCTTTTGTATCAAAAACATTCGAATACGAAAATTCTTAACCAAATCCATGTGAGATCACTGGTATGAATTTTCGTAACCAAATTTCAAATACTTTTGAATAGAATTAAAAATCAGATTTTTATTAATATTTTGGTGTTTAATTGAGAAACTCTAGGAAACAAAGGTCTTTAACCATATCCGCTTGAGATCACTGGTACTGACCTTTGATTATAACATTTTCAAAACTTTTCAATTTAAACCTGCGTTTTCAAATGCACACACCCCAAGGTGAAGTAGTGAACTACCTGAACTTGACGTTGAATCAAGATTCTTACTAGTATTGAATTTCAATCCAATTTAATTTTAATTACAATAGAGTAATTTTGAAGTTGAAAGTGTTTTGTTGATTTTATTTTAAAATTTTGCCATCTTATTTGATTCCCTTTAAAATTCTGAATGTCCTATTTAGTTTAATTTTAACTAGTTTAAATTGAACTTGTCTTTAATTTTATTGAATCCTTAAACTTAGTAATCATAAACTTCCAAATTTAATTATCTTTAGTTTTAAAATTTAGTGCACATCCTAAAAACTTAAACACATTAGGCTCCCTGTGGAATTCGACCTCGGACTCACCGAGTTTAAAACTGCGACTACCCTCTTGCACTTGAGAGGTAAAAAGCCCAAACACAATTTAGGGTCGGTCAAGTTTTTGGCGCCGTTGCCGGGGAGCCAAATTTTAGTTTTTAGGTTGTTTTCAAGTTTTTAAGTTAATTTCTTTTTCGAAAAAAAAAACATTTAAAAATTTTTTGAACTTAAAATTTTATTTTTTTTTAGAGACTTGATACTTATATGCTATTAAGATTAGGTAAGGTAGTCATAGCTGAATCTGAACTAGGAGATCCTTCATACCTTCCTGAACTTTTTTCACCAACCTCACTTTCCACCGTTTCACTTACCACATCCTCCTTTCACTCAATGGCTGAAGTAAGAGGGGAAGGGAGTGTGCATGGGGAGAATGAGCCCCAAGAAATTCCGGGTTATATTCCTATGAAAGATCATCTTAACCCCGCTAGACAAACCACCCCATCATGCATAGTCTTACCATTAAATAGGGGGAACTTCAACCTTAGGCCAAGATTATCCAACTTCTTCCTACTTTCCATGGCCTTGACTCTGAAAATCCCTATAACCATCTTAGGGAGTTCGAGGAAGTGAGCAACACGCGTATAGATCATAATGTCAATGAGGACGTAGTGCGTCTTCAACTCTTTTCTTTTTCTCTAAAGGACAAAGCCAAGTTCTGGCTTAATTCCCTTTGTCCACATTCTATTGGAACATGGCGTGAAATGCAAACTAAGTTTCTTAAGAAATATTTCCCAACTCAGAAAACTCAGTACTATAGGAGACAGATTACCACTTTCTCTTGCAAACCTAATGAGAATTTCTATCGAGCCTGGGAAAGGTTTAAGGACCTTTTGATCGCTTGTCCTCACCATGGTTATGAATCATGGAGGTTAGTCAGCATCTTCCATGAATCCCTAACTCCCAGTCTTAAGCAATTAGTTTCTACCATGTGCAATGGTACCCTGTTCGATATGATTGCGGAAGAGGCGATGGAATTCTTTGATATGGTGGCCGAGGATTCTAATGATTGGGAAATAGGACCACCTTCTTCTTTAGAGCATAGGAATCCCACATCTAGTGGTCAGTTGATGTTAAGTGAGAGGGACGATTTAAGTGCTAGGATATCTGTATTACAATATAAGTTAGATTCCCTTGAACTTAAGAACAAAGAGAAGTTGGTGGAAGTACAAGTGGTGTGTTGGGCATGCGACCAAGTAGGACATGATCCTAATTCATGTCCAGAGCTTCCTTTACTTAAGGAAGTAGCTTTTGGCAATGCGTATGCTAATAACACACAGAACCAACCATTCCAGAATAGAGGTCAGGGTAACACTTCCTACCCACAAGGTGGAAATGTTAAGTATCAAGGGGGAAATCAACACCTCAATGCTTATCCTCAGGGATGAAAAAATCCTCCAGGTTTTGGGTGGAAAAATGACAACCAAAGCCAATCATTCCAACCTACTTGGTTACCACCACCTAAATACCAACAGCCTAACCCAATTGCTTTTCAACCTGTTCAAAAGAAGTCTATTGAGGATACTCTTCAACAATTTATGCAACATCAAACGATGATCAATAGTAATTTGTCTAGGTTTTTCGATGATTTTAAAGGACAAGTGTCTAGGTCCTTCGATGATATCAGAGGACAAATTTCTAGGATCACACAAGACATGTGATTGGACATCAATTGTTACATATTTATATATTCAAATTACACTTGCACACATCATAAAAAGATATAAAATCTATGTTTTGTGCAGATTCCATCTCCATATCTCCAAAGTGGAATATGTGTTGATTTCCATCACAAAAACAAGAAATTAAGCTACATTGAGGATGTTGAGAAGAAAGCATGCTGCACAGCACATCAAAGGATTGAAGCTATTTCAGAAGAAGAAGAAAATTCAGTTGAAATCAATGCAAAGAGATCAGAATCACTATTCTAAAATTTCTGCAGCAGAGGATCATATTCGAATATGGTTTTACTGTATTCGAATATAAGCTTCTTCACAGCAACGAATTCCATGTGACCCCAACTTCTCCATGTGATGTAACCTGCAATCCAGGGAGGGCAAATCAGTAAAAAAAAATAGGAGAAAGAAGGAGCCATCATGAGGACTACATTCGGTTAGAGGAGAGAGAAGGAAGAGAGAGGTGGAGAGAGAGACACGCAAGAAAGCAGAGGAAGTCGGGGAGAGAGAAATTCAGTTTTGTAGAGAGAGTTTTTGAGAGAAATTTATTGAGAGTTCATAGTTTTACATTTTAATTTCAATTCGGCATTGGAGTTTTTGAGATTTACATTTTGAATTCATTTCAATTTCTGTAATCAGATTTTCAGTTCTAAATCCATTAAATTTTCATTTTCAGTTTGAAATGTCTTCAATTCAGATTTCCATTTCTGTTTTTCTTCTCTTTAATATGCTCGGCTAAGTCTTCTTGGGCCAAGGCAAGGGTAATGCCCTTCCAATGAATCTCAAGTGGCCGAACTTCATGGATTTACTTTGAGTTCTTATGATTATCAAGTCAATTTATAGCTGGGTGTCTTAGAACTCATTGATTCAAGACCCGATTAATCCAAATTTGTATATCCTATTGATGAGTTCATAGGTGTTGCTTAACTTAGAACTCTCATGACATTGTTGTATGTGGGTTGCTAGAATTAGAACTCCTATTGTCCTTAAAATAGGTTATGCACATTGAGTGTTTAATCCATGGTTTGTTTCAATTGAAATTAATTTTCTCAAAAAAATCAGCACAAATTGATTTGGTAATTTATAAACTCTTGGCACTTGAAATTCATTTGGATTGGTATTAAACTTGTCTTGCTCAATTTTTTTTATCACTTAATCTTTAAGTTTAAATTCATTTTGCTTTTGGAAAACTAGTTCAAAACCATCAACCAACCAAATCAGATTTTAATTTTCTGTTTCACATTTTTTGTGAGTTGTGTTTTGCCAAATTAATCTCCATTAGAGTCATTCACTTCATTACTCCCTAGATCCCTGTGGAAATGACCTGGGACTTACCAGTTATTTTGTGCTTCAACCACACCTTGCACTTGGGGGAAAACTTGTCTTGATTTACCTCACTTAACATTTTTTTAAAATTTGAATTGATAAACTGAATTTTCATCTGAGCTTTTATTTTGGAGTGAGGTAATTAAGTAAGAACAAGCACAATTTTTGGCGCCGTTGCCGGGGATCTTTGAGAAGCAATGGTGTTTTGAGCTTTTGGAGTATTAACTGGCAGTACATCTCACCACCATTTTCAACAACGGAGCTGCTTAACTTGTTGGGTAACTTTGTTCCATCTCTGTTTCTATTTCTTTTATAGTCTTGGTTGTTAGTTTAGTTTTAGAACTGTTTACATCTGAATCCTGAATTTCTGATTTGAAACTGTTTCATCTGATATTCGAATACTGCTGCATTTCTCTGCTGTAAGCTATAGTTGCAATTCTCTGTGAATCAGTAGATGAAATTGTGAAGTTAGGAGGTTAGATTGGAGTTTTGTTTCAGTCTGAATTTCTGTTTATGCTTTTAAGGTCTGGTAAACTTGTTGGAAACAGATCTGAATTGCATTTTCCATCTTCTCTTGCTGAATTGATTAAATCTGCTGCATCACATTCACAATCTGAATTTTCTGTTGCACATATGGATCCACCACCACCTGTTCTGCCGGAAGGAAGTGTTCAAGGAGAGAATGACCAAATGGATCAAAACATCCTTAGACCTCTCCGAGAATATCTTTATCCAGCTAGACAAACCACTCCATCTTGCATTGTTCTTCCAAATGGACATCAGAATTTTTATCTTAAACCTGGAACAATTCAGCTTTTACCAACTTTTCATGGCATGGACTCAGAAAATCCTTACATGCATATGAAAGAATTTGAAGATGTTTGTGGAACTTGCATGGATAGGAATGTTAATGAGGACATGGTTAGGCTTAAATTATTTCCATTTTCATTGAAAGACAAGGCAAAAATGTGGTTGAATTCACTTGAGCCTAGATCAATAGGTACTTGGAGAGACATGCAAACAAAATTTTTGAAGAAGTATTTTCCTGCAAATAGAACTGTAATTCTTCAACAGCAAATAATGAATTTTGTGTGTAAATCCAATGAAACATTTGCTCAAGCATGGGAAAGATTCAAGGAATTGTTGCAAGCATGTCCACATCATGGTTTTGAATCTTGGAGAATTGTTAATTTTTTCCATAATGCATTAACTCCAAATCTGAAAATGTTGGTTGCCACCATGTGTAATGGTGAATTCTATGACAAAACTGCTGAAGAGGCTTTACATTTCTTTGATGCTTTAGCTGAAAACACTAAACAATGGGAGGTAGTTTCCCCATCTTTTTCTGAATTTTCTGACAGATCAAATGATAGAGGAAAGTTCCATCTCAATGAGGCAGATGATGTTGGAGCTAGGTTGGCTGCATTGTCAAGAAAGATTGAATTGATGGAGCAAAAGAAGCAAACATTGAAGGAGAGTGAAGTGAAGTGTGTGCTGTGTGAAACCGCAGACCACAGGACTGATGATTGCCCAACACTTCCAGCTTTTAAGGAAGTTCTCTATGGTCAAGCAAATCCCACACAAGCTGCAAGACCCTTCAATCAAAATCAGGGGATGAACACATATTCACAAGGCCATAGTCCATATTCGAATAACTACAACCCTGGCTACAGAAATCATCCAAACCTTTCTTGGAAAGCAGAAGCACAGAACCAACAATACCAACCTCAACAACCTGTGCAACCCCAACCATTTCCTTCTCAGCCTTTTCAACCTCAGCAGAACACAAATTTTTATCAGCCACCTCACAAAGATCTTTGGAAGACACTTTGCAACAATTTATGCAAGGGCAGATTGGAACCAACAATCAGAATTCCAAGTTTCAAGAGCAGACAAACAGGGCCATGGAAGACATCCGAAGTCAATTGTCAAAGCTAACTCAAGCTTTAACCATCAGAGAATCAGGAAAGCTTCCATCTCAGCCAAGACCAAATCCTACAAGCCAAGTTCATTTCAGTGAATCATCTTCATCTGCTGCAAATGAAAATCTGGAGCATGTACAAGCTGTTTCAACATTGAGAAGTGGAAAGCAAATTGTCAAGCCAGATTACAAACCACCTACTGAAGAAATTGAGGAAGAAAATGAGCAAGGAAATAATGAAAAATGAAGAGGAAATGCAGCTAAAACAGAAACTGGACAGCAGAACAAAAAGTGAATAGAAACAGCAATTTAGCACTTCTGAGAAAGAAATCATGTTTCAGCATGAAGAGCAGGAATTGAAGCAAAATGAAAGACTAATTGGGGACAGCAAGTTGGACAGCAGAAAACTTGAGGAAAAGCAGAATCTGAGCCAAGAAGGGCAGAAAATTCTGATGCAGCCGAAGGAATATTCGAATACCAGCAAGCAACATTCGAATAGCAGTAAGCAGCAAATCAGAATCCAGAGAACAGAGCAGGTAGATTCTGAAAATAAAGAGGAAATTTCTGAGAATAAGAAAAAAATTTCTGAGGAAAATCAGTTTGAAAAGAGTGAAAAAGATTTTGAAAATAAAGAGATTTTGAATAAAACCAAGTTGGACAAATCTGAATTTGTTCCAAAACTTCCATTTCCACAAAGATTGAACAAAGCCAAGAAAGAGAATTTGAATTCTGACATTTATGAATTGTTCAAACAAGTCAGAATCAATATTCCCTTACTTGATGCAATTAAACAAAATCCATCCTATGGAAAATTTTTGAAAGATTTGTGTACTGTTAAGAGGAAAATGAATGTGAAAGAAAGAGCATTTTTGACTGAACAAGTGAGCTCCATTTTCAATTTAAAACTCCTCCCAAATATAAAGATCCAGGTTGCCCCACCATAGCTTGCTTAATTGGGAATCAAAGGGTAGATCAAGCTTTGCTAGATTTAGGTGCAAGTGTCAACCTCTTACCATTCACTGTTTACAAACAGCTGGGGTTGGGAGAACTTAGACCTACTAGGGTGACACTACAACTTGCTGATAGGTCAGTTAAAGTCCCTAGGGGTGTGGTTGAGGATGTCTTGATTCAAGTGGATCATTTTTACTTTCCGGTGGACTTTATAGTGCTAGACACTCAGCCCATTCAAGGAAACCAACCAGCTGTACCTGTTATCCTAGGAAGACCATTTTTGGCCACCTCAAATGCCTTGATCAATTGTAGAACCGGAGTTATCAAGTTCTCCTTTGGAAACATGACAATTGAGAAAAACATCTTCAAGGTGACCAAACAGCCGAGTGATTATGAGGAGGTAGAGGAAGTTGATTGGATTCAAACAACCACTCAAGATCACTTTGATAGAGAGTATTTTGATGACCCTTTGGAGAAAGCCTTAGTGAATAATGAGCAAGTAGATTTCCTAGCTGATTGTGACTTGGAGAATTGTGGGGGAGGAGAATTGGAGGAAATGAAAAATTCAATGCTATTGGTGAATCAGTGGAGACCATCTGTTGAGTCTTTAGAGCTGCCCATAGTCAAGCCTCTGTCATTTTTGGACCAGCCACCAAAACCTGAGAGAAAACCCTTGCCAAGTGACTTGAAGTATGTATTTTTGGGTGAGGGAGAGTCCTATCCAGCTGTCATTTCATCTCAGCTGAGTTTGGACCAAGAAAATAGACTTGTGGAAGTCTTGAGGAAGCATAGAGGAGCTTTGGGCTGGACTATAGCAGATCTGCAGGGAATAAGTCCATTGATTTGCACTCATAGAATATTTTTGGAGGATGAGGCCAAGCCTATTAGGCAAATGCAAAGGAGACTCAACCCCAACATGAAAGAGGTTGTTAGAGGGGAGGTAATCAAGCTTTTGGATGCTGGAATTATCTACCCCATCTCAGATTCTAAGTGGGTGAGTCCAACTCAGGTAGTGCCTAAGAAATCTGGAGTGACTGTGATTAAGAATGAAAAAGAGGAATTAGTTCCAATGCGCATCCAAACAGGATGGCGCATGTGCATAGATTATAGAAAGTTAAATGCAGTCACAAGGAAAGATCACTTCCCTCTTCCATTCCTAGATCAGGTATTGGAAAGAGTGGCAGGGCATGCATTTTACTGTTTCTTGGATGGTTACTCTGGGTATAATCAGATTGAGATTGCATTGGAGGATCAGGAAAAGACCACATTCACTTGCCCATTTGGCACATTTGCATATAGGCGTATGCCTTTTGGTCTTTGCAATGCTCCTGCAACATTTCAGAGATGTATGATGAGTCTGTTTGGTGATTTTGTAGAAAGATTCCTTGAAGTTCTTATGGATGACTTTTCAGTATATGGCAGTGACTTTGATACATGTTTGGGAAATTTAGAGAAGGTTTTGATTAGATGTGAGGAGAAAAACTTAGTTTTGAACTGGGAAAAATGCCACTTTATGGTAACTCATGGAATTGTCCTTGGCCACATAGTGTCTTCTAGGGGGATAGAAGTAGACAAAGCCAAAGTGGAAATCATTCAAAAACTTCCTACCCCTAGATGTGTTAAGGATATCAGATCATTTCTTGGCCATGCTGGGTTTTATAGAAGGTTCATTGCATCATTCAGTGCCATTGCTAGACCTTTGTGCAACCTTCTATCCCAGGATGTTCCCTTTGATTGGACACCAGAGTGTCAGGCCTCATTTGATAGACTTAAGAGTTTGCTCACCTCAGCTCCCATTATGCAGCCACCAGACTGGACTTTACCATTTGAAATCATGTGTGATGCTAGTGATTGTGCCATTGGTGCAGTGCTAGGACAGAGGAGGGATAGGAGGCCACATGTATTGTACTATGCTAGCAAAACCCTTAGTGAAGCACAAAGGAATTACACTACTACTGAGAAGGAGTTGCTAGCAGTAGTATATGCCTTGGACAAGTTTCAGATCATACTTGGTAGGTTCCCATGTCATAGTATACACTGACCATGCTGCTTTGAAGTATCTCTTGACCAAACCTGATGCTAAGCCTAGACTTATTAGATGGATTCTTCTGCTTCAAGAATTTGATTTAGAAATCAAGGACAAAAAGGGAGTTGAAAATGTAGTTGCTGATCACCTTTCTAGACTCCCACATCAGGATTTAGCATCTTTTGATTCTCCCATCAATGAGACATTCCCTGATGAGCAGTTGTTCCATATAGACTCTTCTAAGGTACCTTGGTTTGCAGATATAGCCAACTACCTAGCTTCAGGTATTGTGCCTTCTCACTGGACCATGCTGGATAGAATGAAGTTCTTTAGGAATGTGAGACACTTTTTCTGGGATGACCCTTATTTGTTTAAATATTGCCCAGATCAGGTGATTAGGAGGTGCATACCTGAGAGTGAGTCCACCAGTGTCATTGAGTTCTGTCACACATTAGCTTGTGGAGGACATTTTTCTGCTAGGAAGACTGTGGCTAAAATTTTGCAATGTGGATTGTATTGGCCAACCATGTTCAAAGATGTGTATGCATTTTGTGTTGCTTGTGATAGATGCCAGAGACTTGGTAGCCTCACTAGGAGGAACATGATGCCCCTTCATCCCATTTATGTGCTTGATATCTTTGACTGTTGGGGTATGGACTTCATGGGCCCATTTGTGAGTTCCTTTGGTTATGAGTACATTCTAGTGGCCGTAGATTATGTCTCAAAGTGGGTAGAGGCTATTCCAACAAAGACCAATGACCATAGAGTGGTTATCAAATTTTTGAAAGAAAATGTGTTTTCCAGATTTGGGATGCCTAGAGCAGTGATAAGTGATAGGGGAACACATTTTTGCAATAGACATGTTGGTCTTTTGATGAAGAAGTATGGGGTGTTACACAAGGTTGGAACATCTTACCACCCCCAAACAAGTGGACAAGCTGAATTAGCTAATAGAGAAATCAAAAGAATCATTGAGAAAACAGTGAACCCCACAAGGAAAGATTGGTCTTTGAAATTGGTGGATGCATTGTGGGCTTATAGGACTGCATTCAAGACCATCTTAGGAATGTCCCCTTATAGGTTGGTGTATGGAAAAGCTTGTCATCTTCCTGTGGAGTTGGAACACAAGGCCTTTTGGGCAGTGAGACATTTTAATGAGAGCATCACTGAATCTGGTTTTCAAAGAAAATTGCAACTTAGTGAGCTGGAAGAGATTAGAAACGATGCATATGAGAATGTCAAGATTTCTAAGGATCGAGTAAAGAAGTGGCACGATGCACACATCAGTAGAAGAGAGTTTTTTGTGGGACAAAAAGTGTTGTTATATGATTCTAGATTGCATCTGTTTCCAGGAAAGCTTAAATCAAGATGGACTGGTCCTTTTGTAGTCAAGAATGTGACTAAGTTTGGGGCTATTGACATTGAAAACCCAAGTTCAAGGAATGTTTTCTGGGTGAATGGACAAAGACTCAAGGAGTATCATGAGAATTTTGTTGCTGAAGTAGAGAGTTGGGATCTCGAAGATCCCCCAAAATCTGTTTGAATGAAGGAAGAATTCTGATTTTGTATCATAGTAGTGTAGGTTCTGTTATGCTTTTGATTTTCTGTTTTTCTTAAAAAAAAAAAAAAGAAGTTGTATATGGTTATTGCTAACCTTCAGTTTTCAGCTGCAAGTAGTACTCAACTGAGGAAGTGAAGAATCTGCTTGATGAAAAGAATCTATTCAAATCTGATGTGATCAGTTACAATTGCAACTACAGCTGTGATCATGCAGTAGCTGGACTAAATGCCTTGCCACTGCTGAAATGTGAGCTTGGAACAAGTTGGTGGGGAATTGGTCACAGCAGCTGATGATCAGCTTTCAATTCTTGGTAATAAGTTGAATTTTCATTCACAATCTCCAGGTATGTTACTTCCCCAACCTTTCTTTAATTTGCTGGTTTAATACATTGAGGACAATGCATGATTTTAGTTGGGGGGGACACAATCTGAGTTTGTGGATGTGAATAGTATTTTTACTGAAATTTGCTGAATTGAGTGATTGGATATGATCAGAATGTTTTGAATATGATTTGGAATTGTTTGAATTGAATTAAGATCATGCTTATGTCAGTTTGAGTTTGCATATGTTGAAAATTTAAAAAATTGAAAATTTGAAAAAAATTAAAAATTTGAAAAAATTGCAAAACTTCTTCTTGAATTAGTTGTCTTTTGAAATAATTTTCGAATCCTAGCTATTGGCAAAACTTAATTTGAGTATTCTTAAGAAATGGGGGAAGAATTTCTGGTTTTCTGGACACTGGAATTGCAAATTGCTGATAACCTGTATTCGAATATGGGTCTGGGTATTCGAATATGATGTCGGTTTTAAATCCTGTATATACCCGTGAGTGGCCCCATTCAAGTTCCTGTTCTATTCGAATACGAGCCCTGGTGCCCAAAACCCTGAAACCTTCACCATTCCATATCTTCTTCCAGTCCTCAACTTTCAGATTATCTGAGTGTGATTTTGAGTTGACATTGAAAGGAAGATTCAGATACAGAGCTGCAATTGAAGAAGCTAGAGTTTACAGCTTTGGAAAATTTCTGATAAAGGGTTGAGAATCAATTGAAGCAAGATGCCACCAAAGAGGATGAAGAAAATGGCTTATAAAGGTAAGGCTAAAAGAAGGAGCATGAGGATTTTGAGCCAACATGGCAAGGGTTCTTCACTTGTTGTTCAGGAACCCATAACATATGAACTGTCATCTTCTAAATCAGACCCTAGGTCCTCCTCTAGAGCAGAATCGTTCTATTCTATAGGTAATGAGAGTTTGAATGAGAGACATGATGATCATGTCTCTAATGTTGAAAAGGAAAACTTTGTTGGAGTTCCTGAGAATGTGTCTACTAAGGAGCACACTAATGCTCCTGAGCATGAGGTCCACACCTCTGAAAATGCTCCTGAGGATGAACCTGAAGCACAATCTGACCAAGATCTTTTTGAGGAGAATTCTTTTGATAGCTCGAGGTTTTCCAATAAAGCCTCAGAGCTGAAATATAATGAGAATTACAGCAAGAGAGCTGTGTTGAGTGAAAGAGGAATTAAATTGGAGGACTACAATGAACCACCCTATGAATTGTTAGAATTATTTGAGCAAAGGGGTTGGGTGCATTGGGTTACAACCAGTAGGAGGGCTGTGGTACCATATGTGAGAGAGTTTTACTCAAATGCTGAATTGGGTATGGTTCATGGGAGACCTATGATAAACTCTGAGGTTAGAGGGAAGAAAATCAGTGTGAATCTTGAGAAGATCTCTTTCATAAGTCACTTACCTGTTGAAAGAGTACCCGAATCCACACCTGAACAAAAAGCACAATGGGAGGAGCAATTGCATAAGGAAAATTTGGCTAGACTCTTCACAGCCAACCCTCAAGCCCAATGGACCACTGCTAGGATGTCCAAGTCAGGAATTACTCCCAAAAGTAATGTCCTTCACATGCTAGTCTGTTCTTCAATTCTGCCCCATGCTTACAAGTCAACCATCACTCTAGAGCAAGCCATGATTATGGGAAAGTTGTTGTTAGGCATTCCCATGGATTTACCTTACCACATCTGGTTGGTTATTTCTCATGTGGTAGAGAAATCAGAATCCACTGCTAGGCTGCCTTTTGGAAGTCTAATTACAGAGATAATTCAGCATTTTCTGGGAATAGAGGAAAATGTAGGAATGGCCACTGTGAAAGCTGCTCCTTTGATAGACAAGACATCTGTGAATAGAAGTCAAGGACAGCTGAAGAAGGCTGCTCCACCTGCAGTAGAGAATAACCAGCGGCAGCCAGCAGAAGAGACTGAAGCAGCCCCCATGAGCACAGAGGAGAAATTGAAGTTAATCCAGCAAAATCAAGAAGTACTGATGAGGGAAGTTAGTGAGCTGAGATAGGGGCAGCAAAATCTTATTCGATTGGTGGAGAGCATATTCGAATTAAGCCGAGAAGGAAGAAATGCTTAATTCAGTATTTCAGCCATGATTCAGACTCTTTCGTCCTTGAAACCAGACTTTTGACAGCAAATCTTTAGAATATTTCAAATATGTTTTGTCAACAATAGGATTTGGATTGATGTTCTTGCTGTTTGTTTCTTTTGATTAGGTTTAAGTTGTTTTGTTTTACTTTTGCCACCTATGACTTTGAACTTACAACTTGGAATGAATGAAATTTCTGTTTTCTTGGAATTAGTGATGTCATTTGCATAAATTGAATTGAGCTGAGTTGAAGTATGAAATTTTAAGAGTTGTTGTGTTTGCCATGTGTTTTTAAGTTGAAAAGTGTGTGAATGGATTTAGCTTGAGAATTGTTGATCTAACATTTGTCTTGAGGAATGGATTTATGAATGAATAATGTGTTTTATGGATTTCCAGATATAGTGGAGACTTAAAACCTGAAGTGAGATATTTGAGCCTTAAACTTTGTTCATGAGAGACTTACATTTACTCTAAGGGCTTTCCAAAAGCTCAAGCTTTTTGCACTTCAAATTCCTTCAAGAACTCCACTTATACTATTTTGCTTTGGGTGTTTGTGAAGTGATAGAGGAATGGAACTAGATTTCTGATTCTTAACTTTTATGGTTGGATGGAATGAAATCATAGAAGTGATATTAGGCCATTTTTCTTAACATTTGAGCTTAGAATGCCTTTCTTTGATAAACATGACCATTGTAGCCAAGTTTGAGCCTTATTAGAGCATTCATACTTCTTCATTTTTACCATATAATTCCTTTAACCAAAATGAATGCTCTCTACCCTTCCCTATGTATTTTGGAATGCATTGAAAATAGAAATGAAGGTTAGTGGACTGAATTGTGGGATTTGGAGGTGAGAAGAAAGAAAAATGTATGGAATGAGGAAAAAGAAAATGTTAAGGGAAATTGATGATAAAAAGAAAATCAAAAAGGGGGAAACTGTTTTAATTTTGAAATACATTCACTTGAGGTCATTTTCAGTTTGAAAAAAAAAATGAATTGTAGAAGGGTAGAAGAAAGTTTATTTCAGTGTTCCAAATCAGTTTTTGAATTCCTTATCCTTTCCTTCTATTACCTTATTAAACCTCATGGCCCCATTACAACCCATTGCAAGTCCTAATTGATCTTTGGAAGAATTTTCATTCAATTGTGAAATTTAGGAATTAGGGAATCATGGTGAAAATTTTGAAATTACTTTGCTACATCATTCCTTCATGGAGTTATGCCAAGTCCAATTCTTTCTTGAATACATCGTTTTTGACTTGTTGATGCCACCTTCTAGAATTTGATGAACATTTACTCTTAATAAGGGGCATCTTGAGTGAAACCTTGTGTGCTCTATTTTCTTTGGAGTGAATTCCAAGGTGAGATTTG
Organism: Vitellaria paradoxa; assembly: GCA_019916065.1. Taxonomy (NCBI): domain Eukaryota; kingdom Viridiplantae; phylum Streptophyta; class Magnoliopsida; order Ericales; family Sapotaceae; genus Vitellaria; species Vitellaria paradoxa. The sequence continues at coordinate 52,276,106 of CM034233.1, read as the reverse complement.
AAGTCAAAACTTGGGAATGAAATGGAATGCAAAGTTCAGAATTAAATGAAATTCTAAAGATGTATGTTAAGTTGATAGAGCTAAAAGCTGCTATTCATTCACATTCATTTCACACACTTGGCAAGTTTCACATCTCTTATAAAATTTTAAATTTTAAACTTTGCTTATGAAAGTTTTTGCTTATGGTGTTGACTAATTTCATATGAATAGCTGAAATGTCATTCAAATTGAAATGGAATTAATGCTTTTGGATTTCTCTCCTATTTCTTCCATTAGAAGCATTACTAGGGACTAGTAATGTTGTAGTTGGGGGGTGTGTGATTGGACATCAATTGTTACATATTTATATATTCAAATTGCACTTGCACACATCATAAAAAGATATAAAATCTATGTTTTGTGCAGATTCCATCTCCATATCTCCAAAATGGAATATGTGTTGATTTCCATCACAAAAACAAGAAATTAAGCTACATTGAGGATGTTGAGAAGAAAACATGCTGCACAGCACATCAAAGGATTGAAGCTATTTTAGAAGAAGAAGAAAATTCAGTTGAAATCAATGCAAAGAGATCAGAATCACTATTCTGGAAATTTCTGCAGCAGAGGATCATATTCGAATATGGTTTTACTGTATTCGAATATAAGCTTCTTCACAGCAACGAATTCCATGTGACCCCAACTTCTCCATGTGATGTAACCTGCAATCCAGGGAGGGCAAATCAGTAAAAAAAAAATAGGAGAAAGAAGGAGCCATCATGAGGACTACATTCGGATAGAGGAGAGAGAAGGAAGAGAGAGGTGGAGAGAGAGACACGCAAGAAAGCAGAGGAAGTCGGGAGAGAGAAATTCAGTTTTGTAGAGAGAGTTTTTGAGAGAAATTTTATTGAGAGTTCATAGTTTTACATTTTAATTTCAATTCGGCATTGGAGTTTTTGAGATTTACATTTTTGAATTCATTTCAATTTCTGTAATCAGATTTTCAGTTCTAAATCCATTAAATTTTCATTTTCAGTTTGAAATGTCTTCAATTCAGATTTCCATTTCTGTTTTTCTTCTCTTTAATATGCTCGGCTAAGTCTTCTTGGGCCAAGGCAAGGGTAATGCCCTTCCAATGAATCTCAAGTGGCCGAACTTCATGGATTTACTTTGAGTTCTTATGATTATCAAGTCAATTTATAGCTGGGTGTCTTAGAACTCATTGATTCAAGACCCGATTAATCCAAATTTGTATATCCTATTGATGAGTTCATAGGTGTTGCTTAACTTAGAACTCTCATGACATTGTTGTATGTGGGTTGCTAGAATTAGAACTCCTATTGTCCTTAAAATAGGTTATGCACGTTGAGTGTTTAATCCATGGTTTGTTTCAATTGAAATTAATTTTCTTAAAAAAAATCAGCACAAATTGATTTGGTAATTTATAAACTCTCGGCACTTGAAATTCATTTGGATTGGTATTAAACTTGTCTTGCTCAATTTTTTTTATCACTTAATCTTTAAGTTTAAATTCATTTTGTTTTTGGAAAACTAGTTCAAAACCATCAACCAACCAAATCAGATTTTAATTTTCTGTTTCATATTTTTTGTGAGTTGTGTTTTGCCAAATTAATCTCCATTAGAGTCATTCACTTCATTACTCCCTAGATCCCTGTGGAAATGACCTGGGACTTACCAGTTATTTTGTGCTTCAACCACACCTTGCACTTGGGGGAAAACTTGTCTTGATTTACCTCACTTAACATTTTTTTAAAATTTGAATTGATAAACTGAATTTTCATCTGAGCTTTTATTTTGGAGTGAGGTAATTAAGTAAGAACAAGCAACATGAGCACCACTCAAAGTGGAAAACTTCCTGCACAACCGTTTCCTAACCCAAAAGGGCAGGCAAACATGACTGAGTCCTCAACCTCGGATACCACCCCACATGAGCATGTTCAATCTGTTACCACTCTACGGAGTGGTAAAATTATTCAAAAACCTACTGATCCTAGAGTCAATGCCACGAGTGAGAAGATAGAACCAAAAGCTGGTGAGGGGGTTGAAAAAGTGAGTGATGGAAAGGAAAAAGAAAAAGGGAAAGGGAAAGTAGAGGATGAGAGAGAGAATGGGAAAACTGAAAAAGAGAATGAAGATGAACCTAGTGAGGGACCTGTGGTTAGGCCAATTGACCACCCTATTGAGTATATACCTAGACCACCTTTTCCCCAAAGACTAGCAAAGGGCAAAAATGAGACGTTGAATTCTGAAATTTACGAGATTTTCAAACAAGTGAGAGTTGTGAAATGTTAGATGGGGAAAATTTTAGGGAGATTGGAAAGTTTATAGGTGCTGGGGATGAGATTATGGCAGTTAGTGGTTGGATACCAACGTTTGAACCTATAGAGCCATCTGTGATAAAACCTAAGCCCTCAATTGAATGTCCTCCATGTCCTTCTAGGAAACCCTTACCAAGTGAACTCAAGTATGCATTTCTGGGAGAGGGAGAGACATTTCCAGTAGTAGTGTCTGCGAGTTTAGAAAGAGCATAAGAAGAGAGGTTGCTGGTAGTGTTGAAAGCCCATCGTCAGGCTTTAGGGTGGACTATAGCAGATCTTCGAGGTATTAGCCCATTAGTATGTTCTCATCATATATACCTTGAAGATGATGCTAAACCGGTGAGACAAATGCAATGAAGGCTAAACCCCAATATGAAAGAGGTTGTGAAAGGGGAGGTGCTTAAGTTGATTGATGCGGGTATCATTTACCCCATCTCTGACTTGAAGTGGGTGAGTCCCACTCAAGTAGTTCCTAAGAAATCCGGTGTCACTGTAGTTGAAAATGAGAAACGAGAGTTAGTGCCACAACGCACCCAAACTGGGTGGCGTATGTGCATTGATTATAGACGTTTGAACACAGTGACCCGGAAAGACCATTTCCCACTTCCCTTCCTAGACCAAGTGCTTGAGCGAGTAGCGGGTAAATCTTTCTTTTGTTTTCTAGATGGGTATTCTGGATATAATCAAGTGGAGATAGCACTAGAAGATCAAGAGAAGACCACCTTCACTTGCCCATTTGGCACTTTCGCGTATAGACGCATGCCATTTGGGCTATGCAACGCACCTGTGACTTTTTAAAGGTGTGTAATGAGCATTTTTAGTGATATGGTCGAGAGATTCTTGGAGGTATTTATGGATGATTTCTCCGTCTATGGAGACACATTCGATGAGTGCTTGATCAATCTTGAGAAGGTGCTAGTGCGATGTGAGGAGAGCAATATAGTGCTAAATTGGGAAAAGTGCCACTTTATGGTACAACAGGGGATTGTTTTAGGGCACATAGTGTCATGTCGTGGGATAGAGGTAGATAAAGCAAAAGTGGATATCATTCAAAATTTACCTACCCCTCGATGTGTGAAGGATGTTAGATCATTTCTTGGACATGCTGGTTTCTACCGGAGATTCATTCAATCCTTCAGCTCTCTAGCCCGTCCTCTTTGCTCATTGTTGTCCAATGATGTTCCATTTGAATGGACAATATCATGCCAAGAGGCATTTGACCGGCTTAAACAGTTGCTCACCACCACTCCTATTATTCAAAGCCTGGATTGGTCCCTACCATTCGAGCTTATGTGTGATGCCAGTGATTTTGCGGTGGGTGCAGTTTTAGGGCAAAGAAAAGAGGGGAAACCCTATGTCATTTACTACGCTAGCAAAACTCTAAATGAAGCTCAAATTAATTATACCACTACTGAGAAAGAGCTTCTAGCGGTAGTGTTTTCCCTTGATAAGTTTAGGTCATATTTGGTAGGTTCCCGTGTCACAGTGTTCACGGACCATGCAGCTTTGAAATACCTTCTCTCAAAACAAGAGGCCAAACCTCGTCTGATTAGGTGGATACCCCTTCTCCAAGAGTTTGATTTGGAGATCAAGGACAAGAAATGAGTTGAAAATGTGGTAGCTGACCATTTGTCTAGATTACCCCAACATGCGTCCAACTCTAGTAACCTACCAATCAATGAGCAATTCCCTGATGAACACCTCATGCATGTTAACACCAACCCACCGGTTCAACCTCCTTGGTATGCGGACATTGCGAACTTCTTAGTGATCGGACAGACGCCCTCCCATTGGACCAAAGTCGAAAAGGTAAATTCTTATGAAAAGTGCGTAGTTTCTTTTGGGACAAACCATATCTCTACAAATATTGCCCTGATCAGATTGTGAGACGTTGCATTCCCGAGAGCGAGGTACATAAGGTCATTGAGTTTTGTCATTCTCTAGCATGTGGAGGTCACTTCTCCACAAAGAAAACAGCCGCTAAGATCCTCCAAAGCGGATTTTATTGGCCCTCATTGTTTAAGGATGTTCATGATTATTGCTTTCAGTGTGATCGATGTCAACGGTTAGGAGCTCTAACTAAGCGTAATGAGATGCCTCAAAACCCCATAATCGTTTTGGAGATTTTTGATTGCTGGGGGATTGATTTTATGGGACCATTCCCTACATCTTTTGGTTATGAGTACATACTGGTGGCCATTGATTATGTTTCTAAATGGGTGAAGGCCATAGCAACTCGTACCAATGACAATCAAGTAGTGATAAAATTCTTAAAGGAGTATATCTTCTCATGTTTTGGGATGCCCCGAGCTATCATTAGTGACCAAGGCAAACATTTTTGTAATCGGCCTGTAGGTGTATTGCTACGGAGTTATGGTGTGACCCATAAAGTAGGTACTGCGTATCATCCTCAAAATAGTGGCCAAGTCGAATTAGCGAATAGGGAGATTAAGGGAATCTTAGAGAAAACTGTTAACTCGACACGCAAAAATTGGTCTCTACGTCTTATCGATGCATTATGGGCATATAGAACAGCATATAAGACTATTATGGGTATGTCTCCCTATCGCCTTGTCTTTGGCAAGGCTTGTCACTTACCTGTAGAAATGGAGCATAGATCTTATTGGGCGATTAGGCACTTCAATGAGAATTTGGATGATGCCAGTATTTTCCGAAAACTCCAATTGAATGAACTTGGGGAATTGCATAATGATGCTTTTGAGAATGTAAAGATCGCCAAGGCAAGAATAAAAGATTTAAATGACAAACACATTTCTAGAAAATCCTTTCATATAGGCCAAAAAGTCTTGCTATACAACTCTCGTTTGCATCTCTTCCCGGGCAAGCTCCAATCAAGGTGGTACGGTCCTTTTACTATACTTTCCATCTCCGAACATGGTGTGTGTGAGGTTCATAACCCACGTAATAACACCACCTTCAAAGTTAATGGACATCGCCTCAAACCATATTTAGAAAACTTTGTGGCCGAAATTGAAATTTGGGATCTTTTGGATCCCCCATCCTTCAATTAGAATGAGATTAGAATTTAGTTTTAATAGTAGATTAGATTTTTTTTTCTTTTTTCACTTTCTTATTTTCATAGTTCTTTTTAGTTTGATTCTCTTCCTTTATTTTCTTCTATTTTATTTTCAATTTTTCTCTTGTACTAACCCTTTTTCTTGTCTTATTTTCATTTCATTTTATGTTTACCCTTTTCTTTTGAATAGTTTCTTTTGTTTTCTTCAAATAAGGAAGCACTTGAGGTAAAACCCTTCATCTCCCTTTTTATTTAATCTTGCACTTTCAGTTTTGGTATTCCATTATACATACTAGTTGTTGTTGGGAGTGCTGTAGAATCTAGGTTGGGGGGCGTTTTGGGTGATGCCTTAAGGGGCTTGAATAATGGGTGTATGCTTGGTTTAATTTGTGCTATGTTCTTATTTGTGCCTTTTGTGGCTATTATTTCATGCTCATCATCCTGCTCACTTTGCACGCTACAGACCCACTTATGCATTATAGTTTTCACATTGAGGACAATGTTTAGTTTAAGTTGGGGGGTAGAGTTCGCATGATAACACTTTATGCTAAAATTGTCAAATTTTTCAAAATTTGAGCATTTTTTTAGCTTAAATACATGAATTTAGCACATTTATACTTACATGTCAACCCTCTTGGTTTGGTCAATGGTGAATTTGAGTGAGATAGTGATGAGTGAGTTTTGTTCAAGTTTTAATAGGAAACTTAGCTCAAGTTGAGTGTGTTATGACCTTGTGCATTTTTCATGACTATCATGGAGAAAAGCTTATGTGCTTAGGAGTAGATTTTATTTAACACTGGTTAATTGAGCATTCTTGGACTAGGTGGAGACTTACCCTTTAATTGTGAGCTTTTGAGCCTATTATTTCTTTTTCTTGAGGGGTTGCACATAATCACAGCTCTTTCATTCTTCACTTTGGTTTTCAATGCATTAATTGTATCGCATAGACTTGCATGAGTTTCACTTGGCACATTATGAGTTGTTGTAAGCTTTGAACATGATGCTAGGCCATCTTTGCTATTGTTGGGCCTTTTTATCCTTTCTTGATATGAAATTGCCCTAGGAACCAACTTGAAGCCTTTTTAATAAAGTGTGTGATAGATATATATATATATTTTCTTTGGTTCGCATCTCATATATTGTCCCTTAACCTTGTTCACACACTTTTAAGCCTTACCCTCACATGTTTTGGGTTATGAAAAGTGTCTTAATGTCAATGATGTGAGTGAGGGTTGGGAATGGAAACTTTTGAGATCATATTGAGAGGGAATATTAGGTGGAGAATTTAGCTTACGTTTATTTCATTATTTCAAAAAAAAAAAAAAGAGGAAAAAAAAAGTTTGTCATTTATTTTTGCTTATGTAATTTTTGGGACTTGTGCATTATATTATAATTATTGAGATTGTCCCATGAGTAGTTTGTAAGTTAGTGAATAAGCTTCTTGTTGTAGTTCTTCTTGGGGTTGGAAAGGAAATGGGTAGTTTGGAACTTGTGTGCACTTGAACATCTTTATCCCAAGACATGTGCTTTGATTTCCATATCTTCCATTGTTAACCATTGCCCCTGGCCATGTTACAACCAAAACAAAGACCTAGTGGATTCTAAGCAAGCATCTCTTGTATTATGCATGTAGTGGCATTGTGTAGGTTATGTGGTGTGATCTTTTACACATGCATTGGAACATGGTTATGAGCTGTCCACTTTGAATTTCATTTCAGTTCACTCACTTATTTGTCGGGTTATGTGCAACTAGGATAGCATTATATGCTAATAGGTATGTGTGAACCCTCTATGAGTGAATTTCTTTCTATGAGTGGTACCTTGTGAGCTTTTGAAGTTAAAAACTTAGTTCCGTTTATGCTCTCGCGACCTTGTTGAATGAATGAAACAATTTTGCACACATGCTCTTTCTACTTTGATAGACCATGCATTTATGCTTAGCACTTGAAAATTATACATGATATTTGGGTTTTGTGACTTGTTGAGCTTGAACTTAATTCATCTTTGATCTTGATCACTTTTTGACACTTTGAGACCATGCCATAGAATTTTGTGGGTAGATTCACTGCAAACCCTCACGAGACCTTACTCGTCCACTAGGGGGAACCTAAGGGTTTAAAGGGCTTGCTGCACGTAACTCAGTGTAGCCGTGTTTCCAACGAAAAGAGAAATAGGATGGTAGTTGCATTTCATTTTAATAAAGGGCATTGCTAGAGACTAGCAACGTTCAAGTTGGGGGGTGTGATTACACTTGAAAAGTGTAATTACAAACTCCACATTTTGATACTCATTGATGCATTTAAGTAATTAATTTCAAAGTTTTATCGTTATTTTATTATTTATAGTGTTTATTATCTTAATTGCAGGTAAAAGGGGAAAATAAGTGAGATTAGCAGTGTTGAAAGTGGCTTCCGAGGAGGAAAAAAATGGTCCAAAGTTCAAGATAGTTGAAGTGGTGTGTAGCTGAAGTTCCGGCTCGACACCTAGTCAGTATTTTGATCATAACTTTTCACTCACAGCTCGGATTGACCTGATTCTTTTTGGGTTGGAAAGAAGACTTAAAGGGCTACAACATTCGTGCTTTAGCCGAAGCCTGCATCGATCGTTTTCCAGGTCAAAATCGCGTTAGAAAGTGAGGACAGAAAGCTGTCAAAAGCAGCAAACGAGAAGCAGAACTTGAAGAACAAAGTTTCTGTGGTCCGGACCCCCTGCCAGACGGTCCAGACCACAGTGTGTTATCCGCGCGCGGCTTCACTCCATCTTTTAGGGTTTTCTTTACAACTTCTTTATAATCTCTGCTACATGGCCGACCCAGGGACGTTCCCTTTTGATTTTGCACCTTCAATTGAGCGTTAGAATAGAATTTTGAGAGTTTTTAGATTAGTTTTTAAGCTTGGATGTGTGGATTCATGGTTTTCGTTTGAGCTTTCATCGTTGTCTTTGTAGTGATTCTTCACCTCATCTTTTGTATTCGCTTTACGTTGTAAGTTGCACTTTAATCTATTTCGTTTTATTTCGATTTGTTTCGTAATATCATGTTTTGCTTGTTTCAATTCTCTTTTCGTATGATTGAATGCTATTTTATTGTTTTTAAGATGCTTAAAGTAGTCGTAGCGTAAAACCCTAATCTTGATTCAATGAATCAAGAAAGGATAGTTCACGAAAAGCTTTGGGGTGTTCGTAATCTCTTCGCGAAGGTTGCGAAACCTTTTTCGAATGGATTTACCTTTCAAAATCTATTTTTCTTCTATTTCGAAAACATTCGAATACGAAAATTCTTAACCAAATTCGTGTGAGATCACTAGTATGAATTTTCGTAACCAAATTTCAAATACTTTTGAATAGAATTAAAAATTAGATTTTTATTAATATTTTGGTGTTTAATTGAGAAACTCTAGGAAACAAAGGTCTTTAACCATATCCGCTTGAGATCACTGGTACTGACCTTTGATTATAACATTTTCAAAACTTTTCAATTTAAACTTGCGTTTTCAAATAAACACACCCCAAGGCGAAGTAGTGAACTACCCGGACTTGACGTTGAATCAAGATTCTTACTAGTATTGAATTTCAATCCAATTTAATTTTAATTACAATAGAGTAATTTTGAAGTTGAAAGTGTTTTGTTGATTTTATTTTAAAATTTTGCCATCTCATTTGATTCCCTTTAAAATTCTGAATGTCCTATTTAGTTTAATTTTAACTAGTTTAAATTGAACTTGTCTTTAATTTTATTGAATCCTTAAACTTAGTAATCATAAACTTCCAAATTTAATTCTCTTTAGTTTTAAAATTCAGTCCACATCCTAAAAACTTAAACACATTAGGCTTCCTGTGGAATTCGACCTCGAACTCACCGAGTTTAAAACTACGACTACCCTCTTGCACTTGAGAGGTAAAAAGCCCGAACACAATTTAGGGTCGGTCACTCTGATTAGGGGGATGCTTACTTAGTGCATGATATGTATGTTATTCACTCATCCTTTAGGTCACAAGATCCGGGGCATGACAGTTGCTAATTGGAATTCTCATGCACTTTCTTGAGAAATTGTATGTGGATTGCTATTATAGAACTTACATGTACTTTCTATAGGTTATGCACTTTAATTGTTTAATTTAGGTTTTCAATTACATGAACCTATCTTTGTCACCAAATTTGTCAACTATTGTTCTTAGTTGTGCTTCAATGTTAAATTTCCTTTAGGTTTGTAATGAATGATGATTAGTCTACTTTTGGATCCTTTGAAATCACTAGTTGATATTTCTTGATTAACTCTTGTGATTGTATATTCCAGGTACACTATATGTAAGTTACATAGCTAAAATTTTCATGCTTGATCTTAAGGGTTTTATATGTGGATTGCCATCTAGAATACTCATGTCTTCTATATAGATTATTGCACTCTAAGTGTTTGATTTAAGGATTCAACCAAGTGAACTTGATTTTACAACCAAATTGATTAGTTATTGTTCCCATTGAAAATCCATAAAAATCAATACTTGAATTGTTTTGATCCAAGATCATTTTCTAGTTGTTTCTAGTTTTATTAGATTTTTCATTACAATTTTCTAAGTTGGATTTAACTATTGCCACCTAGGTTTCTTACGAAATGCCTAAGTAGGTTTCATTTTCAAAATTCAACTCAGTTTTCTTTGATTTTTCTTATGTGACACCCACTAATTAAGAGAAAAAGAATTGTGTGTTCACTACGCCTCTCCCTGTGGGTACGACTGGTACTTTACTATTTTTATAAATTTAAATTGCTAAAACTAATCACCTTGCACTTGAGGTGTATCCAATTCTTTCTATCATCAAGAGAAGATCACAAGCACTTGCTTCTATTAAGGGTAACGTCATGAGAGAGTTTCACCATTTTAGATCGATTATGTGTCCTGGGGGTATGAAGATGCTTCATGATTTGAGAAGTCCAAAACATCACAACACTTTGGAGTGGAAAAATTGTAGATAAAACCATCCCTCCTAGAAAGGATGAAATTAGTGAAAAATTGAAACCTAAGTGTATGGTAGATGATAGCAAGAAGGCGGGGGAAAAAACCAATTATAGTTGAGGAGTCCACTAAAGAAGATAGAAAGGAAGAAAAAGAGGGAAATGAGGAAGAACATGAGGAGAAGCCAATGATAGTGCCTAGGGAATATGTTCCTAAAGTACCCTTTCCCCAAAGATTCTTGAAAGCTAGGAAAGAAACCCAAGCAGCTGAATTGCTAGAGGTATTCAAACAAGTGAAAATTAACATACCTATTCTTGATGCAATTAAGCAAATCCATTCCTATGCTAAATTCCTTAAAGAACTATGTACTGTGTAAAGGGAATTGAATGTGAAAGAAAAGGCATTTCTCACTGAGCAGGCAAGTGCTATAGTACAATGTTGTACTCCCCCTAAATATAAGGACCCTGGATGTCCTACTGTATCTTGCCATATAAGAAAGTACTATATTAGTAAAGCACCGCTTGACTTAGGAGCAAGTGTGAATTTGCTTCCTTACTCAGTGTATAAACAACTAGGCTTAGGTGAAATGAAACCTACCTGTGTGACTTTGCAACTTGCAGATAGATCAATTAAAGTCCCATGAGGTATAGTTGAAGATTTGCTGGTGCAAGTGGAAAATTTCTATTTCCTAGTGGATTTTATAATCCCACCTAATCAAATACCAGTGATTCTAGGACGACCATTCTTAGTAACATCAAATGCCTTAATCAATTGTAGGAATGGCTCTATGAAAATATCTTTTGGTAACATAGAGTTTGAAACAAATATATTTCATGTTACCAAACAACCAAAAGAGGTGCCTAATATACAAGAAGTAGACTTAGTGGAAACTATAGTCCAGGATTACGTGGATCGTGAATTTGTTGAGGATCTTCTAGAGAAAGCCATTTTCTTTAGTGAGGAGAAATTGAATTCCACGATATCAAACCAAGAATTAGGAGCAGTGGTTGATTGGTTAGAAATGTGCCCAATCATGTCAGTAGGGAATTAGATACCAACTTTTGAAAGTCTGGGGCCACTTTTAAATAAAGCAGAGTCCTCAGAGGTAAAAGCTCCTAATCCTGATAGAAAACATTTACCCCATAATCTGAAATATGCTTTTCTAGGTGAGGGAGAGACCTATCCCGTAGTTATTTCTTCAGAACTGACTATCCATCAAGAGCATATGTTAATTGAACTTTTAAAAAGTCATAAGAAAGCTCTGGAATGGTCAGTAGCTGACCTAACAGGTATAAGTCCTCTCCTTTGCACACATCGTATCTATTTAGAAGAGAATGCCAAACCGATTCGTTAAACGCAAACATAACTCAATCCAAACATGAAAGAAGTAGTTAGAGATGAAGTTCTGAAACTACTAGGTGTAGGAATAATCTATCCTATCTCTGATTCTAAGTGGGTAAGTCCTACATAGGTAGTTCCTAAGAAATCAGGTGTTACAGTAGTTTGGAATGAGAATAATGAGTTAGTCCAACTCGAATACAAATTGGTTGGCAAGTATGCATTGATTAAAGAAAGCTCAATGCAATTACACAAAAAGATCATTTTCCTCTTCCATTCTTAGATCAAGTTCTAGAAAGAATAGCTGGTCATACTTATTATTACTTTTTAGATGGTTATTCGGGTTATAATCAAATAAAGGTAGCCCTTGAGGATCAAGCTAAAACCTCTTTTACTTGTCCTTTTGGTACCTTTGCATGCAAAAGAATGGCCTTTGGCCTATGTGACGCTCCTGCTACCTTTCAACGCTACATGATGAGTATTTTTAGTGAAATGGTAGAAGAAATCATCGAGGTATTCATGGACAATTTCTCTGTTTATGGAGATTCATTTGAGTAGTGCCTAAAAAACCTTAATCTAGTTTTGACACAATGTGAGAAAAAGAACCTAGTGCTAAATTGGGAAAAGTGCCATTTTATGGTCACCTAAGGAATTGTATTAGGGCACATAGTATCCAAAGAAAAGCATCTAAATAGATCAAGCTAAGGTAGAACTAATTCAAAAGCTTCCCAATCCTCAATCTGCGAGGGATGTTAGATCATTTTTAGGGAACGCTGGGTTTTATAGAAGGTTCATTCAATCTTTTAGTGAAATTTCAAAGCCCTTGTGTCAATTATTAATGCAAGATACCCCATTTGAATGGACTCCACAGTGTCAAAACGCTTTTAATAAGCTCAAGGGTTATCTAACCTCAGCTCCTATTCTTCAACCTCTTGATTGGTCACTTCCTTTTGAACTTATGTGTGATGCAAGTGACCATGCCATTGGAGTTGTGTTAGGACAAATGAGAGATAAAAAGGCGCATGTTATTTACTATACAAGTAAAACCTTAAATGATGCGTAGAAAAATTACACAACAACTGAAAAAGAGTTGCTAGCAATTGTCTTTGCCCTTGAGAAGTTTCGTTCTTATCTCATTGGTTCAATAGTTATAGTATTCACCGATCATTCGGCTCTTAAATACCTGTTGATCAAGCAAGAGGCCAAACCAAGGATAATTCGTTAGATTTTACTTTTGCAAGAGTTTGACCTTGAAATAAGAGATAAGAAAGGTGTAAAGAATGTGGTAGCAGATCACTTATCACGTTTATCGATAGAAGCTTACCCCCATGATGAAACTTAAATAAATGATAGCTTCCCGGATGAACAACTATTTAATATAGAAGCAATAACAGCCTCTAACCCTCCTTAGTATGCTGATATTGCTAAGTATTTAGTGACAGGACAAATTCAAAAAGAATAGAGCTATAAGGATAGAAAGAAATTCTTACGGAATGTTATAGTTTTCTTTTGGGATGATCCCTACTTATTCAAGTATTATCTTGACCAAGTTATTAGAGGTTGCATTCCTGAGTGGGAAGTTCCCAGTATACTGGAGTTTTGCCACACCCAAGCTTGTAGAGGTCATTTTTCCACAAACAAAATAGCTGCAAAAATCCTTTAATGTGGATTTTATTAGCCTTCTTTGTTTAAAGACGTGCATCATTTTTTCACCACATGTGATAGATGCCAACGCTTGGGGAGTTTAACACGTAGAAACATGATGCCCCTATCCTCTATTCTTGTTTTAGAAGTCTTTGACTATTGGGGAGGGTCTTTTTCTGATTTCACAAGGATATGATACATCTTAGTTGGGGTTGATTAAGTTTCTAAGTGGGTTGAAGCAATTGCTGCTAGAAATAATGATCATAAAGTCGTGCTTAAGTTCCTCTATGAGAACATATTCTTGCGTTTTGGAGTGCCTAAAGAAATTATTAGCGATAGAGGAAAACACTTCTGCAATCGTCCTGTGGGAACACTATTACTCAAATATAGAGTGGTTCATAAAGTTGGTACCTCTTACCACCCACAAACAAGTGGCCAAGTCGAACTTGCTAATAGGGAGATATAACAAATACTCAAAAAAACAGTTAATCCTAATCACAAAGATTGGTCACTACAATTGGTTGACTCTCTATGGGCATATCGAACAACTTATAAAACAACTCTAGGGATGTCACCACATAGATTAGTTTACGGGAAGCCATGCCACTTACCAGTTAAGTTATAACATAAGGCTTATTGGGCCATTAAACAATTCAATGCTAATATTGATGAGGCCAGGCTTCACCATAGACTTCAGATTACAGAAATGGAAGAATTAAGAAGTGATGCGTATGAGAATGCTCGAATTTACAAGGAAAAGATGAAGAAAGTACACGAAAAACATATTTCAAGACGTTCTTTTTATGAGGGTCAAAAAGTACTTCTTTATTGATTTATCGATCACGACTTCACCTGTTTCCTGGCAAATTGTAATCTAAATGGTCTGGCCCATTTATTGTGAAACGTGCTTCTGAACATGGAGCGGTTGAAATAGAAAATCCAAAAATAGGAATAAGTTCAAAGTCAATGGGCATAGACTTAAACCTTATCTAGACAATTTCATTGGGTTAATTGAATTGTGGGATCTTTTAGATCCCCCTCCTTATAAGTAATCTGGGATTAGCACATTGTTGTAATTGAACCATATTTAGGGTTAGGATAGGTTTTGATCTTTACCTTGTTTTAGGATTTTAATTTGAGTTTAGGACTTTTTCAATTTTTCAAAACAAAACAAAAATAGTTTTGGGTATCCAATTCTGTGGTTGAGACCCCCAGACTAAATGGTCTAGACCATAGTGTGCATGTTGAGGAGAAATTTTGAAAGTGACCATTTTGTGGTCCGAACCATCCACGGGTGGTCTAGACCCTGTAACTCGTTTAAAAGGCTGTTCGGCCATTCTAAACTTAAAATTCTCTCATTCAACTCCACTATCCCTCAATCTCTCTCTACATATTTGTGAATTCCTTCAAGATTAGGCCTTCCCAATGTTTGCTTAGCAACATTCCACTCAAATCTTCTCATTAAGTGACTTAAGGTAAGCTTCTTCTCTACTCTGAGCCCTAGGTTGCTCTTTCTTAACTCTTCTTTGAACCTGAACTTAATAGACTCAAGGGTTCCTAATTTCTTACACATTTGAATCCTATTTTGGATTTCAAACAATGGGTAGAAGGAAATTACTCATTTTGAGTGAATTTCTTCACACCCTATCATCTTCTTCACAGTGGGTCACAAATTGGGTCTAAGGGTTAAACAAACCCCCAAAGCTTTGGCTTGTTTGTGATGTATCCATTTAAAGAAAAAAAAAAGTCTTCTTTTGCAACTTATGGTGAGAAATGCTTGTTCAATTTGTTGTTTTGTGCAAAGGGACCCATCCCTGGTGGATGTTGTATGGCCACCTAAAATCACCTTAGTTTCAATTTACATTTTTATCAAAAGAATTGGGCCACTGAACTTGTGTGGATATAGGGGTTGCATAATTGATTAATTCAATATTCCCTTTGTATTTTTGTAGCTACCATGGCCCCACGAGTCAAGAAAACTGCAAATAGACAACAAGGGTCCAGCTCTTTTGATAGAAGTAGATTCCGGGGAGAAGATGCTGAAAGAAAGTATGATGAGACTTAGGGAAACAAACTAGTGGTAATAGAATGTTTCTGGCAAATAGACCAATTTAGGCATGAAGAGTTTATGTTACAACAGAACTTTGAGGGGCGACTGTGGCTCCACATTGCTAGGTTTCATGCCTATTACATAGTTGACCTAGTTAAGGAGTTCTTTGCCAACTTTAGAGGAGGGCCCATCATCAGGAGAAAGGGTAGAGAAAGACTCATTAGCTGGGTCTAGGAGGCTGAGATTACAATTACACCTAAAGATTTTGCTCAAGTATTTCAGTTACCTCAAGTGCAGAACCCAAAATTCACCTACCCTACTGAGGGCACCCCACCATTCCCCATTGTAGTTTCAGAAGTTCTATTAGAAGACCAAGAGTGGACTGGAGAATATAGAAAGCCAGTGTCAGTACTTAAAGATAAATATTAGGCACTTTATGTGTTTTCGTGCACAAACCTGTTGCCACAAAATAGGAACTCAAATTGTACTCCCCTTAGAGCCTGGCTGATTTATGCTATTAAGATGGGGATATCGATTGATTTGCCCTTATATATCTGGCACCAAGTGGCCTATACCTATGAGCATCCTGGAGCCCTAGCTGCCCTACCCTTTAGAGGAGCTCACACAGAGATATTTAGGAGAAAGGGGGCCTACATCACGGATGATATGCCCATAGCCTCAGGATTACAGCCTTTTAACATCACATCTTATGTCAAATCCCGAAGCTTAATATCAAAGAAGAAGAGGAAGACAGAGGAGTCAGATGAGGAGGGTGCACCATCCTAGGCCCCAGAAGAACCAGAGGAGGATGAACAGGAGGTCACTACTATAGAGCTAGCTGCTCAGATTAGAGCTTTGGCTAACATCTTAGTCATATAGAGCAAAACCAGGAAGACAACCACCAGCTCCTATTGCGCATTCATCAGACCTAGCAAACTCAGGGTCACCTCTTGCAGAGCATTTTGGATTACATCAAAGAGTCTCATCCACCTCCACCTCCTCAGTGATTGGGTATTGAGTTTTTTTTCTTTTTGAGAGTTTAGGATTGAGTTTCATTGTTCCATTTGTTAATCCTAAAACTTTGTACCTAATTTTAGTAAGTTTGGATCAATGTATACTTATTTGACTATTTTGATTTGATGTTTCTTAATTGCTTTTGTTCTCTGTGTGTTATTCTTTTTCTCTTCTTTCTATTTCTATATATGTGTATGCTGCTATTACCTTATATTGGGACACATTGTTAGTTATGTTCTTAAGCTTCATTTCTATATTCTTTGTAAAGAGCAGGTACATCATGTCTGGTCCTAACAAAGATAACCATAATCAAGAGGAAAATATTAACACTCTAATTGGTAGAAAATGTAAGTGGGAAGACATACCTTATATGTCCAGTGAGGAGAGTGACTCCGAGAGTTCAGAGGTCGATTAGGAAGTGTGGCCTGAGGAGTATTTTCTAGAGAGTAATTCATTACCCTTGCCACTAATTTATCCTCCACTAGTTCACATAACACCTAACCAATTACTTGAAGGGTAGTGGTGGAATGAAGTTGACCTTGAAATCCTTTTAGAGATGGAGTGGGCTGAGATAACCATATCTACTTAGTGGTTTGACGCACCCTCTTATGGCACAGACACTGAGACTATAATAGGATCTGAAACAAATCACCCTTCTAATTATCACAATATGCCACCATTGGAAGACATCTCTGATACTGAAAGTGCTGACACTGAGTCTAAGGAAGAGTGCTTACAATTCCAGTGAGCCGAACCAAGATGATGATTTTGGTATTTCATTGCAATATCTTTTTTAGTTTCATCATGCATTAGCTCCATTTGAAGACAACATGAGGTAATCCTTTTCCCTTCTTTTAATTTTTCTTATGCTACTTTATTATTGTGTAGTTATTTATGCTCTTCATTTATGTCATTAGTCACCTACACCTAAGTTGGGGGGAACCACGACATATGCACACCACACCTCTCCTTTATTTTCTTTTCACTATTGTTTCTTTTCACACATTGGGGACAATGTGCATCTTAAGTTGGGAGGGTAGTCATTTGTTTTTGTTACCCATGGAACATTAGTGACTAATGGATGTTTTAGAATTCAAACCAAGGATGGTATAATTCATGTAAACAATAAATGATTTGATTTCAATTTTGAATGAAGAACTTAATCCAAAAATTGATTATAAAATTTTCTAATGTGTTGTAAACTTGTTACTTAAAATCATTGAGTTGAAAATATGTCAAGGATTAGAATTTATGAGATTTAGTCACTCAAATATGCTAAGACATAGGTGGAGACTTAAAACCCTACATTATGTGAGCTTTTGAGCCTAACCTTTTGTTCTTGAGGGTTTTATATTAATCTTTCTACATTCCTTTGTCTCACTTCCTTTGAATAGCTTCATTTCATTAATTTGCTTTGGTCTTAAATGCATAAGACACTATTTGTTGATTTACATGAGTAGATTAACACTTCTAATAAGGTGTTATTAACCTAGAGAGTGATATTAGGCCCCTATTCTTATATTTGAAGGCCTGAAACTTTTGTTTGATTAGCATAACCCTTGGAGCCATTTTAAAGCCTATAAATAAATGGAATAAGAAATAAAATTTTTCTTTCTTGTTTAGCCTAATGAATGACCCTTTCAACCTTAGATTAATAAGTAAAGCAACCCTAGCATGTCTTGGGAGTTTGGTGCAATTTTGTAAAGGTTAGAAAGAGGGAAAGTTATGATGAAAGTTAAGTAAAATAAAAATTAAAAGAGAGAGAGAGAGAGAGAGAGGGGGATTTATTAGTTCAAAGTTTATTATCGATCCCACATATATATATGAAAAAAAAAAAGTTTGATTGGGCTTCATTGTTGGATTCTCGAGAGATATAAAAAGGAAAAGTTGGGGGGAGGGCAATATTGCACTACACTATCCTTAGACATGCACTTTGTTTTTTCCTATCCTTCATTTGTCTAACCAATACCCCTTTGGCCAAGTTACAACCTAGTAAAGACCTAATGGACTTTAGGTGAAAGACACTTAGAAGAGTATTAATTTATTTCATGTGATTCATGGTAGTTGTCTTGTAAAGCATTAATACATTCCTTTCATGAAACTACACCACACTTTGTTTAAATTCTTTCAGTCATTTTTTATTGGGTTCATTGCACTTGATATTGTAATCTTGCATGAACCATGAGAGTAACCCTTCTTGAGTGATTTTATTCTAATTTAGTGCATAACCTGGTGAGAGTTGAAGTCGAAACTACAGTCTTTTGAGTGTGTTTGATGACTATTTTGATTGAATGATATGAATTGACATGTTTGAGATGAGATGATTGAATAGTAGCCGAGTTAAATACACATTGGAAGATTTTATATGACATTTGAAAATTTTGTTACTTAATTCATATTGAACTTAAATCAGGAGTAGTTGAAATTATGTTTACCATCCATTGGAGTAGTTTTAGCAATTTTGTGGGTAGATTCACTGCAAACCCTCACGAGACCATACTCGTCCACTAGGGGGAACCTAGGGGTTTAAAGGGCTTGCTGCACGTAGCTAAGTGTAGCTATGTTTCCAACGAAAAGAGAAATAGGATGATAGCTGCATTTCAGTTTTAATAAAGGACATTGCTAGGAACTAGCAACGCTCAAGTTAGGGGGTGTGATTACACTTGAAAAGTGTGAAACTCCACATTTTGTTACTCATTGATGCATTTTAGTAGTTAATTTAGAAGTTTTATCATTCTTTTATTACTTATAGTTTTTATTTTCTTAATTGCAGGGAAAAGAGTGAGATAATTGATATTTATAGCGAAGAAAATGGCCTAAAAGATGAAGGAAAAGCTGTGGTTCAGACCCCACCTAGAATGGTCTAGACCAGCCCTAAGACCCAGCATGGACGAGGAAGCAAGGATTGAAGAACCATGATTCTGTGGTCCGAACCCCACCTAGATGGTCTGGCTCACAGTGTGCCGGGCGCGTAAGTTTAAATTTCATCTTTTAGGGTTTCCTTATAACCCTTTTAAAAACCCTGATGTGTGGCCGAACGAGAGAGAGAGCCTACTTTTAATTTTCTGCATATTCTTGAGTGTTTTAGAGTAGTTTTGAGAGTTTTTCATTATTTGTGAGATGCTTTTATGGATTTTCAAAGCTAGTTTATTCCTTACAGCAGTTATAATCCATTATTTGATTTCAGAGTTACTTTTAGAGTACGTTTACTTTCGTTTTTCCTTTTCGTAATATTGTATCGTTGATTTATTCATTCAATTCATTAAATATGTGTTCATTGATTGTTTTTGTTTTGTTTAAAGTCATGTTAGCATAAAACTCTAGTTCTTGATTCAACGAATCAGGAAAGGGTAGTTTAAGATGATCTATGGGATGTGTGTAGACTCTTCGCATGGTATATGAAAACTTATGCGTAGGGATCTACAATTTTCAAATCTATTTTAATTTGTTTCAAAAGCTTTCGAAAACGAAAACCTTTGACTACATTCTCTGTGACCACTGGTAAAGGTTTTTGATTTTAACTTTCTTAATATTTTTGAACAAATCCTAAATTAGATTTGAACCCAAGTGTTTTCATTGAAAATCTTTTCGGTTTTCTAATCCTAAACGTGATTTTAAAACTGAGTATTGGGAAATTTGTAAACCTTAACGAAGGCATCTTTCCAATCTATCGTTCCTTTTACGTGAACATTAGATTGTAGTTAAAACACATCCCATAGTAAAGTAGTAAACTACCCAGAATTGAAAGTTAGATCAATAACCACTTTAATATTGTGATTGTTATTTAATTTAATTTCCAAGTTGATTGAATTGTTTGCCTTAAAATTTTAGAGTAGATTGTTTTCTTGCAATTTAAAATTAAATTGAATTTATTTAATTAATATTTAATTTCTTTAAAAACCAAAAACAGAATTTATTTGCTGAATTCTTTTAAGTAGTTATTAATTTATTCATTAGTTTTAAGCTTAAGTTTGAAAAAACCCTAGAATTTAGTTTCGATTGAACATCAAACTTTGCTTACATTCAAATTTTGAAATCCCATTATAACCTAAAAACTGAATAACATAGGCTTCCTGTAAATTCAACCTCGGACTCACCGAGTTAAGACTATACCGCAGACCCTTGCACTTGGGGGTTAAATAGATGCACTTTCTAGAAGCGATCAATGGTTCTAATTTGAATTCCTTGGAATCCACGACCACAACTCTTTGGATCTACAGATTCACTAAGGATCTAGAATCGCCTTCTTCCATTTCAAATCTGTTACCCCTAATATTGTTGCTTATTTGGTGAGTTAACTTTGCGATCTTACAATCTTTTTTTTCAAACTTAGATTCAAATAATTTTTTTATTCTCTATAACTGATTCATCATTTCCTCCATTTGTTTTGCAGATCGTGTAACATCCACCATGTCAGCTCTGATCCCAGTTAATGAGTACCCTTCTGACTATGTGGACTTTCCTATGATGAACTACTTTATCAAGATAAAAATGCAGAACAATTGATAGAACAATCAATGGAAAGTGAAATGAAACTGAGAAACCATTTCAAGGGGGTAACCTCCCACAAGTTACAATTTTTTAGAAGAAAATTCTCATATGAAGAACCCTCTGTTCTCCCAGCTTCTATATCTATTATATCGAATGTAATAAGCCAATTAAGTTGGCTAAACTAATATTGGCCAAGTGGACTTATTTAATTACTACACTATTAAAGACAATTAAAAAGGCCAAGTGATGAAGGCTGTTATTAGTAATCGACCCAATCAACCAGACAGTCACCCAAACAACCCGAGACAGAACCTAGTGACCGACCCTAAAATGTGTTTGAGTTCTACCTCTCAAGTGCAAGAGGGCAGTCATAGTTTTACTTGGTGAGAACCGAGGTCATCTCCACAGAGAGGGCTTTGTTAAAAGCTCTAGATTTGTTCTCTTAGTTAGTGCGTGGCCCTAATTTAATCTAAACTAATTTTTAGATTTAAAATATGCTTGAGTATGGAATGGTTGAGAATGGTTGAGAGAAGGAATTATGATATTAAATGAAAATATTAAAAAAATAAAATAATTAAGAAAATCTTAACTTTGAACCAAATCCAGTAGTGGAATAGTAGTGGTTTACTAAAATGCGTTGATAACTTAACCTAACAATTGCACATGTATTACTCAGTCAGAAGATATTTCTTTTAAAACCTAATTTATGGAACTCAAGGTAAGTGGAGGTTTTTTAAATTAGTTTCAAATTCACCGAGACATTGAATCAAACACCTAGTGTGCACAAGCGTCAACTCGTATTCAGGCTTCGATTGTAACACGGGTAAATCGATTTCTTAAGAAAACCTCAAGTTATGGTTTTAGAAAAATAGGTTCCAAATCACCGGGCCATTGAATCAAACACTTGGTATGCACGAGTAGCCAATCATACCTAAGCTTTGATTATAACACGAGTGATTTGATTTCGTAGGAAAACCTAATTTGGGTTTTAGAAAATATGTTTCTAACTCACCAGGATAACACGGGTGAGTTGATTTCGAAAGAACCCTAACTTACGATGAAATTCCTATTAGAAATCAAAAATATATTTCATTGAAATAAAACCTTTTACATTCGAGTTCACCAAACTACCACACCACCTTCAATGATTTGAAGCCAAGTACCAACCCTAACCTAACATAATTGAACTTCGAAGAGGAAAATAAACTTGCACACCATCCATTAATGTAAAAGAAACAAGTATAAAGTAACAACGAAGATAAAGAACAAAAATGAAGTGCTTCAAATTGAAAAAATTGAGAAGAAAAAAAACTTACATGTAAACCCTAGGAGAAAGAAGAGCAAAATCACCCTCAACAAAAGTTAAACAAAAACCTAAGATGTAAATATAATGTAACATCCCTTTTTTACATTTGTATTTAGCCTATTTATAAGCGTACACAAATCAAGGGTATAAATGTAAATTTACGATTCGAAATTAATATTCAAAGTCTGCTGGAAGAACGTCGCGGGCGCCCAAGCCTCACTTGGCATACGCCCAAGTCCCTGTACACCCCACGTGTTCGATATAAGTCCTGAGACAGAGGTTGGAAACTTGCCCTCGGTGGGTGCCCAAGGTGTTGCACAGGCAGGCGCTTAAGCTCTCATGCGCCCAAGAGGTGTTTAGTTAGGCGCCCAAGGTCTTCTCAACTAAGTGTTTGATGAAAGTCCTAAGAGAGTCTAGCTAAGTTGAACCTCAGCGCATGCCCAAGCGGTGACACAGTTAAGCACCGAAGATCTTGTGCACCCAAGGTAACTTGATCCAGCCCGGATTGCAACTTTCAGCTCCTAACTTAGCTTCCTTGAGCT
Organism: Vitellaria paradoxa; assembly: GCA_019916065.1. Taxonomy (NCBI): domain Eukaryota; kingdom Viridiplantae; phylum Streptophyta; class Magnoliopsida; order Ericales; family Sapotaceae; genus Vitellaria; species Vitellaria paradoxa. The sequence continues at coordinate 52,253,416 of CM034233.1, read as the reverse complement.
GTGTTCCCCTATTTCCCTACAAAACACATAAAGACCATAGAAGTAATGAAAACAAGATAAAAAATGAATTCTACTTGATAAAATGTCCATAAGAAGAGTGTGACATGAAGCTAAGAAATGACAATGATTGCGTGCAATCACACCCCCAACCTAGACATTACTAGTCTCTAGGAATGAAAAGAATTATGACAAAAGAAAATGAACATAAACCAAGCAAATCCATATTATTCTAATGAAAGGCTGACAATTCTAACTAAAAGGAGGTCCATTTCGTAGGAAACACATGGCCACACTTAGAGCGTGAGGAAAGCCCTTTAAACCCTAGGTTCCCCCTAGTGAACGAGTAAAGTCTCGTGAGAGTTTGTAGTGATGCTACCCACAAAAATCTATAGTTTGGTTTCAAGATGTCAAAAAGTGATTGAGATAAAAAATGAATCAAGCTCAAGTCTAACACGTCACAAAACCCAAGTATCGTGCATAATTCCCAAGTGCTAATCATAGATGTATAGACTATCAACAGAGAAAGAGCAGGTGTACAAAATTGTTTCATTTGTTTCAACAAGATTGCAGGAGCATAAACAGAACTAAGTTTTGACTTCAAAAGCTCACAAGGTACAACTCATTGAAAGAAATTCACTCATCAAGGGTTCACACTTACCTAATAGCATATGATGCTATCCTAGTTGCACATAACCCCACAACAAATAAGTGAATTAAATTAAAGTTCAGGTGGATAGCTCATAACCATGTTCCAATACATGTGTAAGAGATCACACCACACAACCTACACAAGACCACTACATGCACAATACAAGATTTGCTTGCTTAAAATCCACTAGGTCTTTATTTTGGTTGTAACTTGGGCTAGGGTTAGTGGTTAACAGATGAAGATATGGAAATCAAAGCATATGTCTTAGGATAAAGATGTTCAAGTGCACACAAGTCCCACTTTACCCATTTCCTTTCCAACCCCAATAAGGATCCCAACAAGAAGCTTATTCACACTAAATACTACCCTTGGGACAATTGCAACTATTGCAAAAAATGTACAAGTCCCACAATTTCAGAAACGAAAGTAATGATTTTTTTTTCTTTTTCTCTTTTTCTCTTTTTTTTCTTTTTTTTCTTTTTTTTTTCTTTTTTCTTTTTTTTTTTTTTGAATAATGAACTATATAATGTATGAATTCTCTTCCTAACATTTTTCCTCATGTTGCTCTCAAAAACTTACATTCCCAACCCAAATTCACAACTTAGACAATAAGGCACTTTCACAACCCAAGACATGTGAGGGTGAGGCTTAAATTATGTGAATTTAAGGGATAATAGATGAGATGAGAATTAAGAAAAACTAAAAAATTTAATGAAAAGGCTTCAAGTTGGTTCCTAAGGCAATTTCTTATCAATGAAGGACAAAGAGACCCAAAAATAGCAAAGAGGGCCTAGCATCATGTTCAAAGTTTGCAACAACTCATAGTGTGCCAAATGAAACTCATGCAAGTGTATGTGATGCAATTGGTGCATTGAAAGCCAAAGTGAAGAACAAAAGAGCTGTGATTATGTGCAACCCCTCAAAAAAAGAATAATAGGCTTAAAAGCTCACTATTAAGGGGTATAAGTCTCCACCTAGACTAAGAATGCTCTATTAATCAATGTTAACAAAATCCATTCCTAAGCACATAAGCTCTTCTCCATGATAGTCAAAAATGTACAAGGTCATGACACACTCAACTTGAACTAAGTTTCCTATTAAAGCTTGAACAAGACTCACTCATCACTCTCTTACTCAAATTCACCATCAACCAAACCATAAGGGCTGACGTATGAGTATAAATGTGCTAAGATCATACATTTTAGCTCTAATATGCTCAAAAAAAAATTTAAATTTTGCAATTTTGGCACAAAAGATCATTATGCGAACTCTTACCCCCCAACCTAAACTAAACATTGTCCTCAATGTAAGAACCATGGTGCATATGTAGGTCTGTAGTGTGCAATAGTGAGCATGATGATGAGCATAAAACAATAGCCACAAAAAGGTACACATAAGAGCATAGTACAAAATAAACCAAGCATGCACCCATTATTTAAGCCACTTAAGGCATCACCCAAAACACCCCCTAACCTAGATTCTACAACACTCCCAACAACAATAATTATATATATGAAGTACCAAACCTAGAAATGTAAGATTAAATAAATAGGAGAAGAAGGGTATTACCTCAAGAGCTTCTCTATTTAAAGAAAACAAACAAAACTATACAAGAGGAAAGGTTAGAAATAAAATAAAAAGAAAAATAAAGAGACGATAAAACTAGAGAAAGAGTTAGTACAAAAGAATAAATAAAAATAAAAAAGAATGAAATAAGAAAATCAAATCAAACTTAAAGGAAATAAGAGAATAAGAAAAAAAAAATCTAATCTACTATGCACAATAAGAATGAGGAAAAGGGTTATCCAACACCCTCTCTATCCCACACGTCCACATATGGTTTAAGAAATAAAATGTTCTCTTCAGGCTCATGAAGCACCGAAGGTGGTTGCTTGTCGGGTGTAAAACACACCAAATGATGAAATGCTAAGTAAGGTTCGTAAGACCTCGGATATGGCCAAGATGCATACGTAGATTTCATTGCTCAAGAAATCTATGGGTGTGGAAATGGTGGGCTCTAATGATCTCTCGACACCTAAGAAATCTACGAGTGCAGAAATGGTGGGTTTAAATGATCTCTCAACACCCAAAAAGTCAATGCAAGCTTTCCGTATGTCTACTGCCTCTCCCCAGTGATGGTCGGTCTCATAGTAGTCACTCACAATCCCTATAGTAAGACTCTCGTATGGGGCTAAGTTAAGAGATAAGAAGTGTGCACCACTCTCAACCTTAGCTGTGTAGTGAAGTAAACTAGGGTCAACCAACTCAATGATGTGTTCCTTGGGCCATGTGACATTCAAATGCTCAGTTGGAGTCAAAGGACTCTCAATAAGGTCTGGGGTAGTTGGGGTAGGTTGAGCGTCAAGGTCAGTAGTAAGAAAGGATTGTATATCTCCTTGACTCTCAGTAAGTGGTAGAGAAATATCCTAAATGGGAGAGTCCAAAGGGAAATGAGGAAGATGCTCATTCCAAATCTTATCCCCAATGTAGTTAGGATAATTGTCCCACTTAGTGCCTATAGTAGTGCTCGAGGTTGACGACTCAGTCATGTTCACTTGGCCTTTTGGGTTTGGGAGTGTTTGTGTAAGGAGTTTACCACTTGGAGTGGTGCTCATGACTTGTGTCAACCTAGAAATTTGCTCTCTAATGTCATCTAAAGCTCAGTTGATATTGTTATTGATGTTCAATTGCTGTTGCATGACTTGATTAAAAGTGTCCTCAATAAGCCTCTTCTGTGCAAGTTTAAATGCAACAGGATTAGGTTGTTAGTATTGAGGTAGTGGTTGAGGAATTTGTTCTTTGTCCAATTCAAATTGTACATCATTAGGTTCACTAGGCCAATAATCCCGGGGTTCCTCGACTGGCCCTCAGTGAGTGGAACAAGGTTGGGACAAGCAAATTTTGAATAATCAGTCTCCATACATATGCTACTTCTAAAGGATGGATCATGAAGATCAAGCAAGAATTCACCTAATTTCTCAAGTGAACTCTACTTAACTCCCAAATCTAGCGCTTAATTGCCCTCCCCGACAACGGCACCAAAAACTTGACCGACCCTAAAATGTGTTCGAGTTCTACCTCTTAAGTGTAAGAGGGCATTCATAGTTTTACTCGATGTGAACTGAGGTCATCTCCACAGGGAGGGCTTTGTTCAAAGCTCTAGATTTGTTCTCTTAGTTAATAAGTGGCCCTAATTTAATCTAAACTAATTTTTAGATTTAAAATATGCTTGAGTATGGAATGGTTGAGAATGGTGGAGTGAAGGAATTATGATATTAAATGAAAATATTAAAAAAATAAAAATAATTAAGAAAATCTTGACTTTGAACCAAATCCAGTAGTGGAATAGTATTGGTTTACTCAAACGCGTCGATAACTCAACCTAGCAATTGTACATGTATTGCTCAATCAGAAGATATTTCTTTTAAAACCTAATTTATGGAACTCAAGGTAAGTGGAGGTTTTTGAAATTAGTTTCGAATTCGCCGGGACATTGAATCGAACACCTAGTGTGCACGAGCGTCAACTTGTAACCAAGTTTCGATTGTAAGACGGGTGAATTGATTTCTTAAGAAAACCTCAAGTTATGGTTTTAGGGAAATAAGTGTTGTCCCAAATAGCAACACTAGAGGGGGTGAATAGGGTTACTTAAAAATTTTGCAAATAAAAATTTCAACCCTAAAACAAATATGTCAAGATGAAAAGGATCGTTAAATATGAAATGCACTAAAAAAAATTATTCAATATTTGTGAATGTAGAGTGAGTGCTAGTATTTGCAATAAATATGGAGAGAAGGGAAGAGAAGCAAACACAATTGATTTATAGTGGTTCGGCTTCAATGTTGCTTACGTCCACTCCCCAAGGCCTTCCTTGAGATTTCTCCACTATTCTTTGACGAGCTTATTACACACTAGCGTCCTAAGGTGCTAGAAACCTTTCCCAAGTGATTTTATCCCCAAATCACTGACACAAGTCTCTCTCAAAGATTGTCTCTTATTTTTGTTCAAACACTTGAACCAAAACCAACAAGAGCTCACCCAACTCTCACAAATTAAAAGGGCTTTAAATTTCCCTTTCTTACAACAACAATGATGAGTTTAAAACTCAATCAAATCAACAAAAAAACTCTCACAAGTTGAATATGAAAGATGAAGCACAAGGGTAGGAAGAAATCACTCTATGCTTGCAAAGTTATGGAATTTCTTGTATCTCTTTGTGAGCACTTCTTTCTTGCCTCCTTCATCCTCTTGAATCTGAGTTTAAGGCTCTATTTATAGATGAAAATCTCCAAATGGCCGTTACTAAGTGAAAAGACACTTTTGCCCTTGAAAGAAATTGAATTCCTTTGCTTCCAATGTTGTCTTTCAAATTCAGATTTTCTGAGATATATTTGTGACCGTTTTTAACCCTCATAACGTTCAAATCTGACATTGACTCAGAGTAAAGACTTTGTATATATATAATTTAGCTATCATATGTCATCTTTTGAGCTTCATCCAACGGTTAGATAGTCAGATATGGCGTCTGAACCGAGACCAGCTTTTGATAGCTTTTTCTGACATTCTGAATCTGTGTTTCCCGTTTAAGCTTCTATTTCACCACGACACTTTTAGAATTAGAAGAAACTTAAACCACAAAAGTTGTAACTTTTTAAGTCTTCTTTCCACACACCAAAAATCAAAATTTTTAAAGGTGTATAGTGTGAGTTATGTCTCAAAAACTAATACTAGCTCCAGAATCCAGAATTAAAATCTTTTCTGTAATGACTAATATTCCAACTCATTGTTTGATATCTTAACTTAAGATCCACAAAAATTTCCCTTCAGTAGAGTTGTAGATATGGAAGCCTAGTTTACTATATTAAAATTTCATGAAAATTGAACTGTTGGATCTTAAGATATTATCTATACACTGACATGTGTCTGATTTCTCTGTTTATCCGAGTTAACCTCTAGTTCAAATCTTTATCTTACTTTGATTTCTATTACTCCCAACTTTAAAAATTCCTTTATTCCTTCATCCAAATTATGTGAAAATATCTAAAAAATAAAATCAGTCTCTTCCAACTTTATTATCTTGAATCTATCAAATGAATTGTAATATTTCATACAATGTCTATTTGAAAATTAAGTGTGAAAATTTAATTCAATGTTTGTTATCATCAAAATCAATTATAAAATTAACTTTATAAACCTTGGGCCAACAATAGGTTCCAAATCACCGGACCATTGAATCAAACACTTGGTATGCACGAGTAGCCAATCAAACCTAAGCTTTGATTATAACACGAGTGATTTGATTTCATAGGAAAACCTAATTTGGGTTTTAGAAAATATGTTTCTAACTCACCGAGATAACACGGGTGAGTTGATTTCGAAAGAACCCTAACTTACGATGAAATTTCCATTAGAAATCAAAAATATATTTTATTGAAATAAAACCTTTTATGTTTGAGTTCACCAAACTACCACACCACCTTCAATGATTTGAAGCCAAGTACCAACCCTAGCCTAACATAATTGAACTTTGAAGAGGAAAATAAACTTGCACACCATCCATTAATGTAAAAGAAACAAGTATAAAGTAACAACGAAAGACGGAGAACAAAAATGAAGTGCTTCAAATTGAAAATATTAAGAAGAAAAAAAAACTTACATGTAAACCCTAGGAGAGAGATGAGCAACATCACCCTCAACAAAAGTTAAACAAAAACCTAAGACGTAAATGTAATGTAACTTCCCCTTTTACATCAGTATTTAGCCTATTTATAGGCGTACACAAATCAAGGGTATAGATGCAAATTTACGATTCGAAATTAATATTCAAAGTCTGTTGGAAGAACGTGGTGGGCACCCAAGCCTCACTTGATGTCTGCCCAAGTCCCTACACACCCCACATGTTCGATATAAGTCCCGAGACAGAGGTTGGAAACTTGCTTTTGGTGGGCGCCCAAGGTGTTGCACAGGCGAGCACCCAAGCTCTCGTGTGCCAAAGAGGTGCTTAGTCGGGTGCCCAAGGTCTTCTCAGTTAGGTGTTTGATGAAAGTCCTGAAAGAGTCTAGCAAAGTTGAGCCCCGACAGGCGCCCAAGCGGTGACACAGTCAGGCGCCCAAGATCTTGTGCACCCAAGCTATGTGCGCCTAAGGTAACTTGATATGGCCCGGATTACAACTTTCAGCTCCTAACTTGGCTTCCTTGAACTGTGTTCCCCCATTTCCCTACAAAACACACAAAGACTGTAGAAGTAATCAAAACAAGATAAAAAATAAATTCTACTTAATAAAATGTTCATAAGAAAAATGTGAAATGAAGCTAAGAAATGACAATGATTGCGTGCAATCACTTGGCCCATACTTGATCCAATTACTTTAACTCAAATCACCTAGTTGGCTTCTACTGGAATCTTCAATATGCAAGCTATATGTACACATCTTTGCTACCTCCTCGGTTGTCCCCCTCTACTTTACTCAGACCCATTGGTTGCCTCGAACCACCTGGAATGCTGGATCTATCTTTGATGGAAGGCTGGAATTAATGCTGCTACTAATTTGATTATGGCTATCCATGCACACCCCCACTAAAGCCATCTGACGACTATTTTTTATTTGGTTTTCTTCTCCCTCACTTAACTTATTTTTCATTTCATTACTCAGATATTTCATTTGTGTGTGTGTGTGTGTGTAATAACCCCCAAAACTCTCCCCTTTTTTCCCTCTCTTCTCCTTATATTTCTTATTTCTCTACTATAATGGCCTTCCTCTATGGACATGTAGCAAAAAACCATCCCTACAATTCACTCTCGGTGTTACTTTAGTCCTACACATTTAAATTGTAATAGTTTAATTCCTACATTTTCAGTCAAACAAAAATTCGATCTTTTCATTAATTGGCTGTTACATACAATTGTTAGACTAATGGTAAAAAGGTAATTTCCTATACAATTTGCTCTCAATGTCACTTTGGTCCTTCACATTTCAATTGTAATTAAATCTTTACACTTTTAGTGTATATTTGAATTATATTATATTATATTATTTTTAACAAATAATATAATCTGAAATATATTTTATTAAATTATATAACATATTTTAAGTTAAAATATATCATATTAAATTATTTTTAATAAATAATATAATTAAATTATATTTAATATATTTTCTTTTTATTGAATTAAATTATTTTTCATAAATAATATGATCAAATTAATAATATAATTAAAATAATATTTTATTTTATTTTAATTAATATGAAATATATTTTATTAAATTCAATTAATTTTCTAAAAATTAATAAAATTCAATTTTTATTAAAGAGTGATTCGATAGTTTTACTAACAGTTGTTATAATTAATAGAATAGAATCAAAAGAGTCACACAAATAAATGTGCCCTCTCAAGCTAAATATATATACAAAATTATATATAAAGAGAGAGAAAACTCCAAAGATAAAAAATTCAAAAAATAATAATTATAGGGCTGCTTAGTAACATTATTGTTTCTCTATTTTGCTTAACTCCTTATTTTCTGGTTTTATTTTAGCTATCATTTTTTAAATAAAAATAAAAAGTGCATTTATAAATATAATTTTATTTACATAAATTAATTTTTTAATAAAATATTTAATTTATTATTTTTCAAAAATTATTTGAACTTAAAAAAATATATTTAATATTAATTAAACCATATTAATTTAATTATATTGTTTATTAAAAATAATTTAATTCAATAAAAAGAAAATTTATTAAATATAATTTAATTATATTATTTACTAAAAACAATTTAATAAAATATACTTTACCCTCAAATCACCCTATAATAAAATATTTAATTTTACTAATTTTTTGGAAAATTAATTAAATTTAATAAAATGCATTTTGTATTTGTTAAAATAAATAAAATTTTATTAATTTAATCATATTATTTATTAAATAATTTAATTCATTAAAAATAAAATATATTAAATTATAAATATAATTTAATTATATTATTTATTAAAAATAATTTAATAAGATATGTTTCAAATTAAAATATCTTATATAATTTAATAAATATATTTCAGATTATACTATTTATTAAAAATAATTTAACAAAATATATTTTAAATATATACCAAAAGTGTAGAGATTTAACTCATCTAATTGAAACATGAAGAGCTAGAGTGACACTAAGAGTAAACTGCAAAGGAAATTACCTTTTTTATTCTCAATCTAACAGTTGTGTACAATGGCCAACTAATGAAAGGATCAAATTGCAGCTTAACTAAAAAGTCTAAGTATTTGACTATTACAATTGAAACGTGTGAGATTAAAATAATACTGAGGGTAAATTGTAGGAGTAATTTTTGTGTTTACCCAAACCAAAATAAAGGCACTAGTTCTTATCTTCTTGAAAATTCTCCGAACCAAGTAATCACACACAATACAAAAATAATAACACTAGAGAATAACGAGGAAACCCTCTCACAACTAGAAAAACCTAAATTACTAATCCTACTATCAATAGATTATAAAACATTGCTTGAATTCTCTACAAATCACTTGCAAAAATTTTTTCGCTAATCTCAAATCACTTAATTAACCCTACAAGCGGGATTTCTGCGTCACACAAAAAGTAGAGAAAAAATACAAAGAAAAATAAAAGAAAGACTGTTAAGTTCACCAAAGAAAAATTCTCTCTCTCAAAAGACTCAATATTATGCCCTTTCAATTCCTTATTGTACATTAAGCTTGAGTGCATATATATAGACTTACAAGATCCTATTTTAATTAGGATTCAAATATATAAATAGATTTCCTAAAAACATAAAAAGATTTCTTAAATGGAAACAGAATCTTCTAAATAATACACAACTCGAACCATCGGCTTCTCTGTGCCCTAACTACAAGGTATACTGCTAAAAGGTTGAAGGATCGCCTTTCCTCCGCCTTGGCAGCAAGGTGCACTGCCTTATCTTTTTTCAGTTTTAAGTCTTCTATTTCATTTTCAATATCTTCAAGATCCCGTATTGATTTAGACATTATTCTCCCAAGTATATCTTCATTCTTTTGGAAACTCTTAAGTTCCATTCAACATAGGAAACATTCAAATCTTCTCTATTCTTCAATTTAGGAAACATATCAATCTTGTCATATTTAATTTAAGATTTAGTATGTATTTATCATTATAAAACCTTACAATCTCTCCCTTGATAATTTCATATCAAAATTTAAATTAAATTTCAAAATAAATCTGCTAAATCTGTAACACTTAAACAAGCACATCAAGGCATCATATGGCAAAAATTTTAAAACAACATCATTCATAGAATAATATTCAAGTTCAAATTCCAAGTTCATTTTCCAAATTGATAGGACCACAAAATATCCACAAAATAAAATCAAAAAATTTGAAATTTTCTACTCCCCCTATTTGATATGAATTGAGAAGCTCTCAAAATAATAAAGGAAAAAGAAAATGGATCAAAAATAACCAACACTTTCTCTGCAAACCTCTCTAGAAAATTCTTATAAGATCGATTTTGTGCATAAAAAATTAAATAAAATAAACATGTAAAAAAAAGTGATATGGAAGTTCACTAAATAGATTAAAGAAAATGTTATTTCGCCTATGTCCAAATACGTAAATCTATCACCCAATCCTTATAAATTTAAATGAACTACAATTCATCTTTCTAAATAAATTTTCAAGTCTATGTCATGAGATGAATTAAGCCATAACATCGAAAGAAAATGCATGTGCACATGTGAGATTATGAATTATCAAACATATATGCTCCCCTCTCAAACAAATCGAAAGATCAAGAGATTACATTTAATGCATCAAATGAATTGAGAATAATTTTTTTTTTACATCCAGCCGTAATTTTTTTCTTTTTTTTTATTTAGTCGTAATTTTTCTTGTATATCCCTTTCAAGGTCCTGACGGTTTTCACACATTTATGGGGTAGGTAGCTTTTCTCTTAACAAGCAATGAGTCATTAAGGAGCTTCCCACTGGTTCTATCGATATCCCTTTTCAAGACAAGATATATATTTTATTTTTTTATTTGCTCTTGAACATTTTTTAAACACATCAAATAATAATTCAAGATCTACGGAATAATTCAAGATCTACGGAGGAAAAGCTATGTGCAAGACCAGTCAAGTATTTAAGGAAGCATATCAAAATTATAGCAAAATTTACCAAAACATTTCTTTTTAATTTAGATGAAAGTACAAATTTTTAATCCATTACAAATAATTTAATTGATTGATTGACACGCATATAAGGAGATAGAAGTTATAAAATATCTTCAAAGCAAATAATGAATTCCTATCCCTTTAATTTTTGGAAAATTAGCAATGTGCACAAATACTCAAAGGCATTCTAAGAGATTCAAAGTGGAAGTCATCCAAGGGTTTTGTAAAAAGATTAGATTTTCAAATCTAAACAGCTTAAGTTTTAGAAAAAATGGTCTTGACAGTATTTTTCTTGTGTCTTGGATTTTTATTAAAATTTGAATATTTTGTCTTTGAAAACTTTTCATATTTAGGTTTTGAAAATGTCAAATTATTCGGCTTTTGAAACTAACATGGATTTTTAAAAGTTTTACAATGAAATCAGTAAAGGCTTGAAACCTATTTATCATAGGAACTCTAGGATTTTGACTTTTGGAAACAATTTTCACATAATTCAAAGGAATACTATAGAGTTTGTGACAATTAGTGTGGATATGTCCTTTGATGCCGCAATGGTGATACACAGGTATAAAAGGTTAGGGCTTAGAAAATTATGCACCTTTCATTTTTGGAGGAGGGAATGATTGTGGTTTGAATGTTGGAACACTCCTCTTTGGTGGTGCTACTTGCTTTGGAACAATCTTTACAACTTTTGGAGAAGGTGTAGATGCTGCTACTATAGTCTTCTCTTTAGTGAGGTGTAGATGCTGCTGCTATAGTCTTCTTTTTAGTGTATCCAAGGCCAAATTTGTCTCCATGTGGCCTCTGCTTGCTCCAAATTTTGTCAAAAACATTCAAACTAAAGTTTGTCTTCTCAAGAATTTCACCATCATGTTTTGTTTTGCTTGAAGTCCCTCTATAATTTTCTCCTTTTCTTCAAGCTTTTTATTCTTCTCATCAATCATCACTTTCATCTCTTCAACACTTTGAGATTGTGAATTTTCATCAGTTTCTAAAAACAATAATTTACCTGTGAGTTTTTCATTCTTAATCTTCAAAGGATCTCTCTCATTCTTCAGCATATTATCCCTTTAATGTTGGGCCTTTTTTGCTTCTTCAACCTACAGTATTCTGCAAAGAAACTATTGTATGCTTCTTGAAGATTGTTATTAAATTCATCTTCAGAATCATTGTCCTCATGTTTCAAAATCTCAGTGTCACTTAAGGATTTAAAAAGTGGATCCACTAATTCAGATTTTATCTCACTCAAGAATGTAGAGTAACCTACTTTGATACCAATTGAAAAACCAAACAATCACACACAATGCAAAAATAATAACACCAGAGAATAATGAGGAAACCCTCTCACAGGGATCTTGTAAGAAACATGCCTAAACGGAAACGAAATCTTCCAAATAATATATAGCTCGAACCATCGTCGTCTCTGCGCCCTGCCTGTGGTGTATACTACCAAAAGGTCGAAGGATCGCCTTTTCCTGTGGCATGGTTGCGAGGTGCATTACCTTATTTTTTTCAACTTTAAGTCCTTTGTTTCCTTTTCAATATCTTCAAGATCTCTTGTTAATTTAGTCATTATTCTTCGAAGTATATCTTCATTCTTTTGGAAAGTCTTGAGTTCCTTTCGACTTAGGAACATTCAAATCTTCTTTTCTCTTCAATTTAAGAAACATGCCAATCTTGTCATATTTAATTTAACATTTTGTTTAGATTTGCCGTTATAAAACCTTACATTTTTTATCAACATCAAAGGAGTAGGTGTAAGAAAACAACAACAACAACAACAACAATAATAATAATAATAATTGAAGCATAGCTACTACATCTATTGGTGGAGTCTTTACCTTATTTCCCCAAAAAAGATTTGCTCTTACTTTCTTTGCTTAAAAAAAAAATGGAAGCATAACTACTACATCTTGTTGATCCTATTCTTTAATCACATTAAAATAAAGCATAATTGTAATTTATAATGTGTACCAACCTTTTCTAAATGAATAGATAAAATGGCATGCAAATGCATCCAACAGCAGACATTGACTGGTACATTGGAATGTCCTAAAACCAACAATGCCTCACTTAATTTGACCCTTCAATAAGCATCTTGCTTTACATACATGCATGCATGTATATTTATCATCTCAATCTTTTTTCCACTACTTGCGTTAAGCATTGAAGTTATAATATTAAGATTACTTCTTAGAGTAACAAAAATAGTTAACTTAGTGACATAGATTTGCCTACATACCAATTCATTAGACTTTTACTACTAATTTTGGACTTGCTATAGTCTTCTTTCGAGCTCTATCTAATTCTGTCAATATTTAGAAATAAAACAGCAGTCTTGTGCGAGATAGCAAATATTGAAACAACAGAGACTGCTATTACTACTCTCACATTACTTCTTACAAAATTGCATTTTTTACATTCAAGACAAAGCATTATATAATTCCTACATGTGTTACTATTAATGACAAACAAAAAAATTAGTTTTTAACTATACAAACATATGCTACAACAGATAGAAGAATATTATCAAGAAGGAAAATATGGAAAAACTAAAACCGAAGAGTACGACGAGCTCTAAAAATTCTAAACAATTAAACATGCTAATAAGACATCAGATATCTATAGTGAATAATTCTAATTACAATCCATAAATAGGATTTTTTACCTATGGAGGCAAGATAGAAATCGTTTCCAAATTCATTATTATCCACATAAAATACAAGATATGCATAGAATCCTTCCCATCCTAATTGTTCAAGAAGTCTCAAAAAGTAGATGCACCCAATATAATCCATAAGGGTTTACTAGGTTTTTAAAATTGGAACTTGGACCTACCCAGTGACAACTAATTAAGTCATAAGCTACCTGTTAAAATTGACTTTTTTTTTCCAAAGAATAATTTAAAAAGTTAAAGGATCACCTTACCAACCAAGGGGACTGTCATGCCCCAAAATTTCGAGATCCCGGGGAGTGAGTTTAAAAATTAAAAATTTTAATGCACCCGATCCATTACAGTCTCACTATGTACTTTTCAAAACCATTTTCTCTCCTCTAACTGCTGTAGATAATTGGTAATTATCATTTTATTAATAAAACACACACTCGAATTTAAGTTAAAACCAGATAATATAAGGTTCTTTTATTTCTACAACAGCATACACGCTTGAAAATTTGTTACATCTAAATCGTAGAAGCTACCCAACACCTTCCAATAGTCATACCGACCCTTCTAGGTTTCGAGCTCTGCACCTGCAATATAGTCTGTAGGGATGTGAGCACCAAACCACTTGTGCTCACGATGTATAGAAATATACTTTTTGTAATGCTTTTTGAGAGTCACATAAAAACAAAAATCATCAAATACATCGACACATAGCAAAATAGGACAACATTAATTCACAACTTTCACTTCTCTTATAAACTTTTCTTTATTCATTATTTTCTTTTCCCAAGGTGAGGAAGGATACTCTGCAAGACTGTCCCACAATCACGGTGGTAGTCCAAATCCATTGCCAGTTCGTGTAAATGCACGGGTTGCGAATCACCCCTACGTCGTCGGTTATAGATCCGAGTCCAAGGGTCACAATGAGCCTTTACCATATCCGTCGTCGTTTTGGATTACTAGTCCATGGGCACGATTTACACGACCCTGCGCAGGTTTAAGCTCTTTCAACCCAAGGGTATCTCTTGACCCTTCATATTTTTTATATAGTATCCTCACTTTCCCCAAAATCAACATTTTCTTAGGTTTTCCTTTACGTTGTTAACGCTTAGCAACAAATATCCACGAGTGTGTATCCACTTTCACAATTTCATGTCCCCATTTCATTGTTAGTTTCACAATAACCATATATTCACCATATTTCAACATATCATAGCATATGTCAGCATTGAATAGAAATTTTCATCAATCAAATCACAACTTTAGTGTCATCAAAATTCAATTATCAAACTTAATATTAATTTAATAATAATATAAATTTAAACTCACAATCATTTCCGTATCAAAATTACCATTACAAAAAGTATAAATAATACATTAATTTCCCTACCTCGTTCATTTGTTGGAAAAGTGAAAATTTGTCGTACACGCGCACCGAATCTCCTTTTCAAAATTGGACAGTGTAGGCGCATGAGAACGAATTTAATTAGAAGACTTGAGAATTAATTTGGGTTGGGTACTAATCTTTCTCTTCCCTTCTCTATTTTTTTCTCTTTTTCTATTTTCTTTCTCTTTCTCTCTCTTTCTTTCTTTTCCTTTTTCTCCCTTTTTGTTTTCCTCTTCCCGATTTGCTCTTCCAGCCCACATACAACACCCATATATATACACATATATGTAATCATAAGGGCTAAAGAATAGGGGGTGACTCATGGGTATAGGGTGCCACCATACCCCTAAAATGGGTGCCACATTTGGTGGCTTTGGTCAAATGGAATACTTGGTCACCAAGCAAATAAGGCTACAAGCCTTTGCTACCAAGTGTCCCTTACATGTGCAAGATTATCCCCCCCCTTTTTTTTTCGACCATGTGCCAGCAACTTCATCTTCCAAGCATCTTCTACTAAGCCAAATCTCCCATTAGGCCACGTTTGGCCTAGGAAAATCATAACCATTCAACAAAATTAATTATTATTGTTATTATTTATAAAAAAATAATAAGTATATTGGAAAAATAAAATTTGGGGTTATCACAGGGACAAACAAATTTAGCTTGAATTAATGGGAAAAACTGAAATTCTTTCAAAGATTTTTGGAACTTGCTTCAAATCCTTGTACCTATTTAATTATAAAACGAAAATTTATTCAATCAAAGAAATTCACCAACAACACACCCTTGTTGACAAAAGTCATTCTTGTTATTAATTATCAGTATCTTGATGAATAAAATCATGCTATCTTACAGATTAAAAGAGAATAATCTTAAAAGAGAAATGACCTAAAGTGGGTACACAAAGGGTAAAGATAGAGATCTTACATAAATGTGGATCCATTCATTAGAAGAAATCAACGCCATTGTATCAATGGGAGTGAAACAAGAGCTCTTCTACCTCAATCTACAAAATCAATTCATTATAGTTAACAAACGAACAAGCAAACAAAAAATGAACAACACAACATCTTAACTTTCGCTACAAGGAGAGCTTAAAAACAAAAACCCACAGCCTAAAAGTGATTAATACATGATTCTAAGCGCAAGTTGTAAAGAAAAAATAAATAGAAATGACAATGATGTTGAAAATTAAAATAGAGAGAGGGGAAGTATCTATGCGCTTCACTGCTACAGGGAAGAAGGAGATGCCAAACTAGTAAAACCCCTGTAACACAAGCAAAAATTTATACAAAATGACTACGACTATATTTTGCAAACACAAATGAAAGAGAGAGGGAGGAAGCTTCTCTGTTGAAAAGAAGAATAGGATGCCAAGGGATACAGACCTGAGACTAGAGATTTGAACATGAGACACTAACCCGGGAGGTAAGGAATTAAAACTAAAATCAATCTCATCTATTAATTTATAACAAAAATAAACACATATTTTAAGTCTTAATTATGACATCCTAGACCAAAAGCTCTGATAACAGTAGTATGTTGAGTCACTAATTACTTAAAAGCTTAAACTTCTAGAAAATTGTCCCAAAAGTGCATAGTGAAAGTACCAAATACAAGTGATAATTGTTAAGGCTAAAATTGTAAATTGGCAAATCTATGATCAAATAGAATTGTATGTACTTTAGACTTAGTGTAGGCTAAGACACTAGAGTCCTAAGTCGATTAGAATTCAAAAAAGTCTCAAAAAATCAAGTTTCCAAAAGGGCTAGAACTCTTGAAGAGGTTGAAAATCGAGTTTCCAAAGTGGCTAGAAGTCCTGAAGAGGTTCAGAATTGAATAACGCAGGAAGAACACAGGAAGACCGCACTTGGCCGTAGGAAAAATCCGAGAGAGATTAAGCCAAGTGGGAAGGCCACTCTGAGTCGCGGTAAGACCGTGGGAAGGCTGTAGGTGCGCCCTTCCTGCGAGGTACCAGCATGACAGCTTTCTATTCTCAACTTCTAATGCGATTTTGACCTCGAAGACGATGGATTCAGGCTTCGGCTAAAACATGAAAGTTGTAGTTCTTTGAGTCTTCTTTTCAACTCAAAAAGAATCAAGTCAATCAGAATTATGAGTGAAAAGATAAGGTCAAAAAACTAACAGGGTGTCAAGCTAGAACTTCAGCTACACACCACTTCAATAGCCCTAGCCACCTTGGTTTGTCTATAAATATCTCTTGGCATTTTCAAGTTTAGAGAGACACGAAAAGAGAGAGACACACACTGAGAGAATACACATGAGATTGTGAGCCTTAAAGATTGATCATTCTCTCCACAACTTAGCGAACATGGTTCATGTTCAATCCGAAGGAGTTCGAATTTGAGGTTTGTGATCGTTGTGGATTCAGCACGCTGAGGATTCAGCAAAGCAACTGAGGAGTCAATCTTGTGCCTTCGAGGAGTTGAAGGGATTTCGCTAGAGGAGTTAGTGAATCGAGGATTCGAGCAAATGTCAACTAGAGTATAGAGTCGAGGAGTTAATTTATCGAGGGGTTGAGTTTGTAACCAACATGTGTTTATTTTAGTGAAAGTTTTGTTTGAGGTTTCCCATCGTGGGTTCTCTCATTTTTGTTTATCTCGCCTTCTACATTCTTGTGTGTGTGATTAATTGTGGTTGATTGATTGATTGATTGTTTGGGATCCATAGCAGCATATTAACAATTTTTCAATTGGTATCAGAGCCGTACATTTTTTAAAGAAAAACGTGATCCTATTACTTGCTAGATGGATCCCTGTAGAGAAGGTGGAAAATCTGAAAAGATTAAGAAGAATGATAAATCCAAGGGTGAAAAATTTTTTGAACCCAAAAAGAAGGAGAATAGGTTTAAAGAGGTGAAGTGCCATGAGTACCAGGGTTATAGTCATATAGCCTAGGATTGTGGAAACAGGAAGAACAAGAAGAAGGTTCTAAATGCTACTCTGGATGATACAGATGATTCAAGCACATCATCATCTTTAGAAGATTACCTAGAAAACTTCACAGTGTTTATGGTAAGGAGCTTAGGATCTGTAAGTTCTAAAAACTCATCTAGTTCCAAGAATTCAAAGGAAGACACTTCAGAAGCGGAATCAAAACATGAAAGTGAAGGTGAAGAGACAGATTTTGAAGATGCCTATGAACAACTATATCAAGACTGTAGAAAGTTTCATAAGCAAAACGAGAAACTAACTGTGCAGAACAAGATGTGTCACGCCCCGGATCACGAGACCCGAGGGGTGAGTGATAAACACACACAACATACACTAACATGACCAATCCCGTGATCAGAGCAACGCAACGTAAGCTAGTGAGCCCGAGACATAAGATAGAATAACATAAGTCAACCCTGACTGTTGCCAAGTCACTAACTACATGTTAATCCCCAAATTACATAGCTTAGGCCTTAAGGCCATTACAACCAAATCGAAAAGGTCTAATAGTGTATAATATTACAAATTCCAAAAGAAATTTAAACTAGGTGAGCCAGAGCTTTACTAAGCTTGGTTTGGCTCATGCATAACCTCTTACTCCAACCCCAGCCCACCTGATGGTTATTGCCTGTACCTGCATCAAAATCTGTAGGGACGTGAGCACGAGTCCACTTGTGCCCACGATGTCTCAAAATAACATATATGATATGCAAATCTAATCATGCAATGCGTCTCAAGTATGGTTAACCATTTTAGCATCTTCTAGAGTCATAATATTACGTTGACATAGCCATGCCAAAATAAGTGGAAACATATACTCATACAACAATGTCAAAGTTTAAGATTTCAAAATTTGGTTAATGTTTATGCATTGCAATTCAAACTCCAATTCCATTCACAATTCAACACCACTTTATCATTTGAATAATATTCAAGCAAGTAAACGTATTCACATCATCACCCATTCATCATCACATAGCACAACCACAACCAAACAAATCATCAGGGGATGGATGCATACACAGTATCGTCTTTTATGAGCCAATGCCCAACGGAAATGATAGACCACAACATATTTCCACATTTCGATTCATCCCACAATTCATCACATAACAACATTGATCAAGCATCGTTAACTATTCAACATTTTTCAATATTATGAACATGAGTTCCCTTTTGTCAAGTCACATTTTATTTAATCAATCACAAGTTCATAAACTTCAACGTTTAGTTTACATCAAGGTATAATAACAATTCTAATTGGTTAAGACTTTAATCTCAAAGTAATCTTCCAATTCATGCAATTCAAGTAACATTCAATCACCCTTGCAAGTTGAGTCCCATTAGCTTAAGATAACCAATCTTTAATCACCCTTTAAAGCTCATTTTCCCTTTTAAAATCCATGCAATTAATCAAGTAAAAGTTTTACATAAAAACATGTTACCAAAACTTTCATAAGCCTAAGGTAGGAGGTTAAACTAAACAAAGTCAGGAAAAGTGACCCGGGCTTGGTGGGCACCCAAGCTGACACTCAGCCATGCGCCCAAGGGGCTTGGGCGCCCGACTGTGTCCCCCTCGTGCGCCCACAGCCTAGGCCAAGTTTCGGGTTTCATGCCCTGTTTCCTAGTTTCATGGTTTTTCACCCTTGGGACCTCAAATTGACCAAGTTAATCCAAAAATACCTCAAGTTTCAAGTTTCTAACATCAACACAAGTTTCTTAGGTTTCAAACAAAATCAAAATTTTGAGTTTTCATCAACCACAAGTCAAGTTATGGATCAAAACACTACTTTCACTCTCTCAACCTATACATATATATAAACATGTGTATAACCCCCATTTTCTTCCATACATGAAACCAACACTTAAAGAGGATTTTCTAATGGTAATCTACTCCTTGTTACACAACACATATGTAAGAATGAGGCATTAAATCCCTACCTCAAGTGGTAAATGATAGATCAACAAGAAGGTGTCTTGAGCTTCCAAACCCTCAAACTTTGATGGCCTCTATCTTCTCCCTCCTTGATCAAACTAAAAATAAATGACATAGGAAGGTTTCTTAGGGTTCTAATTTCAATTTTGCAAAAGGAATTTGAGTTCTATGTAGATTTGGAAGACCTACCTTTGAATTTCCACTCGGTTCCTCCTTTGTTCTTCATTTGCTCTTCCTTTGCTTCTCACTCGAATTCTCTCTTCTTCCAAGCCACTTCTCTCTCTCTCTCTTGCATCAAATCAACCAAATATATATATATAACAATATTTTAAACCCCCAAACAGTGATTCTCAGGTCTCCCCTCACCCCTAGCTAGGTATAGGTGTTAATAGGGTAAGGCTCGGCTGGAAAATGCAGAAAAACACTTATCTATCAAAACCACTGTGCCTTGGGTGCCCAAGCTCTTCTCAGGTGGACACCCAAGACCTTGGGCGCACAAGCTCTTTTCAGGTGGGTGCCCAAGGTTCCCCCCATTTTTCCAGCACTTGGCAAAAATGTCACCTTTCACTACATAACCCATTTCCTTCAAAGTTCTCAACTCCAAAACACCATAAATGATCCATATCACTAAATTAATATATCTTGACTTCCAAAATACATCAAAAATCATATACTCATATTAAGACAAAGTCCGGGGTATTACAAGATGTTAAAAAGGGAAAGAGACAGTCTGAAGGTTGCCCTTGAGGAACTACAATCTAAGTATGAAGCACTTGAAGCAAGTAAAAGTTCACAAGAGGAGTTGATAGCAGCCTTTAAGAGTAAATTGGATCAAAGAGAGAATGAATTGAAGGATGCCCAGGGTAAGCTGCAAATTATGCAACTCATAAGGAATACTGCATCTTCCCAGCTTAATGACATTCTGGCAATTCAAAGAAGTCCAAAAGATAAAAGTGGACTTGGATATATTGAAAAGAAGAAGATCACAGAAGATGCATCTACAAGCAGTCATAAGATCAAGGTGATCAAGCTCCAGTCTCCAAAGTCTGCTATACTCAAAGATGGGAAATCACCTCCTCAATTGAAGCAGTCTCCTATCTTCCCAAAGCAAGTGTCAAAGAAAAGTCAACTTCAAAATTTTTGTCAGAAGCCTAAAGGTACGCCCCCAAACTTGAAACATAAGTTTGTTCCTACATGTTTTCATTGTGGCATACCTGGACACAAAAGACCACATTGTCACAAGTTAAAGACCACATTGTCACAAGTTATTTGGGCTTCCCCTATCCTATGTTGACACTAGGAAATCTTTGAGATCTAATTTTTAAGTGTCAAATAGGTTTAATCCATTGAGGTTTCAGAAGTCATATTTTGACATTAGACCTTACATGACTTGGCCAGTGAGGAATAACATAAAGAAAAATTTTTCAAAACCCATTGGTCCAAAACCTAACAATCTTAAGACTCAAAATATTTTTCCAAAAATAAGAACTATTTAGGTTAGGAAGAGTGATCTCTATATCT
The DNA here is from genome assembly GCA_019916065.1 of Vitellaria paradoxa. Lineage (NCBI taxonomy): Eukaryota > Viridiplantae > Streptophyta > Magnoliopsida > Ericales > Sapotaceae > Vitellaria > Vitellaria paradoxa. The sequence continues at coordinate 52,232,128 of CM034233.1, read as the reverse complement.
CCCACACCCCTAAGAATCTTGAAGGGGTGAGCTTTGACATGTAGAGGCAATTTTTTTTTTTTTTTCATGAACAAGGATGTGCGTCATTGTTTATTTTTCCCTAGTTCTATGAAAATCACGTAGGTTAGATATTTTTTTTGAGATAATTAAATTTTTTTTTCGTGCAATGTTACTCCTTGTGATTTTCTTGGATGTTCTATTACCTCATACACTAATCAAAATCACAAGATTAAAATTGTTGATCTATATAATGGTCTTAAATTTGAATTACTTGATGAACTTGAATCTTATGTTTTGTTGTTCCTTGTCATGGTAGTGGTGTGCCAATTGTAATTGCACGGAGTTTAGTACATCATGAGAAATCTTTTCCACTACTCAATTGTTTTTATAAATTCTCCTTTCTGGACTATTGATTGTGTTTGAGTACAAAATAAAAAAAAAAAATAGAAAGGGCTACCATATGGGATAGAGTGAAAGCTAGCCTATTGATGTGCGGGTTATCCAAATAACCACCCTCTGGGTTTGACAATACAAGAAGAAGGCTGCCTACCCATAAAGTGTGTGAAAGCCGCCAAGAACAAATAAAAAGAAAAAGGAGGAAAAGAAAAGAAAAATAAAAAAATGGTGATCTTACATTAGTATCACATTGGTGTTTAGTTGAAAACAATAAATTGAGGAGAATTTAGTCGAAAAGCTAACACTGCATATCTTACTCAATTCAATTCACAGTCCAAAGGAGCAATTTTGAAATTCATGCGAGTATGTGAAAAATATTAATCATGTTGCACTTAAACTTCATTTCACACACTGCACAGGCATTTGACTATTGGTATGACATGTGTGAACAACACATGACATAAATAGTAGGGTGATTCTTAGAATTCTTATTTGTTACTATTTATGTATGGTCAAAATTTTGGAACTGTGTTTAGTTTTGTGTTTGGGAAAATAGAACTTGGAATGATTTGATCAAGATTACCTATTATACTTTCATGTTTGTCAATTCATGTCAAAAATGGGGAGATACAATTAAGGGGGAGAGTAGAATATTTTTGTAGGGAGAATGTTTGAAAAGGAGTTAGTTAATGGAGGGGGAGAACAATTAACTTTTTGATAATTAAGGGGGAGAATATATTTTATCAATTTTTTTGTTCTGGTTTTATTTAATGTTTAATTTTTTATTTGTTCCACATGATGCCTTGATTATTTTGTTTAAGTGTGCAGCCATACAGGTTATTAGTTGGAACGTGTTGATGGAATGGATGACAAATTTACTGAGGCCTTAGTGTAGATTGATTTTCATTTGTAATTTCATTTTTTGAGTTTTGACAAAATTGCCCAAGGGAGAGATTGTTAAGGCTAAAATTGTAAATTGGCAAATCCATGATCAAATAGAATTGTATGTACTTTAAACTTAATGTAAGCTAAGACACTAGAGTTCTAAGTCGATTAGAATTCAAAAAGGTCTCAGAAAATCAAGTTTCCAAAGGGGCTAGAACTCTTGAAGAGGTTGAAAATCAAGTTTTCAAAGTGGCTAGAAGTCTTAAAGAGGTTCAGAATTGAATAACGCAGGAAGACCGCACTTGGCCACGGGAAATATCCGAGAGAGATTAAGTCGAGTGGGAAGGCCACTCTGAGTCGTGGGAAGACCGCGGGAAGGCCGCGGGAAGATCGCTGGAAGGCCACGGGTGTGCCATTCCCGCGAGGTACCAGCATGACAGCTTTTTGTTCTCAACTTCCAACGCGATTTTGACCTCGAAGACGATGGATTCAGGCTTCAGCTAAAACATGAAAGTTGTAGCCCTTTGAGTCTTCTTTCCAACCCAAAAAAAAATCAGGTCAATTTGAATTGTGAGTGAAAAGATATAGTAAAAAAACTGACAGGATGTCAAGCTGGAATTTCAGCTACACACCACTTTAATAGCCCCAACCACCTTGGTTTGTCTATAAATATCTCTTGGCATTTTCAAGTTCAGAGAGACACAAAAAGAGAGAGACACACACCGAGAGAATACACATGAGATTGTGAGCCTTAAAGATTGATCATTCTCTCCACAACTTAGCGAACACGGTTCGTGTTCAATCTGAAAGAGTTCGGATTTGAGTTTTGTGATCGCTGTGGATTTAGCACACTGAGGATTCAGCAAAGCGATTGAGGAGTCAATCTTGTGCCTTCGAGGAGTTGAAGGGCTTTCGCTAGAGGAGTTGGTGAATCGAAGATTCGAGCAAACGTCAACTAAAGTATAAAGTCGATGAGTCGATCTATCGAGGGGTTGAGTTTGTAACTAATGTGTGTTTATTTTAGTGAAAGTTTTGTTCGAGGTTTCCCTTCGTGGGTTCCCTCGTTTTTGCTCACCTTCTACATTCTTGCGTGTGTGATTAATTGTGATTGATTGATTGATCGATTGTTTGGGATCTATAGTAGCATATTAATAATTTTTCAATAACAAATGGCCTAAGAAATTTCAACACCTAACCAATCATATTTTTCTCAATTTCAACAATGTACTACTAACATTTAGATTTATTTATATGCAAGTAGATGTTTTGTGAACAAGTAAGTAGGTGGATCAACTGAAATTTTTCCCAATTACCTAGGCTTATCCATATATATATACAGCAGCTGCTACTTGCCAAACAAAATACATATGTACATATGCAATACTCAACTGTTACCCTACTTTGGTATTATAAAGAAACGCCGATGAAAAACAATTTCCATTTCTTTTCAAATTTCCAAATAACAACCTAAATTGAATTTTCCAAGAGCCCAAAAAAAAAAAAAAAAAAACTTATAGCTTTACATGAGCTTAGACACAGTAGAATCAAATTATGAGAATAAATCATATCCGTCATTTTGTAGCTTCCAAATGCTTTTACTTCTTTGTCAAATTAGGTAACACTTGAACCAACGCCATTCAAAATATATACCAATCACAACCTCAGAAGTTACTTAGCCTCCTCAAATTTTTTGGAAGTTTAAACTTTTAGGTAATTAATGACTCAGCATACTATTGTTATCAGAGTTGATGGAAGAAAGGTAAAGAACCTATCAAGTGGCCAAGACAACAAATTCCTTATGAGTTCTTTGGAAATAGGGCACCGAAATTCAAGCGGCGGTAGGAGTGAGATTGTTGACTCCTCCTCCTCCAAGCGAGTGATGCTTCAGCTTCAAATTAATGCAAGGTTCGTATGGCCCGAGCGATGGTGTCGGTGCTGTAAATTGGAAAAAAGGGACAGAAATCGAAAAATGATGAAAAATCAGATAAGAACGATACACCGAAAGTCTAGCGAAAGAAATTACGCGGCCTAATTGGATTGGACAGATTTGGGCGTTAAAGGTTAACAAGAAAATACAATTCCAATTGATCAAGGAAATTTAATCTCAACCATTGATTTGGTAACATATTTTGAAATTATTGAGCTACATTGTTATATAGTATTTATGAAAATGATAAATTACACTTATCTCCCCTTAATGTTTGGATAATTACATTTATCATCCACAACATTTTAAAATTACATTTATTTCCCTTATTTTGAAATGTTGATAACGTTGACCCACTTTCAATAAAATCAATCATTAAAACTTAACAAAAAATGTACAATAATTAAAATTTTACATGTTTTTCCTATTTTATCATTCCCTCACATATTTGTCAAATTTTCACAAAAATTTTAAAAAATAAGTAAAATGTAAATAAAAAGAAAAAGTTTTTGAAATTTTTTGTAAAGAAAATTAACGAGACGTAAGAAAGAGAAAGTGGTAAAATAATAAAAATATCAAAAATTTTGGTGACATTTATGTTAAATTTTAATGACTAATTTTATTAAAAAAATTAGTGTTAATAGCATTTTAAAATAAGTTTTGATGACTAATTTTACTGAAAGGAATTAGTGTGTGTTTGGAGTGATAAAAAGTGAGAAAAAATAAGATAAATGGTGTGTTTGGAGTTGTATAAAAGTGTATAAAATAAAATAAAATTGTAAAAGTAAATATCTCGTAATTTGTACAGTGAATGAAGAATTTAAATTTGATTATCTCGTAATTCGTGTTTGTAGAGTTTTGTAGAATTTTATTTTATTTGGTATAGCTCCAAACGGAGCCAAAGTGAGAAAAGTTGTGAATTCGTAATGCGTGCAGTGAAAGAAAAAAGTTGATATGATAAAAAATTTATAGAGATTTATAAAATTTTTTGAAACTTTTTGAAACTCCAAACGGTACCTTAATGTTAACAAGGTTTGAAATGTGTAATTTATCCTTATGAAAATTTTGAGCTCTAAATGCACAAGATTAAAATCACGAGTTTAGTCAAAATTAACCATGCGTCAAAATCAGCCGAATTGCTCACGAGCCCCCGAACCCGCTAAAATTAGAGGTATCACAAGCTTCTCCCGAGGCTTCTTCCGTTCCATCCTGGTTGCTGCCCTTCATCCAAGTCAGATATCCTCCGCTTCAAGGCCCCACGAACCCAGTCACGAGCCTTCTATAAATGGATCGAGGCTTTTCCTGAGCTCCTACCCTCAACAACCGTCGAAAATCTAACGCTGGAATAGCCAACCCTTCATTCATTCGATAACTGTTTCTTCAGATGATTCTAAGAATCATTTGTTATTCGTAGAAAGCTACTGCTTTCTGTAATTGGTTTTGTTTTTATTTGAGATTTGTTCCGTACCCGTTTCGTTTTCAGATCATTTCTCATCAAAATACGATTACAAGCTTGACATTCTGTTCTTGGATTGAATGTAGTGCTTTTACGGATGTTTCGTATTATTAATGCTTGGAATTTTGGCTGAGACTGCTCTTCACGTTTTAGAATTCTCACGATTCTTCGAGCTGGATGTCGATATTAATGTTTACTGATTTTGATGTGAGATTGATTGATCGGTAGTTTCTGGAGTACTTTGATTAGTTTTAATTTTTTTTTTCCTTTTTTTATGGATTTAATGCATCGGTTGAGATCTTTACTAGTAATTTTGGGGATGGTTTTGCTGAATTTTAGTGGGGTGTATGACTGATGCAATGAATAATTCCAGTAGAAGCCTATCTTTCAATAGAAGGGGCTTGAGTTTTAACAGCCCAAGAACTTCTCGAAAGATCTGGCATTCACACTTTCTTCGCGTACTACTTGTCATTGGTTCTGTGGTTTCTGTGATTTCCTTCTTTTTGGTCATTGCTGGTGGATATATATATGTCCTTCCCAGTCTCCGCCAGGCGATTCATGGGTATGGAGTTTTCATGTCCAATGACTCCTTGGATTACTGCAATGTTTTCGATGGAAGTTGGGTGATAGATAATAATTATCCGTTGTACAATGCTTCGGAATGTCCTTTTGTGGAACGGGGATTCAATTGCTTGGGGAACGGACGAAGAGACGAAGACTATCTAACATGGAGGTGGAAGCCCAAGAACTGCGATATTCCAAGATTTAATGTGCAGACTATTTTGGAAACGTTTAGAAGCAAAAGGATTGTTTTTGTGGGTGATTCAATGAGTAGAACGCAGTGGGAATCCTTGATATGTTTGCTTATGACTGGGGTGGAGGACAAGAGGAGTGTTTATGAAGTCAATGACAATAAGATAACAAAACAAATTAGATTTTTAGGTGTGAGATTCAGTTCCTTTAACTTGACTGTTGAGTTCTTCAGGTCAGTTTTCCTTGTGCAGCACAATTGGGTCCCTAAACATGGACCTAAAAGGGTTAGGTCAACTCTTAGACTTGACATCCTGGATGATTTTAGCAACAAGTGGGTTGATTCAGATGTGCTTATATTCAACTCTGGACAATGGTGGGTGCCAGGGAAACTTTTTGGAATGTAAGTTCTCTTTCTCTTATATACTTATCTCTTAACATTTGCCTATGCAAATTATACTTGATTGTCTTCTGTAGATAGAATATCTTATCCAAATTAACTCCTGGAGTAGATGAAATTTGTTTATTCTCAATAATATGAAATATATGGTTATCGTTATTGATTTAAAATCAGTGCCATGTTCTAGCTATACTTTGGAGTTCCTTGCAAATATTTTTATTTATATATATAAAAATATGTAATCTAGCTATAATTAGGACTTTTATGATTAAATTGGTTTAAGAGATGACAAACATATGATGCACTGCTCCGTTTGACAGAATAAACCTAGATGCTCTGTCCCCTTTTTAGTCTTATGAATTATGATTTCAAATGTAATTTCTTTTAAAACTAAATATTACCATAATCTTGATGAACAATGATGATTACTTTCCCTTTCTACAAAAATCAGATTTATACCAGAGTAGAGAAACAATTGTTTAAACAATGGTTGTTGCTTTAGGCTTCAGTTGACAATGTTGGAGAGCAAAGGAAAAGTGGGAAATGTTCTGTTATGTAACCAACTTTTGTGCACAAAACTTAAAAGTACCACACAAGTTGCACTTTATTTCAAATATACACCTATGTACTCTCCATCAGTGTTAACATTACAGTAGAGGCGATGAAGATATTATACCAATGGAGAAGCAAAATTCAAATCAATAGACAACACTTGTCCACAAATTGAAAGATGAAGAACTTAGCAGGCTGACAAATGTATTTGGAAGTATATTTTCCAATCTTCTCCCTTGCTCTCTTAGTCAACATTTGATATGTTGAAAATTTATAATTCATTTGAGTTTTAAGAAGTCCTTTGGCTTAGATTGTCCAACTAAAACCTTTTCCTATACTTCTTCATCATGCACAATGACGTCATGGATTTCCTGCCAATATTGATGATCTAAAGTTCATTGTTGGTGAATTTGGAAAAATATGATTTTTCTTCTCTCTAATAAATCATCAATCATTTGTCTCTCTGCATTTTTTAATATTAACCATAATAACTATTTTCAGGTGAATTACTTTTCCATCTTTCCTCGTACACCAATTCTTATTTCCTTCCACTTCTAATTATTTCACATTGCCATTGCCCCTAGTCTGGAGCCAATGTCCTTTGCTGAATTTTGGTCTAGAATAAATAAATTTCCGTGTTCTTCCTATAATTGGGGGATTGTGGATCCAAGCTTTTGTTTTATATCCAAAGAAAACAACAAAAGTTTTTCCTACTCTGAAATTTTGTATGTTAGATAATCCAAACAATCCACACTATTAATCGCAATCACAATGATAAAGCAAAAAATAGGAAGGCACAAATTTTAATGAGGAAAACCAAAACCGGGAAAAAAGTCACGAATTTTTTCACTATATCGCAAGCTTAATTACAAAATACAACCTCTCGATAGACCCGAATCCATGACTCCATATTGTTGATCCTTTGTTTGATTCCTTGATTCATCAATCTCCAAGTGAAAGATGCCTCTTCAAATCCATGAAGATGAATCGAATCCTTGGTAACATGTGGAATCCACAACACTCAAGATTCGAATTCCTTCGAATCATAAACATATGATGAAAGAACATTTTTGTGGCTAAGGGATGAGATAAATCTTGAACACTTGAATACTTTTTGATCTCTAAAGTTATTTCTCTCTTCTAGAAACCCTAAAGAAATGCTAGAATATAGGGTACGAAATCCTAAACAAATAGAGTTTCTAAAATGCAGTTTGGAAAGTACTAGGCTAATGCTCGCAGGAGTAGTCTTCCCATGGGTTTTTAGCAACATATCGCGAGTACCCGCGTACATCCAGTGCTATTCCCACAGCTTAATTCGTGGCATGTGCAATTTGTATTTCTTCGCAAATCAGAGCGAAGTTCCATCATTGGTCCTATATACTTCCAGTGCCCTTCCCGTAAAGTGACGTTTTTCAGATATTTTCTGAGGCCTGAAACACAGTCTGTTCTAATCTCAAAATTTGGCGTCTTAGCCTACGTCTAATTTTACATGGATTAAAACTCTACTTTGAGTATGGATTGCCAATTTTAATAAAATACCTAACATACTAAAATAGCAAAGATTGATAATTTAATCATTTCTATTTCCTCATTGCTTGGCTTAGTTACTTGGTGTTTGGTTGGGTAAGGTTAGTTGGTTTCTGCACAAAAGATTGTGTCCTAATGAATTCTTAGTTTTTAGGTTTTGAAGGTTGTAATGCAAAAGTTTTTGAACTTTTGTTTCATGCCTACCATATGGCTAATATGGGATGAGCGAAATGACAATATCCCTGAGAACTAGCTAGTCACTTTGAGTTTTAGATATTAGAATATGGGGTAATGAGAATCTAAGAAGCATGTTATAAGGACACAAGATATAGACATGATATGGATATGTTAAAATGTCAATTTGAAATATCTATTTATTTGCATATAAAATAAAAACAAATTAGTAACTTTATCTCTTTATTGAAGATAAGACAATTAATCTATTTTTTATGTTTATGTCTTGGAATTAAGAAATGTAGAAAGGCCAAATGTCCTACTATTTGAAATTAAGGCCTTCAGCAACTCATAATGGTTCAAAAGTGTTTAGTCAAAATTGTCACAAAATCTTGAGCTACTAGAAAATGGGTAAGTCAAGCTAACTTAATACTCCTCAATTGGCACCCTTACTAGCACATGAATTAGAGTTCAGAGAGAAACAAATTCAACCATACATGGTGCACCAACGCAAATAGACTAAAGTGCATAAGAACAAATGAGGAATTAGTCCTCATATTAAGACTTGAACGAGAACTTGTTGGTACCATAGCTCTATAAGCCACCAATTGAAAGATCAGAGAGAAACAAATTGAACCATACATGGTGCACCAACTCAAATAGACTAAAGTGCATAAGAACAAATGAGGAATAAATCCTCATATTAAGACTTGAACAAGAACCTATTGGTACCATAGCTCTCTATAAGCCACCAATTGTTTCAAAAGTTTAAGCTATTAAACAATGTGCCTAACAATGCATATCAAGCCAGCTTAATACTCCTTACATGTGACTCTAAATCATATGTAGATCAAAGAGACAAACAAACCGAACTAGATAAGGTGTACCAACACAAACTAGAGTGCACTAGAACAAATAGAGAATAAATAATGATGACGAGAATTAGGGCTTCATGTAACCAATCCTTCAATGTCATATTAACTCACCAATTGTCTCAAAAGTTTAAACTGTTAGGAAATTGGCCTAACAATGTGTTTCAACATAACTAAAATGAAAAAAAAAAAAAAAAAACGAAAAGTGCTTCGTTGAGTCAAAATCATTCTACATGTCCAGGTTCTTTGATCCACTTATGAGTGGGTGAAATTAGATATTAGTTTAATTCAAATCCAAGTAGAGGTATTTTGAATTTAATATGATTTTGACACGGATCCACTAATTTGTCGACCAAATTAGACATTTATTTTTGTTACCTTGAGAATCCAGGTGGAGTATTTATTGATATAGTGGTTACTTCTGATTAGCGGAATAGGACGATGAGAAATAAGTAATATCATGGATAACAAATGAAATTAAATTTTTGTGTGAGATTATTTTTTTGGTGTTTGGTTGGTGAGATATGAAATGAAATAAAAAATGTGATTAGACAGGACATAATTTTGGATTTTTAGATCTTGGTGAGAAAAAAATCCGGAGATGGGAGATATACAATACCACTCTCATATATTGTATATCCAATCCCCCTCCCTAATACTCCAATCAAATGCAAGCCATACACGTTTGAGAATCTGCCACTGTATAATTGGTTGCATTAGTTTCCAGCATTACGATATTTGAGAAATGACTTCTTTAAAATTATAGTTGTAACCACTCCAGGTTTCATGTCCGGAGCAATTTTGCGCAGTCAAACACGAGACAAAGTTGGGCTTGCAGATCCAAACCCACCTCCCTAATACCCAAAAGGCGACCATTATACTTTTGAGAGTCTACCGCTGTAGATTGGTTCACAATACCTTTCAGCATGAAGATATTAGAGAAATGACTTCTGTAGAATTATTGTTGTAACCATCATAGCTGTTGCCATTGGTTGACGTTCAAATGGTCTATAGTTTGATTGTTACTTGATCCTAAACCTTCTATGGTACTTACGCATGGAAAGAATTAACAATTTCAATTGCCAAAAACTAACCTTCAATTAAAAAAAAAAAAAGAAAGAAAAGAAAAATATAAACAACTTCCTGATTTCCATTTGATGGAATCCTTCGTATTGCGCTGAATTGACATATGTTCCATTAAGACTCCTAAACTTTTAGTAGTTCTGAAGAATCTGAACTTGGTTTCAAGCATATCAATATATACACACACATTATAGTTCTGCAAAAAGTGACGACTGTGGCTCTTTTCAGTAATACTGGAATTTAAAACTAATTACTCTGAAAAATGATAGTCCAAAAATGTTTTCCTGCATATATTCAGAAGCAAAAATTACCCCCTCAGCTCAAACTTTTCAACTAAAAAAACTACAATAGGTCCTCAGAATGGTTTTTTTGTTTTTTTGGTAATTTGTCCTCAGAATGTTTATGAACTAATGATGATTTAATCTGTTAGAACTCCATTAACCAGAAATAAAATTTTATGCTGAGAATTTTTCTTGCATTAGCTTGTTGGTGCAAAATGTCAATGGTAGTTAGGAATCCTTAGTTATTATTATAGTAAAATATGTTAAAGAAGGAAATTATGAATTTCCTGAAAATTAGATGGTTAGTCTTTCAAATTTAGTTGGACCACTCTAAACATAGAATTTTTATAGTTTCGTACCCTGTCATTTGTCCACAAAACATTTTGTTAAATTTATAAAACTTAACAGTGAGCTGCTATCTATGAATCTGCTTCTTACTGTTTATGTTCTGTTTTTCATAGTGGAAACATTGTTCTGTCTGGCTCTCTATGCATGTGTTAATTAGGATTCAAATGACAGGGGTTGCTATTTCCAAGTTGGCAACTCGCTGAAGCTTGGAATGTCAATTGCAACTGCCTTCAGAACTGCACTACACACTTGGGCATCTTGGGTTGAAACTATGATTAACACAAACAGAACTCATGTCTTCTTCCGGACTTTTGAGCCATCCCATTGGAGGTACTGTCCTTATATCATACATTATTTTTCCCTTGTTTAAAGTTACCCACATGCTGTCCTCTAAAATTTATTTAACTTTCCATCAAAGAATTGACCTAGAAACTCCTTGACTTTCGTCTCCATGCTTAGTATGACTTCTCCTCCCTATACTTGCTTTCTTTATTTGCTCTTTCGATGGCATGTTCTGATGGTCCCCATATTCAACTCAGAAATGCAAATTTGTGTGCAAAAAACTGTGCAGATTCCAACTCAGGAGCAAGGATCAAAATATTGTTTCTTTTCTACAAAACAGTCGTTTTGTTTCCAGATAGTCTGAAATAAATACTAGTGGAGTAAGAATTCTAATATTTCTATCAGAATATATAACAAATACACGAAAAATACTGCATAATATATACCAAAACAATAAGTTGCTTAATTATATTATTAAACTTTTGTGTATTTAGATGGATTTCAATACATCTAAACATTTGTAGATATTTTAATATTTTTGTTCCCCTTCAAAACGTTCCCAAATGTTATTGTTTCCGCGCTAACCAAATACCTTACCAAAACTAAATTTTATTTTATTTTTTGTGGTATATATTATGATTGTCAAAAGTTTGATTCAAAAAGATCAGAACCCCTTGAAAATTATGTTGTTCCTTTCCATCCAGAAGTGGTAAACTATTGCTGCCCATCCTAACGTCCTGATAATATTAGCAAAAGACTTCCCAATAAATTTTCCAACAAGCCAGTTCACTTTCCACCTTTGTCTTTGGTCGGAGATGGCACTTAGGCTGCACATCGTTGTCTAGAATTCTTGAGTAGCTGAACGCAAGAAAAGGTAGTCCATGTTCTGCCACACCACACAATGTACAGCGGGTTGGTTAGTAGTCCCCCATGCTGCTGGTTTTGTCTTTGGTGTTGAGCTTGCCACGAATGGCTACCAGAAAATAAAACTGTGTCTGGGGATGTGCTTGGGCAATCAAAGGAGCTGGTGCCAAAGAACTTTGGAATGAGGCCTTTTGACCACATTCCAGGTGGCTACACATTTTAGCATTGGAAGCTGTCCAAATAACTGATTAGAAGGAGTAGTCTGCAGGGTGATTCAGAATCTCATGTAATTCCCAGTTAGATTATCTAGAGGTTGATAATCTGGAGGGCTAAGACCAATCTCTTTCTCTGATAGTAGTAGCAACATCAGCATTGACTTCGATCCCTATATCATACAGTGTAGAAGCTTCAAATTTGGGAATTATGGACCAAGTGGATGCCAATTTCTATACCACAGCGAAGTGTCCTTGCTATTTCCTGCAAAGTACTTGGAGATGAAGCTGTCTGGAGGGTTGTTTGGTTTGACCGTTTTCTACTTGTTTTCCATTTTCATTTTCTAAGACAATGAAAACAGGTGGAAAACGTGCTTTAACGTACTTTTTTATTTTCATAGAAAACAGAAAATATTTTCCAAACCAAACAGCACGAGCTTTGTGATCTTTCTCCATGTCTGTGAACAATGGGTTGGGATTTTAACACTTCAAAAATTGTTACCCTTTAGTAAGTGTGTAGAGCATCATTGTACATTTGTATCCATGGAGAATTTTTCCTAGTTCGTATGGCCCACAAATGCCTTAACTTTGCAGCCTTGTTTCAATCTTTTTCTTAGTCCAAGGCCTCCTTATTTTTTAGGGCTACACTGGTCATCTCATGCTGCTTTAGTTCCAGTTTTCATTAGATTTGGACCAGGCCATGGCAATCTCATCAAGATTTGTTATACGGAGAGGCAAACTTGAAAATTTTAAAATAGATTCCATGGAAATTCAAACAACCACAGCCAATAGAAACCATAATCGAAATCACAGTAATTAAATCAAATATATAAAAACACGCTATTTACCAACGAAACACAAGAACTGCTCTTGGTAAAACTCCGAGTCTATTAGGCGATTGATAAGAACAGCAATCCACTATGTAAAATATCAGTTCCAAGAGTTAACCCTGACTATAAGATCAACTAGACACCGTCCTTACTTGAATCTACTCTTGCTAGCTAGACCCTACGATGCATCGATGCCTGTGCAATTGCCTCCACCTATCAACCTTGGCTACAACTCACCAACCCTTCAAATGGCACTTGCTAGAACCCACAAGGGTTCAATCTTCTTCAAAAATAATGAAGATGTTATCGTCGTTTTTGCTTCAATGAAGAAACCCAATTGTCAAGAATAATTCTCCTAACAATATTCAATTCAAGCACTCTATTTTCTTTATCAAAAATTCTCCTTAAATAGATAAATAAAATAACTATTGAGAGTCCAATTCAAAATAGAATTCAGTTTTTTACAAAATCTGTATGCCAAAATAAAATTTTGAGCCAACCAAAATTACTGCCACATTGTTTTATCAAATTGCTACCAAGTTAGAAACTTTTGGTAACTTCAAAGATGCTAGGTTGGACCTTGTTTTCTTCCTATTCTAATTCAAGTAACTTGCTGCCTGACTTAATAATCAATTCAGTACTGGTAGCTGCCTCCAAAGATGAGCTCTGTGCTACAATGCAATACAAACTATGATTTTCGAGCTGAAGCGAACACCCCAGTAGGCTAACCATTTGAGCAGTTCACGAGCGTGAATTTCAGTGACCTAGCAGCTTAAGTGGTCCACAAGTGATTATTCAAAAAATTCAATGGTCAAGAAAATTTTGTGCTGAAATGTTTTCCTCCCAGATTACATACTTTGAATCAAGTTTCGACCCAAACGAAGTACGACCAAAAAAGGACTTGAAACTAAACTTAATTCAATTACAAGAAATTGATTTTGGAATGCAAGTTGTCATAACACTAAAATAAAACCTAACAAAACTTGTTTTGGAAGAAAGAAATGCATGCTAGAAAGGATGGATTTGATAACCTGCCTGCATAAGTTAATTTGAATCCTTGCTCTGGGCTGTTGTTAGGTTGCAACATTAATTCTGTTCAAATCAAAGTTGATGCCTTCTTGATCTCATTTTACTACCAACTTTGTGGTTGCAACTAGATCTCTCCAAATGCACCCCCATGCGCAGACATGACAAATCCTCAATTCTCAATTCTTAGTCCTGTTCTTTATGATATTGTATATTATATTGTATTGTGTGTGCAATGCATATTTTGTTTTCCCTTCTGCTACATCTTGAGATACATAATTACTGGCAAAGCTCATCAGCTTAATAGGGGGTTGTATAAACTAATTGCAGAAGTTTTAGCAGCAATGCTTAAAAGGGCCCTAGGAGGCATTATTTTAGAGAACCAAAATGCGGTTATCGAGAGATGTCAAAGTCCGGATGCCAATCTCGTTGCTATATGAAATAATGGATGCAAGAATAATGAGCGGGAAGTCAGGCCTGATTTTAAACTTGATTGAGAAAGCCTATGATTACAGCAATTGGGGTTTTTTTGATTTATTTGTTTGAAAGGATGGGCTTTGGTAGTAAGCGGAGGAAATGGATCCATTGGTGCATTTCTACTGTCAAGTTTTCAGTTCTATTAAACGGGACCACATTGGCTTTTTAGAATCCTCCAAGGGGTTGAGATAGGGGATCCTCTATCACCGTTGTTATTTATTTTGATTATGGAAGAACTAAGCAAGATGATAGTTTAGGCTGCACAGAGTGGTTTCTAGGAGGTTTCAGAGTGGATCTTTGGATAAAGAGACTCAAGAGATTTCTCATCTGTTGTTTGCAGATGACTATTATTTTCTGCGAGGTGGATCCTATATGCCTAGGTCACATAAGGTGCATTTTGCAATGTTTTGAACCTGTGTTGGGGTTAAAGGTGAATCTAGTAAAGTAAAAAATAACCTCGGTTGGTGAGGTCCAAGAAGTGGAAGGGTTGGTATCCATTTTGGGTTGCAGAATTGGTCAGTTACCCACCTTGTATCTTGGGCTTCGTTTGCACACGTCTTTAAAGCCAAGCATTTGTGAAATGGTGTCATTGATAAAGATTAGAAAAAATTAGCAAGCATCTATGGAATGGTACCTGAAAAAGTATGAGAATGAATGGAATTTCTTGATTCCTCTTAGTCTCAGCACGTATATTTATATTGACTCTTTTTTTTTTGAAAAGTATATTTATATTCACTCTATCACATACAATTTAGGAAATTAGAATAACCATAACTAGGAAAGATAATAAACGAGTCCTAGTCCTAGCCCTAATCCTATTTCTATATTTACAATATTTTCTAGTACTCTCCCTTAAGCCAAGCTGAAACGTATATCATATGTTCTAAACTTATTACAAATTTATCAAACCCGAAACCCTCCCAAAGTTTTAGTAGATAAATCAACAAGTTCATCTTCGGATTTAACATGACTAGTCTTGATAGTGTTTTGCAAGATCTTTTCTTTGACAAAATAACAATTTACCTTAATATTCTGTTATGAAATATTGGATTAGAAGTAATATGAACAACAAATTGGTTATCAAGTAAAAGTTCCATAGGTTGTAGGTTATGAACTCCCAATTCTTTCATCATATGTTGTATCCAAAGTGGCTTATATAATGTATGAGCCATACCTCTAATATTCTAATTCTGCACTCGACCTTACTACTACCGTTTGTTTATTACTCTTCCAAGACATTAGATTACCTCTAACAAAGATACAATAACTAGTAGTAGAACATCTATATGATGGAGATCCTCCCCAATCTGCATTTGTATACCACTGTACTCAAGTATGTCCATTATCCTGATACAACAAGCCTTTTCCGAGTGCTCTCTTTAAATATCTTAGGATTCGGACAATTGCATCCCAATGACTAGTATGAGAAAATTCCACAAACTGACTAATCATACTCGTAAGAAATGAAATATCTAGTCTCGTCATAGTTAAGTAGTTTAGTTTTTTAATCAACCTTCTATACTAACTAGGATTGTCCAATAAGTCACCCGTATCTCTCACTGACTTCGTATTAGGATCTAATGGAGTGTCTATAGGTTTAAAGCCAAGCATATTCGTCTCAGATAACAAGTCTAGAACATATTTCCTTTGAGAAAAAGTAATACCTTTGTGTGGTCGAGCTATCTCAATACCTAATAAGTATTTTAGTAGACCCAAATCTTTAGTACTGAATTTAATTTGAAGGAATAACTTCAACTCAGTAATACATTGGTATCATTGCCTATTATAAGAATATCATCTACATATACTAATATCCATATTCTTCCATGAGTAGAATGACAATAGAAGACAGAATGATCAACACCACACTGAGTCCATCCAAATTCCATAGTCACAGTACTGCACATACTAAGACCATGCATGAGGTGACTGTTTTAGGCCATATAAGATTTTCAAAGCTTACAAACTAACTTTGACTCCTCCTGAGCAACAAACCTTGGAGATTGCTCCATATAGACTTCTTCGAGTTCACCATACAAGAAAGCATTCTTGACATCCTATTGATGAAGAGGCAAATGATAAATGCCTATAAGGGAGATAAGAAGGTAAACTGATGAAATTCTACTAAACATAAAAAGTCTCTTGAAAATCCAAACCATAGATGTGTATGCCCCTTAGTAACCAAACGGGCTTTCAATCTATCAAGAGAACCATCAACATGTAACTTCACTATATATACCCATTTACAGCCAACAATAGATTTTCTGGAGGGGAGAGATACTATATCCCATATATCATTTGCTCTCGGAGCAAACATCTCATCTTCCATGGCAATATGCCACCTAGAATGAGAAAGGGTTCCATGCACAGAGGTAGATATAGATGTAGAAGATAAATAGAAAATAAGGGCATGATATGAAAATGATAAGGCATGATAGGAGACATTTTTAAATTGAATGAGCAGTATAAGTATGTTTACCTTTCTTGAGAGAAATAAGCAAACCTAAGTTATCAATAAGTTTTGTAGACGCAAGAGAAGATACTGGAGTGACTAAAGGTTTTGGAGGTATAACTACTTGTAGCTGTGTGTAAACATGGAAATCAGGACGAGAAAGACAGTTGGAAGGACACTATGAGAGTGGTAAGGAAGGTAGATTTTTAGTTGTAGGAAGAATTGGTAAAGGGAGACCCACATCAAGAAAAAACAAAGACTAAGAATGAGAGAAGAACAAGGTAGACTCAAAGAATGTTAAATCAACACAAACAAAGTGCCGATTAATGGATGGACTGTAACACCGTTATCTTTTTTGTAAACAAGAATACCTAGAAAGACACATGTATGGGAACAAGGATCAAGTTTATCAACCATGCTGTTAAGTTGATAAACAAATGCAACACATCAAAATGTACGAGTAGAGACAAGAGACAAGGGTTGTTTGGAAAATAAGATGGAATAAGGAAACTTGTTATGCAGAATCAAAGAAGGCATCTAGTTAATTAATTGACAAGCAGTGAGTACTGCATCCCCCAGTGGATTTTAGGGACATGCATTTGAAACAACAAATATCGGGCAGTTTTAATGAGATGCAAATTATTTCTCTCAGTGACCCCATGTTGTTGTGGAGTGCAAGGACAAGAGGATTGATAAATCATACCAAGGGAGGACATGAAATCTGTGAATTGTTTCGAAAGAATATTCCTTGGCACTATCATTATGAAGAATTTTACTTGGTTTTGCCAAACTGAGTTTGAATTTCAATACAAAAGGATTTAAAGAGTAAGAATAATTCAAAACAATATTTCATTAAATATAACCAAGTAATTCCTAAAAAATCATCCACATAATTCACAAAGTACTGAAACCCTAATTTAAAAATGAGGTGACTCAATCTCCAGATATCTGAATGAACCAATTGAAATTGGTATAAAACCCTATAATCCTAGGAGGAAAGGAAGCACAATAATGTTTGCCTAACTAACACAACTCACAATCTAAAAATTTCAAATGACACAAGAACTATTGTCTTCAACTGGGAAAGAGAGGGATGACCAAAGTGGCAATGGGTATTAAGAAGGGAAGCAATGGCTGAATATGCTACAGAGGCTGGATTAGATGGCATGTCCAAGTAGTAGAGTCCTTTAGCTTCACGTCCTCCACCAATCTTCTCCTTGGTCTTCATATCCTGAATGATAATAGAATCAGAGAAAAAAGGAATTGAACAGTTTAAATGCTTAGTAAGTTTGTTGATCGATAGAGAGTGAGGCACGTAGCTCGGTGGATGAGCTTCATTCTTTACCCACTCACTACCCGGGTTCGAACCCGAAGCCCTTCCCCCCCCCCCCCCCAGCTTACCTATAAAAAAAAAAAAAAAGTTTGTTGATCAATAGAAAATTTAAAGAAAAGGATGGTGAATATATAAGACCGAAGATAAAGTTAAAATAGGAAAATGATGGATTGTACCAATGCCCCCTACTGGGTTAGTAGATCCATTACCTATAGTGACAGGGGGGATAGAAGATATGTTTTAAAAATTAGAAAACATGCGAGGTGTTCCAAGCATATGATTTGAAGCATCAAAGTTAAGGATCTAGGATACAAAAGGGCAAGTAGAAAGACAAGTAATATGACTACCTTTGTGTGCAAGAGGGCAATGGAAAGAGATTCCTTATGAGCTGCCTGATATTGGAGGAACTTAGAATACTTCTGGCTAAAAATAGTCACTGGTGTGGATGAGCCAACCTCACTACAATTAGATCCATTAATAGAAACAGTAGTCTCATAGGTTGCTGCTTGTGCCATATGGGTTGGCTTCAATACAAATTTCAACATTTTTGGTGGAGATGTCCAATCTTCCCTCAATAAGTGCACTTAGGCCAAGATCCTTTGCCTTTATTGTTGTGATCTCCACTACAATTATTGCAAGGATCACACCCATCAGAAGGATTATGAGTAGTTGTCTGACTGGCAAGGGCGGACTGTGTAGACTGAGATTCACTTGAAGTAGAATGTTGGGATGCAGGATGCAACTATTAGAATTTGAGAGTTTGTCTCAGCAAAACATGGAAGAGAGACTCCCAAGTATACGTGTGCTTGTACTGGTTCAAATTTTGGATCAAGACCTGCTATATCTCATTAATATCAGCAGATAATGGTTGAAATCAGTTTAGTTCTTTATACATCTTCTTGAGAGTCACAAAGTACTGAATAATATTTTTATTAGACTACTGAAGTTTGAAGAAGTCACTGAATACATTGTAGAGTCAACTAAGATCACTACAATATAATAGCTGAATATACTCCCAGACCTCCTTGCAGGTATCTAGATGAGTGCATAAATCTACAATTTCAGCCTCCATAGGGTCCCATGACATCTTCTTGAGAGTCACAAAGTATTGAATGATATTTTTACTAGACTACTGAAGTTTGAAGAAGTCACTGAATACATTATAGGGTCAGCTAAAATCACTACAGTATAATAGCTGAATATACTCCCAGATCTCCTTGCAGGTATCTAGATAAGTGCATAAATCTGCAATTTCAGCCTCCATAGGGTCCCATGACAGGCTCACATTATTAGCATCATCTTGAATCCAAGATTCATAGGAGGAATGGGAAGATGCTGGTGCCAAAAAAAAAAAAAAAAGAGCAAGATGGAAGATGGGCTATCTACCAAAAGTGGTAGGATTACCCTCATCAAAAGAATGCTATCATCCATGCGTATCTATTTTATGCCTCTGTTCAAGATGCTTTAGGCAGTATCTATTTTATACCTTTGTTCATGATGCTGCCTTCAGCGGTATCTATTTTATGTCTCTGTTCAAGATGCTGCTTTAAGCGGTGAAGAGGCTGGAAAAGATCCAAAGGGATTGCTTTTGAGGTGCGATTTTTTTTTTTTTTTTTTTGGTGGGGGGGGTCCAAATTTCATTTGGTCAATTGGGATATTGTTTGCAAACCAATGGACTAGGAAGATTTGGGCATGAGGAAGCTGAGCATGCTAAATGAGGCATTGATAGACAAGTGACTATGGAGATTCACCCAAGAGAGTAATATGTGGAGTTCTGTGGTAGCTGCGAAGTTCTAGATAGGGGGGTTGGACCACCAAAGCAGTTAGAGAAGCTCATGGGACGAGTCTTCGGAAGGACATCCACAGGGTTCGGATCTTCTTGTTCGATTGCGTGCAGTTTATGGAAGAGGGGATAGGATTGATTTTTGGAGAGATAAGTGGGCAATTGATAGTAGTTTATTCGAGGCTTTTCCAAATATCTATGAATTAGTAATGAGCAGAGAGGTTTCAATGGCTGATTTTTTGGTTTCTCACAATGGGCAACAACTTAAATATGAATCTCAGGAGAAACTTGCAAAATTGGAAAGTGTGTGTCTTTAGTAGATTCATGGCCAGCATCTACGTCGCGAAGGTGGGGAATAGAGATGATAAAATGGAGTGGATATTATCAAAGTCAGTCATTTTTAAGGTTAAACCATTCTGTAAGAGGCTGAGAAGGACTAGAGAGAACTTTCTCTGAAGACTGTTTGGACAAGGGAAGCCCCTCCAAAGGTGGCTTTTCTTTTTTTGTGTGTCTGTATGTGTGTGTGTGGTGCATAATGCATGGCAAAATTCTTATCATAGGCAACCTCATCAAGAGAAACTTGACTTTGGTAATGCTGGCACAATAAGAGAATGAGGGAGCTAATCTGCTTGCTTGTGCAGGTGAGGACAGCTCAGCTAGGGCACACCAGAGGAGCTTCAAAAGTGACTTTATTCTTTGCTCTTTGACAGCCCTAACAAGTCACTCGAAGCTCTGTCCTTTGCTTTGCCCTGTGCTGTCTTCCTCCGGTTGCCCCCACCCAATAGGCCAAAAAACGTTGCTGTCAATTGCCCTTCCCATTCTCATCAAACAGAAGACTACCATACAATGCTGTTTATGCAAAAAAAATGCGGAGAACATTAACCATCTCCTTCTACATTTCTTGGCCAGGGAGTTGTGGTCAGTGGTTTTGGCTTTGCTTTGGAGTCTCTTGGGTCTTCCCTTTGGGGGCTTAGACATGCATTGTAGGAATGATGGGGTGGAAGGGTTTCAATGAGCAGAGAGGCTTGGATTGAAGAGTTTGTTTATGAACCTTTTGTATAGTTGGGTTTCCAAGGGCAAAGATCCGGACATCTCGAGCTTGTTACACTTCATCAAACTCATGGATGTTCCTCACGAGTCCCATACATGCTCCCATTTTAGCTGGCTTTTGTATGGGGGTGGCTTCCCATTGGTGCTTTTTTATTAATGACATTTTACTTCTTATTGATTAAAAAAAAAATATTACTAGCCTTTTATCAAGATAACTGATTTTTTTCCCTCTCTTTCCGTATCAGAAATCTTACCTTAAGGTTATGCAATGTTACCCATCTACCATCGTCAGAGACCAAAGGAATGGATCAAAACCTCTTCTCAGATGCCATTATAGAGGTTGTAAAGAATATGACAGTTCCTGTTACAGTTCTGCGTATAACCACCCTTTCAGCTTTACGGACTGATGCACATGTTGGTACTTGGAGCGATAACCCTTCTGTGTCAGATTGTAGCCACTGGTGTCTCCCTGGAGTACCCGATATGTGGAATGAGATTCTCCTTTCGTACCTGCTATCTAACCATAGACGTTCACTCTCATGAATGAAGGCATAAAAGTAAGTGTTTTATTCCCAACTTACTCCAAGCCTTATTTTAGGGGTTGGAGGGATAAATATTTACGTAAAATGCTACTTAGTGGTGCACAACGAATCAGTTAAACCATCAAACTGACTCCTTTGGCTTTGGTTTTTTGAATCAATGGTTTGGTTATTTTGTATTGAAAAGAAAAGACTAGAATACCATTTGGCTCTTTTGTTTTGGAAACATTTTGGCTTTTTTTGACCTAGTTCAATTTATTTCCAAAAATCAAAATAAGACATAAACATTATAATAATAATAATTTATCAAAATAATACATAAACATCTTTAAAATTAACATTTTATCAAAGTACTATTTCACCAACACATAATAAAAATACATAATTTTAAAGTACTAACATTGTCTTAAAATGACAAGTAAAATGTTTTAATTATTTTTTAAAATTTGTATCTAAATATTTTCCTGGAAATAATTAAGTTTATGAGTCATAATGGGATGTTTAAAATTATATAAATTAGTACAAATTTATAAAAGTTACAGTTTTGTAATTCGTATAGTGAGTAAAAAATTTAAATTTTATAGAGATTTTTATTATTTTGGAAAGTTCCAAATGATATACTTTATAAAATTTTAAATTTTCCTTTTTAAGTTTTCTTAATTTTTGTATATGAAAGAAATAAATTTAAACTTCTAAATTTCAATTTGCACAAAAGTCAAAAAAAATTAAATTTATAATTTTTTCCCAAACACACTCTAATTAATATAGAACGATGACAATTTTTGCTTTAATTTTATTTATCAATATTCATTTTAATGATAAAAATAATGATGTTCAATAAGTTTGAAGCATTATGAATGTGAATATTATTTGTCATGTTATGGTGGTAATATTATCATCATGGATCCAAATGATTCAAGTTTGTTCGGATATTTTTTGGAATAAATTAGGATAGACTAGGGCAAATCAGATTGGATATCAGATTCGGGACAGATCAGGATAGAGGTAACTTTATCCCAATATTCGATTTGATATCCAAATTTTTTTAAACAACAAATTCAAATCTGATCCGATCTTCTAAAAAAATTTGAATTTCACATTCATTCACCTCGGGTAACGGATCGGATTTAGATGGATCAATCGAAATGGCCATCGCTATGGTCTGAATTCCTCTTCATCTTGTACTTCATATGATTTATTTATTTTTAAATATTTCCTATTATAAAAAATTAAATTATATTGGTAAGTTGCCTTCCAAAATTTTTTGATAAGCGGGCAGTAAATTTTTACCCATATGCAATTTCTTGGGAAAAAAAGCATGTGGAATAGATTAGTAAAGCTATGCAAGACAAGTTACGCGATTTTTCGAGACGCGTACAATTGTTTGCCTGCCCATGCTTTTTATAGTTTTAGTAAAAATTAAGAATATGAGAGTAAGATAGCTTACCTGATTTTTTTTTTAAATTAATGTTATTATGAATTTTATTTTTTATAAATTAATATGTGAAGTCAAATTAGTTTGACTATATATTGCCATATTAAGTCTAACTACCAAATTGAACAATAGTCTATAAAGAGCCAAAATGTTTCTATTGAAAAAAAAAAAAAAAAAAGAGCTAAGCAGTATTTTAATCTTTCTTTCCGATACAATTTTCAAAAATAAAATAAAATAAAAGAGAAAAAGGTAGATCGGCAAAAGCATTTGGTGTAGCAGTAATATTGCCCCTGTGTTTTATACATAGTATTTTAAATATATACCATTTTTTAAAAAGAATAAATGACAAATGATAATTTCATTATTCATTCCTCAAACTAAATTGTGGGAGAGCCTCATTAGTGATGGTTGCGACAATGTCATTCTTTGACAATTTTTTTTTATTTTTTATTTTTATAACAAGCACGAAACTAATACTAATGATTTTAATTTAATCCATTATTGCAATACGGTGTATAATTACTTAGTGTTGAGTTCATATAAAATTATCTAGATAATTTTTTTTAACAATTTTTTAGCATAAAGCTGTTGTACCAAACCGAACCAAATCGAAATCAATAGTTTGGTTTGATTTGGTTTGATTTCCTTCATTGAATGATTTGGTTATGGTTTGATTTCCTTTGTTGAATGATATGGCTATGGTTTTAAAATCGGAAAATTGTATCCAAGTCATACTTGGTAATCTTTTAAAGTTATTAGTCACACTCAAAAAAAAATATTGCTTTTAAGTCACATTAATGTGAAAAGTTTTGTATTTAAGTCATACTTTTGAGTGGGTCCCACGAGTTTGTTTTAAATATAATTTATAATATGACTTAAATGCTCTTTTTCTATAATTAACTGAGATGGAGTTGCCGAAAATTATGGAACCGAAAATCACGTTTTCCGTTTTTGTTTCATTCCTTATCAATTGCGTGAACATATAGTGAGATAAAAATCTATTAAAGGATTATATACGAAGGAATACACACAGATTACGCGAGTTTGTGCTATGAAATTAACGTCGATCGAATGAATATATACAGATCTGGATTACGTATTTAAACACATGACTGCGGTACTGTTTTTTTTAGGATGCATGCTCGTTCAAAAACAGTACCGCGTTCAAAAACAGTACCGCATGACTCTATCATACAAACATCATATGTAAATACAAAAAATAGTTCACATATCAAACGAATAACCGACAGTACCGCATGTATGACAGTATCACATGTCTGCGGTACTGTTTTTTTAGGATGCATGCTCGTTCAAAAACAGTACCGCACGACTCTATCATGCAAGCATCACATGTAAACACAAAAATAGTTCACATATCAAACGAATGACCGACAGTACCGCATGTGTGACAGTACCGCATGTGTCTGCGGTACTGTTTTTTTTAGGATGCAAGCTCGTTCAAAAACAGTACCGCATGACTCTATCATGCAAACATCACATGTAAACACAAAAATAGTTCACATATCAAACGAATAACCGACAGTACCGCATGTGTGACAGTACCACATGTCTGCGGTACTGTTTTTTTTAGGATACATGCTCGTTCAAAAACAGTACCGCATGACTCTATCATGCAAACATCACATGTAAACACAAAAATAGTTCACATATCAAACGAATGACCGACAGTACCGCATGTGTGACAGTACCGCATGTGTCTGCGGTACTGTTTTTTTTAGGATGCAAGCTCGTTCAAAAACAGTACCGCACGACTCTATCATGCAAACATCACATGTAAACACAAAAATAGTTCACATATCAAACGAATGACTGACAGTACCGCATGTGTGACAGTACCACATGTCTGCGGTACTTTTTTTTTAGGATGCATGCTCGTTCAAAAACAGCACCGCACGACTCTATCATGTAAACATCACATGTAAACACAAAAATAGTTCACATATCAAACGAATGACCGACAGTACCGCATGTGTGACAGTACCACATGTCTGCGGTACTGTTTTTTTTAGGATGCATGCTCGTTCAAAAACAGTACCGCACGACTCTATCATGCAAACATCACATGTAAACACAAAAATAGTTCACATATTAAACGAATGACCGACAGTACCGCATGTGTGACAGTACCACATGTCTGCGGTATTGTTTTTTTAGGATGCATGCTCGTTCAAAAACAGTACCGCATGACTATATCATGCAAAGAATGGTGCTGTTTTAATGAGGTACTGTTTTATTATGCGGTACTTTTTTTATGCGGTACTGTTTTATTATGTGGTACTGTTTTATTATGTGGTACTGTTTTTTATGCGGTACTGTTTTTATGCGATAATGTTTTATTATGTGGTATTATTTTTTATGCGGTATTGTTTTATTATGTGGTACTGTTTTCCTTAATAGTTTTGATTTTGTTTCCAAAAATCAGTTTTGCTTATTTTGTAAAGAAGATGGAAAGTCGCGGAATTAGGTTTTTCTCAAACAGTTTTGATTTTGTTTCCAAAAATCAGTTTTACTTGCTTTATAAAGAAGATGGAAAGTCACGGAAGTTATGAGTAAAGTGTGCACTATTTTCGGATAAAACTGGTAGTTTTGAAATGTAGTTAAAAACGCGTGATATCCTTTTTGGTCTTTTTGTTGCAAGTGTGACTTATTCACAAATAAGATTTTTGGGTATGACTTAAATCTTTATAAGTTCATAAATAGTGACCGGCCTCCAAAAATCCCTTTTAAAATCTTCTAAACCAAATAACTTGTGGTTCGATCCCGCAGTATGGCCCAACGGTTAAGAAGAACCTGTCCAGAATCGTAAACCGAACTGGCGTAGGTTCGAATCACGCTAAGAGCACCGTGACTAGCTTGGGATGCCTAGGATCTTGGCCTCTTTCCTCCGATTTACCCATTGGCTACGCGAACCGTTGAGATCTGCAATAATACGGTGCGGGTTCGGGTCACCAAAAAAAATAATAACTTATGGTTCAACTTAGATTCTTCTACTAAACCAAACCAAACTAAACAGTGTATACCCCTGCCTTATAGTACGACCGGTAATTGCTCTTTCAGAGAACACAAAATGCTAACATACCCATATTTTAATGATCAGTAATGTCATACCATTGGATTGGAGAAGATTAATCCTCCAGTCCCAACTTGTATTGAATTATTATTGTTTTGTATAAATTATACTCGTCCTTTGTCGATGTTTGGTTGCGTTCCGGCACCTAAAGAAATAGTAATAAAAAAAAAAAAAGAGAAAAAAATCTAAGAAATAATTCCTAAATTTTGTGTTTTGGCACTCTGTAGAACTGCCTGTTTAATTAGTTCCATTTTATTTGGTGCAGATTGGAACAACTGGAAAGCTTATGACTTGCGTCCTGCTTTAGAATCCCATCACACATATATATATATATATATATACCTCTTTTAACTCCGGCAGCAGCCAAACAATACAATTTTTCAAGATTACAGCAAAGTTTCCGAAGGAGCCAGAGGTCATGGAGATGAAAATCATGCGACAATCTAATTGTTCTTTCCCCTCTTTTTGGTGCTTCCACTATTGTAATTCTTTTGTATTAGAAGAAGGGGCCGAAATTTGGTCTCTGAGATGTAACAAATTTTTTTTTTTAATTAATCAATGTGTTTTAAGTGAAAGATGGTGTACTTTTTTCCCCCCACTTTTCTGCTGTCTCAAATGATAATTTTTGGAGCAAATATATGCATTTTATTTTTTATTTTTTTTTCTTAACCCTTAGTTTGAATGCAGATTGTACATTTATGGACAAAATTGGTGTACTTGCATGCATGTAAAGAGGATGTTTGGTTAGTCAAAATTAATTAAAATTTACTAATCTTTATTAATTTTTTGTACTTTTTTTTAATCAAATTTTACTATATATTATTTTTACATCAAAATTTTATACTTTTATTGTACTTTTTGACCAAACTTTTGTTAACCAAACACTCCAAAATAGAAGAGAGTTCTCTCGTGCTACTCTTTGGCAAATCCAGTCCCTTTAGTAGTTGAGACAAAAAGAATGTGATTGATTTATATTCAGGGTTATTTTGCGCAGAACCCATTTATACTTGCTACTTGGCTTCAAGAAATCCAATGGAGGGTGCTGCCAAGTAATATTGAGATATGTGCGTTGAAAGAGACAGATTAATGTAGAGCAGTTTTTGTTTTAATCAGAGCAATGTACAATTATCGATGCACATAGTACAAATGGATAATGCAATGAATAATTTGATGATAGCAGAAAAATAGCTCTGGTATTACCATTTCCCGTTTTGAAAGTGTGGAAGTAATATTGGCATGGTGCCTTTATTATGAGCAGTGAAGAGAATATATATATATATATATATACGCTCCGTTTTAATGCAGTAAATAAATGCCGAGAATCCATTGTATGCTCACTCTGGTTGGGGGACTGCTCTGAAATTCGCATATATTCTTCACTGCTTTTCTTAGCTATTTATGTGGTTTACATGTATGTGTGTTTATATATATATATATTCAGATGGAAGGCTTATAGCTGTGACCATCTGATAAATGAAGGAGCAATTCCCACCGAAAGATCCGTCTACATGTTAATAGAAAATGCTTTCCATTTTCCAATTCCCAAATATTATTCTCGTAAATATCATCAGGCGCAGAATTACCATTATGGTTACATGTATGATTTTTGGATTCATAGTCGTGTTTATGTTTAAATATTTTGAAATTTAATAAATTTGTTAAATAATTCATTTATTTTAAAATCAAATTAAAAAATGTCTATTATCTCCCGTAACAATTTTGTTCGTTTCGCATGATTCCCATTGCAACACCCATGAAACCCTATTCTGACCCCATGCACCTCAAGACATAATTACCTGAACTTAAAATCATCTTTTTGATACAACAATTTGATCTTTCGTTGAAGCACAAACTCATCATTTACAATGAACTTCATGGCATATTAAAAGTAATATAAAATGAAAAGACAAATGACTCTCACCTAGAAGTCTCTGTTTTTGAACGACGATTTCATCATATAATCCACACTATCATTTAAAACGACAATTTCACCATAACCAAGATCTTGAAATAGAATATTAAAGTCATTTTTAAGTAGGTTACAGTTTCCTTGATAATTTTGAACTTGTTTTTGTAATAATAAATTTGATTTTTTTTTTACATTTATATATCTTCATTTAAAAAAAATAAGAAATTAAAATTATCATTACAAACTTCAAAATTATTTTCCATCATGAAAATGACAATTTCATGTCTAATGAAGATTCAAAAAGACGGATATTGGGCAGATAATAGTCTAGGGAATTAAGTTTTGAAGAATAAAGGTCTTGTGATAAGTAGGTGAGGTTCGCCTCTGGTTATGTTTGGGCTACAGTTGTGTTTGGCTAGACGTATGAAATGCGTAGTTTTAACTATAATAATAATGTGGGTGGGAAAACAAGCAGACGACTTCATGTTAGTTGAATGGCTTGCAAAGTTTCCAACATCAAACTAAAAATGAATAGATTGGCGGCGCCCCCAGTGACAAGACCTTTTGACTGTCCCTACTCATGGTATTGAGAGGGCCTCACGTGTTCCCTTGAACCATTGAATCAAGTATAAACACCCCAGGAACCAATGAATCACGTGTTCCCTTGAACCATTTATCCAATGGCTCGTGAGGCACGTGATGTAGTAGAAATTCATGACAAAACCCTATATGCAAGTTGAAAAAAATTCAAAATAAATCAGCTTTTCCGTTGTTTTTTTAAGCCGAGTTGAGAGAGTAGGCACAGCACAAAATGAGCAATAAAATTCTAAGCAACAGAGGCAAAAATAAAAGAACAAAAAATTACAAAGAAAATAAATGAAGAAACAAACAAACCTCCTGCCTGATAAAAGCCAACCCCAAACCAACCCTTCCCCATCGCAAAAACAAATAAATGAATGAATAAAAATAAACCTACAATGCATGCATACAAAACAGCACGAAACATCATAACAGTAGGAAAGGAACAAACTGAGCACGATACTATTTTTTTCCAAAATTTGGAACTCCGACTCATATAAGGGAGGGGGAAAAAATGGAGAAGAAGACGAAGAAGAAGACAAGCAAAGAATACACAAGACCTGACCTTGTTGGTCTACAAAATATTGGGGAGCTGAGAGTCCAACCTCTGCTGCAACTCCTTCACCTTCATCGAGAGCTCAGCCTTCTGCTCTTTGTAACTCTGCATCAGATACTCTTTCCCTTCTATAACTTCCTTCAACTCTACTACTTCCCTCTTCAGCATCTCAATCCTTTCCCCATCTCTCCCCTTCTCTGGAGACTCCAAACTACTCTCAACATCAACATACCCATTTGCATGGCCATTTCTTCCTTCCGGTGGCCACATTGGGACTGTTGAGGGGTTGTCTTTAGGACCAATTTGTCCCACACAATGATCAGCAATTGCTTTTCTCAGCCTCTGGATCTCTCTCTCCGACTCGAGCAGATCCCTGTTTGCAGCATCCAGTAGTGATTGCAGATGGGAAGAATGACATAACTGAGAACTGAGTGAATTCTGCAATTCCACTATCTGGTCCTGCATCTCCAGTATCATATCGTCCCTTCTCTTCAGCTGCTGTCTCAGCTTTTGTATCACTTCTCGCTTGCTGAAAATATCAGACCCAGAATCTGAGACACATGGAGAGTCAGAGCTGTTTGAGTGGTTGAACGGCTTTTGTGGCAGCTCAAGACGATCAGGAGAAGATGCCCAGATTACGCCATTCTCTTTGTTAAATTCCACAGGGGGAACTGTCACCAGAGGGAGTGTCATATCGGGTTCCGTCAACAATTGCCCGTTTGATTGCTGCTTAATCTCCACCATACGTTTAGATCCTGTTCCAAAAGGCAAATTGAAATAACCTTCCGAAAGAAATAATCTTAATTCATTGTTTTGAGGATAACAAAATAAAGAGAATAGATGATGTCAGTGTCAAATCAAAGAATCATTGCAAGATTGTGATGGTGTAAAAAGGATGGAATGACATGACAATAAAAAGACTAAATTGAACTTAAATTTGAAATAATCCCAGGCCTGTCATGCAAACCTTGTCCAGAGATCACAGTAGAGTGATGTCTGCAAATGTGAGGCGGGAGAGAGAGAAAGAGAGCATGTAGCTTGGTGCATTGGAGAAAGCAGAGAAAGCAAATATAAAGACACCATGAAAGAGGAAATAAAAAATCACCAGGCACCCTATGACATTTGCAGCTTGCTTGTCCTTCAATACTGAAGTGCAAAGCAATTTAGTCCAGAGAATGGCACATTCCACGTTAATGGGGAATGACCAGTGTCTTGCCAGCAATAACAAATAGACAATAAAGTTTGTCAGCAGGAATCACTCAAGTTTCGTGTGTTTGGGTTGGTTTATGACTTGTCTCCTATTTTTCTCCATTGTCAATAAAGTTTTGATTTCATTAACAAAGAATGATATAGAACAATGAACAAACACAACAAAATTCCAGCAACTCTCAATACTCCGATGGAACACTTTCAAAGAATCAGTTTCCATCCAGAGCATGGTTTTAAAAATCGCCCGTTACCATTACGTAATTTTTTTGGACCTTTCCATTCACATTAAATGCCCAATTTTTTCCCGTTACACCCGTTATTTTCCGTCACCATTACACCAGCCGTTATCGTTTTTTAAGACCATGATCCAGAGGTAAAGCATGACTGGCCAGTAATAGTCAGAAATCAATCAGAAAGCTGTTAAAAAACATGCACAAGTTAAATCCAGAACTCAAAGCTCTTCAACCCTTTAAAGCAGAACCTAAGAAGGCACCTGAAATGTAATTGAAGCAGCCATCCTCTTCTTGGGCAAAGCAATACCCATTTGAATTCAAATGACAATTCCCTGACTTCTTTCTGTCAGTAGATTTTCCATTTCCTGAATTGTCAACAAGTGTGAAAGGTAAGAGAAAATACAAATTCAAGAAGATAATTTGATGCAAATGCTTTACTATTTGGAGGCCTTTCAAACCACTACCAGTATTTTCTGGTTCCTTCGCATCAAGCACCTGTTTCAGCTTGAAACCCAGGCGAATTGATATCGTACTTAACAAGGCACCGCCAGCAATAAGTATCCAATTTGGTCCCTCCCCTCGGATACTTTTTGACCCCTGTGCTCTAGGCACACCACTGGCTCTTGGTTTCATTTTAGCAGCCATTGAAATGTCCTTTAGCAATTGAAGTATGACCTGCACTGACAGTGTACCATATAATCATTGCCATTTGTCACAGATGTAAAAAGTAGAACAGGGCCCTGGAAGAAAAATTCTGGATATTGTTTTGAAAGGACATACTTTGGAGATGAGGGCCCTGATTTGAAATTTTAACCATCGATATGGTAACTTCTTTACAAGAGAGGAGAATTGGAACATTAGCATTCTGCCATTTGGCATCTTGCTCAAAACATAAATAGCAACACAATTTCTTTCCAAAATCACTTGGTGTCAGAGAGTGGACCACAAAAAAAGAGAAGATAGACCGATTATGTCTTATGAAAATAAGATGAGCCAAAATTTTTGGTTTTAAGAGCACTGATTGAAAACTGGGCCGTAGAGTTCTTTTACATGCTATATAGTGCGAAGAATAGTTGCCTAGAGGATATCACAACTTAAATTCACAATCACTTTTCTAAACCAGTGTGTGCACCCAAATTTCCTTTATCAAAAACGAAGGAGAAAACAAACTAAGATTACTTTATTAATTTTAAATAATAAGAGTACAAACTTTGGAGAATTCTTCTACAAAACAATAAAAAAAATAAAAAATAAACATGATTCTGTAATTGTTCTCTTCTAGAATGTTGACTCGAGGGCTTAACAGTTTCCTCCCAAATCAAACAGTGATATCTTTAAAAAGCGTGGTATTTTGACTTGAGGGCTTCACCATGTGTGTTCCCAAATCAAATAGTGAAGCTTCTTCAACCATAAAACAAAGATAAACAAATATGCAGGGCACTGGTTTGAGGGGTTGATGGCTTATCCAATAAATCAATGTGCAATATTTTCTCAAATTTGGTAAAAGAAGACAATAAAGTTTCACAACACTCTTCAATTACAATTCTCTCTTTTTCTTTTTTTGATAAGTAACTTTAATTTGAATCTCAAAGCTCTTTGAGGCTTCAATCTAATGAAACTTTGTCTTGATTTGTGGAATTGAAGTAGGATTGGGTGAAAAAACACCTCTATTTAGAGTTGTCGGTGAATGAGTGTCAAGACAACCACAAGAGGACCTATTTGATACTAATCTCTTTTATTTATTTATTTCTAAACAAATAAAAGTGAATATTTTTTTTTCCTGAAAGGACATGGTCAATTTTGATTAGATCCAATATTTAATTTTCTATTTTGCAGTGCCAATGTACCTTGTTACTTAATGTGCTTAGCTCAAATTTTATTAACTTGAAAATCTACATCATTTTGTCATGTGACAACACGTGATTGGCTAAATTTGGATGCCCAATCTGAAACAACTAAAAAAAGAAATAAAAAATTAAATTAATAAATGAAACCTATTTTGTTCTAAAGAACATCTAAAAGAATTGGATTTAGTTAAATTAACTAACTTTTTCCACAATATTACAAAACAATTTGCATATAGAAACTATGAACTATTATGATATCTATTCTTTTATAGGTTAAAAAAAAAAATGTAAAGGGAAAATAGCAAAACATTAGTAATAATCTGATTGATCAGTTGAGTAAAAATCATAAAAAAGATGGCAGCGTAGTGCATGAGGCTCCCATATTGCAGAGTCTGGGAGAGTAAGATGTACGCAACCTTATCCTTACTTGCAAATAAAAGTGCCAACCCCATCAATTGTTTTACTCACTCAACCAACTCAAGAAAAATGGTAGAAAAGAAATAGGTAAATTGATGAGTCTCACAAATCAAGAAGGAAAATGCAACAACTGATAAAAGAAGCTTAAACTATGCAGTTTAAGAAAGCTACCAGCAAGTGTGATGAAATATTATCTAATAATCAGGTATACATGTGTGTATGATAATGCCAGCAAGTGTTATGAAATATTATCTAATAATCAGGTATACACGTGTGTATGATAACCTGTTTTTACATTAAACATAAAGGCATTTTGGAAGGAAATTTTAGTTTTTGTTCTTCCATACGTAACTTTGTTGTTGGAAAGCAATTTGAATTATTTTTCGAATCCCATGTGTGATTCTTAGCCCTTTTGAGTCCAACCATCTCCTGTATAAAGAATTTTGATATTCTATTCCAGGTTCCATGATATTCCTCCTAAGAAATCCAAATCCGAAATAGCTTGATGGTAATAATTTTTGTCAATGCCCATTCCCCCCCCCAAAAAAAAAAAGCTATTAACTTTTGCATGTGAGCAAATGCGTAATATATGAGCATATTGTGGAAGAAATAAAAAAAAAAGAAGAGAGAAGGAATAAGGGGTTGGTGGCTACAATTGTCAATTCATAAGTCAATTTAAAATTTAAGCCTCAGAGGAAAAAGGTACTTTACTATTGTTCTGTGTACAGATGTGTTACAACCTTTCTGAACTGACCTCCGATAGATAATAAATAAGAGGTCCTACAAATAGTTAAAATATATAAAGTTGCTAAAAAACAGTGTGCCAACTGTTTCCCTCATATTAATAGAATTCTATTTCTGAAATCCTTCTATTCTTTCGAATTTTTGAACTTTCTAATCTTTTCTGGGTTGGATTATAGTTACAGGGAAACAAAGAAGCATAGATTTGGATAGGCTTTTACAATATGCTAGACATTGTGTTTTGATTATAGGATTTCTGAATGCCCATCTGCATCACGTAGGGAAATCACTATTTAAAGATGACATCCTACATGTGCCTTGCTTGCCTTATAGCTTCCTGAGTGTGCCTTCTAAATCAACACGTTGCGCACTTTCTGCCTATACTTTTCATGAACGTAAATACTAAGCATGCATGCAACTATAGAGCAGGACATATTGGTTGTAACACCATGGAACATTTCTCTCTTGAAATCCCAATTCATCCGGAGTGATTAGTGATAGAAATTGATCAGGGATTTATCGTATATTATTAGGCAGATTTGCCTTTCTTAATTTAGGACATTATTTTCTTTTTTTATTTCCTTATTTTATTATAAATTGGGGTCAACATGTTGTATATTTTTCATTCAAGCAATACAAAAATTATTATTCTGATTTCATGGTGTCAGAGCTATTCTCTAATCCTAGCTATCAAGATGGAAACTGCCATCAACAACAAAGGGTCAGTGTCCTCTGAAACTCCCGATAGCAAGATAGAGGTAATCTTCACTATGGGTTCAAATGGACTCTACAACTTATCCTTTCAACTCACGGTGGAGAAAAAAAATAGAAAAAATTTTCCTCGAGTGGGCTTAATCGATCAAACTCATGATCAACAGCAATGGAAAACTGGATTACCTTACCGGCAAGACAAAGAAGCCAGCCTCAACCGATGCTTCCTCTCTCCATTTGGGAACCTCCAAAGCCTCTTAAATGTTTCTTGGAATTTCTGTACAATCAAGGTTAGAGGTAAAAGCATAAAACCTAGTAGACAAAGCCTTATAAGATATGGATCTCAAGATAGGATGGAGAGTACATGACCAAGTTTATTTTCTGAGAGCAATAGGTAAACTAATATTGGGAGATTCAGAATTACCTAAATTGGAAGGGGACTCATGGAGACTTGGAGCTATTATCGGTTCCGACTCTTTGGATGCTTCAAGTGTGAGATTTGCTATTAGAAAACTTAATGGTAACTGCTTGGCTTGTTAATTCCATGAAGCCATCCGTCAGAAAGATGTATCTATTCCTGCCATCAGCAAAAGATGTTTGGGATGCAGTTTGAGAAACAAAATCCATTATTGAAAATTCCTTTCAAATCTTCGAAATTAAGATCCAATTATGGCAGATGAAGCAAGAGGAGGAGGAGGTCACGAACTACTACATGGAGATGACAGCATTCTGGTAAGAACTTGATCTGAGTTTCGAAAAAGAGTAGAAATGTCCCAGCGACAGTGTTAGATGCAAGAAGAAACTCGAAAATAAAAGTGTTTTCTAGTTGAGCTCAACCGCAACTTGGATGACATTAGAAACCGACGTCCTCTGCCTCTAACTCAAGAAGTTTTTTCAAAAGTGAGACAAGTAGAAAATAGGTGTAAAATGATGCTGAAGGAAAATGTTTCTACTGGGCCTAAGATGTCTACCTTAATGATTCGAGAAACATTAGCTGAGTTAAGGCCAAATCAACAAAAAAGGCATCCCTGGTGTGAGAATTAACGTAAGCCTAAACACACAAAGGATACCTATTGGGAGATACATGGGAAACCAAGGCAGAACAATAGAAATTGTGGCCACTAAGCTACTATTGACCATAAAGTCAAAGAACCTCAAGAGGGAAAAAGCAACAAATCCCACCTCAAGCTATGCATTTCACCTTGAACAGCTGGAGCAACTCTACAAAATTTTTTCTTACTTCCAAACATCTGATCAGTCTTCCACGAACATTCCTTCCAGTTTTTTGAAAGCCTTAAGTACCACTTTACGAACTAAGACTCCTTGGATTATTGACTCCAGTGCTTTTGATCACATGATTGATCTTACCACCTTTTCTCCCATTCTCACCTTGTGCTAGCAATCTTAAAGTTATAATTGCCAATGGTTCACTCTCGTATGTCACAAGAAAAGGTAGTATTTAAATCTCTGATTCTATAACACTAAAGTTTGTTCTTCATGTTCCAAATTTGTCTTGCAATTTGTCTTCCCTCTCATTGTGTTTTTCAAGACCTATCATTGGGGAAGACGATTGGCAATGCTTAGGAGTGTAAGGGACTACTACTTTGAGGACGCTAGTATAAGCAAGAAACATCAAATTGCAATTTGTGATTCTACATCTATTTCTAAGGATAGTAAAATTTTGAAACACTTCTTACTTCTAGAAGCCCTCTCTTTAGGGGAAGAATTTGAGTGAAGCTTGTTTTTTGAACTTCGATTTCTCTCTCTTTCTAAGCCTATCCTAAAGATTGAACCTGCTCCAAACACTAAACCTGTAACACCAACTCATTCTAATATGCCATTTGCAGAAGAAAACTT
Source organism: Vitellaria paradoxa (assembly GCA_019916065.1). Classification (NCBI taxonomy): domain Eukaryota; kingdom Viridiplantae; phylum Streptophyta; class Magnoliopsida; order Ericales; family Sapotaceae; genus Vitellaria; species Vitellaria paradoxa. The sequence continues at coordinate 52,196,044 of CM034233.1, read as the reverse complement.
GAACTCAGGGGGAGATATACCTTTGTTGCAATTACCCTTCTGTTCCTTCACCAGGTTTTGGAAGGTACATTGAACCATCTTCATTACTGCTTTGTCTCTTCAATTTCTCCCTCCTAACTCTCTTTCCTCTCACTTGAATGCCAATACAGCTAGGAGTCCCATGCAACTGTTGATTCCTCAACACGTTGAATGATAGTGATCTAAGAATGGCTGGGAATATTTGAGTCATCCACTTCCCTTTGCCCTAGCGTGATATGATGGTCCCCAACTCCATAGCTTCTGTACTGGGTCCAGAAGTCTTCATCGCCCTCTTCACTTTTAGCATAACTCATTCTCTCTCCATCTCCCTTCTTCCTTCTCTGCTCCAGCTTCTTGCCGGTTTCTTCCCCCTTTCTTCTTTCTTCTATTTTTTTTATTCAACCTACTATTGGCCTATTGTTGGGCTCCATCTCCCTTGTCTGTTGTGATTGAGGTATTTCTTGTATTATGGATATGTTACAGTTAATTGGTAAGAAGGAAGAGGTATTCCCTTAAGATAAAATTTAGAACTACAAAGCACCTCCAACAGTGGCTTTCTTCGTTTAGTGTATCATCCATGGAAAATTTCTTACAATTGACAAACTTATTGCATTGAGAAATACATTAGTGGATTGGTATAGTTTATGCAAAAGTTATGAAAAGACAATTGATCATCTTTCTGTACGTTGTTTGTGGGCTAAAGATTTGAGGACTTAGGCTTCTTCTACTATTAGTAAGAACTGGTTATTTTCCAAGGAAACTAAAAGAGTCCTAAACAATGGTAGGGCACAAGTCAAAGCACGATGAAATAGAAGTGTGAAAGAGGGTTTCCTATTGTTTAGTTTGGTTGATATAGACTTAAAGGAATAGAAGCCTTTTTTAAAACATTGTGTTTCCTTGAATAGATTGAAAAGCTTATTTTTGGCCACTTTATATGGATAGAACGATCCAAAATTACATAGTTTTTTTTTTTTTTATCTTTTGTTGAAAACATGTTCTTTTAGCCTCATGAGTTAACTGAGGTTATTTTTATATTTGGATGGCATCCCCTTAATGCCTTTCTCAATGATATGGTTGTTTAACTATTAAAAAGACAAAAAACATGGATACAACACAACACAACACATACATACCAACATGACAATTTCACGGACACAAAAGTTCACAAATGTTCAAAGAATAGCCAATTAAAGAAACAAAATTTTTTAAAAAATAATAATAAGACACATTTAGACAAGTTTTTGATATGTGCTACGAGTGTCTAACTATGGCTGTGTTTGGCTTGCTAAAATATTCTGAAAATCTCTAAAAATCTCTAAAAATTATTCACTTTTTATCTCACTGCACAAATTACGAACATAATTTATTTCACTTTATCTCATTTTTTATCATTCCAAACACACCCTATATTTGTAACTTAGATAAGCGACATAGATGAATCACCTACATAGAAATGTATGTGCTCCTTAAATAACCAGAATAAAAGCCAATAAAAGTGTCATCGATGAGAATAATATTGCTAGGCTGTGGAAGTCATTTTATTCATCATTCTTACTGCCATTTGAAAAATCATAATTGATAATACAACAATCCGTCAAATCCACTTAAGTGAAGAATTCATTCTGCACTATAAAAACCAAATTACCCAAACAGATTCTTTTTTGGGGGAGTTAACCTAGAACCCCACCGATTTATTGCAAGCATCAACGATAAATCGGGGGCCCGCACAACACCCCACAAACCACACAAAGCGGTTAAGTCCAAGACTTATGGCTTGTGTGAGAACCTCTAAGGTTTGCTTGCTATGTCTTGGAGTCGAACTCCCAACCTCCCTTAGGGAAGCCAAGAGTTCTACCCAACTGCCCTATAATTAACCCAAACAAACTTAATGGAAACAACATCAAACTTCATCAACCGTCTAAGAACTCCAATTAAAGGTGCATGATTTTAGGTTGATAAATTGTAAAACATAAAAAAATAATAATAATAAGGAAATACATGTCACAATGAAATCACAAGTTAGATCTACTAAAATTAGATGTGTGAAACAAATAATGTCCCATTTTCAGTCTATTCACATGTATAAAATACACATACATGTACGTGTATGTACATATAGAATTAACTTTAACTGCTTACCTAGGAGAGCTTTCATCAAACTTCTGAGCTCCAAAAGGGCAAAGTTATCTGTGAAAAACCAGCACCTGTTTGATTAATTAGCGAACCTATCAAATCCAAAATAATAATCCAAATAACAACAACAACGATTTATGTTTATCCTACACATATGGAAACCACAATAAAACTCTACAATCTGACAAAGGTGTGTAATTCCAATAAACCCCCAAGAAATAAGCTGTGGAATAACGAGAAACAAAATCAATGAACAATGATAAGATTAACCGCCAGATTACGCAAACCAATGAAACACAAAAAGTACAATATCCAAAAATGCAGGTATGTAGGTATTAACCGAAAAAGAAAACTAAATTTACAAAAATCAAGCTTATAAACAGAAATAGGCAACATTACCGGACCAATTAGAAGGAAATCATCTTGAAATGAAGAATCGGCGGAGCAACATATTTGAGAAACAGTGAGGATTATTCCGGGGTTACGATGATTAGAGTGCTGACGAAGAGCTAGTAATACCAGCCGCAATAATCGAACCGATTGGTTATGCCTGGAATTAGATTAGGGTTAGGGTTTCTGAGAGCTGCTCAAAGAAAGAGAGAGAGGTACCTGACAGGCTGACACTGAGAGATCCACAGTTTAGAGAGAGAGAGAGAGAGAGAGAGATTGAAGGGGAGGAGGGTCGTTAGGGATGCACTGGCATCATTCGTCCCGCCCTACTCGTTGGTGAATTTTGAAAAGTACACTAACTAAATTAATAACTTCAACATCTAAAAATTATATTAATAATTCTCCTTCCGCATGGTTGTTTTTTTTTTTTTTTTTCTTCTTTGAAAGATAATTTTGTAAGGAATTTCATAACATAAAATTTTTGTTACATTTTCTTTAAAGTTCTTAAATTTGTTTGATTGTGATATTTTTATCAATTCTTTCTCTCCCTCCCTTCTTTTTATTCCAAATAATAAGAAGAAATTGTAAGTCAAGTGTCATATTTATTTCATTGTACTATTATACTATAATTAGGGTGTGCAAAAAAGTCAAATAACCCAAAAATTAAATCAATTCGATCGGGTTGGTTCTAGTTTGTATCATTTTCAGTTCGGTTTTGAGTTAAAAATTAATAAACTTATATTTTTAATTCAGTGTTCAAGTTAGTATACATTTAAACTGAATCGAACTAAAAATAACTCAACTCAAATCACTCCGAAGCAACTCAAAAAATATAAAATATAATATATAATTATATATAATAGTAAAATATTATAAAATATAAAACTAAATAATACAATCCCACAGATTTGTTTTTATAATCTGGGAGTGATAATGCTATGATTTAATCAATACAAATGAAGTTCCCTAATGAACTTCTGTACTACCATTATACACTAGTGCCAGTGTAGAACTATAAATTGGCCGCACGTCTTTGGTTCTTAGAATAATATTTTTGTGCTTCTAACCTTATGAGGGAAGAACGATATAAGCCTGTTTTGATCATTTTTCCACTGGAGATGAATTGTTTGCACAATCCAACTTTCACTCATATGTAATCACACTAATTGCAAACATCAATGCCATCACAATTGCTTGCTTGCAGATCAATTTCCCAATACACTTTTTTTTTTCTAAGTAATAAATGTTTAATAAATAAATCTAACCCAAAAATGGATTTGACACAACTCATATTAACAAAAACCGAAAATCAAACCGACCCAATCTATCGAAAATCAAACTGATTCAGTTTGATATTTTCGACTCGGTTTAGTTCGGGACCAATTTAAAATTGGTTTGATTTCGGGTCTAATTTTTAGAAACTAAAAAAAAATCAGTTCGAGTTCGATTCTAGGTTAAGTATGAATTCGAAACGGTCCAACCCATCACACCCCTAAGTTTAATTATTGCTAATTCGATTTTTATTACCAAATTAAATTAAATGCGTTTTTTCATTCATTTTATTTTCTCTCTCTGGAGTGTTTATTTTTTATTTTCAATAAAGTAAGAATTATTAATCCCGCGAGGATTAATAATGGAAAGGATAAAAATTATGAGAATAACTATTAATATTTTATTGCCATAAATTTTTACTTTTTTTAATCCTGCTCATTTAAAAATTTACCCCTAAGAAATTAAAATATTAAACCATTTAATTTTTTTTATAAAATATACAATACATAATTTATAAAAAAAACTAAAATATTATGAGATAATACTTTTCAAATGACAATTATCTGAAATAATTTTTCTTATTGTACCCATACTTTTTTTTTGGGTAAGTTGTTATACCCATACTTATTCACATAAATAAAGTAATTAGCTAATAGTTTAATTCTTTAAAATATCTCTAAATTTATTAATGTTGTTTAGAGGAGAGAAAGGAAAAGTGAAGGACAATGATAAAAGTACCAAACGAAGTGAAAAATTAAATTTATTTTTTAATTGAGTTAGAAAAATAAAATTAAAATAAAAATATTTAACAAAAAATTTTGACTTTTACTTAATTAAATAATAAAAATCGTATAAATTAAAAATTTTATTTCCTTTTAATTCTTCTTTTTTTCTATAAATTTATGTTACAAACATGGCATAATCATAGGTGAACGCATGTTAGGGCTCTCCATCCAAACTATAGCGCGAGTAGTCTGACCAAAAAAAAAAAATAATAATTCAAAAAAATATATTTTTTAAATTTAGCTTATCTTAAATTTTTATAACCCAGTCTGTTTTATCTTTAAATCTTTTGTTTAATCCAAATCTTAAGTACCCAAATCTTAAGTCTGCCATTTGAAATAACTATTTTTGTACAATTAAAATTTCAATATCAAAGATCGCCTAATTAAGAAAGTAGCTTGGATACTTTTGTTATTGGTTTAGATAGTATTTAGAGGGATAAAAAGTGAAATAGTTTATAAATTCATAATTTATGTAGTGAGATAAAAATGAATAATTTTTAGAAATTTTTACAAACTTTTAAAATTTTTTAGCATTTTTTTTTGGTAGATGCATTTTTCATTTCACTAAACACATCCTTAATTTTTAATTTGTAAATTTCAACGTTGGAGTAATAAAAATAGAGATAAAATAAGATAAAGTGATATCAATTGTGAGTTCGTAATTCGTATAATAAAATAAAAAGTGAAAAATTTTTAAAAATTTTTAGTAAAAATTAGTACACCAATGTAACTTTTGTAAAACAAGCACAGTATTTTAAAGTATGATATCTGTGTGGGTTATAAAGATGGAATATATATATATATATATATATATTTTAAATGAACGGGCTCACTTCTTATTTACGTCAATACACCCCGGACCCACCAAAGCGACTTTACTCTATGAAATACCAAATGAAATGACTACCAAATACCAACCAAATCCCAAATGCTTTCGGTTTTTAATTTTTGCTTTTTCTTTGTATTTTACTTTTTGCCTTTTGTTCTTCGTTCTTTTTCGCAAGAAAATAAAAAATGAAAACATATTTTGAAATTCTATGCAACTAAAACTCTCTAAAACAAATGGGATTAGATTGTGTGGTCATGAAATTATATTTGTTTTACTGTAAAATCTTTTTTGAAAATAAATTTATTTATATTTTAAAAAATATATATTTTTTTAAAAATATTTTATACTAAAATAAGCGGAGTCTAAAATACAACCTCTTTTTGCTTTCATAAATTTAGTAACAAATAGCATGTGTCATTATGTTACACAGTCTAATTGGTCTTAATTTGCATAATTTTTTTCACTCCCATTATTATATTGGCTCCGTTTGGAGCCAAACAAAATAAAATAAAATTTTACAAATTTTTACAAACACGAATTACGAGATAATAAATTTTAAATTGTTCATTCATTATACGAATTACGAGACATTTACTTTTACAATTTTATTTTATTTTATACACTTTTATACAACTCCAAACACACCTATTATTGGTGATCCCAATTTTAAGTTAATTTCAACTGTTTCTTCAAAACTCTAGTCATATTACATAGTCATGCCATATTTTTTTGGGATAACATATTTTTTTTTTGTTAACCCAGAACTCTACTGGTTTATTGCAGACCTCAACGGTCCACATAGTCGATGGGTAAACTAGGGGGAGGTGGCCCGACCTAAGGCATTCCACCGTTTAAGTCGTAATACTCTTAGCGTGATTTGAATCCTCGCCATTCTGGGTTTACGGTTTTGGCGGAAAACTTCTTGACCGCTGGGTTATATCGCAGGGTCTTTTTGGGATAATATGAATTGATATATTACATTTTTAATTATCATCTTAGCTTATAGTTAACAAAAATTTGAAGATAGTTGGGCGTTTTAATTACGTGCAACTAATTATTATTTTAAAAGAGTTTTTCCTCTTAAGTATTTAATGTTTTGATACAAATAAAAAATTAATTTTTTTCTCAAATTTTACATGTTACATTACATTCTTTATTAGCATTTCTATTTTGTGTATCGTTTGTTTACAGGAATTTGTAGATTATTTTATTTTAATATATGCATCATAAAATAATCAATTTTTAATTTTTAAATTATATATTCACTTTAAGCATTGAGACACTAGTACCTCTTAAATTTATTTTTTTGCACTAATTACCCTAGTGCTTTGGGATGTCAATGAACTTAAACTTTCATAAGCTACTCATGAACGTTTGTTAACACTACTGGAAAGTATATTATTAGCAGCTGTTACAGCTACGCTAAAGGCTTCCTAGTGGCCACAAACGTCTTTGGTAGCCGTCTAATGACCGTAAACAAGCGCGCGGATGACAAAGATTAAGTAGCAAAATCTTTTAGTGGCTGCCACATTGGCGATACCAAGATGGTTGCTAATGGGTTTTTGTCTTTTATATATTAAAAATGTTTATATTTTTAATATAAAAAAAAACAACACCACAATATGGAAAATAAATATTTAATATTAATATTACAAAAAAGTTAAGTAATTCTAATTAATTAAAATGCAATATAACTAATTTGTTCAAATAAAATAAACTACAATAGAAAGTCTGAATGCCTGAATGTCACACCCCAAAATTTCAACAAAGTACCAGAGTAAAACTACATGTATTAAAAAAAGTTTTATCAGAAGCCAACTATTCAACAAGTTAGATACAATCCACGCTCTAAGTGTGCAGCCTACTCATTCACCTACAGACTTGCTGACAATTGGCCATTGCCAACCTTCATCCACGTTGGTACCTGCTACCCGAGGGTCTTTCTTAAAAAAAAAAAAATTGTAAAACAAAATGAGCTGCTAAGCTCAGTAGAAAAGTTATCCAAATAGCACAATGTGTATTTTATATAAAAGCAAATGTACAATGTCTACAAGGAAAGGGGAAGGATCATCATCCATATCACATAGAATTGATAATAGTAACTCCTATCCGATAAGGTAAGAAATGATATGCCCAAACGAAACTTCCCCCCCTTCCCACCCTTATAATGCCTTACCACCCTTGTTACTTCTTAACATGAACCCACAGACAGTGGAAGGATTCCGTTCATACGTCTCCATCAGCCCATTTTCCCACCCTTATCACCCCATGCCACCCTTGTAACTCCTCCTCCCAAACCTGAAAGCAAAGATTCACAGGAGACAAATAATCATTATTAAGGCTTACCCATCATCTATAAGGACATAGCCCTTTCGAAGACATTTCACATTTTCTCAGGTAATGCCACCTCAGTCATTTCGTGCAATCATCTATTGTATTTTTACCTTTTACACAAAGTACCAAATTGCGACTATATGAATAATTTTTCTACTTGAGGATACAATGCCTCTCTTGCTGGCTATCCTCTCGATCCACGTTAAGTTTTGCGTGAGCAAATTATGTCTTGTCAACATACATTTTCATACTGTTATGCAATTATTTCTTAATTGTTGTATCGAGCTTAAGGATCCAAAGCGGAAATTTTCTCTCTACCAAACAAATCTGTCCAATCTAGAAATACTTTCACCCATTATGTATATTTATATACTAGTTAAACAAGGTAATCCATAGTATTTATAATTTATATTTAATATCCCCTATTTTTTTTCCTTAAAATATCAAAAACTCAAAATTGTAGAAACTTCCCAAAAAGTCATTTTCAGTCCACTTTTCCCATTTTTGGGTCTCCAAACCCTAATAAAATTTGTGTGAAATGTTCAGAATTTTTTGAGGTCGTTCACTATTTTTTTCTTATTTTTCAATCGTTTTCACGAGAAAATTCATTAAAAATAGCACGTAAATTGAAAATTCACGAAAAAAATTTTTAAATTCTCCAAATAACTTAAGCTTTCATTTGGAAGAAATAAGGCCTCCGTAGCATGGCTCACGCACCCCAACAGGCCACCCCGCGCATGGGCATGACACCCCTCCCCACGGGCCACCCCGTTGCGAAATCTACTTTTTTTTTTTTACCCATTTCTTCCTCATTTCTTAGCCGATTCAAGCAAAACTTGTGCCTAAAATGAAGCTCTCGAAGAGCCCGACACAATGATACAAGTTTTACCCAATTCCGTGGTCATTAGGTGGGCCAAAGTTGGCCTGAAAGGCATTGGTCTCCTTCATCCCTTTCCCTAGCTATTCACCATGGTTGCTGAACCATTTTGTTTTTCAACCTACCAACTAAGTCTTACGTATAACTCTCTCAGGAACCTTGGGAACCTTCCTTGGAATAGGTTTCACAAATTTTGAAAGAGGAGGAAAAAGACAGAACCATGGCACCTGCAACTTTTCCTCTCACTTTTTTTTTTCCATGCCCAGCCTTGAACTCCAAAGGAAAAGAGGAAAAGAAAAAAAAAAAAAAAAAAAACAAGGCTTAGAATTTACCTACAACTTTTCCTCTCTTTCCTTGCTCTCCCTCCCACTCCCTCCTTTCTTTGCTGCTCCTTAGTGATACAAAAGAAAGAAAAGAAAAACAGCCCTCACGTGGCTTCTTTTCCTCAAGCCTCAGCAAAGTCACTTACATGTGGGACACTTGTGAGCCAAGTGTCTTGTGTAACTACATCCAAGTGGTCCCTTTTTTTATTACTAATATCTTTTTACATGCATTCATATATATATATATATATATATTTATATAAAAATAATTGTATTTATTTTGGGTCTTCACAATCTTCCCTCCTAGAAGAAGTTTCATCCCCAAAACTTAAATTGTATCCCATTCTAACAACAATAGGTAGGGCGTTCTTATTCACATATGTTAAGAGGTATTTAGTTAGGGCATATCAGTTACCACTCTATAAACCAAATTACTTACTAATAGGCAAATAACTTTGGATACTTCAGTCGCATCTCTGCTTTCTGCCTCCCAGGTTGCTTCTTCGATTCCATGATGTTCCCATTAAATTTTCACCAATGATATTGTTCTACTTCTCAAACTCTTTTCTTTAGTATCCAGTACTCGTATAGGTTTTTCTTTATATGTCACATTCGATTGTATTTCCACATCTTTCCAATCGATCTTATGGGTCAGATCAGGTATATAACTTACATAACATAGACACATTAAAAACATTATGGACTTGAGCCAACTCGGGAGGTAATTCCAACTGATATGCTACTTCTCCAACCCAGTGTGAGACCTGAAATGGTCCGATATATCTAGGAGATAGTTTGCCTTTCTTTCTGAATCGAACTATTCCCTTCTGAGGTATCACCTTTAATAGTACCCAATCTCTCTCCGTAAATTCCAATGGCCTTCTTCGTTGATCAGTATAACTCTTTTGTCGACTCTGAGCTGTTTTAAGCTTCTCCCTTATCAACTTAATTTTCTTTATCATTTCTTGGATTAAGTCTGGCCCATACAAATGTGACTCTCCTGTTTCTAGCCAGCAACTCAATGATCTACAAGGTCGGCCATGTAAGGCTTCGTATGGTGCCATGCCTATGCTTGCTTCGTAGGTGTTATTATAAGCGAATTCCACCAGTGGTAAATGTTCAATCCAACTACATTGGAAATCAATTATGCAAGCTCGTAACATATCTTCTAAAATTTTTATCACTTTTTCTGATTATGCATCTGTCTGGGGATGGTAGGCAGTACTAATATTGAGTGTGGTACCCAAGGCGCGTTGTAAACTTTGCCAAAACTGTGAAACAAATTAGGGGTCTCTATCTGACATTATTGACTTGGGAACCCCATGCAGTCTGACTATCTCTTTAATGTAGTATTGTCTGAGAGTATAAAGTGGGCTAATTTTGTAAGCCTATCTATGATTACCCATATAGCATCATATCTCTGTTGCGTTTGGGGTAATCCTACAATAAAGTCCATAGTTATGAAGTCCCACTTCCACTCAGTTATAGGTAGGGGTTGTAACAATCCTCCTAGTTTTTGATGTTCTACTTTTACCTGTTGGCAAGTTAGACATTTTGCTACATATCGCACAACGTTCCCTTTTAAGCCTCTCCAATAATACTGTCGTTTCAAGTCATGATACATCTTCGTACTGCCTGGATGTATGGCATATCTAGACTTATGCGCATTCGCGAGAATTTCTACCTTCAAATCGGAATCTTCAGTTACATACAATTGATTCTTATATCTCAAACTTTTGTCAGGGAATATTTCCCACCCCGGTTCTCCTCTCCTTTCATTTACTTTGCTTTTCATACCCTCGACCTCTTCACTGCCTTGCTGAGCCTCTATCACCTTTTGCACCAGAGTTGGTTGGATCACCAAATTATATATGAATCCTTGGGTTTCTTGAGGTTTTACATATAACTCATATGTTTCGAGAGTCTCCACTATATTATATTTTTCAGTAATTAGGCAATGTAGAACCTCTTGACTTTTCCTACTTAATGCATTAGCTACCATGTTAGCTTTACCTGTACGATACTGTAACACAAAGTCATAATCTTCTAAATATTCCACCCATCTTCTTTGACTTAGGTTTAGGTCCTTCTGGGTCATGATATACTTTAAGCTCTTGTGGTCCGTAAATATTTCAAATCTCTTGCTGTAGAGATAGCATCTCCAAATTTTTAAAGAAAAAATCACCGCTGTTAATTCTAGGTCATGGGTAGGGTAATTTTCTCCATACTTCTTTAGTTGTCTAGACGCGTAAGCCATAACTCTTCCATCTTGCATCAACACACACCCTAACCCTTTACGAGAGGCTTCTGTATATACCATATAGGACTTCCCAGGAATGGATAGGGTTAGAACTGGTGCGGTGGTTAATTTTCTTTTTAACTTTTGGAAAGTTTTTTCACATTGGTCTCCCCATTCAAACTTTACACCCTTCCTAGTTAATTGGGTTTATGGGGCAACTATCTTCCAAAACCCTTCTATGAATCGTCTATAATACCTTGCTAACCCCAAGAAGCTTCTGATTTCAGTTACAGACTTTGGTCTCTCCCAATTTGCCACCGCCTTAACTTTACTCAGGTCCACTGATATTCTAGCTTCGGATACCACATGGCCCAAGAATTTAACTTCTTTTATCCAAAAATCACACATACTACATTTGGTATATAGGTGGTGGTCCCTTAACAACTGCAACACCAATCGTAGATGGTCTTTATGTTTTTCTCATATGTGTGAATAAACCAAAATATCGTCTATAAATACTATCACCATTTTATCTAGATAATCCCAGAATACTCAGTTCATCAGATCCATAAATGCAGCAGGTGCATTTGTCAATCCAAATGGCATTACCAAAAATTCATAATGTCTATATCAGGTCCGAAAAGTTATCTTCGGAACATCTGCTTCTCTCACCTTTAATTGATGGTACCCCGATCTAAGGTTAATTTTGGAGAAATACGCGGCACCTCATAGTTGGTCAAAAAGATCATCTATCCTAGGCAGTGGATATTTGTTCTTAATGGTTACTTTGTTCAACTGACTATAATCAATACACAATTTCAATGATCCATCTTTCATCTTCACAAATAACACTAGTGCTCCCCATGGTGAGGTACTAAGACGAATGAATTTCTTCCCTAATAAGTCATCTAATTGACTTTTTAGTTCCTTAAGCCCAGCAAGTGCCATACGGTACGGGGGAATTGAAATTGGTGTCGTGCCTGGATACAAGTTGATAGCAAACTCTATTTCCCTATCAGGGGGTAATCTCGATAATTCCTCCGGAAAAACATCTGGAAATTCATCAACTACTGGGGTAGACTTTTCAAATTCTTGTTGTTCTTCTTCTACCGACACTTGTCCAAGGAACCACAAATGGCTATTTGCTGTAGCTTGCCATTCCTTGAAGCTCATAAGTGTAAATGGTAGTAAGGTACCCCTATCTCCAACAAACTTCACTTGATTCTCGTCTTTCGTCCACAACACCACCGTCTTACAAAAACAATCTATCATCACGTGGTATCATGCTAGCCAGTCCATTCCTAATATAACATTAAATCTTTGCATGTCTAATACCAATAGATCAGTATCAAATTCATGACTCCCAACTCGGATCATGCTGGCTCAACATATGTTTTGTAATTCCATTCTTCCACTAACCGGGGTATTAACATGCAATCTTGAATCCAAGAATTCCATAGGTAATTGTAAGCTATCTACACAAGCTTGTGCTATAAAGGAATGTGTGGCCTTGGAATCAAATAGGGCCTTGACCATTGAATTAAATAGAAGTAAGGTACCTTCCACCATCGCATTTGACACGTCTTCTTTTATCTCCACAATGGGCAGAGCATACATTTGAGTTGGTCCCTTAGTCCCAATTGTTGGTCCTTTCCCACGATCGGCATTTGCAGTTGGTGTCCACTTGGGTGGAACAACAAAATCCCTAGGCCTTGCCTGATATAGTCGCACTTGTGGTGGTGGCTCATTCTGATATCCTGGCCCTGGGATAATATTTGCATACCCACGCGGAGATGAGGACTAAGGATGTCGTAATGTGTCAACAAAACCCACTTTTTGGGTATTGCTCCACCAAGGGCATTACAATCGTAGATGCCCAAAACGGCTGCAATTATAACATCTCTTCGTCTCATTCCCCCTTATTACTTGACTCCACTGCTGTTTTTGGGGTATGGTTGATAACTATTAGGTGCCCGATTTTGGCTAGTACCTCCTTTTTTATCATTCCTCTAGGGTCCTCTCCCTTGTTCACTCCTTGCACTTCTCTGTATTTCGTCTTGTTCTATCAACATTTCACGGTCAATTAATTGCGAAAAACTCAGCCCCATAACACTACCACTTTAGAGCAAATTGCAGGTTTTAATCCATTTTGAAATCTTCGAGTCTTCTTTTTCCTCTGCATTTATGAATTTAGGAGCATATCTAGATAATTCTAAAAATTTGGCTGCATATTAAGCCACTGTCATGTTCCTTGCTCCAGTTGTATGAATTTCTCTATTTTCATTTCTCAGGTGATCTCTCGAAAATAATGTTGATCAAAGATGTTTGTGAACTCAATCCACCTCATCCCCATCACTTCTCTTCTAGCCCTGATAGAATCCCACCAAAAGTCTGCTTCTCCTTGCAATTGATAGGCAGCAAACTCCACCTGATATTCCACTGGAGTTTCTATAATATCCAACACCTTTCGAACTTGCTTTAACCACTTTTCTACTACAGTAGGATCTGCATCTCCTAAAAATTCAGGGGGTTTTTGTTTTTGAAACTCCTAGAAATACTTAGCCTTCCGATCCTCAATCTTATCTCTTAGGGGTAGGTTCACACCTGGTGGAGGTTCATCTATTGGGGGTGGGGGTGTTATTACTTCTGGCATGAAATTAGGAGGTTGTCTCACTTGCACTTGTATTTGTCCTGCTAAATTTTGCATAAATTGCCACATTTGTTCCAAAGTAGGAACATTTCCCATGTTCGGTTACACCAGGTCATCCACCCCTGTATGTATATGCTTCTCCCTTTGTCTGCCCTAGGTTTCACTACCTCTTTCTTCGTTATGTTAAGACATTCTGAACATAAGGTAATCAATTTAGTATAAAGTTCATCCCTTTTTAATCAAAATAAACAACAAAGATGATAATATCTTAACTTCCATTAATATCATCAGGTTGGTTTACAAAATGTCCATACATACACCTATATATAATATCCTGACTGCATGCAAAATGTCAGGACATCCCTTCTTCCCTAGGGCATCTATCTACTAGATTAATATTCACCCAAAACTTACACCACCCAGGATCGTATGGTGTCATTTACGAAACTATATACAACCTATTATCGAGCATTTACGCATTGTCAGGACTCCCTACATCATTCCCATCTGAGTCACCAGTCAAGTTAACAATGTCCGGTTCCTCTAGATCCTCCTCCGGATCCTCCTCCCCGCCATCATCACCCTCTATGACGGCCCCCTCCTTAGGATCATGCTCAGGCGCTGGATCAGTTCCTGATACCCCTCCAGGTGTTGGACTACTTGTGGGCTCAGGGGCAGGGGGGAGCCAAAGCAAATGGCGGCTGAGTAGGGTCAGGGTGTGCAGGCCCCTCGGCCAGCAACTGGTAAGTCAGAGTGCCCTCTTGTACCATTGTGTCAACCAAACTAGAGAAAGCATGGGGGTGTCTAACAGCTGTAACTATCATTGAGCTGCTAATAGCTCAAATATAGCTTTCTTTCGGGTAATTTCATTCTGATGGTGCCTTGACTCAAGCACCCAAGATATGGCAGTATCACGAATGTTTTGGCAGGCCATTTCTCGGGCCCGCATACGAACGAGGTGCTGCTTCTGGAGGTCAAGATCAATTATAACTCCCCGACACTAAAGTATCCACTCAGACCACATCATCCATGGATCCGCCATGTTGCCCACTTCGTGCTATGAACATCCATAGGAGATTTTAATTAATGCAAATAATCATTTATAGTCTTAGGAAATACGATCTTAAAATTTCATATTAAAACAAATACTTATTTCCTGTGTGAATCATTTAAGTAAAAGCCCACTTCCTAACCATTTTACTGACTTATTTGTCTCATAATAAAGGTCCCTAAACTTGATCTAAAGCCTCGTTCTAATACCAAATCTATCACACCCCAAAATTTCAACAAGGTACCAAAGTAAAACTACATGTATTAAAAAAAGTTTTATCAGAAGCCAACTATTCAACAAGTTAGATACAATCCACGCTCTAAGTGTGCAGCCTACTCATTCCCCTATAGACTTGCTGACAATTGGCCACTGCCAACCTTCATCCACGTCCGTACCTGCTACTTGAGGTCTTTCTGAAAAAAAATTATAGAACAGAATGAGCTGCTAAGCTCAGTAGAAAAGTTATCCAAGTAGCACAATGTGTATTTTATATAAAAGCAAATGTACAATGTCTACAAGGAAAGGGGAAAGATCATCATGCATATCACATAGAACAGATAATAGTAACTCCTATTCGATGAGGTAAGAAATGATATGCCCAAACGAAACTTCCCCCCTTCTCACCCTTATAACGCCTTACCACCCTTATTACTCCTTAACATGAACCCATAAACAGTGGAAAGATTCCATTCATACGTCTCCATCAACCCCTTTTCCCACCCTTATCACCCCATGCCACCCTTGTAACTCCTCCTCCCAAACCTGAAGGCAAAGATTCACAGGAGACAAATAATCATTATTAAGGCTTACCCATCATCTATAAGGACATAGCCCTTTCGAAGACATTTCACATGTTCTCAGATAACGCCACCCCGGTCATTTCGTGCAATCATCTATTGTATTCTTACCTTTTACACAAAGTACCAAATTGTGACTATATGAATAATTTTTCTACCTGAGGATACAACGCCTCTCTTGTTGGCTATCCTCTCGATCCACGCTAGGTTTTACGTGAGCAAATTATGTCTTATCAACATACATTTCCATACTATTATGCAATTATTTCTTAATTGTTGTGTCGAGCTTAAGGATCCAAAGCGGAAATTTTCTCTCTACCAAACAAATCTATCCAATTTGAAAATACTTTCACCCATTATGTATATTTATATACTAGTTAAACAAGGTAATCCATAGTATTGATAATTTATATTTAATATCCCCTATTTTTTTCCTTAAAATATCAAAAACTCAAAATTGTAGAAATTTCCCAAAAAGTCATTTTCAGTCCACTTTTCCTATTTTTGGGTCTCCAAACCCTAATAAAATTTGTGTGAAATTTTTAGAATTTTCCAAAGTCGTTTACTATTTTTTTCTTATTTTTTAGTTGTTTTCATGAGAAAATTCATTAAAAATAGCACGTAAATTGAAAATTCACGAAACAAATTTTAAAATTCTCCAAATAACTTAAGCTTCCATTTGGAAGAAATAAGGCTGTCGTAGCATGCCTCACACACCCCCACGCACCACCCTCACACGTGGGCGTGACACCGCTTCCAATTGTTCTTCTCCTTCCTCGCAGCAGCTACAAAATCTACTATTTTTTACCAATTTCTCCCTCATTTCTCCGCTGATTCAAGCAAAACTTGTGCCTAAAATGAAGCTCTCGAAGAGCTCGACACAATGATATAAGTTTTACCCAATTCTATGCTCATTAGGTGGGCCAAAATTGGCCTGAAAGGCACAGGTCTCCCTTATCCCTTTCCCTAGCTATTCACCATGGTTGCTGAGCCATTTTGTTTTTCAACCTACCAACTAAGTCTTACGTATAACTCTCTCAGGAACCTTGGGAACCTTCCTTGGAATAGGTTTCACAAATTTTGAAAGACAAGGAAAAAGACAGAATCATGGCACCTGCAAGTTTCCTTCTCACTTTTGTTTTTCATGCCCAACCTTGAACTCCAAAGGAAAAGAGGAAAAAAAAAAAAAAAAAAAAAAACAAGGCTTAGAATATACCTGCAACTCGACGAGCTTCCTTTCTCCTCCTCTCTTTCCCTTGCTCTCCCTCCCTCCCATTCTCTTCTTTCTTTATTGCTCCTCGATGATACAGAAGAAAGAAAAGAAAAATAGCCCTCACATGGCTTCTTTTCCTCAAGCCTCAGCAAAGTCACTTGCATGTGGGACACTTGTGAGCCAAGTGTCTCACGTAACTACATCCAGTTGGTCACTCTTTTTTTTTTTATTACTAATATCTTTTTTACATGCATTCATATATATATATATATATATATTTATATAAAAATAATTGTATTTATTTTGGATCTTCACACTGAGTCTTCGAAATACTGCATCATCAAATCCTAAAAATAAAATCAAACATATATTATTAGCAATTGAAATGATAATTAAGAAAGACAGTTGATAAAAAATCATTTTTAATAAAAGTTTGAAATTGACTTTAGAAACTACAATTACAGAATTTGAGCATCTCGAGCTCAAATTTTTATATTGTTCTTTACTACCAGTTACTAATGCTTAAGAGATGGCACATCTCATGTTTCATAGTCAACCGAATTTGTTTGCTCAATTTGGATGATATGACTCAAATTTGAAAACTTTCAAGTTTCAAAAATTTCAACTTAAAACTACTTTTGCAAGCCGTAGATACCTCAGATCTGAAATTCTCATGCCATTTATTTCTATATATTTCTAGTATCTAGGATATAGTGCTTGCCAAGTTCTTTGGCCAACTGAATTCACTTGCTCAATTTAGGCAATTGATGCAAATGTGAACATTTATCGGTTTTGAGTTTTAACTTAAAACTACTTTTGTGGACTATGAGCACTCTGAGTCATGAATTTATGTACTGTTCATTCTTACACGTCTCTAGTGCCTAGGAAATTTTGCTTGTCAACTTTCACGACCAACTAAGCCCATTTGCTTGTTTTAGGCAATTGACTTAAAAAATATCTAAATTTCAAGTTTCAATTTAAAACTTCTTTTGTAGATAGTGCATATCCCCAAGTCTCGGATTCTTGCAACGTTTGTTCTTATACATTTCTAATGCTTAAGAAAAAGTGTGCCAAGTTTTTTAGACAACCAAACCCATTTTCATGGTCTTGTCAATTGGCTCAAACTTGAAAACTGAAGTTTCAACTAAAACTACTTTTGTAAGTTATAAGACCCTAGGTCTCAGTTTTATAGGCTTTAACCATCCTATACAACTTATGGTAACTATGTCATATATGACCCTTAATCTCATGACGATGACAAAATTGCTATGAAATTAGAAGAGGATTGAAAACTTGTACTTTAGGGATTATCTTTAAACTTTTGAGGAGAAGTTTTTTGGTTAACTACTTGGGCACATTTGATGATTGCATCTTTGAGACCTTTGGTGCAAAAGTAATGTGATAGCCTAAAATTTTAAATTTTAACATATATTAAAAAAAATTACACCAAATGTTTACTACCTAATAATTACTTTGCTTATATATATATATATATATGTATATACATGAAAATGTGGCCACCAAGTTAAGGAGGAGGAAAAAAAAGAGAAGAAACGTGGCACCCTAAACTTACAACTCACCTCCCCTACCCCTTTGCCCCCATGATTGCACACACCCACACATGTACATATATGTGTGCTATAGTATGGGGAAGTAAATTGGGAAAGAAGAAAAAAAAAAGGGGAGAGAAGAAAGAAAGAGAGAGAGAGAGAGAGAGAGAAGAGAAAAGGAAGGGAGAAAAAAAAGAAAGGAGAAAGTGAGGACTTAAGTTCAGAAATAGCAAAATTTTGATATTTTCAACGTTCTGATTATGATAGCGGTGTTGAATTGTGGTAATCTGGCCCAAAATAGGAGATACAAATGAGCGAAATTTTAAAGTTATGGGATTTTTTCACTTTTTCTTTGGATTTGAGGTAGGAAAATTAATGTATTATTTATACTTTTTGTGATGCTTATTTTAAGAAAAGAACAATGGTGAGTTTAAGTTTATATTATTATTATTAAATTAATATGAAGTTTGATAGCTGAATTTTCAGTGACACTGAAATTATGATTAGATTTACAAAATTTTTTATTCAATGCTGAGACATGCTATCATATGTTGGAATAAGGTGAATATGTATTCATTGTGAAATAGATGATAAAATGGAGACATGAAATTGTGAAAGCTGATACACACTCAAAAGTTTAACAACGTAAAGGAAAAATCTAAGGAAACGTTGATTTTGGGGAAAGTGAGGATACTATACAAAATAGAGAGGGTCAAGAGATACCCTTGGGTTGAAAGACCCTAAACCTGTGCACGTTCAGGTAATTGTGCCTGTCGACTAGTAATCCACAACGACGACGGAAATGGTAAAGGCTCATTGTGGCCCTCAGACTTGGATCTATAAATGACGACATAGGGGTGCTTCGCGACCCGTATATTTATACGAACTGGTGATGATTTGAACTACCACTGTAATTGTGGGACAATCTTGCAGAGTATCCTTCTTCACCTTGGGAAAGAAAATAATAAATGAAGAAAGATTAATAAAAGAAATAAAAGTTACGAACTAATGTTGTCCTATTCTATTATGCGTTGATGTATTTGATGATTCTTTGCTATACTCATTGTTTTATGTGATTTACGAAATGCATTATAAAAAGAACAAATCGTTTGGTGCTCACGTCCCTACAGACAATCTTATAGGTACAGAACTTGATACCTAGGAGGGCCGGTACGATCGTTTGAAACCCTATAGTTCTATTGAGTAGCTTTTACAACTTAGATGTGATTACTTTAAAACCTTATATATTTGGAAATATCGCTCTACAATTAAATGAAACTTATATTATCTAGTTTTAATTTAATCCAAGGTGTGTAATTCATCAATAAAATAATTATTGCTATTATTTATACCAATAAATAGGATGGTCAAAGACTCTAAAAAATAAATGGTGAGACTAGAATGGACCGAGTGCACTAAATTTTCAATCTCAACTTACTTCTCGAGATCTCAGGATTTCGGGGCGTGACAAGAAATTTCTTCATTCTCTTTCTTTGATTCTCCATCAAAGCCAAAACCACTTTTTTTTTTTTTTTAACAGGCCTGCTTTTATACACAAAAAACCTTATGAAGACTTTTTTTATGGAATTTTAAATTTGCCATCAAATTCATTTAAAGTGTCACACCTCATATTTCTTGTAACCTGGGATATGATCTAATCGTAAGTAATCATGTAGAATCATACACTATGTCTTATAATCAAAGCCACAGCAAATTATTTGCAATAAAGACTTGAATAAAAGTTCACAATATAAAATGAGTAAAATCTCAACTCACTAGTTGGATAATAATAGTTCAAAAAATAGTAATTGGGCTCAACTCAGCCTGTGCAAAGCTATCAAAAATGCCCAATCTAATAAACTATGATTTTTAGACTTCAAACTAGACATTCACACAAATCTCCCGACTCTATAACTGACAAAATATGTCTAAGCCTCTTGACCCATACGTCTAGTCTATTTATCATGCATACTCAAGTCTTGAGTTGTTACTAATCTCCATGTGCACTATAAAATAGACTACATAAATAATGTCTAATCATGTTACTAAGATGAATCATGATAATATGCCAGCTCAATAACAAAACAACATAACCATATCATCATTTAGTAACGTAACGTAAATAGATTATAACCAAAATCTTGAATATATCAATATACAATGTCCAAAATATACATGGTTTTTAGTTTTCTATAAGATGTGTCTAACAACATAACTCTACCTAAATACACTATCTTATGGTGGTGTTTGCCTCATAGGCTTAAGCCATATAGTATCACGTCACCCTATAATGATGATTACCTTCATAGCCCAACCAAAGAATTAATTTAACAATGTATGCCTCATAGGTCTAAACCATAAAGCATCACATTATCCTATGGTGACATGTACCTCTAGTCTCATTACCAAAGTAATACACCATCCTATGATGGTATTTGTATCATAGGCCTCAACTGTTTAAGTATCATATCATTCCATGGTGACGTTTGGCTTATTGAAAATGATAACTCACCCCTCGCGAGTCTAAGGACTTTCAATTGGTGAGTTCGTATACAATCTATTTTAATATCTTTAGGTTCAAAAGTCAACCAGAACCATTTTATCATAATATATCTCTATATCAATACAGTGTCTCATATAAATATCTCAAAACATAACATGTTACCATCACATTATAGTAACCAACCATCTAAATATGATATATCACAATACACCATATATCTTTTATCAAAACAATATCTTGAATCATTAACCTATATTATGTCATTGCATCTAAAAACTTGGTGATTACATTCTTAAAGTGTAATTACTTAATTACTTAATAGTTAAAATACTAGAATTAAGTATAGATTTAGGATATAATTGGTATTTTATTATAAATTTAGATAATTAGGCTATTTACTACACAATGATACTTTATTTAGTAAATAATAAATATCATTAATAATATAATAGTAAAATAAGTTAACTTTTTGTATTGCTTGTTAAATTTTTTTTTTTTGGCTTTTCTTTTCTTTTTATTGCAGGACAAACAAAAGCCAAAATATTGCAATCATCTAAATGCATTATGATGTCACTAGGCATCTTGATGGCCAACGTCTGGGTGTTCAAATGCTCCAGCTCTTTTCAAGCATCTAGATGCCATTCTCCCATCTAGACAGCATATTTGATAGAGGTTTTGCTGTAATGAAATTGATACAATTTAGGGTTCATCTGATAGAACTGTCAGTTTTTGTTTTTGTGTTGAGTTTTTATGTTCGGTTTTTTGGTTTTCAATTTTTATTGTCCAGTTTTCATTGTTCAGTTTCATATTGGGGGAAAAAAAAACTGAAAACGTGTTTGGCAAAATTTTGTTCTATTTTTTTTTTGTTTTTCTTTTTCTATTATATGTTAAATAAAAAGATAAATAGAACAAAATATAAATTTTTTCTACGCCATGAAGCAATATATTACAAATTGAAAAAATAAAAAAATATATATCACATCATTCCATGTCTTAATATGATATCATAGTGCTAAAAATTGTGTTAAGAGTACATGTTTAGTTTGAAAGAAGGATAAGTATAGTTACAATATGATGAAACTTAGTAGAAAATACAAAATAATGTTACATTCACAACAAGCACACAGTAATATACGTTGCCAACGTAATTTTTGTGCAAGTTCTTTTACTAGTCCATGCTAGTTAGTGGGCATATTATACTCATCAGCCAATATGGAAGCATTAACATAGTTATGAGCAAGAGGACAACGGTAAAAATAGGACCATAATTCTTTTTAGTACACGCTATGAAAACAAGCATTCGGCCCACATAGCAAGAACATGGTGTCCATATTAGTTAATATTTGCCATACTTGAAATCATAAAATTCGTTAACATCAAATTAATTAACTACATATTCAATTTGCTGAACATAATTTATAAAAAATAGTAATTATAGTATAAGAAATGAATATTTTATAATGGAAATGTTCTAATACAAATCTGCAAGATCAGTGACTGCGCATACTATAGATCTCATGGGCTATTTGATCATGAATGATTCTCATCGTCGAAGTTGATTTTGACTTATGTCAATATCAACAATAGGCTGGGAGTTGCTCGTTGAAGCGCGATTGGGTCTTTCTTCCTCATAATTACTTTGATCATAATAGTGAAGAAACAATTAATCCCCTTGATCATGCATCCAAATAAATTATGCACGGTACAACAAGCTATGGGAACATATCTTTGGGTTGAAATTTGAAAAGAAAGCATTGCCTTCAATATAGGGAATCTTGCCTTCAACACCCTAAAGCATGTTCGATACAATCTCTTAAGGAAAAGTGTTGGTACTTAAACCACTTCACAATTCCTCTTAGCGTACATCCACAGTAATCATTAAATGATTCCTCTCACCTTTATATGGGGATAAAAATCTAGGTATGTTAGTATATCCTAAATCTACAAGATAATATACCTGTGGGAGGCAAAGGAAATATGTTATCTGCATTAGTGATGCACTCACCAAAATCTTGAATCATTTGTAGTCCTTCCCAACTAGTGTAGATATAAGTAAACTTCATGTCAATAAGCATGCACACATATATATTTTGAGTTGGAACTAGTTGCTTCTCCTAATAAGGAATTTGTTTATTTGATGGAACATGTGCTATTATGCGTTGTACCATTAATTACTCTAATACAATTCTCAAAAACAATGAAGAATATATTAAAATCAATAAAAAAAATTTCCAACGATGACATAACTATATTTAAACTACTAATTACCTTGAAGAATGAATAATACATTAGATTGTGTAAAATCTCTAGCGGTACTGCATTCAAAGGAGGGTGGTCGTATGATTATTACACTAATCTGTAAACTTACTTTTAGTACTTTATGAAAATATTTTGAAATCATCTGAGGTGAGTGTTGGAACCTCTTTGCTACTATACATATTTTGTGGTTGTGCGCCATAATAAGGAGAATATCGCAACCTGCTTTTGAAGTATTATCCACCTAGAGTGCTTTTAATTGGCTATGGGTACATAATGCTTCACAGAAACTTATCAATACATTTGGATACATTCTAAATTGGTCAAATGTACGATCATCATGACCATGTTCAATAACTCCAGTACATATGCATAACCTGTTACATAGATGTTCTACACGAATACGTGATTGCACATTATCAATGTATTTCCTAGTTCTGATTGCAATGAAAATGGCCTTCTCATCTTCAGAATTAGAATCCAAAATCCGAATTAGACTATCATTTTGATGCACTAAGGTAACATCATCCATGTTGTGCTATTTTTAAAAAACCACCTTTAACTAAACACAATGTAAAATATATAGAGTATAATATTTTACTGCAAGAATATTATAGCATAAAATAGTCATAATAAAATAGGCCTAAAGGGTATATACCATCAAATATAGTTTACTTCATTCAAAAAAAAAAAAAAAAAAGCACACAAACGAACACAATATCTAAAATAATATACACACAATAGTGCATAATATCCAACAAACATAGTCTACAACATTAATTTTTTTTTTTAAATTTTGTAGTCTAACTTCCCACAATTATTGATCTATTTTCTTCCTATGATTGGGAGGGTGCATGAATATCTCCTTGGAGATGACATACTCACGAATCATTTTTATATGCCTCTGCATATGTTGCACCATCAATGTCATCTCATGTGTTGAGTGATCCACATTTCTTCTAGATGCAAGTGAGTCTTATCTGTGTTATGGACGCTAGTTGTATTACCACTAGATGTCATTCGTGCTATTCTCTTCTTTAGTAGCTCCGTCTCCTTTTACTAGTTTCGGCAAAAGTATTTAAGGCAATTGATAAAGAAGCACTGTAACTTCTTGTTTACGAATTTTTTGAGGTGCAGTATCCACTTTCTTATTCAAGTTTGTTAAAAAAGTCATCCTCCTCGCCAGGCATATTCACAGATTTATGTTTTTAAGTGTAGGGTTCTCACTACTCTCAATAGATGAGGGCACTTTGTGAAAGCGTGAGCAAGTGCTTAGTGGCCGACAGTGTCCCCAAAATACGACTCAGCTCTTGAAAGTGTGGCAACCTTCTTTTTTTGAACCTCCTCGCATACTTATTATCTGTGTAGAAATATTATTTTATTATGATACGAAATATGTTAAAGCAAAACAATTTTTTATAATAAATAACAACAAAATATGTATACCTTGAACAGTCTTTCCCACTGGTAATAAGAAGCAGACACCTTATTGGTTATAAGATCCGAACCAATTCCTATCTCATTCAATAGTGCTTGGAACTTATTCCAAACTATCCTGAGGAGGTTATACTTGTTCCTTAGTTAGTCTAAGGTGTAACAGTAGCCAGTTCTACTTTCCATCTCATCTCTAAACCTAGGCTAAACTTGTTTCGTAAAACAACCAGTTTGTCTATGGCCTTTGGCAACTTCCTCATCCATTAAAGGAATGAAAATACTTTCATTACGTTTTTACCATAGACCATACTTACCATCCCCTTGCACCTTAACAGCATTGTCTCCTAGATTGATATTTTCATTACTTAGTGTTTCCATTTCTCTATATATGAGAATATAATTAGCTGTATGCATTATAAAGAGAAGGCTATATAAATATTAGTTAAAACATATTAGAATTATGGATGCAATTTTCACTAGCGAAAGAAAACAAAGCAATTTTTTATTTACGTAAGATATTAAAAAATAATGTTTATATGGAAGGACAAAACAAATACAACTAGTCCAAAGCATTATATAAAGACTTATTAGGTGGCACTTGCATCTAATCTTTTTCAATAAAGAAAAAGTCTTATACACCAAATAATAATAATAATAATAATAATAATAAAGAAAAATAAAAAATACTCTGTTTTAGTTTTGGAGTTTCAACAAGTTAAACCTGGGAGGGGGGAAGGCCATGAGGGAATTTAAGGCATTATGGGTATGATTTAACTAAGTAATATTTTTTTGTCTCTATGTGGGCCAATTATTTTAAAATAAATAATGATACAGTAGTATTTTTTATTTAGTAAAATAGTATTTTCTTTCTAACTAATGCAGCATGGTACTTTACTCTCTAACCTAGTTCTTTATATTTTCTTTCTTTCTTCTTTGGCAGGCTACATAGTTACATCAAGTAATTAAGTGAAAGCTACTTCACAAATGATTCAGAGCTATGACTCATTAGCTCATGTTCAGAAGCCAATGGAATTTGGATATATAGCTTCCGGGTTTTTCTTGTATTAAATAAATGTACATTACTTCCACACAGTGGGAGGGGGAATTAAATTGGGATGTATAGTGGTTGAAAAGTTCTATAAGAAATCTAGTCTTCCAACTTATTCGGAAAGGCATTCACAAGGTATGTTCACTATAGTGACATAGCATTACTCCTCAAATTGGGTATGGAACATTAAACTAGTGGCATCCCTAACATACGTAAAAAATTCATTTGTTGGCCCATGTTGATCACACCTAAGAACACATAGTCAAACATTTTCTACTTTGTTGAATTAAAAACTACAAATGAAGAAAAAGAATTGGGGCCACTGGATTCCTACCAAAAGGAAATGGAATGGACATTATTGGGCGCTTTTGAATGATTACTTTTATGAAAAAAATTGAGATGTCAGCAAGTTTCTATTAATACCCTAAGAGTCTTATGCATACTTCCTAGGTGAAGCGGATCCATGAATACAAGCGACAGTTTTTGAATATCTTAGGCATTATTTACTGCTATAAAAAGATGAAAAATATTAGTGCAACAGAGAGGATAACAAAGTTTGTTCCATGAGTTTATATCTTTGGGGGAAAAGCATTTGCAACTTATGTGCAAGCCAAGTAAATAATGATGTTTATCACAGCTGTTAGGGCCACAGTTAATCATGATACTAAAATTGGTGATTTAAGCTTGTTTAAGAGGTTACACAATTTCTTTTTTCATCAAAATAACAAATGAAAGGAATCATGAATCACCCACATTTTAGGGAAATCATCGATAAACATAAATATGCTATAATTGAGGTTTATTTACTTAGATGCCTCAAACATATCTAGTGCAAAAGTCACATAAATCCTTACAACAAAAAGATAGCTATGTGCAAGAGAATAGTATCTGATGAATCTAACTTTTTTTCACACCATCTAGTTATCAACTGCCAAAAAATAATAGGCATTCCAGTATAAATATGGATGGATAATGCCTTGGCACAGAAAAAAATATTAAGGTATAGTTTTATTGGTAGATTTTGTTGCTTAATCTTCCCAAGCCCACATAATGTCCTCATGGATTGGGCATGAAAAGGTGGGGCCTAATTCTGACCCTACATCTGAGGACCTCTACACCAAGATCATCAATGAAAAAATTCCAATGATTCTTTCCCAGGAATCATTTTAAATCCTTTATTGTTGCAATAGTGGCCAAATTAGTTAGATAATCACACCTTTGTTTCTATTTCTATATAGTATTTGTGACTTTGGTATTTATTCTAGCTTTATGCAAAAAGTAATGAAACCTAAAACGGTTCACAGAGTTCATGGCTCAAATCTAAGAATTCTTCATTGCGAACATCATAATTAGCTATAATAGCCCAAATTTATACTTGATCAAATCTAATAAAATATTACTAGATTTTAAATTAGAAGACTGGGAAGTGTACTATAGTATCTGGATAGTACACAAAATTTGATTAAGCTTTGTAGTATCTAATACATATTCAAATTTGGTGCCAATCTATGACAGCATTTGAATGAATGGAGGGCTAGAATCGCTTCTTCTAACTTAAACACGTGCAAAATGAACGGAGATTACATAAATATAGGATAAAAAATTTGTAAAATTCAAGCAGAATGTGATATTATAAGAGATTATTATGATATTGGTCATTTATTCTGAAATTAGAGCAACAAAAAAATAAAAATTATAGATAAAAAAATTACTGTTCAAGCATTATCAAGTATTATCAACAACAGATCAAGTATTATCAACAACAGATCAAGCAAAATGAAAAGAAAATCAGCGCATAAAGAGTCTTTTTCTATTCAACTTGAAACTTATGTAGATCTGTGTGTCAAAAAGAAACTAGAAGTAAGCTACTTTGATGGGATCTGAGATCAAACAGAACATAAAGGAGAATATTGAATAGAAACCAGCAAATCATAGATTGAGTGAAAGAGAAGACATATAATAGATTTAGATTAACTTAAAGAGACAAACAGACAAATAGACACACACACACACACACAAGAGAGAGAGAGAGTGAGAAAGAGAGAGAGAGAGAGGGAAGGAGGAGAGAAATACCTAGTTGTGGTCGTCGGGAGTCAACGGTGAACTAGCTTCAGTCGCTACTTAGGTCATTCCCTCTTCGTGTTCTTTGGTCTGGCTTTGAAAGCCTCACACAAAGAAAAAAAAAAAAAAAACTAAACACTGAGTTTATGAATTTAGTAAAAACACCTTTTAGTGTTTTCAAGGATTTTCAAAATAGTAAAAACTTGTCTTCATTTAATTTGAAAATTGAAAACAAAAAGTGATTTACCATACAAGTTTTTATTTTCAATTTTCAAAAAAATGAAAACAAAAACAGAAAACTAGAAATGAAATGGTTGCCAAATGGGGCCTTAGGATTTCTTCAAATCAATCCAAGATAGTTTGAAGAATATTAATCCAATCAATGCCCAAACTCTATAATCTGATAATTAGATGACGATTAATTTAAAACAATCATTGAGATAATCAAAAAAAGAAAATAAACTACAGATAAAAGGATCAAAACAGTATTATATACATATATACTGTTGGATACATATATACAATAGATAGTTGTATGTGTATATCTATATATATTTAGAAGCCTATCACAAAGAAGCTTGGAGTGTTTAAAACTCATATAAACCCACCCTACCAACGCCTATATGAATGAGTTAGCAATGAAGAAAAATAAGTATAGCAGTAGAATAGGGAATAAGTAGTAGTAGGAAATAGTAGTAGAAGGGTAGATTTGTTGTAGCTTTTATTTCAATTTTGTTCCTTCATTAGTCCGTAGCTAGTTGAGTAGTTATTTTATCTTTTTTTTTTTTAATTTTAAGTTCATTAGATCAGTTTAGACTTCATATACATTTTATTCAGCTTCAATTACAGTCTAGAATTCTGTTTCCAAAATTTTGAGTGTTTAGATGCAAGTCTCTCATCCAAACGGCATTTTTGATATAGTTACAATTTTGCTGTGATGAAACTAATACGATTTCAGATTTCTTCAAATTAATCCAAGGTGATTTAAAGAGTTAATTTAATCAAAACTCAAATTCTATAATCTGATAATTGGATGAGGATTAACCTAAAATGAATGTTGAGATAATAAGAAGAAGATAATAAACTACAGACGGAAAGATCAAAACAGAACATATATATAGCTAGATAAATATAAACAAGAGATAGTTGTATGTGTATCTATATACATCTAGAAGCCTATCATGTATAAGGTTGGAGTGTTTATAAACTCTTACAAACCCCCTACTGATGCCTATATAAAGTGAACAGCAACATAAAAGAAATAAGTAGAGCAGTAGAATAGAAAATAAGTAATAGGAGTAAGCAATATAGTAACAATAAGGTAAATTAGTTGTAACTTTTATTTCAATTTTGTTCCTTCATTAATTTGTAACTAGTAGAGTAGCAATTTCTAACTTAATTTTCATTTTAAGTTTATTGGATTAGTTTAGACTTCGTATTCATTTTCTTCAGTTTCAATTCCAATTTAAAATTTTGTTTATAGTCTTCAATTTTAGGTGCTATATTTCTGTTTATTTAAGTATTGAATTTAATTTTTATTTTTATTTTTTGCAATTAATTAATTTATTTAAAAGCATGTTAAGTTATATTTTGGAATCTTTTTCACATGAAGATGAAAAATTAGGATTTCATCCATGCCCAAATCTATGTTCCAATGTTTTTATTATAAAAATTGGATAAATTGGAACATAGATTTTACCATAATCTCTATGATCATTGGTGACTGATGGGATTATAATTTTTCTTAAAAATCAAATACCAAACTTAGATTTTATTAAAATTTGTGCTTTTAGTTAAAAATCTTCCAATCACCTAATCCTTGAAGTGATTTTGTGCTTAAGATAATTAAAATATTATTCTGTGGCATGGATAAATTCTAATTCAAATTTGAAGTTGGAATAGATAATTATTTTATTTTTGCAATTGTCATTTAATTTAAGATTAATTTTTAATTTCTTTAATTTTAATTAAATTATTCTTTAAATTAAATTGTAATAAGTCTTGAAATTTAAAGTTAAGTTATTTTGTCAATTAAGTTCATTCCTTGTGTATACGACCTCATAGTCACATGTTTTTTTAGTATGATTGTACACTCTTATACTTGGGAGTTGTTATAATTGCAATAAATTCATTTATATAAACCAACAACCTATATGTCAATATAGCAAAAGAAATGAGAGGCTACTATAAAGCCTCTATCATTCGAATGGGGCACCATGTGCACGATAGTGTGAACAATAGGCAACAAACTCAACTCAGTAGCCCGACTAAGCAGGCATGCACATGACAAAATTTAGTTTCAGAAAATTCTAGCTTTTTGTTTCAAGGTATTCATCTTAACCCAAACTTGATTTCATCTTTTTATAAATCCATGAACAAATCATTCATTTCAATGAAAGTTTAGAAACAACTTGTACATAAAATTCTATATGGTTGAATATCAATTTAAAAGTTGTAAATCACACTTGAAACCCTTTTTCCACTTAACCTATTCCTTTTATGCAAATACACCAGTTAATAATCAACACATCTAGCATTACAACTGTGCATAAAAATCTCTACCTTAACTAAGAAGTTTTAATAAGAAGAAACCAAAGAAAGAAAGTAAAAATCGTGAACCTTTCTATCTTCTTTTTCCCTCCTCCCCTTCCACAACAAGTCACACACTAAATTTGTTACTTAATCAAACCTTTTCTTGTAAGCAAGTCAACTCTTGCAAGTAAATTCTCTCACTTAATCAAACCTTTAATTGTAAGCAAATCATCTCTTTCAATAGGTTTTCACCTCTACCAAACATAAAAACTATATAAATCTATACATATATATGATAGATATCCATATAGTCACTACGTGGCTAAGAGCTAAATGTCAAGAAGTAAGTCGTACACCTTAGTGGTATTAGACACGTGGAGGATAACCGCTAATCCCATTGGTAACTCACACATTATGGATATACATATATGTAGTAGCAAGCTTATATGTTGGATTATAGAATAACTTAGAAAATACATTGTCATTTAAAAGGGCATTTGCATGACCTTTTGTCTAGACGGGTGTTCGAATGGGATATTCCTAAATAGAAAAATTTTATATTTTGAAAATACCATCACATTGAACATGTCTATAAATTAGCTAATAAAACTTTAATTAATATCAAACCCAAGGTTAAACCTAAAAAAGTCAGTATAAAATAATAAATTAATCTGGTGGAAAACCTGAGTCATTACATAAAGCTATTTGAGCTTCCAAGAATTTTCAACCTTTTCTCTTAAAGCTTCCATCTCCATATCTTAAGTCTTGTCATTATTCACAATGTGAAATTAGATATCAAGATTATAGCTTTTGTTGTAAGGATTTCACATACTACTTTCAAGATTATGATACCAATTGAAATTTTACTCCTCCTAGTTATGAATCATCAATCAATCACAAACAAAATCTCAAAAGTGTGGAAAGTAAAGAGGCTACAGACAATGATATAATGAAGAAAACCTTTCAGCCTTTCAAGTCATGAAGACAGAAACAATCTATATTATGCGCAGCTCAGTTACAAGAAGGACCATAGTAGCATACATATTTTGCTCTTTCTAACTTTTGAATGCACTGATCACAATAGATGCCTTTGCGAACACAATAATAATCTTTAGCTGCACGTAATGAAGAACAATTTCAACACACTCCCACAATATGTTAAAATAATAACCATTTGTGGATGAGTTGAGAAAAGTCTCTTTGAAGCACAATAGATGAATAACTTCTCTCTAGCTTTAGAATCCTAGGATAACATCCTTGATATAGAGCTAAGGTGTGTCCAACATTGAATATGATTCATAACTACCTTAGACAAATGTACAAAGTTTTACATTTTCAAACAAGACCTAAAACAACCATAGTTTCTTGAAAATTCTCAATGCTCATTTGGACGACATATCCAACGAGTTTTAGAATTTTTCAATTTGAAGAATATTTAATCTATTTTTCCCAATGGGTTTTAGCAAGTTTCCCAATGTATAAACCTCTATACTTGTATTGTATAGCTCGTGCTTTTCCCAATAAGTTCTTTGTAACGATTTGAATTTATTTTAAATATTAATTTTTCTCTTTATTGATGTATTTACTAATTTATTTATATAATTCATTAACTTGCTACTGTAATACTTTAACCTTGAATTATATTTAAATCATTCGAATTTAATATGGATATATAATATTATGTGGGGTTTTTCAAAGTTGGTATGCTTTAGTAGATGTAAATATATATATATATATATATATATATATTTGTGGGATTTATATGGGTTTTAAAAAAATTATAATAAAACAATACTTTAATGGAGCCTGAATTTCTCATTAAGTCTGATTTAAATCCACGTCATACTATATAAATATTAAGGTGTGTAACTAATGGCATGCAAACCGGAAGAGTTATCCTAATTATATTAGATATACTTGTGTCTAATCTTATGCATGCTACAAAGAAGACTAGGGTTGTTAAAACTCTCTCATAGACTACGATGAGAAAAAAAAAAAAAAAACCTATAGTGTGTGACAGTTGTGCCTCCTTCATCAAATTAGAGTTGTGACTTCTTTTTTGTTGTGTTGTATTTTTCTTGGCTGCATTTTATCTCTATTCTCTCTTCTATATATATACATATATATACTTTCCAGAGTTGAGGTAAGGGGTGTGAACCATTCTTACTATTTGATATAAAGAAGTGCATTCATATATATGTATATATATAGGCAAACAAATTGTATAAAATGTTTTTTTTTTCCATGTTGGTAGTATAGAGTTTCCAATAAATGATTCAAACATTGATTTTTCTTTTTCACTAAAACTAATGGAACACATCCACCTAACAAGGAAGTAAAGCACTTGTGTTTCCTTAAATTAGTATATGTTGTATATATATACATTATGTGATGTTCATATATAATGTGTGGTGCACTTTTGAAGACGTTATGTGAAGTTAGTTGAAGGCTTATTAGTATATGTTTGTTTTATATATGTGATTGTAAGTTAGAAGAAAAATTGGTGCTATAATTTAGAATGTATATATATATATATAGTCCATATATATATGATGTACATTCCTTGCTCAAGATATTCTTTACTGAAGTCACTATATGGTGACTAACTTTAATAAAATTAAGGTATATTTAAATAAAAATTTTAGAATATCTTTGTATATTGAGCATTTGTTCTATTTGTGGTAAGAAGGTAACTTAGGTAGATTTAAAGGAAGATGATAAAAAATTTAAATTTTTATGCAATTCATATATAAGATTGATGTTATGTTTTGGTTAGGTTGATAGTTACTGAAAATATAGGGTATATGAACGTAGGGGTTGAAAGTCTCGAAACATGCATGGGGTAAATTATCGTATCCAATAAGCTAGTAATATATAAAGCGAGTAGATGCCTAAGGGTGACACATATTATTCCTACGTCTTTTTCCTAGGAAGTAGACACGAATGATGGTGTGATTAATATTCCTAATGCTTTGGCCTAAGAAGCAGACATCGAAGGATGGTGTATATTGATTGGATCCTGTGGCCACAGGACAATCAAGTAACAGTAGTTAAAACCAATATATTTTATTTTAGTGTATTATGTGGTGTTTGAATATGGTTAAAATATGAAAGAAGAGAAATATGGAAATGTAAATTAAGTTTTTTTTTTAATTAAGGTTATTTTTTTGAGATGTTGTTTTATTCTGAGTTAGATGTTTCATTTAGAAGCATGCTAGGGTATTTATTGCATTCACTTTATTATTATTATGGTTCTGAGCACACATGGTATTAGTGCTCATCCCTTTACAGCTTGTAATATAAGTAATGATTTTGAGTCACGTGCTGGACATTCTGGTCATGGAAATAGGGACTTTATTAATTTTCTTTTTCCTAGTTTTGAATTTTACATAATTGTTTAGGTAGAATGTAATGAGCCTCTTTTTGTGAGATGGATATTAATTACTTATATTTGATTTATAGGAAGTTAATTGAGCCTAGTTTGGGGACTTGTAACTTTATTTTGGAGCTTTGTTACTTTGTTTTGACTATGGCTTTTATTTAAACTTAAAATGT
Source organism: Vitellaria paradoxa (assembly GCA_019916065.1). Lineage (NCBI taxonomy): Eukaryota > Viridiplantae > Streptophyta > Magnoliopsida > Ericales > Sapotaceae > Vitellaria > Vitellaria paradoxa. Next base: position 52,162,194 of record CM034233.1, on the reverse strand, counting down.
GAATTTATTTATTTTATGTTTTATTTATATTTATTACTCCATAGCATGTGTTTATGGCACTGATGTGGGGCAGGGAAGGTGATCATTAAATTGTTTAAGATGTTTTCTTTATTCACGTACGTGAGTCATAGAACTTAGGATGTGACTATTTGGTACAAAAAACTAGGTTTACAATATCTAGGGGCTACTTGTTAGAGACTTTAACTGTGGGAGAGTGAAGCAGAGAAGTAATAACTTCTATTACACATATCCTGAATAGAGAAAGAAAATGACATATATGTAATATTTGACATCTACCAAGTACAACACGTTTTAAAACCTAAGGGAACTAGATTTTGATAGAACTCCAGGATTAAATGTGCTTGAGTAGGAGTAGTACTAAGATGGGTGACCTCTGAAAAGTACCTAACCAAACCCAAAGCAGACAATATTATACTGTGTGAATGCAGATTGTTACAAATGGTATCAAAGCCAATACCCTGTGAGGGACTTTGCCTGCAAGACATCACCTAGGTAGAGAAAAAAAGTGGCATATAGTATATTCAACATATATAGAGTACAATGTATTTTAAAGTTGTGAGAATACTAGATTTCATTAGAACTCCTGGGTAAAAGAAGGTAGTAGCATATATGTAATATTCGACATCTACAAAGTATAATGGATTTTGAAGCCTGAAGATACTAAATTCTATTTAAATTCCAAGGTTAAGCGTGTTTGAGTGAGAGCAGTATCAAGATGGGTAACCTCGGGAAGCATCTAACCAACTAAGCCCAAAACGGTTGTATTGTGTTCTCTTGGAAGCACCTAACCAAGCCCAAAGTCGATGATATATATTCTATGGATGTGGATCATTACAAATGATATCAGAGCCAATACCCTATGAGGGACTCTACCTGTAAAATATCGCCCAGGTAGATGAAGAAAGTGACATATATGTAATATTTGATGTAATGACTCGAATTTTTCATTTAATTTAGTTATTATATATTTATTTATTTAGTGAATTTATTTCGTTATTTAAATTTAATAGTTTATAATTTTGGTATTTAATTTTAAGTTGTATTTAAAAAAGATAATTTTGTTGGGTTATATTTGAAAAGATTTTTAATTTTAGAAAAAATGTGTAATTTTCCTAAACCTATGGAGAATAGGAAGTAATTAAGTTGATTAGGGTTAAAACGTTGTTAACAAAGTTGTATTTATTTTGATAAAAAAAAACCCTAAAGAAAAAGGAAAGAAAAAGGTGTATAGGCTGTCGGGTTAATCTTTTTGCGTTGCTGATTTCTTTCCGTTGCCGGACTGACTTCCTTCCGATTTTCCAAATGCAAGCCAGGTAAGGGGCGGTTCTTTTATGTGTTTAATGCACCTGTGATTGAGCAGAATTTTACTAGGTGTATGTATATATTTGTATGTGTATATATTTTATTATTATTATTATTATTATTTTATTATCCGGTCTCACATGGTCAAATCAACTTAATTGTTGCTGTACGTGAACAAGATTGAGATTTATGGGTTTTTTTTATTTGATGTTAGCCATGATTGTGTGGTTACATAAAATGTGCACTAAGTCCATTCATAGATTTTTCTTGGCTAGAAGACAAAATCTAATATATATATATATATATATATATTTGTCATTTAGTAACCAATTCATCAAGAAGGTGACTTGAAGTGTTTGATGAATCATTTATTTATTTTTATTTGTTTGTTTTAATTCTGTTAATGTGACTAAATGAAAAATTTCTTAGATTATTTTGCTTCTTTAATTGTTTAGAAATTTTGTGTCATTTAATGTAATGGTGAATTGAGCGTTAATAAGATTTAAAAATTTTCATTCAAAAGAATTTATTTAATGTAGATGTCAAAATAAAATTTGATGCCTTTTGTTGGGTTGAGGGGTACTGAAAATATCAGGTATATGTACCTAAGGGTTAAAAGTCCTGAAACCCGCGCGGGTTGGTTATCGATTCCAGTAGGCTAGTAACCTACAAATGAGCAGATGCCTAAGGGTGGCATATTATTTTTCTGAGGTTTCGGCCTAGGAAGTAGACACTGAAGGATGGTGTATATTGGTTGGGTCCTGTTTTTAAGGGACAACCAAGCAGACATCAAGGAATGATGTATATTGGTTGGGTCTTATTTTTACGAGACAACCAAGTAGTAGTACCTTGAAATCAAATTAATTTTCTTTGATGTGTTATTTGGTGCTAAAACACCATTAATGGTAATGAAAAGAGGTAAATAAATAAATTGAAGTTCTAATTTGAAATTACTACTTGTGCATAATTGTTTCACTTAGTAGCATGCTAGGACATATTGCATTTATATTATTATTATTATTATTATTATTATTATTAGGGTTACGAGCACACGTGGTATTAGTGCTAAACCCCTTACAGCTTGTGATGCATGTAATGAATTTGAATCATGTGCTGGACCTTCTAAGCATAGGATTTAAAGTTTTATTTATTATTTTATGTAGTTGTTTTTAGACTCTAAGAAATTATTTTACAGTGGATTGTGACAAACCTCTGTTTTTGAGGTGAATGTTAATTAATTAATTATTTTTTTAAGAGATTGGTTGGGTTGAGTTTTAGAGCTTTGTTGCTTAGTGGATTTAAACTGTGGCATTTATTTAAATTTAAAGTTTAGTTTTATTTTTTTTTATATTCATTGCTCCATAGTGTGTGTTTATGGCTCTTATATGGGACAGGAAAGTTATTTAATGTTGTATTGTATGTTCTTTTGTTCACACACTTGGGTTGTGAATCCCGGGGCGTGACATTTGATATCTATAAAATACAACGCATTTTAAAGTCATGAGAATACTAGATTCTATTGGAACTCTAGGATTACGCGTGCTTAAGTGAGAGTAGTACTAGGATGGGTGACCCTCAGGAAGCACCTAACCAACCATATCCAAAGTAGACAATATTATATTATGTCATTTGAAAAGCACCTAACCAAGCTTAAAGTGGATAATATTGTAATGTGTGAATGTGGATTGTTACAAATGATATTAGAGCCCACACCCTATGAGGGACTCTTTATACAAGTCATCGACTGAGTAGAGAAAGAATGACATATATGTAATATTCAACATCTATAAAGTACAATGCATTTTAAAGCCATGAGAATACTAGATTCCACTAGAATTTCAAGTTAACCATGCTTGAGTGAGAGCAGTATCAAAATGAGTAATCCTTAGGAAGCACAACCAACCAAATCTAAAGCAGATAATATATATTGTGTGGATGCAAGTTATTGCATCCCTAGTATAGCACATCTAACGGGGTATATGATAAAATGTCAAAAATTAGTTGAAAAGCTACTTGACTAACAGTTCCCTAATTGAGTTAGCAGTTACTCCTAGCAAGCTAGGCCTCGAGATGCTTTTTTGTCTTGTTTCGTTGGTCAACCATTGCCCAGTTATATTCTTCTATGTTCTTACTCAATAAATTCATTTAACTTATATACTTTGACATCTTAGCCAAATGTTTAAGAATACAAGTGTGAAATTATTGTTTTATTCATAAATTACCAATTTCAAATGTAAAATACAACAGATGAGGACATATAATTCATACATATTTCTATATCTAATACATAAAAAACATGAACAAAGAATTTATAATGCACATGAAATTATTAGTTGAAACTAACACCTCGTCAATAATCAAACACAACTTATGTCTACTAGGCCCTATTTATTTCGATGTAAAACATTTTTTGAAAAATATTTTTACTATTTTATTAAAATATGAATGATGTATTTCTAAAAAATATTTATAGTTAAATAAAAGTGTTGAATTAAAGGAGAAAAGGGAATGCATGTAATAAAGAGGTGTTTGTATATTTTTGAAATAAAATATAAAAAGCCATTGAACATGGTTAGATTAATCTCTATAATATAAGATGCGATGAAAGTTAACTTTCAACGGCTTTATTTTGATACTTTCTTCCGTTTCTGCCATTGAATTTGGTGTGAAATGGTAATCTTGCCTTTCACCATAAGAAGTCATGCTTGGCTATGGTTGAGCCATGATCATCATTTTCCCCCCTCTCTCTGCCAGCATGCTTCCCCCTATTCTTTATCTCCCTCTCATTGAAGAAGTCCAGTATGAAGAAGACATTTCTAGGGTTAGTAAAGAGTTTATAATGCAAAAGGTCAATGATTTTAGGAAGGAGACAGATAAAGCAATGGCTAAGTCTCTCTAGTCTCTTTATATTATTTATGTAAATACATAATCTATATTTCAAATCTTAGATTGTTTTAATCTTAGATTATAGGGTTTTGTGATCTTTCTTTCCAATATATGTTTTTGGTGGGTTTACTATTATGTTTCGGATCTACTATAGTTTGGATTAGACAGATAGTTGGCAAGTATTTCAATTTCATCATGGATTTTCTTATGCAAATAGGAATGATTTTGTTGATTTGTTAGTTGTGACTGAGTTTTTTTTTTTTTTTTTTTTGGGTAAGTATTGTGTCTAAGTTTTATTTCAAACTTTCACATCTTCATTATTTAGCAATAAAATTGAAGAGAGGTAAAAGTACCAAAAAAAAAAAAGATCTTTTTAGGTCTTGTGAATTACAGTGCTTGGAATCCCAAAATAAAAATAATATATATATTATATGAGAAATTCATGTCCTCATTTTTGGAATTTGTCATAGGCATATTACTTGATAAATAGGATGGTTTTGCTCACTGTTCTTGTTAAAAGTATATTCAACATGCAAAGTTTCTTATATCAACTATGATATGTGTGTTTGATTTATTTGTTGTTGCTATTTTAGGAGCAAACATGTTATTGTAGTTGATATTGATCCAAAGAAGATTGACTAAGCACAGCATAATGTAGCAATCTATATAGTTAAGATAAAAGAAGAGAATGCAATTGCTTAGACTGATCGACATTATAAAAGATGTAACAAAGAAAAGGTCTGTTGGTTTTGGTCATCTATTTAGAATACTTGTTATTATGATTGCACAATATTCAAATTTCCAATCCTTTGGGTAAGTATTTTGATTTTAGTTGAGATTCACTTATGCTTAATAGAAATTATTTTGTTATGATTGAATTGGAAATTTGAGATTTTGGTTTGGTTGAGGTTGGTCTAGGAAGTTTTTGGAAATTATATTTGTTGATTTGTTACTTGTGATTGAGGTTTGTTTCAAAATTTCACACCCTTTTTGTTAGCTTGTTTAGCAATAAAATTGAAGAAAGGTAAAAGTACCACCAAAAAAAAAAAAAAAGATGTACATGTATATAGGAGAAATTCATATCCTTATTTTCGTATTCATTATAGGCATTTTACTTGATAAATAGGATGGTTTTGCTCATTGTTCTTGTTAAAAGTATGTTTAGCTAGCAAAGTTTCTTATATCAATGATGATATATATGTTTGATTTCTTTGTTATTGCTATTTTAAGAGCAAATATGTTATTGCAATCAATAGTAATCTAAAGAAGATTGACTATACACAGCATAATGCAACAATATATTGAGTTGGAGACTGTATAGATTTCATAAGAGGGGATTCATTCCTCTTGGCACAAAGGTTGAAGGTATATAAGTTCTTTGGCTACATTTTATAAGAATAAAGACACAAATCTTGTGAATTGGAAACCTAAAAAATGTGTTAAACCAGTGTTTTAAGGTTATAGTGCATCGTTTAATTAGAAGACAAAAAAAAAAAAAATGTAGCTGCTTAAACTAATTAACATTATAAAACATGTAACAAGGAAAATGGTTGTTGGTTTACATCGTCTATTTAGGATTTTTGTTAATACGACTGCATAAGATTTAAATTTCCAATCCTTTATTGTGTGGGTTTTTGTTGCAAATGCTTTGAAGCTGAAGTTTAATTAATTGAACTTAGTGACTCACACATTGTTACCCTTTTTAACTTTCTTCTTACTGTCTAAATGATATGTCTTCAGGCATGTTATGGCTAATGATATGGACCATCTCGAAGAAGATAGTAGGACATGATGAGTATTTGCTTTGAAAATAAAAGCATATATTCTTATCTTCCTATACATGAGTCGGAGAACCATGTGGCCAGATTCTATAGACAAGATAAAAGTTTTGAACTTTTAAATGCTTGGTAAGGGAGCTTGAAAAATGTTGAATGAAATGTGCAGGATTCAATGCATAAAATAGATCCTAAATTACTTCTAGAAACATTATGTAGTCAATGACTCAACTATTATAATCTTGTTGGAGTAAATTGTTTCCTTTTACACTGTACTTTTTCTTGTTTTTGTGATTAAAGCATGGTATTATTAATATGTGATAGAAAGTGATTTATTAAAAAAACAAAAAATGTATTATTAAAGATGTTAATACGAATTTATCTTCCTATTGCCTCTAATTTATGATCTATCTCAAAGGATATTTTTTTCTATTGCATTATCAAAGTCATGAATATTTTTTTGTGCATATAATCTTAGTTGAAATTGTTACTTGCTGAAGTAGATATATGTTTTATATCATCAACTAGGTTTGTCTTAAATACAATTATCTTCTCATATAAATTGGGATGGGCATAGAACAGGAATGGGTTACGTTGTTTATTTTTTATTATTATTATTATTTTTTTTTTCACACTAACTTTCCTATTTACATAAGAAAGAGAAAACCCTTATGGAAAAAAAAGATAAATAACATGTAGTACTTCAATTAACACCACAAGACACCAACGACAATGAGGATGATATGATGATTAATTTTGTTTTTATTTTTTCTTTATTAAATGAAGACAATGTTTGTGTTTGGCATTTTTTGTGAGAAAAAAAACAACCAATGGAATTATATATTTTTGTACACACACAATATGGTATCTATATTGCTTAGATTTTGGACCCTTCATATTTTTTTTGAATTCAAGTTCTGCAGTGAGCGAGGCTATATTAAGGAGGAATTATAAATAGTGTATTCTTTATTTGTTTAAATTAAGTCAATGTCTAAATTTTGGTATTATTATAATTTGGTAATGAAAAAAAGCACATTGCAATACAATAAGAGTGTGTTAGAATGATGTTGGGAATTAGTCCTTCCTAACCAGATTGATGAGAAACGAAAATAACAAAACGAAAAATATTGAATCAAAATAACAATCACATAGAGAAACACAAGGATTTACGTGGTTCACCCCAGAATAGGGCTACGTCCACGCCTGCTGCAGTCTTTCACTATGATCTGAAATTCTTACAACTCTCTTTCTCTCTTCTGTATTTTTGGATAGGTGCCCCCTTATTTATTTATAAGTATAGAATTAGGGTTACAAGAAAACATAAGAAAATTACGAAAGGACCCCTTACACTTGGGGGGAGGACCCCCCAAACCCCCCTGTTGGACCCAGGGTTTGAGTGAACAGTACTTATTAAGATCCATCGACCCAACAATCTCCCACTTGGAACCTGATAACACAAGCTCTCCATCATCTTCATTACATAGAGAAAACACCGCAACAGCTTGATCTTCCTTCATCACTCTTGAAGTCCAACTGAAGTTGCACACAACTTCAGTTTGTCAATGGTGACTGTTTTAGTCAACATATCTGCTGGATTCTTACTACCATGAATCTGCTTAAGAGACAAGACTCCATCATCTACAAGTGAACGAATGAAATGGTATCTCAGCTGAATGTGTTTTGTCCTAGAATGAAAAGTTGGATTCTTCGCCAGATGAATAGCACTCTGACTATCACTATGCAAAATATTCCTTTCTTGCATCTTACCCAACTCTACTTGAAAATTCTGTAACCAAATCATCTCCTTTCCAGCTTCAGTAATAGCAACATACTAAGCCTCTGTTGTAGAAAGGGCCACAATCTTTTGTAATTGTGAAATCCAACTCACTGCTGTACCACCCAATGTGTAAATATAGCCAGTAGTACTCTTTCTGTTATCCAAATCACCAGCCAAGTCTGCATCAACATAACCATGTAATCCGATGCCAGTTAGTCTAAAGCAAAGTGCCATGTCTGTAGTGCCACTCAAGTATCTAAGGATCCACTTTATTGCCTCCCAATGCTGCTTGCCTGGATTACTCATGTACCTGCTAACCACTCCCACTGCATGTGCAATGTCTGGTCTGGTACAAACCATAGCATACATTATGCTACCGACAACTGAAGCATATGGAACATGTTCCATGTAAGCCTGCTCTTCTTCTATATTTGGAGACTGCTCTTTAGTAAGTCTGAAGTGGCTAGCCAATGGAGTGCTCACTGGTTTTACATCATCCATGCTAAACCTCTTCAGAACTTTCTTGACATACTCAGCCTGTGATAACTTCAAAATACCATTTGCCTTGTCCCTGTAAATTCTCATACCAAGGATTTTGTTTGCAATTCCAAGGTCCTTCATCTCAAATTGGTTGGATAAAAGTTTCTTCAATCTTTTTATCTCTTTAATGCTAGATCCTACAATAAGCATATCATCAACATATAATAGTAAAATAATATAACTTTTGTCAAACTTCTTGAAATAACAGCAATGATTTGCTTGGCATCTTGTAAAACCGTTGCTACACATAAACCCATCAAATTTCTTGTACCACTGCCTAGGAGCCTGTTTCAAACCATACAAACTTTTTCGAAGTTTGCATACAAGCTCCTATTTCTCTCGTGTCAAGAAACCTTGTGGTTGCTTCATGTAAATTTCCTCCTCCAAATCACCATGGAGAAAAGCCGTCTTCACATCCATTTGCTCAAGATGCAAGTCTTCAGCAGCCACAATTCCCAACACCAATCTGATAGTGGGTAACTTTACAACTGGAGAGAAAATTTCAGTGTAGTCAACTCCTTCCTTTTTTTGATATCCCTTTGCAACCAATCTGGCCTTGTAGCGTTTACTTTCATCATGTTCTTGTTTAAGCCTGTAAACCCACTTGTTGTGCAAAGCTTTCTTACCCGCTAGTAGTTCAGTCAACTCCCATGTCTGATTTGCTTTGAGTGAATTCATTTCATCTTGCATCGCTGACTCCCACTTAATTGAATCATCAACCTGCAAAGCCTCATCATAATTTTTGGGTTCACCCCCATCAGACAACAACAAATAATGTAAAGATGGAGACCAGCGCTGTGTAGGTTTTGACAGTCTTTCTGATCGTCTCAAAACAGGAGTAGGAGTATGTGGCTCAGTTTGTGGAATAATATTTTCAAGATTATTCTGAATCCTACTATTCAAAACATTCTCACTGATCCCCTCTAACTCAACATGCTCATTACAAGTAACAGATTCAGATGTAGACCTTTCCCTATCTTTATATATTACTTTTTCATTAAATATGACATCTCTACTCCTGATTATTTTCTGATTTTTATCATCCCAAAACCGATAACCAAATTGATCAATGCCATACCCAATAAAAGTACACTTAACAGATTTCGGATCAAGTTTACTTCTATCAGCAGAATCAATATGCACATATGAGACAGCCAAAAACTTTCAAAAAAGAAATATTTACCTCTTTACCACTCCAAATCTCTTCTGGTAATTCTCCATCCAATGGAACAGATAGACCACGGTTGATCAGATATGCTGCAGTGTTAATTGCATCTGCCCAAAATTGCTTTGGTAATCCGGCATGTATTCTCATACTTCTAGCACATTCATTTAGAGTTCTATTCATGCGTTCAACAACGCCGTTCTGTTGAGGTGTCTTTTTAACAGTCTTCTCCATTCTAATTCCACTTTCTGTACAATATTTCTTAAACTCATTGTCGTCATATTCCCCTTCATTGTCTGATCTCAAACACTTAATTTTCAAACCTGTTTCAGTCTCCACCAAGGCTTTCCACCTTTTAAAGATAGCAAAAGCTTCATACTTATGTCTTAGAAAATAAACCCATGCCTTTCTCGTTGAGTCATCAATAAAGGTAACATAGTATGATGATCCTCCAAGAGATGAAACTAGTGCAGGTCCCCACACATCTGTATGAACCAACTCCAATTTTTTTACTTCGGTTTCTTGCCATCCTTTGAAAAACTGACCCTCTTTTGTTTGTCGAAGATGCAGTCTTCACAAAAGTCAATATCCACTGATTTCAAATCTGACAGTTTCTCCTTGTCTGCAAGTACCTTTATCCCTTTTTGACTCATATGCCCAAGCTTTCGGTGCCACAGATTTGAGTCTTCCTTCTCACCAGCAATTGCTACTACATTCCTATTGTTCGTAGTCATGTAAAGAGTGCCTTCTTTCTGACCACGAGCAACAACCATAGCTCTTTTGGTAATTTTTCACAAACCACCCATGAAGGTTATGTTATAACCTTCATCATCAAGTTGTCCAACAGAGATTAAATTTCGTTTCAAACCAAGTGCATGTCTGACATTCTGTATCTTCTAAACTGATCCTTTTGGCAACCTGATTGTTACATCCCCTTTATCCACAATTTTCAAAGGTTCATCATTAGCCAGATAAACTTTTTCGAAGTCACCACCAATGTAATTGTCCATGATTTCTCTCTGTGAAGTAGAATGGAATGATGCCCCAGAATTTAAAATCCAAGATTCAAGCCGACTCTCAATGCTTAAGATCAAAGCATCAAGAATTTCTTCTGTTGCAGCATCAGCAGACTTCTGATTTTGATCACCTTTATTCTTATTCACTGTCCGGTAATCTGCTTTTAGATGTCCCTTCTTTCCACAGTTCCAACAGCTTCGTCCCCCTCCAGTTCTTGACTTGCTTCTATGTTTAGATTTTGATCTGTTGCGATTAGGATTTTTTCCTGCTGATCTTCCTCTGGCTTTTGTATTCAAGGCAGAACCTGATGTTTCCCCTAATTCTCTCTTGCGAATTTCTTCACTCAGAATCAAATCTCGAACATCATTGTAATTCAACTTTATTTTTTCTAAAAAATTACTCACTGCCGTTACAGTACCATTCCAACTTTCTGGTAAACTGGATAGAAGAATCAAAGCCCTAACCTCATCATCAAATTCAATAGATACAGAACTCAATTGTGTTACCACGATATTGAATTCATTCAGATGCTTAGCCACCGAAGTGCCTTCTATCATCCTCAGATTAAACAGTCTGCGCATCAAATAAACTTTATTTGAGGTAGAGGATTTTTCATACATGTTTGAGAGTGCTGACCTACTGTTGTTTTCTCCTTCGCTATGTTAAACGCAACGTTACAAGACAATGTTAGCCGAATAACCCTAGCGCTTGACGATCAAGAAGAGTCCAATCTTCATCCTTCATGTTTGCTGGGTTCTTCACTGAAAGAAGTTCATGCAGATTTTTCTAATACAGATAATCTTCAATCTGCATCTTCCAAAATCCGAAATCTGTGCCATTGAATTTATCGATTCTAACTTTTTCGTCTGTAGCCATCGCTCCCACTCGAACCAACGCTTTGATACCAGTTGTTGAAAATTAGTCCTTCCAAACCAGGATTGATGAGAAATGAAAATAACAAAACAAAGAATATTGAATCAAAATAACAATCACACAGAGAAACACAAGAATTTACGTGGTTCACCCCAGAATAGGGTTACATCCACGCCTACTGCAGTCATTCACTATGATCTGAAATTCTTACAACTCTTTTTCTCTCTTCTGTATTTTTGGATAACCGCCCCCCTTATCTATTTATAAGTATAGAATTAGGGTTACACGAAAACACAAGAAAATTACAAAAGGACCCCCCACACTTTGGGGGAAGACCCCCCAAACCCTCCTGTTGGACCCAGGGTTTGAGTGAACAGTACTTATCAAGATCCACCGACCCAACAAATGATCCTTCAAGCGTTGCGTCTACAACTTAAAACTGAATAGAAACTTCCTATATTTGAGTGAACCAAGATGAAAAGGAATCAAATATAAGTGAGATAAAGGTATAAATTGTTCATGCATGGCTCATATATAATAGCTTGTTTTTGTAACGAATGTGGTGTTTTCTTTTTTGATACTCTACTGATTTCGTTAGATGGCATAAAGACACATATATATAAGATTTTATAGTGTTACCAAGTCATTCTCTGGCCTAATTTTATTTTACAAGCTCCTAGAAATTTTACAAATACTTAGTCATCCACAATTACTCATCTTTGTATCACTTCCATGATGGGGAGAAAAATGGTGCTATATTGTTATTTTTAAAGTACTTGCTTGTATGATGAAATTAAAAATTTCATTATTGATAATAATCGCTTTTCTCATTACTGTTAGCATACAAAATCTCATAAACTTAGTTTGGTAATCTTTAAAGATTCACAATCAAGTTGAAAACGTAAAGTATTATGCAATTATGTTATATTTTATACTTTAAAAAAAATATATTCTTAGTATTTTAAAAGATATAACATGCTTATAATTTCAATAGTAATTTTAACAGCCACAGAAATTGTGAAACAAATTATTGAAATAAATTCTTACATGTTTGCCACAATGGCTAAGCTAATTGTCAATTTTGGCATAAAAATCTCGGTGTTAAAGTAATTCACTAGAGTTTTATTTTCTTATTTGCATGCTTTGTGTTTAGGGTGTCTGGGCGTCTCTTATTATACTCTTATCAAGCCAAGTGTCGAGTGACAACTTGCAGTTAGGTTTTCTAGCCAAAATAATAATAATAATAATAAAGAAAAAATAAACATAATAATTATGGCATGTTGATATTGTCATGTGTACATAGATGTGCTTGTATAAATTTGTCTTGTTTGCACATTTCCTAATAAAATTAGATATACAAAAAAAAAAAAGTGAAAAATAGGGATACATTATGATATAATATTCTTGGAATCCTTGGTTGAAAAATCTATTTATTGATTCATTAGTAAATGACCTTAATTAGCCTAGAATCTCAAGAATTTAGCAAGAGTGCTAGAAGCTGGGGAAAGAGAAGAATATTAAAATTTTTAAATTTTAAAGTCAGCAATATGGGTTAAATAGAATTAAGTTACAATTAGCTCTATACTTATAAGATCCTAGACTTGAAATAAAGCAAAATGAGAATTTGGACATTGTTACTCATTAGAAGTCAAATAATACTTAACATCTTGCACTGTCATTAATGGCTCGCGATATTTTGAGCATTCCAATCACCACTTTACCTTAGAGTCGGCTTTTAGTATTAGAGATCAAATTATTGATAAATATCGTTCTTCCATTATGTCAAAGAATATGGAGGCATTATTATACACCCGTGACCGGCTTTATAGTTTAGAAGAGAAGAAAAATGGTCAAATCTAATTATCGACATTGATTGCTCATCCATTAATAATTTTTTCTATCTTTTTTTTTATATTTTGAATATTATTTTAGATGATTTGGATGAAAATGAGGAAGAACTAATAGAGAATTATGAAGTTATAGTTGTTAGACTTGACACTAGTTCTAACATTCCTTCTCATTGTTAAATGAGTTTTCTTTTATATAATATATATAGAGCCCGACCAATTGTATTTTTTAATGATAGATTTGATATCTAATTACTATTTTTTTTACTATATATTTTATGTAAAGTTGCATTTAGAATCCTAATTATGAGTTTCACCTCTATTTCCATTGGACTTCTCCAACTCCAGCTTTTTTCTGTCAAGGAGGCCTGGTTTACTGACTTTATTTTAGGTGCCTACCTCTTTTCAAGTTTATGTAATCTTTTCATTTTTCTTTTCTTAGCAAGTTTCATCTAACCTTATAGTACTATGTATGCATCACAAAACTCCATTGACCATAAAAGATACTGTATAAATTCCATGTATCTCTACTACAAAAATCATAGCCGAGACTCCTCACATAACTCGTAGAATTTGACGGCTCCCTTTACCTAAAATCTTTTGTGGATCTTTCATCACTTTTACCCAAAAAGCTACTTTACTATCAGAACCAAACTCAATAATATCTAATGGATGGAAATGAGTAGGAGAGTTTAAAGACACCCTATACTGCTTCCATTCAATATCAGTAATCCAGGTGCCCTATCACTCAAATCTATTACGGAGAAGGCACCATCCTTGCAACATGTTTGAGCATGCATTTTAGAAACCTGCAATGAAGGTATAGCTGTTGATATTCTAGGAAAATCCCTATGTGAAATACTTCTGCACAATTACAATATTGCATCATACTTTGCTATATTATATATCGTGATACACACAAGAACAATTCAATCTAGACAGAGAAATATTTGGAGAGCTTTTTTTTTCCTATCATTATGACTGTCAATATAATCTTTGAGTGAGAGACAGTTAACCAAATGAATTGCGTTAATAACCTTCGAACACACTTTTGTATTCGTTGCTTTGGAAATCCTTGGGTTATGATTGATTCGGAAACTTGCTATTCAAAATCAGTTATAAATACTATATCTTTCTATGTAATGTCATTCCACATAATGTAAACCTTTCACACTTTTTGTGCAAAATTATAATACATGGAAGTAGAGGCATACCCAATTAATAAATAATTTTTGGTTAAAGCTAGATTAGGAAATAATTTTTGCTCTTTCTCTCTCGCTAAAGTCGGAACTATGCAATTCTCCTCGTCACAGCAGGCTCAAGACGATTGAAGCTATATTTCCTTAATGCTAAAAGCTTTTTTTTTTTTTTTTTGTGCTCTGTCTCTCTCTCTCTCTCTAGGATTGCCCCTATCTCTTTCACAATGATTTTAACTATGAGTTTTGATTTGATTTGTTAGTTCATTATTTCACATTTTATTTTCCCAGGTACTATATTCTTCTATGTATTTAACTCTCTTTTAATCCCTGAGTTTTGAACTGTTATGCAAGGGATTAATTGTTAGGAGATATACTTTGATTACAACATTTATGCTGTGTGGAAGGTATAGCTTCTTAATCTCTTAATGGGGTTTTTTGGGCATTTAGTGAATTGTGCTATTATTATTGTTTGTTTATAAGAATTGAAATCAGTCATGTTTTGTTTTGTTTTTCTTTTTTTTTTTTTTAATTTCTTGTTATACATTATAGATTAAATTTGGGTTTAACTGGACAAAATAATTAGGAAGTTATGTTGATTCTACTATGTGACAATGTTAGTTTGAAATATTTTTAGAACTTACTTAATCACTTATTTGAAATATGTGTGGACAAATAAGTTCACAGGGTAGTTCATTAATATTGATTTGACTTTTTTAGTTAGGTGTTTTATATGTTGTCCTTTTTTTTTTAAGGTTCCCCATGTTAATTAGACTGATTATTAACTAATTGACATATCTGAAGATGGTTTTGTAAGTTTTCTTTTATGGTTTAACAATAAGATTAATTTTAAAGGAAAATGTTACATGCCAATCCATGGACCCTTGATAGATTGTGGCCAAAGGGACAAATGGTGAATTGACTTATATACTTTTTTATTTTCTTTTCCTTTTGTTGGATTTTGGATATTAGTTTAGATTAGTTTGAATATTTGATATAGAGAAGTCATATCATCCTTTGACTCTTGTGCATCTTATTAACATGAAAGAAAAAATTTTTTTTTTGGTAAGTAAGATTGTATTTGGATTAATTGGAGAATTTTATGTATTCTTGAAGGCATACCCTCGTATTACAAAAGTTATACATGTTGCTCAATAACAAAATTTTGGATTCCCCAATTTGTACAAATGATTACATTTAAATTGGTATTTTTAATCTTACTTAGTTGTGGTACCTTCAGTTGAATTTTATGCTTGATTCTTCCTACTATAGTAGACATAGTGGGGGATATCCCTTTGAAAATTCTTGTATTCCTTTCTATCCATATATGAAATATCATAGCAGCCCATGCCAGCTTTCTTACCATATTGGCAAAATTCTTCCCACTAAAATATCCAATAGCCCATTTGAGTTCAGTATTCCGGATTTGATTACTTCGGTTAACCATACAAAGATTACTAATGATGCATCTGATTTCTTTAAAGAATGGACATTTAGCAAATAGATGATCTATACATTTAGCTTCTTGTCCACATAGCACGCAACCATTAGAGTGAATTAGGCCCCAACCGAGTAACTTGTCTTTAGTATTTAGCTTTCTTTTAATAACCAACTAAGAAACAAAGTTGTGCCTTGGAATGTGTTTGGGGAACCATAACAATTTGTGCCATTGTACCTTAGGATATTGTTGCCTCAATGCCTCCTATGTTGGAACTGCTCTATACTTTTGATCCTCAGATGCCAATTATATGAACTCATCTTCTCTACTGCCATTAGGTAAAAAATTAGGTAGGTTATTGACCGACCCTAAAAAGTATTTTGGGTTCTACCTCTCAAGTGTAAGAGGGCAGTTGTAGTTTTAAAACTCGGTGAGTCCGAGGTCGAATTCACAAGGAGCCTAATGTTATTTAGTATCTAGGATGTGAAAAAAATCCTAAAACTAAAGGAAAGTAAGTTTGAAAATTTATGTTTACTAAGTTCTAGGGTTTAGTAAAATTAAAGACAAGTTCAATTTCAACTAATTAAAATTAAAATAAAAAGGGCATTCAGAATTTTAAAAGGAATTAAGTTAGATGGCGAAAAATTTAAATAAAATCAACAAAACAATTTCAACTTCAAATTAATCGATTATAACTAAAACTAGGTTGTATTGCAATTCAATAAGAATAAAGATCTTGATTCAACGTCAAGTCCGGGTAGTTCACTACTTTGCCTTGGGATGTATTTGTTTGAAAATTAGGGTTTAACTTGAAAATTATTTAGAACGATGTAGTCAAAGGTCAGTACCAGTGGTCTCAAACGGATATAGTTAAAGACCTTTGTTTCCGAAGGTTTTTTCAGATAAACAACGAAAAGTTAATTAAAATCTGATTTTTAGTTCTATTCGAAAGTATTTAACAATTAGTTACAAAAATCCATACCAGTGATCTCAAATAGATATGGTTAAGGGTTTTCGTATTCGAGTGTTTTCGAAATAGAAAAAAATGAAACAAGATTTGTGAAAGGTAGATCCCTTCGCAAAAGGTTTCGCAACCTATGCGAAGGGACTACGAACACCCAAAGGCATTTTCGTGAACAACCCTTTCTTGATTCGTTGAATCAGGATTAGGGTTTCACGCTACAACTAGTTTAAACATCATAAAAGTGATAAAAGAACACTCAAACATATGATTCAATAATTGAAATAAACAAAACATTATATGAAAGAGTAAAACGAAAATAACTTGTAAAGTTTGTGCATAAAAGAAGAGATGAACTACGAAAGCGAAGATGAATAACACCACACCAACAATATCCATTAATGATCTTCAAGAACAAAGAAAACTCTCACAAAAACTCTCTAAAACTAATCTAGAAAAAACTAATCTAAACTTCAATGGAATGGTAGAAACTTCTAAGGAGTCGTCCCTCCTCCAAGCCGTCCCATGGGTCTTTAAAAAGATGCCACAAAACCCTAGAAGAGAAGCTCTCACGCGGCTGGTGTAAATCATGGGTGGTCTCGACCGTCTGGAGGGGGGTTGGGACCGCCTGAAGCTTTTTACACACTGTGGTCCCAACCGTCTGGGTGACGGTGGGGACCGTCTAGTATCTCATTCATTGCTTTCCTTCCTTCTCTTGGTTGGGTCTTTGGGCTAGTCTTTTCTATCAAAGATGAGGTTCGAACCATGACTTTTTCCTTGTCTTCTTGGCCCTCTCCATAGCTATAAACTTCAACATCCTTGCACTTTTCCTACAAATAAAACAATAGAAGTATAAATAACACAATAGTACTAAAACTTCAACTTTTCTTATTTAAATGCATGAATAAGTGTTGAGTTAGGGAGTTTGTAATTACACTTTTCAAGTGTAATCACACCCCCAACTTGAACATTGCTAGTCCCTTAGCAATGCTTTTTATTAAAATGAAATGCATGATGTTTTTTTTTTTTTTTATTAAAATGAGATGCAACTACTATCCTATTTCTCTTTTCGTTGGAAACACAGCTACACTTAGCTGCGTGTAGCAAGCCCTTTAAACCCTTAGGTTCCCCCTAGTGGACAAGTAAGGTCTCGTGAGGGTTTGCAGTGAATCTACCCACAAAATTCTTTTGCATGGTCTTAACGTGTCAAAGAGTGATCAAGATATAAAATGAATTAAGTTCAAGCTCAACAAGTTACAAAATCCAAATATCATGTGTAATTTCCAAGTGCTAAGGATAAATGCATGGACTATCAAAGTAGAAAAAGCATGTGTGCAAAATTGTTTCATTTATTCAACAAGGTCTCAAGAGCATAAATGGAACTAAGTTTTGACTTCAAAAGCTCACAGGATTCCACTCATAGAAAGAAATTCACTCATCAAGGGTTTACACATTCATATTAGCATAAAATGCTATCCTAATTGCACATGACCCCATAATATATGAATGAACTCAAATGGAACTCAAAGTGGACAGCTCCTAACCATGATTCAATGCATGTGCAAGAAATCACATCTCATAACCTACACAAGATCACTACATGTACAATACAAGAGTTGCTTGCTAAGAATCCACTAGGTCTTTATTTTGGTTGTAACTTGGCTAGGGGTAGTGGTTAACAATGGAGAATGGAAATCAAAACACATGTCTTGGGAGAAAAGTGTTCAAGTGCACACAATTCCCAACCTACCCAATTCTTCTACAATCCCAAGAAGATTACAACATGAAGCCTATTCACTAAATTACAATTGCTCATGGGACATTCTCAATAACTGTAATAAAATGCCTAAGTCCCCAAAACAAAAAGAAATGACAAAAAAAATTTTCTCTTTTTTCTCTTTTTTTTTCTTTTTTTTTTCTTTTCTTCTCTCCTTTTTTTTTTTTATAAATTCAACACATTAATTCTCACCCCAACATTCTTCCTCATTTTGTTCTAAAAAAAAATTACATTCCCAACCCAAATTCACAACTTAGGCTTTGAGACACTTTCACAACCTAAGACATGTGAGAGGTAAGGCTTAAAGTGTGTGAATGGGGTGTAAGGGGTATCATATGAGAGGAGAACCAAGAAGAGAAACATGTATATCACACACTTTATTGAAAAGCTTCAAGTTGGCTCCTAGGGTAATTTATAACCAAGAAAGGACAAAAAGGCTCAAAATGACAAATAAAGCCTAGCATCATTTTCAAAGCTTGCAACAACTCATAATGTGCCACATAGATACTCATGTAAGTGTTTGTGATGCAATTGATGCAATGAAATCCAAGGTGAAGAGCAAAAGAAGTGTAAGCTTGTGCAACCCCTTAAGAAAAGGATATAAGGCTCAAAAGCTCACCATAAAGGGTTATAATCTCTACTTAGTCCAAAGATGCTCAAGTAACCAATATTACATAAAATCTACTCCTAAGCACATAAACTTTTCACCATGATAGTCCAAAAATGCACAAAGTTATCACACACTCCACTTGAATTATGTTTCCTATTAATGCTTGAACAAAATTCACTTCTTACTTTCTCACCCAATTTCACAATCAACCTAACCATAAAAGGATCTAGCATGTAGGTGCATAGATGCTAAATTCATATATTTAAGCTCAAACATGCTCAAGATTTGAAAAATTTTGTCAAATTTTAATTATCATCATCAAATTTTAATTATCATCATGCTATCATCATGTGAGTGCTACCCCCCAACCTAAACTAAACATTGTCCTCAATGTGAAAAGATATGAAGCATAGGTGAGTACGTAGTGTGCACAATGAGCATGATGATGAAAGAAAACATACCCCCCAACCTAAATGGAAAAGAGGATGAATAAATATGAAATAATAAAAAAAGAGATGAACATAGAGTAAAGAAACATAAAAGGTAAGGAAAGTTTAAAGCAGTGCCTCATGTAATCTTCATTGGAATCATAATTAGGGTGATATTCAAAAAGTAGTTGTAAAGAAGTAGCAAAAACCTCCTCGTGGTCCAACTCGGTGTCAACATCACTACCCTCCCCAGACTCTATATCACTATTTGCATTAATAAGGTTGTCTTCTAGGGGTGGCATATCGTGATACTCAGATAAGGAACTAGTGTCAGATTCAGTCGTGTCTGTGTCTGTGGTGTAAGAGGGTGCATCTAACCAATCATCAGCTATAGCCACTTTAGCCCATTCCATTTCTAAGAGAAGTTGGAGGTCAACTTCATCCCACCATTGGTCATCTAATTGATCAGGTGTATTTTGTATAAGTGGTGGAAATATAAATGGTAAGGGTAGGGAATTGCTTTCTAAGAAACAGTCCGCAGGCCACCCATCCCAGACAACCTCTGAACTCTCAGACTCGCTGCTCTCACTGGATATAAAGGTTATGACATCCCACTTACGTTTCCTACTTGTGTGACTAAGTTCCCATTGTCTCCATCGAATGTTAGTTGGATCACAGATGGAGTACCTGTTCTTTGCAAAAAATAGGAAAATAGGATTCAAGAACATAAACAACCCACAATTTAACACAAGGTAACATCCATAAATAAATAAAAAAAATGGAGATAAAATGGAAAACAAATGCAAACTATAAATATATAAACATCCCAGTAATTAAAAGTGAGTATAAAGTTTTAGGATTACAAATTAAACAAAAAAGAAAAGTTCATTCCTAAACTCTTAAAGCAACAGAAACATAACATTGATCATTGTGGAGGCGGGGGTGGTTGGGATTCTCTGATGTAATCCAAAACACTTTGCAAGAGGTAACCTTGAGTTTGCTCGCTTTGGTGAATGCGTAGTAGGAGCTGATGATCGGCTTCTTGATTCTCCTCCATGACACTAATACGTTCAGCCAAAGATCCAATCTGATCAGCTAAGTCAGCATTGGTCACCTCCTCTTCTTCTTCTTCGTCCTCTCCCTCCTGCTCCTCTGGAACATGGGACGGTTCACCCTCTTCTTTATACTCCTCTACCCTCCTTTTCTTTGTTGAAATCATGCCCCTGGATTTGACATAGGACGTGATGTTGAACGGTTGAAGTCTGGAGGCTATGGGTAGATCATCTATGATATTGGCTCCTTTTTGTCTAAAGATTTTTGTGAGTGCTCCTCCAAAGGGTAAGACGGTCAAAGCTCCCAGATTCTCACAGATATAAGCTATTTGGTACCAACTGTATGAGGGTAAATCAATGGTCATCCCAGTTCCAATTGCATAAATAAGTTTGGCCCTAAGAGGGGTACAATCAACACTCCTATTTTGAGGTAACAGGTTGGAGTAGAAGAACATATGTAAGGCCTAATATTTGTCTTTTAGCACTGAAGCAGGTTTTCGATACTCTGTAGGCCATTCTTGGCCCTCTTTCACAATTTCCGAAACCACATTAGCAAAGGGAGCAGTACCTACAGCTAGATAGTTGAATTCAGGGTTTTCAATTCTAGGTACTTGGAACACAACCGCAAAATCATTTGGTGTGAGAGTAATTTCCACCCCCTGACCCAACTAGCGAGTTTTTCTCTACCCTTTCGCTTCATAGCCGATCCTATTATGAAATTGGCAAAGAATTCCTTGACCAAGTCACTATACAATACACATGGAATTTTGCCACATGCATCCATTGCTTCTTTCAAAATTCTATTCAAGCATGAATTCCTGACGATTGAAATGATCAATTTGCTAGAATATCTCAATAACTATTGAGTTACTGCCCCAAATATTATCATATTTGTGTTCAGCTTCCTCCTTCCAAAATTGGCTTCTATCATGGGATATGGTCCCTAATTGCCTATTTGCAGGTTTCTTAGTTCTTGGGGCCATGGGAGCTGCACAAAACAACAAATATTCAATGAGTAACTCGGCCACTCCTATGTCCACACAAGTTCAGTGGCTCGTCCTAATACAAGACATACATTTCAACCAAAATTGGACACAATGAGCAATAGGCAATCTAGGTGGCCATGCAACATCCACCGTGAATAAGTTCCCCAAATTCAATTCTCTAGGTGGCCATACAACATCCACCATAGAAGGGTCCAATTAACAAAGTGGGTGGCCATACCACATCCACCATGGAACAAATTTTTCATTGCAAATTGCAAAATAAAGAGTTGAAAATCAACAATTGAACTCCACTATTGAAGGGTGTTTGAACCCTTGGACTCGATTTTGGGAACCACGGGTAGGAAGGCATATGGAGTAAAAAACTTCACTCAAATCAAGTGTGTGCTTCCTATTCCCATTTAGAAAGCTTCTACTCACAAGAAATCCCAATCCTTTGAAGCTAAGAACTTGGGTTCAAAAGATATGAAATATAGAAGCCATCCATAGCTCAAAAGCAATCCACACAACATACCTTTGATAAGAGAGCTGAAACTTGAAGATTAAGAGGTAGAAACTATGGATCCACCATCGGGAAGCTTGATTCTTGAGGAGAAGACTGAAGGACAATGGAAGATTTGAGAGGTCTTGAAGTTCAAAGCACTGAATAAGGGTTAGAAGAGGCTGAATGGGTCTTTATGGATGTGCAGGGTCCCCACCATCTCGCTAGGGGGTCGGCACCATCTGGAGTGTTTCCCACACTGTGGTCCCAACCGTCTCCCTAGGTCAGGACCACAGAAAGTTCCTCCCTCTAATTTGCATTCAGCCACACACGGTGGTCCCAACCGTCTGGGTGACGGTGGGGACCGTCTAACACAAAGTTCACTATTTTTCTAAGCTCTTTTAAACCAAAAAAAAAAAAAATATCTAGACTCAAAATAAAAATTCTAAATTAGGGACAAAATAAAACCTATCCTAACCTACTATGATACAACTAAAACCACTTTTTAATCTCATTCTAATTGAAAGATGGGGGATCTAAAAGATCCCACATTTCAATTTCGGCCACAAGGTTTTCTAAATACGGCTTGAGGCGATGGCCATTAACTTTGAAGGTGGTGTTGTTGCGTGGGTTGTGAACCTCACACACACCATGTTCGGAGATGGAAAGTATAATAAAAGGACTGTACCACCTAGATTGGAGCTTACCTGGGAAGAGATGCAAACGAGAGTTGTATAGCAAGACTTTTTGGCCTATATGAAAAGATTTTCTATAAATGTGTTTGTTATGTAAATCTTTCATTCTTGCCTTGGCGATCTTTGCGTTCTCAAAAGCATCATTACGCAACTCCTCAAGTTCATTCAATTGGAGCTTTCGAAAAACACCGGCATCATCCAAATTCTCATTGAAGTGCCCAATCGCCCAATAAGCTCTATGCTCCATTTCTACAGGTAAGTGACAAGCCTTGCCAAAGACAAAGTGATTGGGAGACATGCCCAAAATAGTCTTATATGCCGTTCTATATGCCTATAATGCATCGATAAGACATAGAGACCAATTTTTGGGTGTTAGGTTAACAGTTTTCTCTAAGATTCCCTTAATCTCCCTATTCGCCAATTCGACTTGGCCATTGTTTTGAGGATGATACGCAGTACCTACTTTGTGGGTCACACCATAACTATGTAGCAAAACACCAACAGGCCGATTACAAAAAAGTTTGCCTCCGTCACTAATGATAGCTCAAGGCATCCCAAAACGTGAAAAAATGTACTCTTTCAAGAATTTTATCACCACCCAATGGTCATTGGTACGAGTTGCTATGGCCTCCACCCATTTAGAAACATAATCAATGGCCACCAGTATGAACTCGTACCCAAATGACGTAGGGAATGGTCCCATAAAATCAATCCCCTAGCAATCAAAAATCTCCAAAACGATTATGGGGTTTTGAGGCATCTCATTACGCTTGGTTAAAGCTCCTAACCGTTGACATCGATCACACCAAAGGCAATAATCATGAACATCCCTAAACAAGGAGGGCCAATAGAATCCGCTTTGAAGGATCTTAGCGGCTGTTTTCTTTGAGGAGAAGTGACCTCCACATGCTAGGGAATGGTAGAATTCAATGACACTATGAATCTCACTCTTGAGAATGCAACGTCTCACAATCTAATCAGGACAATACTTATAGAGGTATGGTTCGTCCCAAAAGAAACTATGCACCTTTCGTAGAAATTTACCTCTATCAACTTTTATCCAGTGGGATGGCATATGTCCAGTCACTAGAAAGTTAGCAATGTCCGCATACCAATGAGGTTGGATTGGTGGGTTGGTGCTAACATGCATGAGGTGTTCATCAAGGAATTGCTCATTGATTAGTAGGTCGCTAGAGTTGGACACATGTTGGGTAGTCTAGACAAATGGTCAGCTACCACATTTTCCACTCATTTTTTGTCCTTGATCTCCAAATCAAACTCTTGGAGAAGGAGCATCCACCTAATCAGACAAGATTTGGCCTCTTGTTTTGAAAGGAGGTATTTTAAAGCTGCATGGTCTATGAACACTGTGACACGAGAACCTACAAAATATGACCGAAACTTGTCCAAGGCAAACACTACCGCTAGTAGCTCTTTTTCAGTGGTGGCATAATTAACTTGAGCCTCATTCAAAGTCTTACTAGCGTAGTATATGACATGGGTTTCCCTTATTTCTTTGCCCTAAAACTACTCCCACAGCAAAGTCACTCGCATCACACATTAGCTCAAATGGTAAGGACCAATCCGGGCTTTGGACAATTGGTGCAGTGGTAAGCAAGTGTTTAAGCTTGTCAAAGGCTTCCTAACATGAGTTTGTCCATTCAAAAGGAGTATCATTGGACAATAATGAGCATAAAGGTCGGGCAATAGAACTGAAAGACTAGATGAAACGTTGGTAAAAATCGGCGTGTCCAAGGAATGACCTTACATCCTTAACACATCCGGGAATAGGCAAATTTTGAATCAATTCCACCTTTGCTTGATCTACCTCAATCCCACAATGCGATACTATATGCCCTAAGACAATCCCTTGTTGCACCATAAAATGGCACTTTTCCCAATTCAACACCAAACTACTCTCTTCACAGCGGACCAAGACCTTTTCAAGGTTGGTTAAGCAATCATCAAATGTATCTCCATACACGGAGAAGTCATCCATAAACACCTCCAAAAATTGCTCAACCATATCAATGAATATGCTTATCACATACCTTTGAAAAGTCGCAGGTGCACTACATAACCTGAATGGCATGCGTCTATACGCAAATGTGCCAAAAGGGCATATGAAGGTGATCTTTTCTTGGTCCTCGAGTGCTATTTCAACTTGATTATACCTTGAATACCCATCGAGAAAGTAATAAAAGCTTTTCCCGCTACTCTCTCAAGTACCTGGTCTAGAAAGGGAAGTGGAAAATGGTCCTTCCGAGTCACAACATTTAAGTGCCTATAATCAATGCACATACGCCACCCAGTTTGGGTGCGTTGAGGCACTAGATCTCCTTTCTCATTCTCCACTACAATGACACCGGACTTTTTAGGGACTACTTGAGTGGGGGCTTACCCACTTTGAATCAGAGATGGGGTAAATGATACCCGCATCAAGTAATTTAAGTACCTCCCCTTTCACAACCTCTTTCATAATTGGTTTCAATCTCCATTGCATCTATCTTACCGGTTTGGCATCATCTTCAAGGAATATATGATGGGAACATACTAATGGGCTAATACCTCAAAGATTTGCTATAGTCCATCCGAGGGCCTGACGATGGGCCCTCAAAACTGCCAACAACCTCTCTTCCTGAACTCTCTCCAATTTAGAAGACACGACTACTGGGAACGTCTCACCCTGACTAGAAACGCATATTTAAGCTCACTTGGTAATGGTTTCCTAGAAGGGCAGGGGGGCATTCAATTGATGGCTTGGGTTTACTCAAGGAAGGCTCTAAAGGCTCAAAAGCAGGAACCTAACCACTAACAGCCATGACTTCTTCATCAGCACTCACAACTTCATCACCTTCGATAAAATTTGCACCATCCAAAACCACACATTTCTCACTTCTTACTAGTGCTCTCTCTATAGGATCCTCAAAGAAAGTTTTCTCAAAATATTTCTCACTCAAAGCATGGATCACATCTACCTCCCTAATATCCTCAGACTCTCCTATTTGCTTCCCTACCTTAAAAATATTCATCTCCATGGTCATATTTCCAAAAGAAAGTTTTATGACCCCACTCCTACAATTGATCACAGCATTGGATGTAGCAAAGAGGGTCTACCAAGAATGACCGGAATAGATTGGGTAGGGTTAGGAACTGGTTGAGTATCCAACACGATGAAATCAACTGGAAAATAGAACTTGTCTACTTAAACCAATACTTCCTCAACCACACCCCTGGACATTTTGACCGAACGGTCAGCTAACTGTAATGTTACTCTGGCGGGTTTTAGCTCACCTAGGCCTAGTTGCTGGTAAATAGTGTAGGGCAAAAGATTTACACTAGCACCTAAGTCAAGTAGAGCTCTATCAACAACATGGTTCCCTATAATGCATGAAATGGTTGGACACCCACGATCCTTATATTTAGGAGGTGTGTCACGTTGGAGTGTGGCACTCACCTGTTCTGTCAAGAAAGCTTTTTCTTTAACATTAAGCTTCCTCTTCACAGTGCACATATCCTTGAAAAATCTAGCATAGGAAGGATTTTGCTTAATGGCTTCAAGTAATGGGATGTTGATTCTCACTTATTTGAAAGTCTCATAAATTTCAGAGTTCAACATCTCATTCTTGCCCTTTGCTAGTCTCTGGGGAAAAGGTGGTCTAGGCATATACTTAACAGGGTGGTCAATTGGCCTAACCACAGGTCCCTCGCTAGGTTCCTCCTCACTCTCTTTTTTCAATTTCCCCTTTTTCTTTCTCATCCTCCAATCTCTCTTTATTTTTCTCTTTTCCCTCTTCGTCACTCACTTTTTCAGCCCTCTCACTACCTTTTGGTTCTATCTTCTCACTAGTAATATCGGCTCTAGGGTCGGTGGGCTTTTGAATGATTTTAACACTCCGCAGAGTAGTGACAGCTTGAACTTGTTCATGAGGGTTGGTACCCGAGGTCGATGACTCAGTCATGTTCACCTGGCCTTTTGGGTTTGGAAAAGGTTGTGACGGAAGTTTCCCACTCTGGGTAGTACTCATGGCCTGGGTTAACTTGGAAACTTGGCCTCTAATATCATTAAAGGATCGAGCCACTTGGTTGTTAATGTTCAGCTGCTGTTGCATAAATTGATTGAGAGTGTCCTCAACAGAGTTCTTTTGAACAGGTTGAAATGCAACAGGAGTAGGCTGTTGGTATTGAGGTGGTGGCAAAAGAGGCGGTGGCTGAAATGACTGACTAGCACTATCATTCCTCCATACGAAACTAGGATGGTTCCTATACCCTGGGGGATAAGCATTAGAAGGTTGATTTCCCCCTTGGTAAGTGACATTCCCACCCTGTGGGTAAGAGACATTGCCTGGGTCCTTATTCTAGAATGGTCGGTTTTGAGTATTATTAACATACGCATTGCCATAAGCTACTTCCTTAAGTAAAGGAATCTCTGGACATGAATTAGGATCATGTCCTTCTTGGTCGCATGCCCAACACATCACTTGTGCTTCCACCAACTTCTCTTTATTCTTAAGTTAGAGGGAATCTAACTTATATTGTAATGCAGATATCCTAGCACTTAAATCATCCCTCTCACTTAACATCAACTGACCACTAGATGTGGGATTCCTATGCTCTAAAGAAGAAGGTGGTCTAATTTCCCAATCATTAGAGTCCTCGGCCACCATATCAAAGAATTCCATGGCATCTTCCGTAGTCTTATCAAATAGAGTACCATTGCACATGGTAGAAACTAGTTGCTTAAGACTAGGAGTTAGAGATTCATGGAAAATGCTCACTAACCTCCATGATTCAAAACTATGGTGAGGACAAGCTATTAAGAGGTCCTTGAACCTTTCCCAGGCTCGACAGAAATTCTCATTAGGTTTGCAAGAGAAAGTGGTAATCTGTCGCCTATAGTATTGAGTTTTCTGAGTTGGGAAATATTTTTTAAGGAATTCAGTCTGCATTTCACGCCACGTTCCAATAGAGCATGGGCAAAGGGAATTAAGCCAGAACTTGGCTTTGTCCTTTAAGGAAAATGGGAACAGTTGAAGACGCACTACGTCTTCATTGACATTATGGTCTATACATGTGTTGCTCACTTCCTCAAACTCCCTAAGATGGTTGTAGGGATTTTTAGAGTCAAGGCCATGGAAGGTAGGAAGAAGTTGGATGATTCCTGGCCTAAGGTTGAAGTTCCCCCTATTTAAAGGCAATATTATACATGAAGGTGTAGTGTACCTAACAAGGTTGAGGTAATCTTTCATGGGAACGAAACTTGGAACCTCTTGAGGTTCATTATCCCCATGCACACTCCCTTCCCTTCTTACTTCAGCCATTGAGTGAAAGGAAGATATGGTAAGTGAAACTGTGGAAAGTGAGGTTGGTGAAAGAGATTTGGGAAGGTAAGAAGGATCTCCTAGTTTAGATTCAGCTACGACTAACCTACCCAATCTTAATAGCATGCAAGTAACAAGTCTCTAAAACAATTTTAAGTCCAAATTTGATTTTTTTTTTAAAATTTACTAAAAAAACTAAAAAAGAAAAATTAGAAATATCCTAAAAACTAAATTTTGGCTCCCCAGCAACGGTGCCAAAAACTTAACCAACCCTAAAAAGCATTTTGGGTTCTACCTCTCAAGTGCAAGAGGGCAATCGTAGTTTTAAAACTCGGTGAGTCGAAGGTCGAATTCACAGGGAGCCTAATGTTATTTAGTTTCTAGGATGTGAAAGAAATCCTAAAACTAAAGGGAAGCAAGTTTGGAAATTTATGTTTACTAAGTTCTAGGGTTTAGTAAAATTAAAGACAAGTTTAATTTCAACTAATTAAAATTAAAATAAAAAAGGCATTTATAATTTTAAAAGGAATTAAGCTAGATGGCGAAAAATTAAAATAAAATCAACAAAACAATTTCAACTTCAAATTAATTGATTATAACTAAAACTAGGTTGGATTGCAATTCAATAAGAATGAAGATCTTGATTCAACGTCAAGTCCGGGTAGTTCACTACTTTGCCTTAGGATGTGTTTGTTTGAAAATTAGGGTTTAACTTGAAAATTATTTAGAACGTTGTAATCAAAGGTCAGTACCAGTGATCTCAAACGGATATGGTTAAAGACCTTTGTTTCCAAAAGTTTTTTCAGTTAAACAATGAAAAGTTAATTAAAATCCGATTTTTAGTTCTATTCGAAAGTATTTAACAATTAGTTACAAAAATCTATACCAGTGATCTCAAATGGATATGGTTAAGGGTTTTCGTATTCGAGTGTTTTCAAAATAGAAAAAAAAAAAAAAACAAGATTTGTGAAAGGTAGATCCCTTCGCAAAAGGTTTCGGAACCTACGCGAAGGGACTACGAACACCCAAAGGCATTTTCATGAACAACCCTTTCTTGATTCATTGAATCAAGATTAGGGTTTTACACTGCAACTAGTTTAAACATCATAAAAGCGATAAAAGAATACTCAAACATGCGATTCAATAATTGAAATAAACAAAACATTATATTAAAGAGTAAAATGAAAATAACTTACAAAGTTTGTGCAAAAAAGAAGAGATGAACTACGAAAGCGAAGATGAATAAAATCACACCAACAATATCCATTAACGATCTTCAAGAACAAAGAAAACACTCATAACAACTCTCTAAAACTAATCTAAAAAAAACTAATTTAAACTTCAATGGAATGGTAGAAACTTCTAAGGAGGCGCCCCTCCTCCAAACCGTCCCATGGGTCTTTAAAAAGATGCCACCAAACCCTAGAAGAGGAGCTCTCACGCGGCTAGTGTAAATCACGGGTGGTCTCGACCGTCTGGAGGGGGGTTGGGACCGTCTGAAGATTTTTACACACTGTGGTCCCAACCGTCTGGGTGACGGTGGGGACTGTCTGAAGTTTTGTACTTTCTGTGGTCCTAATTGTCTGGGTGACAGTAGGGATCGTCTAGTAGCTCCTTCATTGCTTTCCTTCCTTCTATTGGTTGGGTCTTTGGGCTAGTCTTTTCTATCAAAGATGAGGTTCGAACCATGACTTTTTCTTTGTCTTCTTGGCTTTCTCCATAGCTATAAACTTCGACATCCTTGCCCTTTTTCCTACAAATAAAATAATAGAAGTATAAGTAACACAATAGTACTAAAACTCCAACTTTACTTATTTAAATGCATGAATAAGTGTTGAGTTAGGGAGTTTGTAATTACACTTTTCAAGTGTAATCAGTTATGAGTTATCACCTCCTAGAGTTCCCATGTTGAGGGGAATGGCCATGAACAATTGCTGCCTCTAATTATAGTTGAAACCTTAGAATCAATTGGGAGACCTATATCGTATAAAATTCTTGGCCTATATTTTAGGACGAGAGGCCCAACAGGATGCCAATTACTGAACCACAAGGAAGTACTTTCTCAATTGTCAATTCAATAGTTACAAAGTGAATGAGCAACTTCCCTAATGAAAATTCGAAATATGCTGCTAAGGAGATCCCAAACATTCGATCAATCAATCAATCACACACAAAAGAATGTAGAAGGCGAGATAAACAAAAATGAGAAAACCCATGAAGGGAAACCTCAAACAAAACTTTCACTAAAATAAACACACGTTGGTTACAAACTTAACCTCTTGATAGATCAACTCCTCGACTCTATACTCTAGTTGACTTTTGCTCGAATCCTCGATTCACCAACTCCTCTAGCGAAAGCCTTTTAACTTCTCGAAGGCACAAGACTGACTCCTTAGTCTCTTTACTGAATCCTCAGCGTGCTAAATCTATAGCGATCACAAACCTCAAATCCGAACTCCTTCGGATTGAACATGAACCGTATTGGCTAAGTTGTGGAGAGAATGATCAATCTTTAAGGCTCATAATCTCATGTGTATTCTCTCAGTGTGTCTGTCTCTCTTTTCATGTCTCACTAAACTTGAAAATGCCAAGAGATATTTATAGACAAACCAAGGTAGCTGGGGCTATTGAAGTGGTGTGTAGCTGAAGTTCCAGTTTGGCACCCTGTCAATGTTTTGACCATATCTTTTCACTCACATTTCAGATTTACTGATTCTTTTTGCATTGGAAAGAAGACTCAAAGGCTACAACTTTTGTATTTTAGCCAAAGCCTGAATCCGTCGTCTTTGAGGTCAAAATTGCATTGGAAGTTGAGAACAGAAAGTTGTCATGCTAGTACCTCGCGAGAAGGGCGCACCCACGGCCTTCCCGTCGTCTTCCCGTAGCCTTTCTGCGGTCTTCCCGTGACTCAAAGTGGCCTTCCTGCATGGCTTAATCTCTCTTGGCTTTTTCCCGCAGCCAAGTGCATTCTTCCTACATTATTCAGTTCCAAACCTCTTCAGGATTTTTGAATCTCTTTGGGACTTCCGAATCTTTTCAAGAATCCCAGCCATTATGGAAACTTGATTTTCTAAGGTTTTTTAGAATTCTAATCGACTTAAGACTCTAGTGTCTCAGCCTACACTAAGTCTAAAGTACATACAATTCTATCTTTGACCATGGATTTGCCAATATATAATTTTATCCTTAACAATCTCCCCCTTTGGCAATTCCATGTCAAAACTAAAAAAAAAAAAAAATTACAAGAAAATCAATCTACACTAAGGCCTTAGTAAACTATTCCTTGATCAATATGTTCTGATTAGTTAACCTGTTTGCTGCATACTTAAACAAAAACGATCAAGGCATCTTGTGGAATAAATAAAAATTAAAAGAAATATTAACACAAAAAGATGAAACAAAAAATTCTCCCCCTTAAAAAATTCTTTTCAAAACACAAAAAAAATAAAAATTCTCCCCCTTAATTAACAAAATTCTTTTCAAGGCATTCTCCCTCTTAACTATATCTCCCCCTTAGTTAACTAATTTAAAAATTCTAAATTGTCTCCCTTTTTAACATGAATTGACAAACAATAAGGTATAACATGTATTCTTGATCAAATCATTCCAAGTTCTATTTTCCTATTCACAAAACTAAACACAGTTTCAAAATTTTGACCATACATAAATAGTAACAAATAAGAATTTCAAGAATCACCCTACTATTTATGTCATGAGTTGTTCACACATGTCATACCAATGGTCAAATGCCTGTGCAGTGTGTGAAATGAAGTTTAAGTGCAGCATGATTAATACTTTTCACATACTTGTATGAATTTCAAAATTGCTTCTTTTGGACTTTGAATTGAATTGAGTAAAATATGTAGTGTTAGCTCTTCAATTAGTTTCTCCTCAATTCATTGTTTTTAGCTATACACTAAGGAACAATCACTTTTTTCTTTTCTTTTCCTCCTTTTTCTTTTTATTTGTTCTTGGCGGCTTTCACACACTTTATGGGTAGGTAGCCTTCTTCCTATATCATCAAACCCAGAGGGTAGTTATTTTGATAACTCACACGTCAACAGGATAGCTTTCACTCTATCCCATATGGTAGCCCTTTCCAAGTGAATTTTTTTATGTAAGCTCATGAGCAACCAATAGTCCAAAAAGGAGAATTTATTAAACCAATTGAGTGATGGAAAAATATTTCTCATGAGGTACTAAACTTCATGTAATTACAATTGGCATACCACTACCATGACAAGGAACAACAAAACATAAGATTCAAGTTCATCAAGTAATTCAAATTTATGACCACTATGTAAATCAAATATTTTAATCCTATGATTTTGAAGAGTGTATGAAGTAATAGAACAAGCAAGAATATCACAAGGAATAACATTGCACGAAAAAAAATTTTCCTACCTTAAAAAATAAAAAGTATCTAATCTACATGAATTCATAGAACTAGGTGAAAATACAACAATGAAGCAAAGCCTAGTTAAAAAAAAAAATACCTCTACATATCAAGGCTCACCCCTTCAACACTCTTAGGGGTGTGAGAGACATAGAGATCACTCTTCCTAACCCAAACAGTTCTTATTTTTGAAAAAGCATTATGAGTCTTGGAATTGTTAGGTTTTGGACCAATGGGTTTTGAAAATTTTTCCTTTTTATCTTTCCTCACTAGCCAAGTCATATAAGGTTTAAAATCAAAACAAGACTTTTGAAATCTTAAAGGATGAAACCTATTTGACACTTGAAGATTAGATTTCAAAGAATTCCTAGTGTCAACATAGGACAGGGGAAGCCCATATAATTTGTGACAGTGAGGTCTTGTGTGTCCGGGTATACCACAATGAAAACAAATAGTAACAAATTTTCTTTGAGCACTAAAAGGCGTACCTTGGAATTTCTGAGAATTGTGTACAGGCAGTTTACTTTTTGAGTGCTTGAATGGTTGTGCATGTGATTTCTTATCCTTCAATGTAGCAGACTTTGGAGGCTGGATCTTGATTTTTTGACTGCTTGTAGATGCATCTTTTTTGGTCTTCTTCTCTCTAGTATATCCAAGTCCACTTTTATCTCGTGGGCTCCTTTGCATTCCAAGTATGTCATCAGGTTGGGAAGATGCAGTATTCATCTTGAGTTGCATAGATTGCAGCTTGCCATGGGCCTCTTTCACATCTTTTTCTTTTTGTTCTAACTTGGCCTTAAGTGCTGCTATCAACTTCTCTTGAGTTTTTTTATTTGCTTCAAGACCTTTACATTTGGCTTGTAATTTTTCCAGAGCAATTTTTAGACTGTCTCTCTCCCTTGTCAACACCTTGTTCTTTGTGGTCAACTTCTCGTTTTGCTTGTGGAGTTTTTGATAGTCTTGTTACAGTAGTTCATATGCCTCTTCAACATCTACTTCCTCATCTGAATCTTCTTCAACTTCACTTTCGGAGGATTCTTCTTTGTTGCTCTTAGAAGAAGATGACTCTATTGAATTTGAGGGGGCACTAGCTTTGACCATGAAAGCCGTGTAATTTTCTGGAAAATCTTCTGAAGAAGAGGAGGTACTCGACTAATCGTCTGAATCATCAAGGGTTGCATTGAGTACCTTCTTCTTACCCTTCTTGTTCCTACAGTCTTGGCCCATGTGACCATAACCTTGGCACTCATAACACTTCGCGCCCTTAGACTTGTTCTCCTTCTTCTTCTTCTCCGAAGATTTCTCTACTTTCTCATTCTTTTTCATCTTTCCTTGCTTGCTATCTTTCTTTTTGAAGAAATTTCTAATTTTCTTGGTGTAGATAGTAATTTCTTCGGGAGAGGGGATTGACTCATCATTACTAAAGGAGGACTCGTCTTTCTTCACCGTTTTTAGGGCAACTCCTCTAGACTTTGGTTTGATCATGTTGGCTTCATAAGTCTGCATGGAGCCAACCAAGTCTTCCATACTCATTGAATCAACATCCCCAGCCTCTTCAATAGCTGTAACTTTTGCTTGGAAGGACATAGGTAGGGATCGGAGAATCTTACTTACAGTCTTTCGGTTTGGAATCGGTTCTCCAAGATTGAAACTGGTGTTAACAATATCGCAGAGCTTTGCATAAAAATAATCAAAGGGTTCGTCTTCAACCATTTTCAAACTTTCAAACTCTGAGGTTACTTTTTGTAGCTTGGACTTCTTGACAGCAGAATTCCCTTCATGCGTCAACTCCAGAATCTTCCAAGCCTCCTTCGCAATCTCACAACTAGAAATTCTTCTAAATTCATCGGTGAAAACTGCATAGAAAATTGAACTTAGGGCTTTGTAGTTCCATTCAGCCTTTTCTTGTTCAGCCCTAGTCCTCACATCTATAGGATTTTCAACCATTTTGTTGTCCACAAAGTGAGTTGGTTTCACCCAACCTTTTTCAATGGCCAGCCACACATTAACGTTTAATGAGATGAGATAAGCTCTCATTCAAACTTTCCAATATGCATAGTTGGTGCCATCAAACCACGGGGGTCTCATGCTCGAACCGCCTTCTCTAGGAGGATCCATCAGAAAATAACAAGATCACGTTTTGTTCTCGAAAACGTACCTGCTCTGATACCAATTAAAAATTTGAAATATGCTGCTAAGGAGATCCAAAACAATCGATCAATCAATCAATCAATCACACACACAAGAATGTAGAAGGCGAGATAAACAAAAATGAGGAAACCCACAAAAGGAAACCTCAAACAAAACTTTCACTAAAATAAACACACGTTGGTTACAAACTCAACCTTTCGATAGATTGACTCCTCGACTCTATACTTTAATTGACGTTTGCTCGAATCCTCGATTCACCAACTCCTCTAGCAAAAGCCCTTCAACTTCTCGAAGGCACAAGACTGACTCCTCAGTTGCTTTGCTGAATCCTTAGCGTGCTGAATCCAAAGTAATCACAAACCTCAAATCTGAACTCCTTCGGATTGAACACGAACCGTGTTGGCTAAGTTGTGGAGAGAATGATCAATCTTTAAGGCTCACAATCTCATGTGTATTCTCTCGGTGTGTGTCTCTCTCTTTTCATGTCTCACTAAACTTGAAAATGCCAAGAGATATTTATAGACAAACCAAGGTGGCTGGGGCTATTGAAGTGGTGTGTAGCTGAAGTTCCAGCTTGACACCCTGCCAGTTTTTTGACCATATCTTTTCACTCACAATTTGGATTGACCTGATTCTTTTTGCGTTGGAAAGAAGACTCAAAGGACTACAACTTTTTTGTTTTAGCCAAAGCCTAAATCTGTCGTCTTTGAGGTCAAAATCGCATTGGAAATTGAGAACAGAAAGTTGTCATGCTGGTACCTCGCTGGAAGGGCGCACCCATAGCCTTCCCATGGTCTTCCTGCGGCCTTCCCGCGGTCTTCCCGTGACTTAGAAAAGCCTTCCCCAATGGCTTAATCTCTCTCAGCTTTTTCCCGTAGCCAAGTGCATTTTCCTGAGTTATTCAGTTTCGAACCTCTTCAGGACTTTCGAATCTCTTCGAGACTTCCGAATCTTTTCAGGACTCCCAGCCATTATGGAAACTTGATTTTCTAAGGTTTTTAGAATTCTAATCGACTTAAGACTCTAGTGTCTTAGCCTACACTAAGTGTCTTAGCCTACACTAAGTCTAAAGTACATACAATTCTATCTTTGACCATGGATTTGCCAATATACAAATTTATCCTTAACACCTAAGTTCTAAGAGTTTTCACCATGTCCATGAGTAGTCCTTGGGGATCTTTATTTGTCAAAAGTCTTTATTTTTTAGTAAATGTTTTGTGCACCATTGAGCATATAATGTATTCTTCTTGGAGCAAATGGCCCAGAGGTGTCTCATCATTGAAGCTTTATTCCATCATCCAATTTGTGTAGACCAAAATCTTCTTCTTTCTTTAGGTTGCGAACTTCATCCCAAGTAATTTTACTACCATGTTTCTTTATATCCACTCCCGACTGAATGAATCTTCTCAGGATTTGCTCTATAGCTTCATATACTTTTTTGGGAAGAATGAAGTGAAGGCTCTAATATATTTGAATGCTAAATGACACTGATTTAATGATTTATAGCCTTCCAACATAGGAGAATGATTTATTGGCGCAACTTTTGATCAATCAACATTGTGTAGTCACTGTATCTCAGCTTTGTTGATATTAATGGCACTTCCAAATACAACAAGTAGTGAACCAAGTTGAAATCTAATTGAAGAACATAAATGGTGCTTGGATTCTTCAGGGATACCTATAATGTAGACTTTGCATTTTGAATTGTTTGGTTAAGGGCCAGAATATTTGTGAAATTCCATCAATGCTTTGTGTATGATTTGAAATGAGGATTGGCTTGGATGGCATAGGTTAAACAAGTCATTTGTAAAGTATATGTGGCTTATCATAGGGTCTTAGCACTTCAGGGGGAATTGAAAGTCTCCCTCTCATATACGTTTTTGAAATAGCTTGGAAAAAAATTCCATAGCAAGTAGAAATAAGTAGGGAGAGAGGGGATCGCCTTGGCTTAGACCTTTAGCTCCTGAAAAGTAACCCTCCAATGCTCCATTAATGGCTATAGAAAATTAAGGAGTAGTAATGCAAGCTTTTATCCATTTTCTATATTTCTCTGAGAAGTGAAGAGCCTTTAGAATATAAAAAATAAGAGACAATGATGCAGAATCGAAGGCTTTCATTAAATCTATCTTAAGAGCATTTCTTGGAGAAATATTAGCACGATAATAATTCCTTACCAGTTCTTACATCAATAGTATCTGGTCAGATATGGATCTTCTAACCACAAAGGCAATTTGAGTGGGATTGATGATCAGGTGTAATTTTCTTCAATCTATTAGCTATGATCTTTGAAATACATTTATAAACAATAGAGCAACAGGAGATAGGTCTAAAGTTAGAAATCATTGAGGGTTAGGTACCTTTGGTACAAGTGCAATAGTAATGTAGTTGACCTCTTTAAGGAGCTTGCTTGAAGAGAAAAAGCTTCCTATTGCTGTAATGAAATCTTGCCCAACATTGTCCCATATCTTCTTGAAAAAATAAGCATTATAACCATTTGGACTAGGTGCTTTATTATTATTTAAAGAAAAAAGTGTAGACTTTATCTCTTCCTCAGTGACATCTTCTACCAAAAATTCAATTACATTAGCCAAGAGGGAACCATTTATGATTTCCTCAATGTACTGGGCAGCTCCATTTGGGTAGTAGTTAGGTGTTCCGAACAAGTTCTTGAAATGATATATAAGGATCTCCTTGACCTTATTATAGTCCTCATGTCTTATGCTTTGAGAAACATAAATGAAAGAATCTTGTTCCTTGATCTAAGACTTCACTTTCTTGTGGAAGTATGAAGTATTTTGATCACCCAACTTCACAATATTATCTTTGGCCTTCTGTTTAAAGAATGATTCTTCAGCCATTACATAATGAGTGTAATTTGCAACTGCTTCTTTTTCTTCAAGAGCTAGAGCCTAATCATCAGGAAAGTCATGGAGTTGCTTTTCCAAAATGTCCAACTTATCTTTTGCTTCCTTAACCTTAGTTGAGATGCTGCTGTAGAATTTAAACATGAAAGAATGTGACATGCTATTCTGTAATTTTATTGCATGAGAAAGATAAAATTTTTGAGAGTTATATTGGATTATCTGGGATGAAGTAATTTATAAAAAGACAAAATTTCCTAGACTTCTTCTGGATTATCTAGGATAAAATAATTTAAACTATTTTTGTGAAAGCCTACAACTTTCTAGTGTAAAGACTCGAAATTTTGAAAACCTAATTGTATTTATTTTATTATTTAGATTTTTTATTTAATTTAAATTTTTGTCTTTTTTTTTAATTTTAGTGTAATATGCCTATGCTATGTTTTTTTTTTTTTATATTTTTTATTTTGTGGGAGTGTACATACATATATGTGTTAGGGCTAGGTGTGTTCCTAATTGGTAAAAGGAGAGGTGTGATTCTATTAGTGGTGAGAGGAGGCAATGTTTATCGGTTGAAAGGTATGGAAAAGAATTAATGTTGTGGGGGAGGCCAACGGTTTGCAGATAGAAAATTTAAATTTTTGTATGGGAGTTGGAAGTATATTGATAGGGGGACTTTATGAGGTGTATGTATCTGTGTTGAAAGAAAATGAGTGTATTGACCTTAGTATTTTAAACCCTGCCCCACCATTTTTTTTTAGCTTTTACTCTATATTTGAGACTTTCATACACACTCTCTTTTCTACTCATTTTCTTCCTTCTTGTGTGAGCTAGTAAAATGAAAAGAGAATTTTTGTACCAACCCAAAATCACTGGGAAATACTGGCAAAAGATAAGTGTAAGCGGTAAAGCACAAGGCCAGGATCTTTGGAGGGTATTTTGGAAGGCCAACTTGAGATGGGGGTAATTTTTGCATTTTATATACATTCTATCAACATGTATATCTAAGGTAGGTAGGGTTTTATGCTTATAAGAGGATTTTTCTTTATCATATATGTGTATACATATATAGACGTGTATATATATATATATCGTAGAGATTAAACATGAATGCCGAGTATAATTCGTAAAATCCATGATATATGTTTGAGAATATTGTAGGAGGAAGTTATGTGATACGATACTTCATTATGGCTAAGTTTTATTTTATTTTAGTTTTGATATGTATATGTGTATATATGTTTTGATTAGAAATTTACTAAATCTAGGCTTTGTGAAAATAAAGGCTTATATGAATATATATGATCATATTTTCTTTTAATAAAAGATTAATCTCATATTATTGAGAAGGATTTGTAAATTCTATGATATGAATCTTTCTTCTTTTTTTTTTTTTTTTTTTAGTTGTAAGAGGATGTGTAATACCCCAAATTTTCGTGTTAACATAATTTGATGGTTTTAAAATGTTTTGGGCATGTTAGTATGTTAATTAAGTGAGTTTAGTCATTAAAGATGACTTGGGGGTGTGAATTTTGGAAGAAATGGGCAAAATAGCTCAAAAATCAACATTTTGACTCGGGGGCGTGCAGAGGGGTGCCCAAGGTAGAGGAGGGGCACCCATGGGGGCGCCCCACTTGTGCAGAAAATCAACAGTAAGTTGACCTCTGCATTTTCCAACCGAGACTTAACCCTATACACCTATATTTAGGCTAGGGGGTGGAAAACTCTGGAAGATACTGTTTGGGGATTAAAAATATTGATATATATATATATATATATATGATGGATTTGATGCAAGAGAGAGAGAGAGAATCGGCTAGGGAAGCAAAAGGAGACCAAGAGACGAGAAAAGGAGGAGAAGAAGACCACCGATTGGGTTTTCAAAGGTAGGTTTTCCAAACCTTCATGGAATTCAAATTCCTTTTACAAGATTGAAATTAAGACCTTAAGAAACCTTCCTATGTTGTTCATTTTTAGTTTTGATCAAGGAAGGAGGAGATTGACCTCATCAAAGTTTGAGGGTTTGGAAGCTCAAGACACCCATTTGTTGATCTATCTTTTTACCACTCAAGGTAGGGATTTCTAGTCTCATTTTAACATATATGAGATGTATTTGAGCTAGTAACACTTCTATGAAAATTATTTAAGATTTGGAACCCTTGGAAGTGGAGTTTGTGTGGATGAATGGTTGTGTGTTTATATGTGTAAAGGTTGGACCAAGATTTTTGTATTGAAGAAAGGGATGGATTAAAATTTGTTTTGATGGACTTTTTGGAGTCTTCTAGGTCCTAGACAACCCAAGAAATCAAGGTGATAGGTTAGATATTGGATTGGATAAAGTTTGGAACCTAAAACCATGGCTTAAAGCTTGAACCGGAGCAAAGTGACCTTCTAGGCATCAAATGGGCGCCCATGCTCTGAGGTGGGGCGCCCATGCCCCCTCAGGGGCACCCATGCTCTTAGGTGGGGCGCCCATGCCCCCTCAGGGGCGCCCATGAACTTTAGGAGGGGCGCCCACAGAGACCAGAACACCTATTCTGATTTTTCTTAACTTGACTTCCTACCTTAGGATTATGAAGGGGTTAGGCATATGTTTGTATGTGAGACTTTTATTTGATTAATTGTATGGATTTTAAAATGGGAATGAGCTCTTAAAAGTGATTAAAGGTTGATTATCTTAAACCTATGGGATTAAGCTTGTAAAGGGGAATGCTTGCTACCATGAATGAAATGAATTGGAAGCCTACTTTGGGATAAGGGTTTTAATCAAATAGAATTGTGAATATGCCTTAATGTAAACTAAATGTTAAAGTGTATGAACTTGTGATTGCATTAATGAATTGTGATTTGGAAAAAAGGGAGCTCATGTTCATAACAATGAAAGATGTTAAATGTTTAATGATGCTTACTAAATGTTGTTATGTAATGAATCCTGGAATGAACCGGAATGTGGATTTGTGTTGTGGAAAAGTATATGATGTTGAATGTGGACTTATGAATGATGAGATGTGATATGATGAATGATTATTTGTGTGACGGGGGCCGTGGTGGGGTGTGGTAAACAGGAAGGGTTTGAGAGTACCCTCGGGTTGAGAGTCCCGGAACCTGCGCAGGGTTTGGTGTCAATGCCAGTGGGTTAGTAGCCCACAACATTGTGAGTGTATGGGTTACCCGTGACCTTGGATTGTGATCCTAAACGATGGTGTTTGGTTTACCGTTTCCATTGGGTCTAGACCCATAAAAGACGGTGTTGTGTATACACCCAACCCCCGATGAATTGTGTGACTATGGTTGTGTGATGGATTGTTGGAATGTGATAATATGGATGTGAATACATGATTAAATGTTGAATTTATGATAATGTGGTTGGGAATGTGACTAGATGTAATATTAGGAAATTCAATAATGGAGATTGTTTGGAATTGGATGCCATATTGTGATGTCATTAAGTGTCAATAGGTATTGTAAATATGGATATGTGATCAATTTTGATTAAACATTAAAAAGTGAATTGAAATATGATCTGAGACTTAACAATGAGAATCTAAAGATTAAGTATTGGTTGAAATTGAATTTCTTTTTGCAATATTATTGTGTATAAAGGTACATAGTCTAAAATGGTGATGTCAATGAATGATTTTGATTCTAGAGTATAGGTGGTAACTAGATACATCATAAAATGCTTGCATGTGTGAAATACATATCATATGTGTTTATTTGAGACTTGTGGGCACAAGTGGACCCGTGCTCACATCCCTACAGACTTTGATGCAGGTACAAGCAATAACAATCAAGTGGGTTGATGTGTTGGGACTAGGAGGTTATGCATGAGCCCTACCAAGCTTATCAAAGCTCTTGGTCATCTAGTTTAAATTTTTTTGGGAATTGTAACGTTGTACATTTATGAACTCTTTCAATTTGGTTGTAATGGCCATAAGGCCTAAGTTATGTAATTTGGGAATGGTGTATTGTGGTTGGTGACATGGCAATGGTCAAGGTTAAACTTATGTTATTCTATCTTATGTCTTGGGCTCACTAGCTTATGTTGCATTGCTCTGATTATGGGATGGGTTATATTAGTGCATGTTATGTGTGTTTATCACTCACCCCTCGGGTCCCGAGATCCGGGTCGTGACAGGATGTCATGTTATATCAATTTATGTTGAGACTATGATGTTATGAGGCCATGTTTTGATTATGAGAATTAAAATCCGGTAATTGCTATTTATATTTGTTCCATGGTAAAAATCGCTGATAAATTTCACTAAATTTTGTGGTACAATCGTTTGAATGATGTGTACTAACGTCGGGATGATAATTTGCACAGCTACTATTGTTTAGACAATGGTACCAATGTCTGGATGATAATCTGCATAGCTACCGTTGTTCGGACAATGG
Organism: Vitellaria paradoxa; assembly: GCA_019916065.1. Classification (NCBI taxonomy): domain Eukaryota; kingdom Viridiplantae; phylum Streptophyta; class Magnoliopsida; order Ericales; family Sapotaceae; genus Vitellaria; species Vitellaria paradoxa. Next base: position 52,120,222 of record CM034233.1, on the reverse strand, counting down.
GCACCAATGTTTGAATAAAGTACACTATTTTAGCAATTTTCATCCTTTTTCTTCCAACTTCTTTATAAATGTCTCCAATCAACATGAGAAGTAAAAAAAAATGCCTTATCAAACACCTTTTTACCTTTATAAGGCATGAAATGATTTTCAATTGGGATTTATGTATTTATTTACTTGATTAAAATGTAATCTTGTCCTATTTGATTGGAATGTCTACAAAATTCTTCTATGATTGTTTTGAGTTAAAAGGATTCCTAAAGTTGATTGATTATGTATATCTTGGATTAATTTCATTTGTGTTCATGAAAGTTTGTTTACTTCATTAAACTTATACATGCTTTGGGAAACATAAAAATTAGGCCCACGTGAAATTATTTCATAAAATTTATTAAATTAAAGGATGACCACAAAAACTTAAAATTAGGAAGAACTCTTGTGTATAATGTGCTGTTGATAATGGAAAGTATGATTTGATATTGATTTTTGATAATTTGGTTATAAAAGGTACTCAAAGAGTAGATTCTAGAGCGCAAAGGTCGAAAGCCCAAAACTTGTGCAGGATGGTTTAACATAGCCAGTAGTAGAAACCTACAAAGTGTATATACGACTTACACTAGCATATATTAGTACTGGGACTGGGGGATTGATTTACCTACTAAGGCAAGATGAGATAGACTAAAACTGCAGGACCAGGGCTATGAGTACATTTAGGGTTGTGGGAGCAATTGTACCCTATGATTGAGGTCTAGGGATTTACGAGTACATTTGGGATTAGGAGACTAATTGTACCCTACAACTGAGATCTGGGGATTGATGAGTACATCTGGGACTACGGGACCAGTTGTACCCCACGGCTTTAGCCTAGCGATTTGATGAGTACATTTAGGACTGTGGGACTAGTTGTACCCTATGGCTTAGGCCTAGGGACCATTTAGGTTTAGTTTTGTCACAGAACTAACCTTGCAGAGTACTCGACCCATAGTATGATATTTTTATATATATATATACTGAGATGTGATTGTGATGATGGATATTTTTTTAGCCTAACTACAAAAATCTTGGCTAAGTAGCTGTTTAATTTAGAATATTATGTTTAGGAGTTGATGAATTGATGAAAGAGTTTATTTAATTAATGTCAATTAAATGTTTAAATGCTTTGCGAGATAAGGAAATATATTCTTATATGTTTATTTCTTAGCACACGTGATTTAGTGCTCGCTCATTTATAGCTAATCTTTTAGGGGCAAATGCTCGTGACAGACTTGTGAGATAGAGTAGTCGGTCATGATTTGTTTCACTTTTATTTCATGTATTTAAATGTATTGAATGTTGGTTTTAGGCTTAGTTTGAGGCATATAGTTTTATAGCCTTTTTGTGGCAAGTTATATGCCTTTGAGTATTTTAATATTGAATACTATTGTTATTTATTGCTTCCGCTCTAATTGGTATTTGATGTGTGGTTATTTGTGGGTTTAGTCTCCACGTCTCTGGATTGTAAATTTCGGGGTGTGACATCTAGACAATGCATACGTACTAAGTTTCTCACTGATTCACTAATCTCTCACATCCATAGACAAGCATAGTTGAATTTGGTGATTGTAGCCTTGTGAGCTTAACAAATGAGTTTGTATTTCTTTTAGTTGACTCTTTTCACTGAAAATGGAAACACTAAGGATGACTTGAGGCTTCCCACTGATGACAATCTGCTCTCCCAAGTATATATAATACAAAAACAACTTGCTTTTCTGTTGAACTCTTGAAGTCATCTTATTCTTTCAATTCCTTATTTCTTCTTTTCATTAACAAAATTGAATGATATTTTGTATCTATTTTTCTCCAGCATTGACTAAAGAGGAGTTTGCTAAAGGGAATGATTGTGTAGTGTCCATCATGTCTACAATGGGAGAATAACAGATATGTGCCTTTAAGGACATTGGTCCTAAGAATTAAATGTGGCTAATAGCAGTGGCTATGGCTATAGGAAAAACTTCTTATGTTCAAACATAGATTTTTATTGATTATATTTGTGGGTTTATGGCAACCTTATATTAATATAATCTTTAGCCATATAACTAGGGGTGGTAAAATGGACAGGTTAGTGATGAGTTTAAATGGGTTGAAGCTTGAATGGATGCAACCCAAACCCATCCATTTAAAATGCGGGTTGGATATGAGTTAGTATAAACCCATAAACCCATATCCAACCCATTTATTTATGACCCAATCTACTTTTATAAAAAAGTAAAATAAAATTTTTCAATTAAAGTGTGCGTGTGTATGTATATAAATAATGAATAAATAAATATACAAAAATAAAATAAAATAAAATAAAGAAACATTGAATTATAGATACATGTACATAATTTCCTTCGGCGCAAAGAGAAACTATTTCCATATTTCAAATGCAAATGGTATTGCCAAATAAATAAATTAATGGAAACAATCCAGTGCAAATGGCATCACCAAATAAATAAAGTAACAGAAACAATGCAAAAAATTTCTTGAATTAATTATCACATTTAAGAAAGAAAATAAAAAGTATATATGTATATATGTATCCTATTTTTTGTGTAAACTACTTCATGTACTCTGATGAAACTCAAAAGAGAATCACAAATTACAATATCAATTTTACTTTTATATTCACTAGGCACAGGAAGAAAGGAGCTACATCAACCCTTTGTTCTTTCTCATACGATCCTGTAAATACCCAAATTTTGCTCCCCTTACTTAAAATTTGTAATATTTAACACTTGTAGCTGAATGGTGCTCTATTGATTAAGTTTTCTTAATTGTAGAATATGTTAAAGTGTCAAAATTCAACAAAGAGCAAATACTTAATAAAATTATGACTGTATTCCTATAACTAAGAAGAAATCGAGCTGAATGATCAGATTAAGGTATAAACAAAGCATTTAGAGTTTAGAGTCAAGGGTCAATTCAGTTCAAAAGTAAAAAATGACCTCTATTGACACACCCGAAGGACAGTATCAACTAGAATATACAACATCCTAGGACATGCCAGAGAATATAGAACACAACCCAAAATAGCCAAAACACTGCTCTAGCAATCATACAAGCCCTACTGACTCAAAATGGCTCTTATCGATGAGAAGGAAGTTGCTGGTGTACCATACATAATTTGAGCATCCAGATAAAGTTGAAATGCCTTCAAAGTACACAAAAATGTCAATGATTCATTTCCTTAGGTAATAACATAGCTAGGTCTGGTCAAGTCAAGCCTTATGAGGTCTTTCTCGAGCCTCGAGTAGAAAATTCGTTAATACTTTATAAATTTGTAAAAGTGTCTTCTACTGATAGCATTTTTGAATTCCTCATACCCAAAAATAGTAGGAGGCGGCATCCTAGTGGTGTCTCTAAGGGTCAGGTAAAAGAATTGGATGACCCCTCCTCCGTTTCAACCTATTTTAGAGCAGCAATTTTCAAATAGACCTAACTCAATCATAAAGAATTCAAATTGAATCGAAATTTGACCAAATTGGTTTAATTCACTCCAAAAAGTACCTGGAAGTTTTCGGAGCTCCAAAAAGTACTTGGGAGTTTTCGGAGCTCCCAAAAACTACCTAGAACCTCCTAAAACATCTCGAACCTATTAGGGTAGAACCTAAACCTAGTTGAATATGGCCTGAGTCAGGGCTGCAGGCCAAATGGCCATTTTCCCATGCTTAGCTGCCAAAGGCTTTGCCATATAGCTTTATGGCAAGACTTTTTGCCTGCCTGAGTATGCAGAATATATTGCTTGACTTATTTTACAATTATACTTATCCGCGACTCCAAGCAAACATGTCAGAAAAGATTGAAAAGCGGGCTTTTGTAAAAGGTTTTACCTGTTGGGCTATGCAAATATGTTTGCCTAAGGATAAGGGCAGTTTTGTTTTTTTTTTTTTTTTTTTTGTCCATTTGGCCTGGTAGAAACTTTATTTGGGTTAGAAAACCTATAAATAAAGGCATTTCCCTCCTTATTTTCATTCATTCAACAGTTGGTGCACTCAAGAGCTCTCAAGGAACAGCTAACTTTAGAGTTTCTCTCTCTAGAAAAAGCCCACGTTAGATAAATTTTCTCTCTATAAAATTTTTATTTTATTTCTTAATTTAATTTAGTTGCATGATTAAGATAAAATAATTTTATTTTGTAAATAAAAGTATTTTGTCAAGGAAAGATACTCGGATCATAATTCAAGTTCGAGTTAGACCGGACACATGATATTGAATGAATTTACTTGAGATAATTTCATAGAATCTAGACATCATACATATTACATACCCACATCGTAATACCATGCCGTACTATGCCAACACATTATTTACCAGGTTAGCACATGTAATGACATGTCATGCGTCATGTTTTGACATACATGTACATGCCTTGACATGCTAAAACACATTTAAACATGTAAACACACACCCACTAGGGCTGACAAAGACTTAGAAGTTAAATGTTTACCAATCCAGAGCATTCATTTGAGCGAGCGAGACTTCAGAGACTGGGAATGGCTTATGATTGATTGAACCGATGATTTCCAAGTCATAATTCCCTTAAATATATCTAACATGCGTCATTGAATTGTAATTTATGTTAGAACATAAGTTGTCATCACATTTAATATGTCCATGGCATATATGATCATATGAATTGCATCACTCACATCACACTAGTCTTCTAGGAACATAAACTTGATCATGGCCATCAGAAGTTAGGCTTTACATCAAAACTGAACTCCTATCCCAAATGGACACTCACTCATCTGTGCAAGGCACATCCTTGGAGTTGAGCTCCTCGTTAGAGTGAAGCTCCTTCCTTTAGTTATGTGTAAGTCGTTAACTATTCTTTCTCACCTTAAGCAAGACTCCTTTCCCCAGTTTTGGGCAAAACACTAACTATTCCTTCTCATCCGGAGCATGGCTCCTTTCTACAATTATGTATTAGGTGCTAATTGCCCTTTCCTCATCTGGAGTAAGGTTCCATTTCCTTAATTATGCACGAGGCACTAACCATCTCTTATCATTAGAGCGAGGCTTATTTCTCTAGTTACACACAAGGTGCTAACTGTTCTTTTTATTTTGGAGCATGGCTTCTTTCCCCAGTTATGCGTAAGGCGTTAACCATCTTTTCCTTTGGAATTGAATTCCCCAATGGAATGAAACTCCATCTCTAATTATATGCAAGGCACTAACTGTTCTTTCTCATCTGGAGCAAGGCTTCATTTCCCAGTTACGCGCAAGGCGTTAATTATCTTTTCTCTTTAGAGCAAGGCTCATTTTCCAATTTAAGCACAAGATGCTAACTGTCTTTTATCATCTAGAACGAAACTCTTTTCCCTAGTTACACGTGAGACACTAACTTTCATTTTAGTCTTAGAGCTAGACCCTCACAATACAAAGACGATTACTCTTAATACATACCAAGAGCTAGGCTCTTTCCTTCTCTCATCTTTACATCAGGAGCAAGGTTTCTTCACACTAGTCCTGTATAAAACACTGACCCTATCAATTACCATCTCATACGCTTAGCCAACCTTTGCTGATGATGAGGCTTACTATGCTTGAGGCCAATCAGTTTGTCATTCATAGCAATTTGATAACACTTACATCCATACATATCAACATATCATATATACGTGAGGTGCTACTTTAGAGCTACATTAATCTGATCTCTTCATAACGTACATCGGTAGCCCGACCAGACAGTTTGAGTCAAGTTACCATGGTCTTCGTAGACCACTGGCATGATGCACTAGTTTAGACTTAGTCTCTTGTACCTATACATTATAAAACATGTAGTTTCAAGCATTAGTTTAGAGTCACATTGACCTGATCCCTTAACAGGGTGCACGTAGATAGCTTAAGTAGATAGCTTGAGTTTGGTTACCACGATCTTCGTAGATTATTAGTGTGAGGCACTAACTTACACTTACAGCAAGGCAGTTAAATCTGCATACCAGTTTTCATCACATAAATACTTAGTTTGGATCATTTTAGATTTGAACTACGTTGACCTAATCACTTTACAGGGTACATTGGCAACTCGATCAAGTAGTTTGAGTCCAGTCACCTTGGTCTTTATAGACCATCTTTCAATACACATTTCATTCCCATCACACGCAGACATTCTCACGAATAAGGACTATATAAGTCCACACACCTAATTCCATATAGATTCCCAGTTCAAATCTTATCCCCATTTCTAAACCTAGCATTTTGTATGCATTTAGAGGTCAAAACCAGCATATAAAACCCCTATACGCTAGAGGTCAAAACGTAGATGTCAAAATGTAGCATTTAATATGGGTTGTATGTAATAATCATTATAAACTATAGTATTATATTATGAGATTATGACTGTAGAAAGTGGAAGGGGACCCTAGATATCCCTAGGTATCTGGGTGTAACAGTTTCTATGCGTAGTCGAACCCCTGGACCCACTATCTTTGATTACATATACTAGGCAAGAGTCACTAAAAAGGGCTATTTATCACTATTTCAAGAATATAAACCAAAACTCTTTAAACTAGAATCAAAACTCGAGTTTCCTGACATGCCTCTTTTGAAAGTATCAGGTGGCGACTCCTGGTCTTTGTAATTAAGGCTTTATTTCAAAAAAAAAAAAAAAACATACTTTTTCACATTTGGGCAATCTCAAATGCACCATGTCACAATAAAGACTCATAACGCGTGCCCGTTGGCCTAGCGCGTGGATCTGGTCGTGACAGTTCCAATCCTATATTATTCATCAGAAAGCGATCTACTGGTTGTTAGAGCGTAGGTAGCGAAGTTCTTAGGAAAGGTCAACGCTCAGCTCTAAACTTTCGCTTCTACTAAATCTTCCCACATAAATCTCTATGTTAAAAAAAATGGGAGGAGCAAGCTGTGAAGATGATTAAGCATTAGTAGAGATGGAGATCACCGAAATCATAGGGGAGAGAGAGATTGAGAGAGATAGAGTTCTTGAGAGGCGATAGAGAGTGGTGAGAAAGAGGGAGTTATACGAAGGTAGACATTTGTATAGATTATTTTTCTTTAATTTAATTGTGTGTTTTAATGGGCCTAGTTTAACAACCCAGTTGCACCTGTTTATAAAGGGGTGTTTTATAAATTAACCAATAACAACCCAATTAGTAAAATAACAAGACCCAAACCCATTTATTATGAACTTAATTGGCCATGTTAATGCATATAGGTTGACTTTGCCACCCCCACATGTAACTAAAACTCTATTTTCAAGTTTATAAGGGGAACAGGATAGAAGGTATATATCTGCCACTTAATCCCCTCATAGGGAGCGACTCTTGCTTTTACAGTTGGATGTAATTTATATACAAAGTATCCTTATGTTATATCTTACTATGTTTCTTAGCTATCGTGGAAGACTTCATATCAATTCTTTCGTTTATTTCAAAAATTTAACTAGGGGAAAAGTACATAATAAGATAAAATACTACTTAGTCCCATTTTAATTTTTATTGATATTTTTATCTTTTTTGGTCAAACCATGTGTTCACTTTTTTCAAAAATTGAATTATAGGATCATTTAAGTTTTACGAAGTTTTGTTTATGTTGATAAAATCAAGTTCTGTTCTCCATGATTGCAGATAATATAATTTCAATTCCACATGCCAATTGGAGAGTGGAAATAGTGGCAATTTGCCTAGCTCTAGTTAAGTTAGTTATTGCACTCTTTTAACTTTCGTGTTGCCCTCTTTTTGCAAAATGTTTATGTTTTGTTAGATATGTGGATTCTAAATTTGTGATGGCATAAATTTAGTAGTTTTGTTTAGGTTGGTTATGCTTGTAAGTGATGTGGATAGAGAAGCATATGTTCAATTTAACGCCTTTACAGTTAGTTTGACTCAGAATTTTCACATTATTATGTCCTTTCCTAAATCTCAACCATTGTTTATCATTTTTTTTAGTTGTCACCAGTGATCTAAGTTATTTGAATTAATTGTTGACTTTTCTCCCAAAAAAACATTTATTACCAAACACTTCACGTGCATAACACAAAATACATAAAGCATGATGTCTTAGCAATTATTGAAATGCATATGATCTAATGTAGAATTGATAAGCAACATATCGATATATGTTTGGTACAGGTATTTACAATTCATGTTGCTCTAGGAAATGTTATAATTGCTGAAACTAATGGGCTTTTTGATAATTTGTACAACAATGAGGTTACGACAGTGGTTATTTATGCCATGAGAGTTGCTTTGGGGCCTAAGGTTATAGCTCATAAGATAGCAGCACTGGCTAGCTAGCATATAGTAAAGTACAATGTAATCACTGTGCCATAGTAGCAGTTATATATTTGTTTTTGTGGTATTTGCTTGACCCTTTGATTATAGAGTCTTTTATTATGCACAAAGTAATATTTCTACTTTGGAGTCATTCTTATTACAGTCATGCATACCAATTTTGGATACACAATACAATATTATTTCATATGTAGAGAGGAGAAATGGGTCCAATACCATGTATGTTGTGTAATAATTTAGAGATACAGTACTAATAGCTACTATAAATGACTAGTTATTAGTTTATTTATTAAACGAAATGAATTAGGGTTTGTGGGTTTGATATAGCCTATATCCAACTCATCCAATAATGACATGTTATTAAATAGATATAATTAGGTTTTATCTGTTAAGTCACAACATATTATGATCTAACTAAAATCTACTCAAACATGCCCATTTGTCAAATTTAGAGAGAATTAATAAACTCAATTTCATTGTTTCCAAGACTCCGTTTGATTTGCTGTAAACTTTTGAAAATATTTAAAAATCTTTGAAATTTTCTAAAAATTGTTTACTTTTTATCTCACTGTACGAATTATAAACTCATAACTTATCTACTTATCTACTTATCTTACTTTTTATCACTCCAAACACACCCCAAGTGAACAAAAATGTAAATCTCTATATTTTGTCATGTTGTCTATACTTAAATGTGAAGCATTGTTGTCTATACTCCTTTAAAATGTTGAATTTGTTTACCATCAGATAATGTTAGATGCCAAAATTAGAGTGCCTTCTAGACAATTTCTCGATTTCTACTTCTGAAAGTAAGATTAATTAAAAATCAAATTTAACGGCGTGTGCACGTGCCCAATCCCACTATATGAGTATATAATCTACTTAAAAGACATTAAAATTTATGATTTGTGAAAATTAGATAACATTTGCCAGAATTACAACATGAACATTTATAGCTAAACGATGGTTTCACCTCATTATTAATTAGTAAAGAAGTGTTTGACCTCAGTCTTGTTAATGCTTTTAAAGATGTTATTTCATAGCTTCCGGCTAAGATAAAACATTCTTTAGGCAAGAAACTGACAGCATTATCAATTAAAAAAAAAAAAGGGAAGGCTGTATGGTAATTCAACTAACCAATCAAAGTTAGCTTTCTATATATATATATATACATACATATATATAAAGCAATATAATAATCTTGGTCAAATGTCTTTTAGTCAAACTTATTCTCTACGAAAGTGGTGGTGGTACTCGCAGATTTATATTTGATACCCAAATCTTTTCTAGTGACAGTGTTAGCAGCAAAAGTAGCCAAGCACGTGCATCTCCTGCAGCATATTTATATATATATATATATAAGCAGAGTCTCCACATTTTATATATATATATAAGCAGAGAGTCTCCACATTTAAACCACTCTTTCTATACTCCACTTTTAAACCACTCTTTCTATATAACTTCCAGGCACCTGTGGTAGTTGAACGCAAGAATGCGAAGGTTTGAGGGTTAAAAATTATTGTTATTGTTGTTCTTTTTTTCTGAAATTCTTATTCGTTTTAAGTCTTGAATTAGAGGATAACTCAAATTGTAACGCAGTTACTTTGTGCTCACTAGCTACTTGAGAAGTTGCGTGCTCAGTAAACAAAGAAATGTAGACCTTAAAATGTTAAAAGGACTCTTTTATATATATATATATATATATATGTACAAATACATATATATATGTATGTAGAAATCTTATTTTATTTTAAATATAAATATTTTGATAGTTCGAGGGTGTTTTTGTCTCACTAAAATTGTTTTTTTTTTTTTTGGTAATTAGTCTCACTAAAATTGTTAAGACAATTTTATCTGCTAGCTTCATGGAGTCTCACTAAATCCGACAGTTTTCGTATTATTACAGTATAGATTATTATTGTAATGGCAATGCTAGCTAGTAGCTAGGACCTGTCAATCTTCATGGTCTTCAATTTGTGCACGTAATTGCACATTAATTGTGTGTTTTGGACTACTAAATTTAGGTAATTTTTTTTATTTTTTCTAATTATCTTCATATTTCTTTAATTTTTTTCATACCAAAAATCTCTAATTTTTCTAATCATTTTTTTTAAATTTACCCATTTTTTACTTTTTATAATTTTACTATTTTTATTCATGCTCTTTTAAACAGCAAACTAAATATTCTACAATGTAAAATTTATCTATTTTTCACTTTTTTTTAGTCTAAATTTAGTACTCGAAATAAACATTAAATAAATAGACAAGATTACAAATGGCAAGAGCACATCCCTATTATACACTAAGAGGGCATTTTAAGGAATAATTTTTAATAATTTTTGGTATTTTTAACAAAAATTATTGGTTGTAATTTTTGATATATTTGATGAAATAAGTAGTAATTTTTAGCTATTTTCAGTAATTTTTTGTAACTTTTGGATGTTTCGTAAAATTTTTGATAACTTTTCATAATTTTAGTAATTTTTAGTAATTTTTATCAATAAAAAATTTCATTACCAAACCTCCCCTAAGCAGTTGTATGCAAATACTAATTAATATTATTTTACTTCAAACCGAAACAAATTAGATTTTCTTTTTTCTTTTCATTAAAATGACGTGGCAATAGAAGTTTTGTAAATAAATTGTTTATTTAAAAAATACAAAAATTACATTTTTTTCATGTCATTTTACCATTTTTTTAATGGCAATTATGTCTGAACGGATATATAAATGCAATTTAAACACCCATCAATGGTTATAGGACGAAGGGAAGGAAGATGAGTTGCTTTCAACATAAAGTCCGAACGACGCACAACCTTTTCCAATTTTGTTTTTTTGTCGAATCAGAAACATTTGCATTCTTGTGTCATGCTCCTCGCGCGTAACGGACGGTGTCCACATCAAGCCAGATGTGCTTAGATTTTTATTTATTTATTTATTTTTTTTCTTGGGGGAACAAGGAGCGGCTTGGTGCCGCAGCAGAAGAAGAAAGAAAAAAATAATAATAATCAAGAAATATTGCACTTGCAATTAACATGTTACATTTTAGCTATTTAATAAAATTTATAAAAATTAAAGAGAGTTAAAAATTTATAAAAATAAAAAAATTAATAAAAATTAAAAATATATTTAATAGAGAAAATTGAAAAAATTAATTAAAATTAATTTTTTTTTTTTTTTTGGTTGGCGCAAACGGCCTCTAACTAGAGACCTCAATCACTTAAATCTAAAGAGCATTTTCTTTTAATTTTAGAAAATTCGTTTCTTTCAAAAGGAAAAAAATAAATGTTGAGATTTCCTTATTTGATCATACGTTGAATTTCGTTTTGTATTGGGACTTGAGCAAACAAGTCCTTTGTTTGACAGGCGCGAGCCTTTGTTGTACTCACAATTTATCGCGCAGGTAATGGTCAGATGAATCTGGGTATCGGAGCATCGGGGCTAAAGTATTCTATCAATTTCACCTTTTTAAATTTAAATTTTAGCTCTTCATTTTATATAAAATTAATCTAATCATTTGCTTAAAAAATTATATTTTTATTTTCTTAAAAAGTAAATCAATAATTATAATAAAACACCATTTTGAAAATTCTTAAAATTTAGTATTTTCTCCCATATCGTTTCATTGTATGACTTTCTTCTATAACCTTAAAAAAAAAATGGAAAATTGAGAAAAACATCACACCTATAATCTCCTTTTTCAGTAACAAGTAATAAACAAACCCAAAAACTTGCGAAGAATTTCAATTTTTTTATTTTTTATTTTTTTGGTAAAAAGCAACTTAAACCTATACATGTTCTTTGTTCTGTTTTCCATTTTTGCTAAAACAATATATATATAAATGTGTGTGTATATATATATATATGTAAAGAAGTCAAAGTTATGACGATCCCTCTTTCCAAATACAAAAAGGCTAATAGTATTCATTTCTTTTTTTTTCTTTGCTATAGCTTTTTGGAATTAATAAAATATTAAGTTGTAAAAATAAATCCATGGCAGCAAAAGCGGATAGAAGAGTGTATTCACAGTTTTGAAAGAATTTGCCCAAAACCAAATGATCAAGTAGAAAATTCGTGAATCACGCATTAGTCATGTGCAACTCTCCTCATCCTGTGAATCACCGGTAACTGATGTTGAACACTGGTGTGGCACTCACCAAAAACTCTCTAATGCTTAAATTAGGAAGGAATTCAATAATAATTTTGGCAGAGTTTTAGTATACTAATAAATGATGCATTTTGTGAAATTGACAAAGCACCCCTTATATAGACATCTTCCTAGAGAAATATTAGGATGGCAACTAATTATGGATGATGTAATTTTTTGGGAAGAGATTTTATAACTGTTGCCTCCAATCATGGGATATATTGTTATCTTTGATATAGAAAGAATTCTAGGAATATTGGGAGAGAATCTCGAAGCATCTTATCACTGAGCCGTAAAGCCACGCTCGAAGTATCATGCTCAGGCAAATGACTTATAAGAAGATGACCTGAGCAACCTGCTCAGGTTTTGGCTGATTTTAATTTGACTGACCCGACCCTATCCAGGGGGTCTTTTGGTATAGTCGAGAATTGCTCCCGTCAGATGGCCTTCATTCCCCTGGTTCCAAGTGGGCCCAGGAGAATCTAATGGTTGGCTATTTCTCTAATAATGCGTGCATTAAATACAGTGTAGGCGTCATAATGATGATGATTGCAAAGTAACATACACGTTCACATCCTTGCCACGTGTCAACTTGGGGTTATCTGTCGCATGAAATAACAATTATGGCCCATTAAATCCATTATAATTGAGTAAATCAAGACCATTCGTTTCAAACGGTGGGTTTATATGTATTGGCAGTTTGACTTTTGCTTCTTCACTTTCAGTTACCAAACTACTTGGAGCACTATCGTTCCAATGTTTGAAACTTTACGATTTCTTGCATCTGGTTGGCGATTTATCCCTTTCTAGTAAGATCGTATTCTCATTTCACTTCGATTTCTCCATCTCTTTTGTTTACTGGCATATTACCTGTTGCTTTTGGTTTTTAGAGAAACAACAAAGACTCCCCTTTTCTATAGGTTTTGTAGGGAGCCCTAGGTTTGTGAAGTCCATTTGTGGAATCTTACTATCTGAGCACTTCTGTCGTAGGCTTAGCGAACTAGAATACCAACCTACGATGAGGCATTGTCAACTGATCCTCGCATCTGTGTCTAAGGGTCTAAACCTAAGGACACAATCCATGTCAGGCAAGTTGCTATTGACATTGCTTCCATTGGTGGTTCTGAACCACTAGTTGAGGAGATGGCGCTTGAGGCAAGGCTATCTTGTAAAGAAACAGTGGTTCCTGGTAAGAGGGAATTCAATTTTGAGGTAGTGGGCATTGTGTCCACCCTCACTTGGGCGCAGGTGAAGAAATTACTTTCCACCTACTAGTTTCTACGCCAGACTTCCTATAGAATCTTTATGGAGTTAGACTGGGCCAATGTAGCCAAAGAGGGGATAATCACGGTGGATGAAGGAGCTCTGGTAGGAAGCCTTCGGTTTTCGTTAGCTCAACCCATTCGAGAAATTTTGGGTAGACTCAATTTATCTTCTAGTCAGATCCAGCCAAATGAGTGGAGGATCCTGATTAGTTGTGTGGTGCTTTGGAAGGTCATCAACGATCAGGACTTGTCAATAGATGAATTCCTTTGCTGCAATAAGCTCACAGAAAAAGGTAACAAATGGTGGTACTTTTTTGCTTGGCAGAAAGAGTTCAATTTGGTGACAAACTTGCCTACATCTAATAAGAGTTGGAAGGACAATTTTTTTTACTTGTTTAGCGAAGGTTAGGAGTCTTATCCCTGGGAGACCACCAAGGACAAGGCCATTCAGGTTCCCAAAAAGTGGGGACGACTATCAAAACAGGGTATGTTGAGCTCCAATAGTTATCGTTTTTCACTCTCTCTCTCTGTTTTTTTTTTTTTTTTTAAGTCTTGGAGCTCTGACCTTGTGTTTTATGTTGTTCTACCTATGCTAGGCGTGACCTTACTCAAGAGAGTTGGGCTCATTCAAGAGCCTAAAATACACAATGTCAACCTACTAGTGACTGTTGATAGCATGGCCACCCATTTGATTGGACCAAAGCCAAGCAAGGTAGCTTTAGTAGCAGAACGTGAGAGGAGTGAATTTTAAGTCTCTTCTTTTACTCTCTTCATATATCTGTTAATTTGTCATTTCTTTTTACGTAGATTGCATTCTCTTTGTAGAATGTTCTATTTAAGGGATGAGTTTCGACCCAATGAGATTTAAATAGATTGGGAAGAAGTCCTCAAGCTCTGAACCAACCTCCAAAAAGGCTAGGTTCACTGTGGGACCCTATGGAGCTCAAACTTCTGAGTTGGGAACCTCAATCGAGAGGATTCCTCCTCCTTCTCCTCGAAATTCTCCTAAGAAGGGTCCACCTCTGCCCCCTCTCGAAGAATTGGTTGGTGAGGAGTTCTCCCTGCCAATCATTCTCCCAAATCTGCACGTGAAACCTCCAAATGTAATTGACGATTTGAACCTTGCCCTTCGTAGGACGAAGGCCACAGTGACCGAGGATGACTTGGCGAGGGTGAAGGAGGTGTTGATTCCTCGGCTCATGAAGAATCTGAACCATGATCTGCTCAAGGTATTCTTTGACAAGTTAAGTTTTTACCTTTACTCTACTCCTTGTCTTTTATGATTCTGATATCATTTCATTATCCAGGCCATGACCTAGGCCTTATGTCTATCATCCTAATATGTGAGTTCAAAGACAACCCTTGTTAAGGTGGCAAAGAAGAATGATGCTCTTCAAGCCAAGAGCTAGACTTTGAATAAGAAGCTAATAAAGACTCAAACCCAAAGGGACCTCGCTCTGGCTGAGAGGGAGACCACCTGGCTGATTTAAGAAAGGCAAGGGTGAAGTGCAAGGCTCTTGCTTAGTCCTTGGCAACTGAGGTTACTTTGAAGGAGGAGGTCAGGAGGAAAGCTGAAGAAGACATAGGAAAAGTTACTGAGCTCTTCTACCAACTTAAAGATGCTCGAGTGAAGGTCGTGGAGAACTCCAAGAACAATGATGATTTCTAGCTTTTGCTCAGCCCAACCTAGCTCTAGGGCTTCAACGATGCTAAGGATAAAGTTATCAAGCTCTTCCTTGACCTGGACATTTCAACCTTGGTATTTGGTGATGCTGCCTCTGGTGACGAGGATGATCAAGACAATAATGCTACAACCAATAGTGATAAAACTTGATCATATCTGACTTTAGTTTTGTTCATTATTGTCATTTCTTTTTGTTATCTTTCCCAATTCTTGTAATAACTTTTGAAGGTTTTTGTAATAACTATCTCTAATTGCACAGATTAGTCAGAAATTATCAAAAGGGCCTTTTATTATATTTTTCAAAAATATAACTAAAACATTTTAAATCACAACTAAAACTCGAGTTTCTTGACATATGACCATTTTAAAAGTGTCGAGTAGCGAATCTTAGTCTATGTAATCAAGAACTTATTTCAAAATTAAGAAATATATTTTTTACATTTGGACAATCTCAGACGCACCACGTCATGACTAAGGGATACAACCCACACCAATTAAGTTTGGCATAAGGACCTAGCCATAATAAAGGGTACACCTAGGAAGAGGGTGTTACAATAAGGAGACTTTCTTCTCTGTAGACACCCTAATTTTTCACCCCCCAACTTAAAAATTATAATATTTAAAGCTTTTAGTTGGTTCTCTATGGATTAGGCTCCCTTAATCATAAGATATGTCAAAGTACTAGAAATCAACAAAAAATAAACATCGAGTAAAATGGTGATCAAGTCCTTTGAAAAGGGAGAAGTCAAACTAAAAGCTCATATGAAAGAAAAATGTCACCTAAATTCAAAGATGTGTCCAAGACACCAAACATACAACTCCTACATCAATAAAACAGCCAGCATCCAGAATTAATGGTCAATTCAGTCCAAAAGTCAAGAATGACTTCTACCGACACATCTAAAGGATAGTCTCAACCAGACTACCCAAAAACACACAAAAATACTTAGACCATCTGAGAACACACCAAAAGACGTGGAGATAGGCTTAAAACATCCAAAATATTGCTCCAAAAGTCATTTGGGCCCCGACAAACTCGAAATGGCTCCTATTGACCAAAAGAAAGCCACCAGTGCACTAGACAAAAATTGAGCCTCTAGACCAAGTCAAAAAGGCTCTAAAACTCACAGGGCTGCTAAGAATATAATCCTTGAAGTAACCCCCAGCTATGACATGCGACTATGTTCTATCATCATCATATACCATGGCACCATGGCATATTATCATACTTTGGCATACTACCATGTTCTATCATCATATATCATAGTATAACATTCTAAGACATCATTTACCATGCTAGCCCATGCTATGTCATGCCATACAACATGGCTTAACTTGCCTACACATGACTTAAGATGCTAGAACACTATAATACATGCAAACAAACACCTATTGGGTTTACACAGTTTTAGAAATCAAATGTTTATCAATCCAAAGCATTCACTTGAGTGAGTGAGGTTCTAAAGCCTAGAAATGACTTAGGATTGGCTAAGTTGATGATTTCTGAGTCATGACTCCCTTAGAATATTTAACATACATCCTTTAATTGTCATCCATGATAGAGATAAATGTTAGAATATAATATGTCATCGTATTTAACATATTTATGACATATCTGATCATATCAACTATATCACTCACATCACACTTGGCTCTTAGGCCTATTTTATAAATTTAATCATCACCACTAGAAGTTAAGTTCCACATCAGAGTTGAACTCCTTTCCAAAATAATAAACACTCACTTACTCGTATGAAGTGCACTCTTGGAGCTAACGTCTTTAACAGAGTGAAACTCGTTTTTTCAGTTATTCGTAAGGCGCTAACTATTTTTTCTCATCTAGAATGAGGCTCCCTTTCCCAGTTTCGTAAGAGGCGCATATTATCTTTTCTCATTTGGAGCAAAACTCCCTTCTCAAGTTACCTGCAAGGCACTAAGTTTCGTTTCAGATCTCAGGAACAAGGCTCCTTCACACTAATCCTCTACACAGTATCAATTTTATCAATTGCTTACTAACACTCATACACTTAGCCTTCCTTGGCTAATGATGAGACTCACTATGCCTAAAGCCAATAAGTATGTCGTCCGGCATCCTGTTCACACTTTCCTCCACTACACATTAGTGCATCACATCAACACAAGGCACTAACTTAAAGCGTAGCTCCTACATCTACATGCATCACATAAACACACGGTTCACGCCACCATAGGTTTAAACTACATTGACATTACCCTTTTGTAGGGTGTGTAGACAGCTGGAGCAAATAACTTAAGTCTAGTCACCTTAGTCTTCATAAACCATCTTTCAATACACCCTTCATTCTTGGTGCGCACACACTCATGCATAAGGACTACATAAGTTTACATTCCTAACTCTATATAGCTTCCTAGTGTAAGTCTCATCCCCAGTGAAATTCATTTTTTATAGAGCATTCCCAGGGGATACCAAAAGTAGATTTAGCCTTGTCAAACCAGTTTATAGAACCCCCTAGGGTGTATCACAACTACATAGGCAGACATTACACTATATTTGCACACATAAGCTAGACTCAGCCACCTCGTATTTCATATATCATCTGCATTTATGGGTTGTATGTAATGATCATTATAAATTAGAATATTATTTTGTGAAACTAATGCAAGGAGTAGAAAGAGACTCTGGATACTTTTTACCATATGTCAATCTCAAACGTACCAATCACAATAAAGACTCATGACTCTCATCCTTCTACCCACCTAGCAAATTCAATCGCGACATTCTTGAAATTTATTTTGCTTCCATTTAGTCTCATGTTCACATTAGCAGTTCACTTGGACTTGGAGGTTTTTCTAATGCACTTCAAGATAACTTTTCCTAATGGAGAATTAGAAGTAGTGATATATATTGCTATTTATACATGATTAGAATTGCATAGTAGGCAAGTTTCGTAAATTCATTTATGGTCTTGAATAGTCCTCTTGGCAATGGAACCTAGGATTTAATGGTATCATGTAGTTTCTTATGGTTCCTCCACCCAATCTCAAATGCAACCAAATTTTGAGAATACAAATCCACTATGCAACCATGAAATAGAGGAGAACTGAAAGGAAACGCGAAGAAAGATGCTTTCTTTTCTCTCTCTTTCTCTATTTTTTTGTCTCTCTCTATCTACCAATTAGTGGAGAAAGTAAAGGAAAGCAAAGAAGGTGAAGGCTCTCAATCCGCTTCAAAAGTTGCGTCGATGCCATGAAATTAAAGAATCAAGCCCCAATTTGGGTTTTAATCCTAACCATCCAAAATTTATGCACGCTCCTAATATGGACGGAGTCCTCTTTTAGGGCATCGAAGGCCCAAAGTAATTTAAGGCCCACCAAAATAACGCGAAGAAAGATGCTTTCTTTTCTCTCTCTTTCTTTATTTTTTTGTCTCTCTCTATCTACCAATTAGTGGAGGAAGTAAAGGAAAGCAAATAAGGTGAAGGCTCTCAATCCGCTTCAAAAGTTGCGTCGATGCCATGAAATTAAAGGCCCAAAATGGAAGGAGCCCTCTTTTAGGGCATCAAAGGCCCAAAATATGGATGGAGTCCTCTTTTAGGGCATCAAAGGCCCAAAATAATTTAAGGCCCACCAAAATAATTTATGCAAGAATTTAATGCTACCTCTAGATAATTAGGAATGTCAAATTAATAAATTTGTGATTACATTTTGTATTAACATATATATATATATATATATATATTAGTGACATTTAAAAAATTTTAATAATTAATACAAAAGTAGTGGTAACTTTACTTCTTAAAATTGTAAAGCCAATATTATGAATGATTTCAAATAATTATTTTTTTGATAATTTTAAATTTATCATATTAAATTACTCAAATCTATAATGAAAGTTCTATTTGAACTAACATGTTATATTAGAACAATTTTTCTTAAATAATTAGAATAAAATCTCTTGGTTCTCTTAATTTAAAATTCATAAATATAAATTCAACCTAATATAATTTTACCCCAAATAAAAATAAGTAATCCTCAGTCAAATTCCAAATCATTATTAAATAATTATTAAAATGGCCAAATAAAGGTACCATAATTATATTAAATATTAGTTATGAAATCTCTCTGTATAAGTGAAATTTTGATTATGAAAACTATCTTGCAAATAAAAAAAATTAAATGCATATTTTCTTTTGTAAGTGAAAAAAAATGTATATAAAATGTGAAAATGTTACGTACAAAATACGAGAGGCAAAAGGCTAGCTTGGATGAGATTATTATCAACAGAGCAAAAGCTACGTAGCCTCTAGATTGACAGATCATACAAAAGACAAATCAAGCACAACCAACAACCAGGAAAACATGAACCAAAGGTATAGAAACAGTAACGGTCGATAAAAAAAAGAAGTGTAACGAACTGTTCGGCTGTAAATTTTATCGTCGGAATTGTTGACCACGCCAACTGAAAATCCGTCCGTGAACCTGTTGAACAATGACAAGAGAAAAGTTACAGCCGGAGAGGAGGTCTCTGGCCGAAAAACCCTCCGAACTTTAAGTCAGCAAGTAACTAAAGGAAGAAAGTTTTTTAGAGAAGAAATGAACAGTAGCTTAAGTTAGCAATAGTCAGCTTACCTTCATTGTCAAGTGAAATGTCGTATTTACAGTAACGTAAATAATAAATAAAATAATACCTATGATTTGACTGCATCCATACTTCCGTGTACCTCTTTTCCTTTCTTACTTTAAATGCCTTCCACTTCTCATTTCATGTCCCATACCTTTCATTAAATACCCCATACCTTTTATTAAATGCTTCTAGTAGTTAAACATGACAATATAGCTAGAACTCAGTTGTCAAACTGCCTACATGTCACATCTATCAATTACTCGTAACGAAATGAACTGACTTAGTTACTTCCTCATAGATAAATACTAAGTTCAGTCATAACTATGGTGCATTTATAGTTGTGATCCCTCGTTAAGGCTGTGGGTCCAGGCCTAACATTTACTAGCCGCCAATCGATGGGTCGAACAAATTGACTACTAAGGTCTTCGGCTACTGCCACGTGGCAACACATTATCCATAGATACTGAGAATCAGGGTATCCCTTGGAGTATTAACCCAAAGACGCGTGCCCATGTATAACACTCACGTGGAACCCTCATGCTATCAATCAACTGTTCGGCAGAACGCCACGTGTCATGCGTCAACGTACTCGATCGATGACTACGTGACTCGCTCAAATATGTTCGGAATTGGCCACGTGGCACCTTAATTATACTGTTCGGCACTTCATATGTCAAAATATTATTTTACCTAACACCAACCAAAAAAAAAATAGAGAATATAATAAAAACATAGAAGTTCGAAGACTTTACATAACAATAGCGACTGCTACGTCTAAAAAAAAAAAAAAAAAAATAGAAAAGAAACCAGCGAGTGCCCAACTTGCAAGACAGCAAAACCAGCCACAAAGAGCATCACTGCTACAAACCTCCACCCAAATGAAAAGACGAAGGCATTTCCGCAAATTCGACCAACAAATAATTGATGGGCTTGGTAATATTAAACACGATTTAATTACGCACGGATAATATTAGCTTGTAAGGTCGGCTTAATTTTATTGGGACCTAATTAATCGTGCTTAATAATAAGGCATTTTTTATTAAAAAATATGGTAAGTCCAAACTTTACTTTTGGAATTAAAAATAAGGGTAAAGTATAAAAATTACCCTTACAATTTATTCTCGGTATTACTTTAATTCCATATGTTTCAATTGCAATAGTTACATTCCTACACTTTCAGTCAAGTATTAATTCAGTCCTTTTGTTAGTTAACTGTTAGAAAAAACTGTTAGACTGAGGATCAAATTGTGATTTCATTTATAGTTTACCTTCAGTGTTACTTTAATCTCCCAGGTTATTGATTATAACAATCGAATCCCTACACCTTCGGTATATATTTGAAATGTATTTTAGTAAATTATTTTAATAAATAATATAATCTAAAATATATTTTATTAAATTATATAACATATTTTAATTTGAAATATATATTATTAAATTATTTTTAATCAATAATATATTTAATATATTCTATTTTTATTGAATTAAATTATCTTTCATAAATAATATGATTAAATTAATAATATAATTAAAATAATATTTATTTAGTTTAATTAATTTGAAATATATTTTATTAAATTCAGTTAATTTTCTTAAGAATTAATAAAATTAAAAATTTTATTAAAGGGTAATTTGATGGTTTCACTAATAGTTGTTATAATTAATAGAATAAAATTAAAAGGGTCACATATATAAATGTATACTCTCGACTTGAATATATATAAAAATTATATACACAGAGAAAACTGCATAGATAGAAAATTTAGACAATAGCGATTTTAAGGCCGTTTGATAACATTATTGTTTTGTATTTTGTTTAACTTTTTATATTCTAGTTTTATTTTCTGTTATCATTTTTTTCTAAAATAAAAATTGAAACTGCGTTTATAGATGTAATTTTATTTACATAAATTATTTTTAATAAAATATTTAGTTTTATTATTTTTTAAAAATTATTCAAATTTAATAAAATATATTTCATATTAATTAAACTATATTAAATATTATTTTAATTATATTATTAATTTAATCATATTATTTATAAAAAAATAATTTAATTCAATAAAAAGAAAATAATTAAATATAATTTAAATATTTTATTTATTAAAAATAATTTAATAAGATATATTTCAAATTAGAATATATTATATAGTTTAATAAAATATATTTCAAATATACACCAAAAGTGTAGAGATTCGATTGTTATAATTGAAAACTTGAGGAGATAAAGTGACATTGAGAGTAAAATATAAATAAAATTACCGTTTTATCCTTAGTTTAACAGTTGTTTCTAACGATCAACTAATAAAATGACCGAATTGATACTTGACCGAAAGTGTAGAAATTTAACTGTTGCAATTAAAACGTGTGGGATTAAAGTGGTACCAAAGGTATATCGTAGTGGAGATTTTTGTACTTTACCCTAAAAACAATGAATTATTATAAAAGTAAAATGAAGTAGAGCTCATTTAAAATAATTCTTTTAGTAGAAAATATTAGAAACCTTTACTACCTCTACTTCTTTGAGGTTGATATAAGTACTAAAATTATTTTTAATATGAGAGTTATAATTGTTGTATTAAATGTAAAATTAAAATTATTAAAGATACATAATTCAACTATTAAAAAAAAGGGGGATTTAGGCAGTTGCCCAACTTGCTTAAGAATTGAGTAGTTGACTCTATTGATGTCAATACAAAATTATTGAAAGAAAATATAAACTCCACACAATACAAATACATTAATTTAAAATTATTTTAACTTAATCTGATTTTTCAATAAATTAATTGTTTAATATGTTTATTAAATTAAAAAATATTAATTATAAGTATAGATCGAGACAAATTATCAACGTGATGATAAGACAATACAGCACAATCTATGATTTCCGCACCTACAATTAGCCAACAAACCGATGCTAAAATCATGTAAATTAGAAAATGGGCCGGGGAGGGTTCAGCGTCGGCTTCCGAACACTGAGGCCCGTTGGTTAATCTTCCGCATTGATGGAGTACTAAGGTTCATAAGTTTAGTGTTATTATTATTATTATTATTATTATTATTAGTCTAGTAGTGGCATGTCCACTGAGATTGTCCTTCGATATCTATAAATAAGAGGTTGAGAATGGAGCAAAGTAGAAGCCACAAAAAAAAAAAAAAATCAATCTGCGAGTAGGGATTGTGGGTGCCTCTATTTTGGGTTGACTAAGAATATTCTTTATTTTAATTTTTGATATAATAGTTATAATGGAACAGTCGAAAGTAGATGCGGACACAATGTGAATCAAACTACTATAAATCTAGATATTTTCTCTCTTATTTTTACATGTTTTAATTATGAAATTTCTATTAAAATTGAGACTGATACATTAAAATTTAATAGGTAATATGCATTCATTTATTTTTAATTAAAAAAATGGATGAAAAATTTGATGGCCCAAACCTCATTGTTTGAAACCCCCAAATTAATCCTTTAAATTAGCACTCGCCCAGGGGCATCAACACAAAAGGAGGACAAAATAAAATGTTGGGAAATTTTGTCCTACGTTAAAAAATACATTGTCATAATAAGTATTTATATTTTAAGTCTTTGATAAGTTTGGTCAATAAGATTAATGGACTTTATACATCCTCAAGGCAAGACCCAATAGGATCAAGACACACGCACGCAAGTGCAATGACATTTGGGGGAAATTCTGGTATTATACCTTTATATTTTCCATTCCATTTTTAATAAATTAATCTAGATTTAATTATACTTTTTAATTCTATCAAAATACACTTTAGATTTCAAAATCATTTTCAGCTTTCAAAGCATATTTTATTTATCGAAATGAATCTCAGCTTTGAAATTGCATTCCACTTCTCAAAATGTATATATATATATATATATATCAGTTAAATTAAATAGAGTTGACCGTTTTTCAAGACCTGAAGTTACACAGTTAAAACCTCCTTTAAGAGCCCACCATATTTTGCTGAACAACAATCATCTCATATTTTTTGTTTTCACTCATCACCTTCATTCTCTCTCTATTTTTACGAGCTACGCAAAGGCGAGTTCAAACTCTTTTTAATGAGTACAGGAGGTTTGAAGTTTCGAAAAAATTTTAAAAAATTCAAAATTTAGTATTAGAGTAATGTAAAACTGTCACGTGGTGAAATTTGATTGAAAATAGTTAAAAACTTCTAAAATTTTTTAAAATTTCTTGAAAAAGTTAAGACTCCAACGGACATCGCATAAAGATTTTTCAATTAAATCCTAGAAAATGACAGCCTTAAATCATTTGCACTAATGTTATTCTAGTGGGGGCAAAATCGTATTTACAAATAGTAAATTTAATTTCATATATGAATTCGCTTCTCACTTATATGTTTTTCTTACTTTATTTGTTCAATTTCTTAAGTTTATTATAGTACATCACTTCTAATATGCTTATGGACCTAAATATAACGCGAAGTAGATGGTTACTATAGCCACCTAGCCAACAATCCAAAATAAAGAAAATATATTTTTCAATAAAATGATTTTCCAATATAATTTTGTTTTCACTTCTTCAATTCTATGATTTTTCCTATCTATGTAAGTCACAACCAAATAAAAAAAATAATTAATTCCATTCCCTTTTCTCTAGGTGTGATGTTAAATCACTTCATGAAGAACATGTTATATATATTGCGACATCACCAAAACAGCATATATTGTTGTAGGCTTGGGCTGGAAACAAGGAAGGCCCGCGCTAGAATTTCAACCAAGCTATATATATATATATTGCGACATCATCTAAACGACATATATTGTTGTAGGCTTGGGCTGGAAACAAGGAACGCCCACGATAGAATTTCAACCATATTCCAACAAGGAAATAAAACATACTCCATAATTTTGCTAGCTTTGGTGATGTATTAAAAATATATACTTATTTTATGTATTTTTCATAAGTTATTTTGTGTAAGAATATTATGATGCTGCAAATAGACTGCGCTTTCATACAACCTGTGAACAGCCAAAATGCAGTTGGGTTTGACTTTTCTTGTAAATCCACAACAAGAAACCTTTGCTTTTAAAAGCTTAAATAAAATAAAGGAAACAAGAAACCCTGTTTTCCAATATTTTTTAGGTGTGTTTTTTATTAAGGGCGGACAATCAAAGTGGGTTTTGATAGAACTTTGGATTTAAAAAACAAAAAGAAATTAAATAAAATTGGTCTCTCTCTCTCTCTCTCCCTGTGGGTGACTCGATATATAGAGCCTAATACTTTCAAGCTCACCAGCAAAAAAAAATTATTTTTATTGCCATATCACCTCACCTCCAGTTTTATAATTCTCAAGTTTGATTGATTTTAAGATTAATTGATTGATTTTCCTAATAATATTTAATCCGTTTTTCAATTGTACCGTGATGTAATTATATAAAGTTGGGTTTGGTACAAGAATAATAATGAACACATGGCAAATCTCTTAAACACAAATATGCCAAGCTCAAATATAGACCTAATAGGTCGATCCTAAGAGCCATTTATTCCTGACTTCAAAGACTTAGTTTAAGAATAAAAGAATTAGGTTCTATTTTAATTCCAATAAGGTAATATTATAATTCAAACTAGTTCGTTATTATAATTCAGTTAGTTTGTTCTTTTGTCAGTGGGGGACATGATATGATAATTATTTTTCTCAAACATGTCACATGTCACATATCAATCCGAAAATAATCGCGCACATTAAATGTAAAATAAATCATCGCTATAATTACTAGAAAAATGGGTAAGTTAATGGAATTAACATAATTTTATTGTCAATTTGTGTTCCACTAATTTTTACTTTTCCTAATACATAAATAGTTCAAGAATTTCACTAAGTAAGGTAGGCTCACTATTACCTACAGAAATATCTCTGGTTAAAATACTCTCTGAATTTCTAATTGACTAAAAGTTCAAAGATCTTTTGGTTGGAAAATTCTCTTGACCTACTTCTTTACTGTTTTCTTTGATTGCAGGTTGTTGGAGGAGAAAATTGTGGACGTGATGATCGATCATGCACAGAAGATTTATTATGTCCTCGTGCAGTTGATCTTTTTGGCTTTTATGGATTTGAATGGTCTCCCTTTTGATTTATTCTTCAAATTTCTTTTTAATTAGTTTATGTGATTTGATTTTTTTTCCTCTTCGAAATTTAATAAGATGCTTATAAATATTCTCTTTTTGCATTTTCCTAGTTGTTAATGAAGCTTTTTTATTTTAAATAAAATAAAAATAATGGAACTTAATTAGCAACCATTAACTTTATATATTTACAGAAGGAATATCTTTAATAGTATTTATATATAGTCTCTCTCTCTCAAGAGAACTACAAAAGTAGACATTTTCCAAAGAGTTATAATAAACATAAGAAGAGATTAGATTTATTTACCAAAATAGGTGCAAAGTAATATTTTAATGTAGCAAACGTATTGATAATCAAAATCGTTTATACATTAAACAAGTTTAACTCTTTTCTATATCACCAATGCAATGGTAAATTATGATATAAAGGGTTGTTAAGGTCAACCAAAATTACATATACTTAGTGTTATTAGTGAAACCCTATAACATTACTAACGATAATCTGATTTAGTGGGAGATGATGGTCAGTTGTTAATACCCTATTGTTGAGAGTTGGGGTCAAATCATACACAAACATCTCTACTATTATTGGACAATAATGGGGGTAGAGATGATGTTTAATGTCTTGGATCTTCAGAATTGCAACCATGTTAACGTGTTCTTGGAGTTTGAGTCTAGCCACACATCAACGGTGGCTGGAGATGTTGTAAACCCACCATCTCATTCTCCAATTGAGCATTCAGTGGACACTTTTGTGAATTTCATGCGATTAACATTAAACAATCCTCCGACATACCATGAATATATGACTTGTCTAATTTTAGTCAATGAGAAGAATACTAGAGTAGACCAATAGAATTCCAACCATGTTTATGAGTACGTTTAGCAACAGAACAGATATTAGGATTATGCAATTGACCATCTAGACCATTTTAACGATGGAAGAGTTATCTTAGCAAAGGATGAGGTGGAGGCAAAAGAGTTGGAGAGAATGGATGATAAGGGGTTTGAAGCTCCCAATACCATAATTTCACATCAACTCGATGACCAACAAATGCATCAGCCCATGTTTGATATGTTTACAACAATGATAATAGATGATAGCACGTCCAATTGGGACACTTATACCTAAAATGCTAAAATCCATGTGTTGGTTTTGTGTTCAAGAATAAGGATGAATGGTTAATCAAATGAAATATTATTGTATTAGAACAAACTAATACTTTATTGATATTGTATCGAACAAGAGAACATGTACTGTTGAGTGCCCAAAGAGGGCGAAGACCTAGTGCAATTGGTTAGTTTGGGCTACAAAGCTTAGCTTCTATGGGCTATTTGAGATCACTAAATTTTCAAATCTGTCAAATCCCTTTTGAAATGCTCCATTGGGTGTTTGAACCATCAATGAAATGTTTGGACACTCAATGGGTTATTCAAATGCTCAATGGTGGTTTGAATGCCATACATTATGATTTTGTGTTTTCAGCTAAGTATGAAAGTGTATTATCATGTTTGCGGTTTTATTAATAGCACTTTCCAAAATTTTTTTCCGCGGACAACACTTGGACAATTAATTAACAGCACTTTTCCAAATTATTTCCTGTGGACAACAATAGGACAATTAACTTAATAATTGTCAGTAGAAGAAAAAAAAATCCATGTTGCTTTCAAAATCTAAATGAATTAGTAACGGGTGGCCACAATGTAAAGACAAATCAATTATGGTATATGCTTTGAGAATATATTTATTGCTAGGACAAATTAAATACTAGTAGCTCATTTGCTTGGATGTGCTCACGGTTGCCCTTCAAACCATCGTTTTAGAGCATGACCCAATCAAGAAATTTTTGTATATGTAGTCATTCCATTCATCTGTTTGGCATTCAAATTAACAGCGCTATCATATCAAAAAGGGGGCATGGAATCTGTTGGTTGGTACCTGCACAAAATTCTTAGTCTAGCAGGTGACACCATATAGTATTAAATTTAATAGATAAAATTTAACTTATCTTTCTTCAATATTAATCACTAATTATTCTCAACGTTTGAAATGTACACTCACATCTTTTATTTTGAAATATTTGTTACAACTAAATCCTTCTATCGATTTGGTCATTAATGTTAAAGTGTGATTACATGAAAAAATCATAATGGAGTTTCTTTTTTCCCTTTAAACTATGTAAAATGTCCAAAATATTGTTGAGATTAATTTTCAAAAATATAAAAAAAAAAATACAACGTGCAAGAAAATAATTTATAATATTTTTACTTTATTCCATTGATTTTTATTCTCGAATGTTGTTTTCAATTTTGGAAATGAAACTAGATTAAGATATAATAAGATGATCAATAGATATTTTACAATTTAAAGGGATAAAAGAAATATCTCTCATGATTTTCTCACATTAACTACATTACTTTCCATTTAATATTAACATCCAGATGAACAAAAAAAAAAATTAATTGTAACAAATATTTTAAAATAAGGATGTGATTTTAAAATTTAAATATTAAGATGATTAATTACTTGTAATTAATTAAAAATTTAGAGAACGTAAATATAAATTATCCTATTTAGTATGAACAAACATGTGATAGCATTAATTTCTAAGTTATAAAATATTGTGTTCATGTGTTAATTTCTATATCGCATGCAAGAATCACGTATGTAAGTTTTCCTTTTCATGGGCAAGTCACACCCAGACATCGTCAATGTGGAAGTTGAGATTTTGCACCGTGTGCCTAATCTTTCCTTGGTTGCTAGAAAATTGTGCACGCATGACACTATTTTGAAGGCGTGTCCTTGTAAAATTTTACTTCTTGTAGTTATTGTAGATATTTTTAATAAAAATTTAAATATATTAATACTTCACTCTCTTAATTTTTGTTTTGGTAATTTACTTCACTCTCTTAAATTATTAAATGTCTACTTATTTTAAAAAATAAGTAATTAATTATGTAAAATAAAAAATAAAAAATAACAATTACTCCTGTAATATTTATCCATTATTTTTAAATCCCATATGAAATGCACCACAAGTAATTAACCTACACTATATTTGAACAAATATTCTGGACCAAAAAAAAAAAAAAAAAAAAGGATGATGTACCCTACTAGGGTAATTATCAATAAATTCATATCATTGAAATTATTAAAAATTAATAAAATCAAACCTTCCAAATTAATATAAGATTAATTTTAATGGATCTGTTCATTACTTGTTAATTAATTTTAAATTAAATGCTTTAGTATAGCCAGGGTACCAAAATCTAACTTGAACTAAAACAACCTAAAAGTCATTTGGTTTGGAAGATTTTAAAATGGTATACAAAAAGTTTAATTAATGACATGTTTGATATGAGATGAAAATTTTGAGAATAAAAAATTATTGGGTTAATTGTTATCTTGGTAACGGTTACTCGGATAACAAGTTTATGATACTTACATTTGAAATGAAAGAGTAAACATTACTCAGGAATAATTATATTATGTTTAGAATATTAAAAACTTTCAAGGGTAAACGTTAATTATATTTAGAATGAGGGTTAATTGACCAAAAGATAAAAGTTAATATTTAATTTTAATAAAATATTATAATAAAATAAAATATCATAATAATTGTTATTTTAATAATAATTAATTCTAATAAAAATATATTATTAAAATATACAATTTTAAATAAAATATTAATTATAAAAAATAATTTTATCATAAATTAATATTTCAATAGTAATTAATTTAATAGTGAATTATTATTTGTTAAAATTGTTTTATCTTGTTAAAATAATTTAATAAAACAACAAACTTTAGTTTATTTAAATAAATTATTAGTTTTAATAAACTATTTTTTAGGAGAGAACAACACAATTTGAGAGGATATTGTTTGAGATTTTACAAGGGTATAAAGAAATATTTTACGGGAGTAATGAGAAAAGGATAAAAATTTTCTATTACCTCTTTTATTCACCTCCCCCTAGAGCTCGCTTGGATGAGGGTAAAACACACCTCCAAAATTTCTGCCCATGGGGCCCACCTATTTCTCATGATTTGGCAGCCATTTTTTGCCTCCTCTTCCCCGGTCTTCGATTTCTCTCGGTTTTCTTTTTAGCCCCCGCGGGGAATAATTTTTGGGCTGGATTGGGACTAGCAAAAAATTATCCCCCTTCAAGTGGGTGGATTTTTGACGTTTTTAACCCTTGTTAATGGTATTGTTAACTTGATTAAAATAAATATAATACTAATAAAAAAATAATAGATAAGCCAACAAGTCAAAATAAATATAATTAAAAAAATTTGATAATAACCAACCATTCAAAAGTACATATTTAAAAAAAAAGTTTTTTAAATAAATTTATAAAAAAATTAAATTTTCAATGAAATAAATAATATAACTTCAAATTGTCCAAAAATAATTAAATAGAGTGGGTTTTACAATTTAATATTTAATTTAATGGGTAATCAAGTTTGGGACACCACAAGGGCAAAAGAGTCATTTGATTGATTTTTCCATCCTTCACCCCCTCTTATTTATAAAACATCCAAACCAATTCAAAAGTTATTTTCCTCCATAAATATCACATCAATGTGGGTCAACTCTTTAAAAATAATACCCCATCTTATTTTATACCCCCTCTAAAACTTATCCTCCTGAAATTTTAACACCATCCAATCGTTCCCCTAGAGTAAAAATTTACTCTCATATGAGGTATTTGTTATCTTCTTATCTAAATTGATATAATAGAATGTAAAAATTATCCTAATAAAATTTTGCCTTTTATTACCCCAAAACAAACATCTCCTAAACAGATAGATGTTTGACGATTTTATGCTAAAAAGTTTATTTAGATAATTATATATTGCAACAAATTGTAATGAGATGATTAAAAAAAAATGTTAACATTAATTTCATGCATACAATAAAATATATATATCAACTATCATTGAGAGGACTACCACAATCAAGTTTATAGGAAAAAATAATAAAATCCTTTTGTATCTCTAATTTTTTAGAAAAAAAATAAATGATATTTATTATATTTAATAATATTGATTTTGATGTAGCATAGGGGGCATTGGATTATCTAAACCACTTTGAACTGATTCGAGTATCTAAGAGTATTGTGGTCGTTTACCTATAGATATTCGACAAGGTCATGTAATATATAAATCTATATATTTTTGAAGGATAAGTCAATTTTACCACATATAATCATGATGTAAACTTTTTTGTGACTAAATTTCATCATTAAAGTCCCCAAATTGATACTTTTACTATTTATGATTTTTACTTGGCAATTATCGTTAAGATAGAAGTTATAATTGATCATTGTTAATTTTGCACTGATTCATTTCTTTTCTCAATTTTTGAAAATCAAAAAATTTTTAACATATATACATAATGGTGAAATAAAAGGTTTACAAATAAAATAGACTGAGTTATTAAAATCGAAAAAATTTTAATATATATACATAATGGTGAAATAAAAGGTCTACTAATAAAATGAACTGAGTTATAAAAATTTAGAACGAACTAGATTTAAAAAAAAAATATAAAATTCAAAAAAATATTTAAATCAAGCTACTCAGATTAATTACAGTTTAGTACAATCCTAAAATAAGTCTGTCCCTATATATACATATTCATACACTAAATCTAATGAATCTTATATAAAATTTTCTCATAACACTCTACAAACGCTTAACGGTGGTTCTGCCAATCTTAAATAAAAAAATAAATAACAAATAAATAGAATTGCAAGAAGAATAAGATGAATTCGACCTAAGACTTGAACTCCAAAGTCTCAAATCTTCCTTCGCGACCTTGAACTATCAAGATATGTAGCATAGATGTGAAGAGCCGGGGAAAAAAAAAAAAAAAAAAAACCACTCTCCTGTCTCTCCCCCTCCTCCCGGGCGCAGCCGCCGCTGCTCAATTTACACCAGGAAAATCTAGAAAAGAAAAAAAAAAAAAGGAAAAAGAAAAAAGAAAATAGGGAGGAAGAAAGGGAGAAAAAAAAAAAAAAAAAAAAAAGAAATGGCGTGGCCTCCGCCAAGGCACACAACTAGTTCGGGTTCAACCCAAACTGAAACAATACAGTCCACTCAACCCTAAAATTACTCAAGTCCCAAAAATATTAAAATAACTTGAATCACCAACAGAATGTCCAAATTTACCAAATTTAACTATTGGATAATACATCAAAATAGCATTTTGAAATACTAAAGTAGTCCAACCATGCATGCTCTTGTAATTTGATAGAATCAGAATATTCAAATTTGAAGATTTTAAAATTTATGGCGGTATATATATATATATATATATGATTGCTACTTCCTTCATAATGGAATTACTATAAATAGTTTTCATAAGTTAACCTTATTAGATAAAATATAAAACAATTCGAGACAACAACGAAGGCAAAATCACAATGGTGTATGCTTAATTTTTACTAAAGATATAAACCATAAAAATTAATGTTTTAAACTGAGGGACCTCTATGTAATGTTCAAGTAGTTAGATAACATCTTTGTAAATTTTTTAAATGATTAGGGCCAATTTTTATAATTTTTAAATTGTTGGGAGAAGGCTTTATAATTATTACTAAATTATTTAAATTGTCAGACGGCATTTAGTTTATTTTTCTATTTTCTGTTTTTGTTTTATATGTTAAAAATCTCAAAATAAGAAACAGAAAATATTCTATTTTTCTTATTTTGGGTTAGAAACTCTCAAAACGACTTTTTGTGATTTTTCATTTCATATGTAAATTTATTTTCTGTTTTCTAAAATAAATTTTAAAAACACAAGCAACCAAATGAGTTTTGAACTGTTTTCCTTATTTTCAAAAGTACAAAATGAAAAATGGGCTCAAGACAGAAAATAGAAAACAAACCAAACAACACCTAAAATTTTGTTTCCTACGTTTTCTTTTAAATCTTGTTGACTAAAAAACTAATGAAATACGGTAATTGTTAACAAAATTTATAAGTAAGAGAAGTCATTTATATTTTATTGAAAAATAAAAATAATCAATTTCTATAGAAAGATCAAAATGCTAAACTATCACAATAATTAAAATACGCTGAATTGTAGTAATTAAATCAATCACATAAAAATACGCGATTTAACGAGAAAACTCTAACACTACTTTAAGTGTGGCTAACTTGAAAAGCAATTCACTAACAAAATATCGATCATAAGAATTACCCCTATTATAAGGTTGACTCAACCTTATTCTCAATTCAATCTACTCTGACTCGATAGAATCCATGGTACAACAAAAATTGTGTGATTCTGTCTACTTATCAACTTTGACTAAAACCCACCAAGTCTTGGAAAGGAAAATTGCTAGAACTCATAAATGTTTAATTTTTTTCTTTAGGATAATAAAGATGTTGTGTATTCAATGTTATTCAATGAACCCCCAAACTTTGAAATAAGTAATGAAACTCTTTCATCACTCTAAAAACTATTTTCATGAATGATATGAATTTTAGCTTTCCTTTTTTCTCTACCGATAACCCCCTTTATATTGATTAAAAATCTAGAGACATCAAAATTCATTTTGGTGTAGAAAAACCAATTGTTTAGGAGCCGTTTGGTAATGTTGTTTTTTTTTTTTTTTTTGTTTACGTTTATATGTTTATATGTTTATGTTTTCTGTTTTTTATATTTTGTTGTCGTTTTCTTTTTCTGAAATGAAAAATAAAACTGCGTTTAGATATAATTTTGTTTATAATTACTAATTTTTTATCTTCATAAAATATTTAATTTTATTATTTTTTTAAAAATAATTGAGTTTAATAAATATATTTTATATTAATCTAATTTAATTATATTATTTATCAAAAAAATTGAATAAAATATAAATATTATATCATTTAATTCAAAAAATATAAAATATATTAATTATAATTTAATTATATTATTTACTAAAAATAATTGAATATAAAATATTTCCTAATAATTTAAATAATTTAATTATGATATTTATTAAAAATAATTTAATAAAATATAATCCATATTAAATAAATTAATAATTTAATAAAATATATTTGATATCATTTAAATTAATTATTAAATTAAATTAAATAATTAAATTATAATATTTATTGAAAATAATTTAATAAAATATATTTATATTTGTCAAAATATATTTATTAAAAATATATTTATCAAAATAAGTTAATATATTATATATTATTTATTAAAAATAATTTAATAATAGATATTTCTTATTAATTAAATTAACTAATTTAATTTAATTATTTATTAGAAATAAATTAATAATAGATATTAAATATTAATTTAATTTAATTACATTATTTATTAAAAATAATTTTAGTTTAATAAAATATTTGAATAAAATAATTTATTTTAATATGATGTAAAAAAAATTGGTAAAGTATTAGAATTGACAAAATAGTTACAATAGAAAAAGAAAATAGAGTGAAAATACATTTTTTTTGTTTAAGTTTTCATTTTTTTAAAAATAAAAAAACGTAAATAGATTTAACAAACATGTTTTTGTTACTAGTTTACAAAATTTTGAAATATAAATAAAAAAACAGAAAACAAAAACGTTACTAAATGGGGCCTCAGGAAATCCAATTAAAAATAGGACTAGAAATTTCACAAAATTTTCTTAGCAAACCTTCTTCTAATAAGATTCTTAATGTTTTGTATAAAAATAATCTAATAAAAATAAATCAATTTAAAAATTGACTTATTTTACGCCAATCACTTGAGCGCTTATCAAACAATTTTCAGACACCATTTCCAGTAACTTGTTTTCTCGAGCGCCTATCTAGTCTGGACCACGGTGCTTCAACCTGTAACACCACCACCAAAACAAGACAAAATCTTAAATTTCATGTCCTCCATAAAAACCATTGATTTTGTTTGGTTTATTATAAATTTTTGAAAATTTTTAAAAATTATTTATTTTTTTAATTACACGAATTACGAACTCACAATTTATCTCACTTTTTATCACGTCAAATACACCCATAATTATATTGAAAATGCCTCTGTCGTAATTTTTTATCAATATATATATATATAAAGATGACGAGACAAGGTTACTTTTGTAACAAAAAAATATTTTTTAATTGAATTTTATATTTGAAATGACAAACCGCAATAAACCAATGATAAATTTTTTTAATTACACAGCATTTATAAATTTTGAACACTTGGTCTAAACTATAATCGGTCCAAAATAATATAAACAAGCCTCAGTTGCACATTAAGCAATAATGGTCTAAACTATAAACAGGACAGGGTTCATTAAGCTCATATAATTCTAAAATGACACTATGCATAGTCGTCTCATATTTAATACTACAAAAGAATAATATACAGAATACTTTAACTCGGAGATTTAAATATACACAACACAATAAAAGTATAAAAAAAAAATAAACCAATCAACTCGCGGATCTAACCAATCTACCTTTGTCAGAATTTGAAATAAAATATATAGAGAAATAAGCACTAAATAATAGGGCGGAATTTGAAATAAAATATATAGAAAAATGAGCACTATATGATAAAAGCCCGCTACACAATCAAATATATAATATATTTTAAATATGTTAAAATACCTATATGTCGAAGCTAGGGGTGGCAAAATTGACCCAAACCCATCAACCCACCCAATTAAACCCATAATAAATAGGTTTGGGTCCTATTATTTTATTAATTGGGTTGTAATTGGGTAACTTATAAAATACCCATTTATAAACGGATGTAAATGGGTTGTGAAACGAGACCCGTTAAAACACCCATTTAAGTTAAAAAAATTAGTTTAACCCCCCTCTCTCTTTACACTGTTCTCTCTCTCTCTAGCAATATCTACAATAAATGTATAATATATACATTATATATATAATACGTGTATATATATATTCAGCGTATACAATAAATATATAATATATACATTATATATAATTTATTTCTTCTTCCATTCTCTGTTCCTATTCTCCTCCATATTCAATACAAATAACACATGCGCGTATACACACGCGCCCACACACACATACACGTCTACACACACGCGCGCGCACAAACACGTCTACACAGGCGCACGCGCGTGCGCACGCATACACACGTGTGTGCACACATACGCGCACGCACGCACATACACGCATACACGCCTACACACGCGCGTGCGCACGCACATACACAAGCATACATGCCTACACACATGTGCGTGCAAACATACACGCACGCGCGCGCGTGCACACACGCATACATACCTACACACATGCGTGCGCGTGCACACACGTACGCGCGCGCAAATACATGCATACACACCTACACACGCGCGCGCGTGGACACACATGCACACACGTGTGTGGGCGCGTACACGCACACACACATGAGCTCGTGCGCGCACACGTACACACACGAACACCTGCACACACACGCACACATGCACACGCACATGCACAAGCGCAAGCGCACGCGCACGCACAAGCGCATGCGCACGCGCACGCGCACGCACACACACGCACACACACCCCCCACACACATACGTGCGCACGTGCGTGCGTGCAGAGAGAGAGAGAGGGAGTTGTTAATTTAAAATTGAATAAAAAATAAATCGGTTCGTACAAATTCGAAATTAACTGAAAAATACAAATATAATATATAATATTATATAATATGTATAATATTATATTAATTAAAATAAATATTGATGTATTTATATATATATATACACATTAATTGAAATAAATTTTTAATTTTTTTTAAAAAGTAAGTTGAGTCATAAGTAAATGGGTTGGATATGGGTTCATGGGTTTGATATAACTCATATTCAACCCGCCCATATCTAACCCGCCTTTTAAATGGGTGAGTTTGGGTTACACCCATTTAATCTCCAACCCGTTTAAACCCATCACTAACCCACCCAACCCGCCCATTTTGCCACCCCTAGTCGAAGCATGGTTGCATTTATAAATTTTTATAATTCAAAATTTATAAATACAAGCATAAATTAATAGTGCATATTTAAATGTATAGACAACACAAAGAATACATGATATTTGTGAAATCCCAAATCATAATTTGACCATTAGATTAAAGAGGGACGGAAAGATGTGACACCTTCAGCTTATTGATGCACAATTTCAGTTTGTAAATTACTTGAACAATTGTCTAACGAAATGTTTTACAATCTTGCTTCACTACTAGTTGAACCGAACAGTAATTCAAAATGTTTTACAATCTTGCTTCAATATTAGTTGAACCGAAAAATCATCAAGCACTCATTCAACAGCAATTCAGAATTTTTATAACCTTGCTTCAAGAGTTAAATTGAAAAATCAACAACTAAAATGACTTAGTTATAACTTTAATGAATACATAATTTTAAAGCAAAAATTATCATAACTACTAAACGTAAATATAAATATTTTTTAAATTATTGAAAGATATCAATAATTTAATAATACTAATATCTAAGAGACAGGTCATGGGTCGCTTTACCACTAGTTCATACGTTGGTAAGCCATAAAACATAAACCGACATCTAATAGATTGAGGACAACGGGGTTACTGTCTCAAAGGTTTCTATACTTTGTTGGAGATTTTGTAGTAGTTGGCTATAGGCCTATAGCTATAGCTGCGTCTAAATCGTACATCTAATTATAATGCTTGCGTAATGGTTTCAATTATAGAAGCATACGTAATTATTAAACGGTTAGGAGATTTTAATATGAAACATGACTACGATGGTGTTTAGATAGAAAAAAAAATAAAAAATAAAAGTTAGTGTACAAGTAGTATGTAATAAAATTTAATTGAAAAAAATTTTAAAAATTGATAAAAATTATGAGTTTTTTTAGTGTTTGTTGATAACTCAAAATACCCCTAAATAAAATTAATGTCCAATTAATTTAAAAAAGAACACCAATCTAATTTTAAGAAATTTTCAAAAATAAAATTTTTAAATTAAAATTTTTAATTTTCAAATTAATATAAAACTTTTACTTGGGTAAATTACACCTAAATCTATTGAACATTAGCCTAATTACACTTAGACTTCTTGAACATTTGAACTTTACGCTTTGACCCCTTATTCCTAAATATTTGTAACACTTAGATCATTTCGTTAGTTTTCTCTGTTAACTGCCATTAAATGCATTGTAAAATGACGAAAAATGCGCTTGCCCAATTATCAACACTCAGGGATCTGCGTGTAATTAATCTAATGTTCAGGGGATTTAAGTGTAATTTATTCTTATTAAAATATTTTATTTTAATTAAATATTTTATTAAATTATATTAATTTTATTAAATCTAATAATAATTTATTATTAAATTAAGTTATAATGATACATTTTATTAAAACTAATTATTATTAAAAATAAATATTTATAACATTAAATTAATTAATTTAAATATATTTTATCAATTTAATTAATCAAATTAAATTAATTGCTGTAAATAAAATTATATCACCAAACATATTTATGTTTTAATAAAATTATATATTTATGTTTTAGAAATATCAAGTAAACGCTTTTCAATTGAATATGACTCAAAAATGATTTTTATACAAACATTTCTTTTCTAAAAACTTATTATTTTTAATTACATCCATTCTTAAACCTATTGAACTAATCCTTTAAACTCTTAAAATCTACTCTCACTAATAAAAATGTTTTAAATTATTTTAATTACTTAATTACATATTTTTCTTATTTAAATTTTATTTTTAATTATATGATTAAAATAGTGTCAAATGAAAAATAAAATAAAATTAAAAAAGACTTTGCATTTAAAAAAATTTAAAATAATTAATTTTTTTAATTTTTATTATTTAATTATTTTTAATTATATTTTTCTTCTATTAGACTCAATTTTAGTAGAGGACTTTTTTCAAAAAATAATTAATAAAACAAAAATATTGATATTTATCAATTTAATTT
The DNA here is from genome assembly GCA_019916065.1 of Vitellaria paradoxa. Taxonomy (NCBI): domain Eukaryota; kingdom Viridiplantae; phylum Streptophyta; class Magnoliopsida; order Ericales; family Sapotaceae; genus Vitellaria; species Vitellaria paradoxa. Next base: position 52,081,206 of record CM034233.1, on the reverse strand, counting down.
TGATTTTTTTATAGTTTTATTTTTTTAATTTATAAAAATTATTTTGAACATAATAGGATAAAATTTAAAAATTATTAGTTAATAAACAAATATTGATATTTATCAATTTAATTTTTAATTTTTATATAGTTTTAATTTTTGTAATTTATAAATATTATTTTGATCATGATAGGATAAAAGTTAAAAATTACTAATTTTTTTTAAAAAAATCCTTTGCTAAAATTGAGTCTGATCGAAGAAAAATGTATCTAAAAATAATTAAATAGCAAAAATTAAAAACATTAATTATTTTAAATTTTTTTAAATGTAAATTATTTTTTAATTTAATTTAATTTTTCATTTGACATAACTTTAATCATATAATTAAAAATAAAATTAAAATAAGAAAAAATATGTAATTAAGTAATTAAAATAATTTCAAACATTCTTATTAGTGAGAGTAGATTTTTAAGAAAAAATAGTTTAAAGGATTAATTCAATACATTTAAAGATTGATGTAATTAAAAATAATAAATTTTTAGATAAAAAAAATTTGTAAAACAATCGTTTTTGAGCCATATACAGTTGAAAAGTGTTTACTAAGTATTTCTAAAAACATAAATATATAATTTTATTAAAACATAAATAAAAACATAAATATGTTTGGTGATATAATTTTATTTACAGTAATTAATTTTATCTAAATAAAAATATATAATTTTATTAAAAATATAAAATTAATTGAATTCAATAAATAAATTTAAAATTAATTTGATTATTTAATTTAATAAAATATATTTAAATTAATTAATTTAATGTTATAAATATTTATTTCTAATAATAATTAGTTTTAATAAACTGTATGATTATAACTTAATTATTATCATTAGATTTAATAAAATTAATATAATTTAATAAAATATTTTAATAAAATAAACTATTTTAATAAGAATAAATTATATCTAGATCTCCTGAACATTAGGTTAATTACACGTAGATCCTTTGAGTGTTGCTGATGGGGTAGGAGCATTTTCGTTATTTTATAATGCAGTTAATGGAGAAAACTAATGAAAAGACCTAAGTATTACAAACATTAGAGAATAAGGGGCCTGCGTGTAAGATTCAAATGTTCAGAGGGTTTAAGTGTAATTAGCCTAATATTCAAGGGGTTTAAATGTAATTTATCCAAACTTTTATTGTATTTTTATTCAACTGGTGTAAAAACTAATAATATATATATTTTTATATAGATATATGATATAGAACTCAATTATGCTAGAAGTAAAAGTTTATATATTTAAACTTTCAAACTTTCAATTTATTGAAATAGAATTCTCAATTCAAATATATTTATTTTTAAAAAGAATTAATTCCCTTAAAAATATTTTTCTTAGGAGGCTGTCACTACCCCCATTGTTCTCATAATTTTTCTATGCAAACTTAGTAACTATTTGGAGCACTAAAAATCATAAACAAATCTCTAAAAATTTCTAATTTTTCAACTTTTTTTAATTTTCTTCACAAAAAGTCTCTAACTTTCTCTCATTTTCTAACTTTTTTCAAAATTTTCTAATTTTCTCCAAAAATTTATGAGTTTCTCTAACTTTTTTAGAAACACACTAAACATTAAACTTTTTCCAATTGGACTATTTTCTGTTTTATTTTATTTCATTTTATTTTTAGTGCTTTTTGATGCCCCAAACGAGCACTTCGTATAACTATTGTCCAATTAATAAAAAAAAAAAAGAACAGTCATCAATTTAAAATATATTTTGGAAATGGTTAGAGTTATAAAAAATACAAAAATTTACAAATCTCTACAAATACAAATTAGGAGACTGTAAAATTTAAATTTTCTATTCATTGCACAAAATACGAGACACTAACTTTTACAATTTTATACAACTCCAAACACACCTTTTATATATTAAACTATCTTACTTTCAAATTATTCTTGTCATTTTTTATGCAATTTTCATTGGTAGAATAACATATTTTTAAGAGTTTTATGATAATTACCCTTACAAATTTTGTCATAATTTCTTTTAGGGGAGAAGGAGGTGGGTAGTTGTACATTTATAATTAGCAAAAAATTGTGTTTAAGTCATACTTTGTAATCGTTTAAGGCCATTAGTCACACAAAAAATAAGTATTGCTTTTAAGTCACATTAATGTAGAAAGTTTTGTGTTTAAGTCACACTTTTGAGTGGGTCCCACGAGTTTGTTTTAAATATAATTTCTAATATACCGAGAATACCTTTTATTTCTATAATTAAGTTAAACGAGAGTTGTCAGAAATCTTGCTAACCGAAAATCACGTTTCTTCTGTTTTGTTTTCCTTCCTTATAAATCGCGTGAAGATATATGGTATATCATTAATTTGAACAAGCACCGACTACTATTAACGTTAGTAGAATAAGGAATATATACAAATCCATGTACTGATACTGTTTCATATAAATGTATGATCTTGTAAAAATAGTACCGAATAAAATGCATGCTCATATAAACACAGTACCACATAGATAAGAGTACCACATGCATGCGGTACTATTTTGTATAAGATGCATGCTCTTATAAAAACAGTATCAAATGTGTCTAGTATGCAAACAGCACCATAAAACATAAAAAGAAGTCACATATCCAACGTATGGCTGATAGTACAGCATGACCGAGAGTACCATATGCGTGCGGTACTGTTTTGTATGAGATGCATGCTCTTGCAAAAATAGTACCGAATGTGTCTACTATGCAAACAGTATCATGAAACACAAAAAGAAGTCACATATTCAACGTATGGCTGACAGTACCACATGGCTGAGAGTATTACATGTGTGCGGTACTGTTTTGTATAAGATGCATGCTCTTGCAAAAATAATACCGAATGTGTCTAGTATGCAAACAGTACCATGGAACACAAAAACAAGTCACATATCCAACGTATGGTTGATAGTACCACATGGCTGAAAGTACTACATGCATGCAATACTGTTTTGTATAAGATTCATGTTTTTGCAAAAACAGTACCGAATGTGTCTAATATGCAAACAGCACCATGAAACACAAAAAGAAGTCACATATCCAATATATGGTTGACAGTACCACATGGCCGAGAGTACCACATGCATGCAATATTGTTTTGTATAGGATGCATGATCTTGCAAAAGCAGTATCGAATGTGTCTAGTATGCAAATAGGACCATGAAACACAAAAAAAAAAAAAAAATCACATATTCAATATATGGCTGACAGTACCACATAGATGAGAGTACCACATACATTCTAGTATGTAAACAGCTCCATTAATGGTTGGTTTGTGTTATATATCAATTGATGTTTTTTATGGTAGTATGAAAATAGTTCCAATAAAAACAGTACCGGTACTATTTCTAATGGTACTGTTTCGTATAAATGTATGCTCTTGTAAAAATAGTACCGAATATACATTTAAATCTGTTTTGATTATGTTTCAAAAATCGGTTTTGAATCTATTTGTGACGAAGATGGAAAGTCGCAGAAGTTACGAGCATTCAGATAAAATTGGTAGTTTCAAAATGTATTGAAAACGCATGATGTCCTTTTTTGTCTTTTTGTTGCAAGTATGACTTATTCACAAACAAGTTTTTTAGGTATGACTTAAATCCTTATAAGTCCATAAAGAGTGACCGGCCTCCAAAAACCCTTCTAATTAATGGTGAAAGATTGGACATTCGGCGGTGCAAAATCATGACTCCCGCATTGACAAAGTCCTCAGTTGCTTTCACCGATGCTCAAATAATAATAATGCTATCAAAATGTAAGGTGATATTTGTTTTATTTTTATTTTTTTTTATTTTAAAAATTTTAAAATAAAAAAATAAAAAATATTTTATTTTTCTTGTTTTGAAATTTTTTATTTTAAATTAAAAAGCTCAAAACGATTTTTTTATTATTTTTCATTTTATATGTAAACTTATTTTCTATTTTGTAAAATAAATTTTAAAAATACAAATAACCAAATACATTTTAAATTATTTTTCTTATTTTCAAATACGCAAAGTGAATAATGAATTCAAAATAGAAAATAAAAAATAAAAACAAAAAATAGAAAATAGAAAAACACCACCTAATTAATTAAAAGGTGGAAATTAGAAACTGTGGGAATAGGCAGGGCTTGAATTCGTGTCATGGCGAGCTCAGGATGGCCCCAAGTAGGATCTAGTCGACACTTAAGGCTTAAGTGTCAAGTATTTAGGTTTTGACTCGTCAAATTGAGCAAACGGGGTCCGTTGCAAACCAAACTTTACGTGTAGTGAGTCTAGGTCATTTAGAAACTGTAGGAAGAGACGGGGCTTGAATCTAAGTCATGGCGGGCCCAGGATGGCCCCGAGTAGGATTGAGTCAACACTTAAAGCTTAAGTGTTAGCTACTTGGGTTCTGACTCATCAAACCGAGCAAATGGGATCCGTTGCAAACTAAACTTCATGTGTAGTGAGTCTAGCTCAGTTAGAAACTACAGGAATAGGCGAGGCTTGAATTTGAGTCACGGCCGGCCTAGCATGGCCTCGGGTGGGATCGAGTTGACACTTAAGTTTGATTAAATTTAAATATTCACAATTGAAATTAGTTTATGAATTTAATTTTAGAATCATAAAACATTTGACATTTTTAATTTAATTGTTTTGTTAATTTCAGGTTTGATGAATTCTCAAATTGTTTTGAGGGCGACACATAGCAAGAGGAATTGTTTCGTTTCAAAACTTTTGTAGTTAAACTCTTTAATGTCATGTATATTTTGCTACATATTTTATGGAAATTTAGAAATTTGTTAGATAATTTAATTTCATCGTTGTATATATATAGGTGTAATCAATGTATAGATTTTGCTATATGATTGTACAAGTTATTTTCTTACTTTAAGATGAAATGGCCATATTTAAAAAAAAAAAATATAGCATTTGTTGATTGCCCAATAGTGGTCGAAAATTGTCTTTCTTGATCGTTTTCAATTGGACGAGAAAGAGTACATGCACGACAGAATTGTCGACTACTTTGGCAGACGAGACTTTTGTCGACTACATCAAGGTGGTCGAATAAAACCTTTCTCAAACCAAACGTCTACGACTACTATTAAGCGATTGTTAGGCAATCAAGTAGAAGGCTCAAAAAGCATATATAGGGGGGTGGGTGTACTTAGTAAGGCTGGCACTACATGCTGCGTCCCCTCGGGCACTTGCCGAGTGTCCTTGGCATGCCCCCCCGAGGTGATGGGGCACACCTTGGGATTCCCTTGACGTGGGCGGGGGACAATAAAAGGGGCATTGTCAAGAGGCATGGTAAACCCTAAGGGTTGGCACGAGTAACACCACGGGGTGCTGGCAAGCCGCGGGGGCTTGCCAAGCATAAAGCCAAGGGGAGTGCCCAACCCCAAATTAGTGTTTGAGAACAAGGCAAAGGTATCCATGAGCAATGCCAAGGGAAATTGAATATACCACGGGGCGTGGCCAACCCTGCGGGCTGCTAAGAGCAATGCAATAAGGCGTGTCACGCCCATTGCCAAGGGGCATTGGCCAAGCCCTATCGGTGTCAAAGAGGAAGGCAAAGAGGCATGGCAAGCCATTGGGCTTATCCATCACGGTGCGAAGGGGGTGGTGTGTTTGCCCGAAGGGCTATGGGGAGGGCCGTTATGCCCAAAAGCCCATTATGACTCCTCGGCCATGGGCAGTGTCCCCTCTTGGCACCCCGAAGAAGGCTTAAAAAGAATATATAGGAGGGTGGGTGTACTTAGCAAGGCTGGTACCGCATGCCTCGCCCTCGGTATTCGCCGAGTGTCCTTGGCATGCTCCATCAAGGTGATGGGGCACACCTTGGGATTCCCTCGATGTGGGCGGGGGACAACAAAAGGGCATTGCCAAGAGGCATGGCAAGCCCCGTCGGTTGGCACAAGCAACGCTACAGTGCACTGGCAAGCTGCGAGTGATTACCAAGCACAAAGCCAAGGGGGGTGCCCAGCCCCAAATTGGTGTCAAAAAGGAACGAGAAGGGGCATGGAAAATCGTCGGGGCCTTGTCTAGCATGGGGATGAGGTGGCCGTGTGTTTCCCTGAGGGGTCGTGGGGAGGGGTCTTTATGCCTAAAAGCCAATTATAACTCCTCAACAGTGGGCAATGTCCCTTCCTAGCACCTCAAATAAGGCTCAAAATGCATATATAAGGGGGTGGGTGTTCTTAGTAAGGCTGGCACCACATACTATGGCCCTCGACACTTGTCGAGTGTCCTTGGCATGCTCTCCCAAGGTGATGGGGCACACCTTGGGCTTCCCTCGGGCCATGATTGACGTGGGTTGGGGAAGACAAAGGGGCATTGCCAAGAGGCATGGCAAGGCCCGTGGGTTGTTATGTGCAATGCTACGAGGGTGCTGGCAAGGTGCAAGGCTTGCCAATCACAAAGCTAAGGGGCATGCCCAGCCCCAATTCGGTAGTTGGGAACAATGAAAGGGAATCCAAGAGCAATGCAAAGAAAAATCAAAATGCCGCGGGGCATGGCCAACCCCGTCGGTGATCGAGGGCAATGCAAAGAGGCATGTCATGCTCATTGCCAAGGGGCATGGCCAACCCTAGTTCAGTATTTGAGAACAATGTAAGGGTATCTAAGAGCAATGCAAAGAAAAATCAAAATACCGCGGGGCATGGCCAACCCCGTCGGTGACTGAGAGCAATGCAATGAGGCATATCACGCTCATTGCCAAGGGGCATGGCAAGCCTTAATTCAATATTCGAGAATAATGCAAAGAAAAATGGAAATGCCACGGGCTATGGCCAACCCCCTCGACGACCGAGAGCAATGCAATGAGGCTTGGCCAAGCCCCATCGGTGTCGAAAAATAAAGTAAAGAGGCGTGGCAAGCCATTGGGTTTGTTAAGCACAGTGCCACGAACCCACCAGAGATAAGCAAAGGGGGCGCCGAGGCACGAGTTGAAGCACGCACCCACTGGAGATAACAAGGGGGTGCTGAGGCGCAAGTCGAGGCACACGCCTATCAGAGATAACGATGCTCGGAATTGATTATTACCCTTTTCGTGAGTGGTTGGTTTGTGGTGTGGGCAATCTTTGGGCTTCATTCGAGGTATAGACAGATTGATGAATTATTAGCTTGAAGTGTCCTTGGGAAGTCTGGGGGTTTGCTCATTGTCACTAGTCGGCTCTCTAGATATGAAACACTTGGAATTGACGATTGTCCCTTTTTAGAATGGCGGGCTTGTGGCGTGGGCTGGCCTTGGGCTTCACTTGGGGCATGGGCAGCTTTGATGAATTATCAATGTTTGAAGTGTCCTCTCGGGGAAGTCTGGGACTTCGCTCATTGTCACTAGTCGGCTCGACTTATTCTCGTGCCAAGTGGTGCTGGCTTCACTTTCCCTCAATATCTTTTCATGCCTGGAGGGCTACACTTGAAGTTCGTCGAGGTGTGTTTTGGTTGGGGGGAGTCATTGCATAGTGTACGTCACGGTGTGTGAGTGGTGATGGAATTGTGCACGTCGGTTGGATCCCTACTTGTGCAGCGAACTTCCCTCGTCCATTCCCCTTTAATCAATGTTTTAAGAGCAATTCACACCTTGAGCGTGTTGGTGTTCCTGTGTTGGATACCTCATGTGACGAAAATTAACCCCGGATAAGTCTTAATTTTTGCTCGTCACCACTTTGTGGAGTTAAATTGATGTGGAAGTACTGCCCGTGCCTCCTTGAACGCTTCGCCTTGTCACATTGTAATCATGGCACATGGGTTGTTACTCGAGCTCTTAGATATGGAACTTTTGAATGGTGCACGATATATTTCTACCGTGTGCCCCCAAAGCGTTCATTGCTCGATGCGCATGGCGGTCGTGCCCATCTTTGTCCCTCTAACTAGTTTAGATGGGCTCATGCGGTGCTGACGTCGTGAAGGAATGCTACCTGGTTGATCCTGCCAGTAGTCATATGCTTGTTCCAAAGATTAAGCCATGCATGTGTAAGTATGAACTAATTCAGACTGTGAAACTACGAATGGCTCATTAAATCAGTTATAGTTTGTTTGATGGTATCTACTACTCGGATAACTGTAGTTATTCTAGAGCTAATATGTGCAACCAATCCTGACTTCTGGAAGGGATGCATTTATTAGATAAAAGTTCAACACGGGCTTGTCCCGTTCCTCTGATGATTCATGATAACTCGATGGATTGCACAACCTTCATGTCGGCAACTTATCATTCAAATTTCTGCCGTATTAACTTTCAATGGTAGGATAGTGGCCTACTATGGTGGTGACGGGTGACGAAGAATTAAGGTTCGATTCTGGAGAGGGAGCCTGAGAAACGGTTGCCACATCCAAAGAAGGTAGCAGGCACGCAAATTACCAAATCTTGACACAGGGAGGTAGTGACAATAAATAACAATATTGAGTTTATTGAGTCTGGTAATTGGAATGAATACAATCTAAATCCCTTAACAAGGATCCATTGGAGGGCAAGTCGAGTGCCAGCAGTCGCGGTAATTCCAGCTCCAATAATGTATATTTAAGTTGTTACAGTTAAAAAGCTCGTAGTTGGACTCTGGGGTGGGTCGACCGGTTCGCCCTTGGGTGTGCACCAATCATCTCGTCCCTTCTGCCAGTGATGCGCTCCTAACCTTAATTGCCAGCTCATGCCTCCGACACTGTTACTTTGAAGAAATTAGAGTTCTCAAAGCAAACCTACGCTTTGGATACATTAGTATGGGATAACATCATAGGATTTCGATCCTATTACGTTGGCCTTCGGGATCGAAGAATGATTAACAGGGACTGTAATAACTTGAATTTTTTTTCTTAATTAATTTGCTTAAGTGTGGTGGTGATATTTGTTATAGTAAAAATCTAGAAAATTGAGGGTTTGAAAATTTTTGGAAAAATAAAATTAGTTAGAAAGATTTTCGGATTGAATTTTACCCTATGTGGGAGTTTAATGTAGACTTTCTAAAATTTTTATCCAAACACTTCCTAGCCCAATTACCTATTTGGTTCAAACCAAGCCCATTAACATATGGGTCAACCATTTTCTTTGACTCACCTCAACTCACTTTATCACTCATTGAGTTAACTCATGAATAGTAGCTCTAAATTATTTGCCGGCAAACTTTATTTCCATCCATCCTTTCTTCCATGTATCTCTCACAATCTTACAAATTATTTGGCTAATTAGTCAAAAAAGAAGACCCTACATTGATGACCTTAAAGCATTCTTCCAAATAAATTAGCTAGCATGATTTAAAGCATTTTGTCAAAATGCTAGAATGATTTAAAGCATTTTGTCAAAATGCTAGCATGATTTAAAGCATTTTGTTTAATTTGTCAAAAAGCTAGCATGATTCCCGGATCATGCCACCTATCTTCATCCATCCTCCAACACCTATCTTAAATTATGTGGCTAGATAGTCAAAAAGGCTAAGCTAGATTATTTGGATTATACTACCTAATACATAATGCTACTTTAGTAGTTTTCAAGTCTAGGTAGTGAAGCTTGTTTTTCTCTACTGACACTTTCTCTACACTCCCTATAAATTTGTGTCTTCAAAGAGAAGAAAATAAGAGAAAAAAATAAAACATTATTTTAGTGTGGTTGGAGATTTGGTGTTGCTTGGTGGAAGAAGAAAGGCTTGGAATATTTCAATTGGGTGGTGTTCAAAGCTCAACTCATTTTTCCTTCTCAGAATTGGTCATTAATATCTTCATTGAGGTAAGATGACGAACCTCCTAAAATATATTTGATGCCTTTTCTGGTTTGAAGTATAAAACATGATTGTGATAAAAATAAATACCCGTATATTAGGGGTAGGGAAGCCAAAATTTTGACTGATGTAACTCAGTATGCTGATAGCTCTCTATTTGTAACTTCTAATTGCTTCTGACCCCTAAAACGGTGGAATTAGGCTTTGGCTAAAACATAAAAATTGTAACCCTTTTAGTTTTCTTTCCAACCCAAAAAGAATTGCATTAATCTGATTTGTGAGTCAAAAGTTATGCCCAAAATACTGAGCACGTGTAAAACTGTATTTTCTGAACAAACTGAATTCAAGGCTGTTTTTGTACCTTTAGACCTTAGAATTTTAAAAAGTGTAAAACATGAAAGTTGTAGGTCTTGAAGTCTAGTTTCTACAGATATAAAGTTTATAGATATTGGAGTTCTGCTCTATTTTATCTGAATTTTTGTTCAAGCTGCTATTTTTGCTTAGCCTTTAATTGATGCTTGTTTGGATTTTTTTTGAATATTATGTTTAAAGATTTATTTAAATTTCCAATTATCTTCTACTAGTTATTGTCATGTTAATAATTTCTATTGATATGAAAATATTTTAAACTGGATATTATGTATTATTTGACACTCTAATATTTATGATAATTGACTTAGATAATCAGTTTTATCATGGATAGTTGGATGACTTATTCAAACTAAAATGCTAAGTATTTGATAAAATGCCCAAAAGAAACAATGGACTTGTTCTTTTCTCATTTGGTCTTCCTTAATTGAATTAATTCTTTTAGGCATTATTTCGTCAACCTAGCAAGTTATATAACTATATTTTTATGATTAGTGAATTTAATGAAACTTATTTAATACCTTCCTAAACATTGGAATTTTGTGGACATTTATGGATATCTTGAAGCCAAAAACCTATGATAAGGGTTTGGTTATAAATAAGATGATGAGTGGAAATTTATACAAATTATTTTGAATAATATTATTCTCCTACCAAATCTAAAGGATAGAATTTATTAGCTTTGTAATCTCACTTTGACTTTATTATTCAAGTGATATATTATACTTATCAAATTTTTTCTAAAATTAAATATAAGTCCAAAGAGTTATTTATTATCTTCATATTCCATAAAATAATAAAATAAAAAAAATAAAAGAGGCAAAAACCGAGATCGCAGCCAATGAGGTTCGAACTTGTGACTTCAAATCGCAATTAGGGTCGCCCGCCCACTAAGCTACAAACCTCGGCTTAATTAATATACCATTAGAAATAATTTTATTCTTATCAAAGGTGGTACAACCCACTTGTCAAAACAATTAACAAAAATACAAATTTGAATTTTAAATTTTTTTCTTGCTACTTGTTAATTTACATGTAATACTTATCTTTGTGATAATGATATTGGTGACTATGTTAAATCTTTGATTTATTGAGAATTATTATTAAATTATGGATTTAGATAAAGTACTTAAAAATATACTGCATGTGACTGAATAATCCACCTTTGATTCATCGTCCGGGAACATTGCCGGTTATTATTAAAAATGTTTTATTTCCATACAAAGTACCCTTAGGAATGTAAAAGGGTAAGAAGAAATTAAGGCACTCGGTGCTAAAGTTATTTTTGGCAATGGGGTGATAGGTGGGTAGAAATGGCCTTTTAGATGAAGATGGGAACATCCATTTTATTTGGGAGATGCTCCCTTCTGACCTAGCCAGTCAGGTAGCCAGTCGCGACAGCTAGGTTTTTGGTAGGTGACACCGTCGGTATGCATTGGATGCTAAGCCCATAATGTCACTTGTTCCCAAGGCTGGGGGTAGAGGAGGATAGGAGTATGATTATATTAGGAGGATTTAGATTAAACTCCTTTACAAAATTTTACTGTGACTAACAACCTGTCTTGTTTATGTGTGAATGATGTGTTGGAATTATTTAATTATATTTAATTCCTCTTGATGAATATTTTATAAAAATATATATATATATATATATGAAACCTGTATCGCTATGGGGTTTGATCCCGAGACCTTGAAGATCTAAATCTGAGATCCCTACCACTGCGACACAGACTTCATTGTGGTACACACATCAATATTTAACTATTTTTACATGTAAGTAAAATAGTAGTTACGGTGATGGTTTCATCGAACTATTGTAAGTATAATTTACATTATTCAGTTGAGATCTATTGAATTAATTGTTGCATAAACAGTATGCCACGTAAACACATTCATTGTAGTGGGTCACTTAATACAGTGTAGCATTACAACCACTGCATATAGGCACCGATTAAGATGGTTTGGCCATGTTAGAAGCCGTCTAGTAGAGGCACCTGTTAGAAGGTGTGAAAGTATGGAGATTGCCAGGAGTAGGAGAGGTAGAGGAAGACCCAAGAGAAGATGGAAAGAAACCATTAAACATGACCTGACCTACTTAGATTTATTGGAGGACATGCCCCTAAACAGATCTAATTGGCGTCGACAAATCCATATAGCCAACCCCACCTAGTGGGGAAAGGCTTAGTTTGGTTTGGTTTTTCCTGCACAGAGCTGGAGGACTTTATTTTTGTGGTTTGTAATAATTGTTGGATGATTGTAATTATTAAGCTTAGACCTAATTTACTTTTATTTGGTATGTAATGTTAATCGCGTGGTTGGGACACTTAGATGGCTCTGTAATATTTTTCTCTATCTTTATTTTGTGCCCTGTAGTTGAAATCCCATCAAATGATTTAGTCCAATGACTTATAAATATTGTTTGGGATAAACAAGGGATTTTGAATATCTTAAATTTTTCTTGCGGGTCAACCCCAGTTTGGAGGAAAATTCTGGGGTGTGACAGCGTATTATTATCATCTTATTTTTATACCCAACAAATAAATCCCAAGTCACAACTGGGAATTCGGTTATGAAAATTCGAGGCATGACACGGACAGTCGGGGGCATTCGTATTTCATAGTTAGAGGTAAAATTCTTGGATTTATGAAAGATGACCAACTACGAAAGCATTTGCCAATGATGTTTTCATTAACCAAGAATGAAAATTGGGGGCTCGAAGATGATCGGATACCATTCTAGTCTCAACCATAAATGATGCTGACCAGGGATTAGCAGATGTTTCTTTTAGGACTCTGCTGGCACCTTATGAGAAATCAAAGTTTTTGGGTTACAGGGGAAGTATGGTCGCAAGGATGAAACTTAAAAGAATTGATGGAAGGGCACTGTGGAGCCTGCGGCTTAATTTGACTCAACACAGGGAAACTTACCAGGTCCAGACATAGTAAGGTTGACAGACTGAGAGCTCTTTCTTTTTTTTTTTTTTGACCTGTAAATAAATGTATTCATTATCCAAAAAATATGTACATTACTATGGGTATAACCATGAGTAAGATAGCACTATCATCTTTACATTGGATCATACATTATAAAAAAATACTCAAAAGATTCACTCCCAACTATTACATCAAAGCAACTCATTCCCAGGTATATCTGGGTATAAGTAGCTCAAAATCTTATAGACTTGGACTTGAATCTTTTTAACTACTACATCTAGAACTCTTCTCTTATTTTCATACATTAATAGGTTCCTGGTTGCCCATATGGTGTAGACTGTAGCAGCTAGGCCAATCTTTTTAGCTTTTGATTGGATGCTTGTTCCCCTTGCCTCTTTGATCAACCATTTGACTACTGCTTTAAGCATACTGAAGCTCCTTGAAAATTTCAGCCAATCTTTAATAGCCCTCCAAACCTGCTTGACAAAATTACATTCAAAAAATAGGTGCTTAGTTGATTCTTCTGCTGCCTTGCATAGAACATAGTACTATCATTTGCTGGGAATTTATCCTTGGTTCTCAGCTTTTCCTCCATTGCCAGCCAAAGATTGAAAGTATGCTTGGGCATGATGTTGTTGCTCCATATCACCTTTGTCCATATGTTGGATTGCCCTTTGACTCTGAAATAATCATAAGCTTTCTTGGGGCTCAATTTCCCTTGATGCATCCAGCTTTGCATCTGCAGCTGAGCTACTTGGGTGGAACCCTCTTTGCTTCTAATTTGATCTCTGATGCCCATTAGTAGTTTCATTAGGGGAGAGTCCTGCTTCTTCACCTGATAGTCCCATAAGGAGGTACTCTTGAAATAAAAATGATGAATCCATTAAACCCACAGGGAGTCTATTTTGGAGTGGAAATCCCATAGTCTTAGAAAGCAAGGATTTATTCCATGTTTTGAGGTTCTAGTTTTACGTGAGTAGGAAGGCGCATCGGTCGTTGCAAAACCTTGGGCGCAAGCCCGGGAGGAGCGGTCGTTGGTGTGGATCTTGGTGGTAGTAGCAAATATTCAAATGAGAACTTTGAAGGCCGAAGAGAGGAAATGTTCCATGTGAACGACACTTGTACATGGGTTAGTCGATCCTTAGGAGTCAGGAGAAGCTTGACAGAGAGCACGTTCAGCGTGAGCATCGAAAGGGAATCATGTTAAAATTCATGAACCAGGACGTGGTAGCTGACGGCAACATTAGGGAGTTCGAAGACGTCGGTGGGGGCCTCGGGAAGAGTTTTATTTTCTATTTAACACCTTGCCTACCCTGGAAATGGCTTAGCTAGAGGTAGGGTCTAGTGGCTAGAAAAGCACCGTACGTTGCGTGGTGTTCGGTGCACCCTCGGTGGCCCTTAAAAATTCAGAGGACCGAGTGCCTCCCACGCTCGGTCGTACTCATAACCGCATTAGATTTCCAAGGTGAACAACCTCTGGTTGATGGAATAATGTAGGCAAGAGAAGTCGGTAAAATGGATCTGTAACTTCGGGAAAAGGATTGGCTCTGAGGGTTAGGCATGGGGTTCCCAGTCCCGAACCCATCGGCTACCGGTAGACTGCTCAAGCTGCTCCTGCAATGAGAGCAGGTCGCTGCATGTCGACCAGGGGACGGACTGGGAATGGTTCCTCACGGGACCTTCCTCGGGCATCGAATAGTCGACTCAGAATTGGTACAGAAAAGGAGAATTTGACTGTTTAATTAAAACAAAGTATTGCAATGGTCCCTACGGATGCTCACGTAATGTGATTTCTGCCCAGTGCTTTGAATGTTAAAGTGAAGAAATTTAACCAAGCGCAGGTAAACGGCGGGAGCAACTATGACTCTCTTAAGGTAGCCAAATGCCTCATCATCTAATTAGCGACGGGCATGAATGGATTAACGAGATTCCCACTGTCCCTGTCTACTATCCAGCAAAACCACAATTGAGGAAACGGGCTTTGCAGAATCAGTGGGGAAAGAAGACCCTGTTGAGCTTGACTCTAGTTCGACTTTGTGAAATGACTTGAGAGGTATAGGATAAGTGGGAGCCAGAAATGGCGAAAGTGAAATACCACTACTTTTAATGTTATTTTACTTATTCCATGAATCGGAGGCGGGGCATTGCCCCTCTTTTTGGACTGAAGGCCTACCTCGATGGGCCAATTTGGGTGAAAGACATTGTCAGGTGGGAGTTTGGCTGGGGCGACACATCTGTTGAAAGATGATGCAGGTGTCCTAAGATGAGCTCAACGAGAACAGAAATCTCGTGTGGAACAGAAGGGTAAAAGCTCGTTTGATTCTGATTTCCAATAAAAATACGAATTGTGAAAGCGTGGCCTAACGATCCTTTAGACCTTCAAAATTTGAAGTTGAGGTGTCAGAAAAGTTACCACAGGGATAACTGACTTGTGGCAGCCAAGCATTTATAGCGACATTGGTTTTTGATCCTTCGATGTCGGCTCTTCCTATCATTGTGAAGCAGAATTCACCAAATGTTGGATTGCTCACCCACCAATAGGGAACGTGAGCTGGGTTTAGAGCATCATGAGATAGGTTTGTTTTACCTTACTGATGACAGTGTCATAATAGTAATTCAACCTAGTACGAGAGGAATCATCATGCTTGGTTGAAAAGCCAGTGGCGCAAAGCTACCATACGCTGGATTATGACTGAATGCCTCTAAGTCAAAATTCGGGCTAAAAGTGACACATGCGCCTGCCATGCATTTGTCGACCAGTAGTAGGGGCCACTCAGCCCCCAAAGGCATGTGTCATGGGTGAAGCTCGCCTGATGGACAAGCTGCGCAGGCGGCCTTGAAGTACAATTCCTATTGAGCGGCGAGTAGAATTCTTTGTAGACGACTTAAATATGTGACATGGTATTGGAAGTGGTAGAGTGGCCTTGCTACCACGATCCACTGAGATTTAGTCCGCGTCACTTCAATTCGTCCCTTCCCCTAATACTTATTCGCCTTTTTCCCGAACCCCTTAGAGGTTCTAGCTTTACGTGACCCTGCTGAAGTGCAACTTGTTTGCCATTTGAAAGCTAAAGCCTTGCGCTATCTGTGCCAAAGTAGTTGAGAGCCAGTTGGCTCATCCACGGGGCACGCCAAAGCACCAAGTCATGTGGTTGTTTTTTGCTAAGTTTGGAAAAAAATGTTCTGTTTTGCTCTATGAGGGTGTGGCTACGTGGGCTTGTGATGTGGACCTTTGTTGAAAACAAAGTAGAAATCGGAAAGAAACATATTGTGAGGCCACATCCTGAGAGCAATGCTATGGGGCATTTGCAAGTCGTGGGGCTTGTCAAGCATAATGCTAAGGGCCATGCCTAGGCCCGTCAAGCTAAGAGCAATACGAAGGTGTCTAAGAGCAATGCAACAAGGCTTGTCAAGCACAATGCCAAGGAAAATGGCCCAACCAAGTCGGTGCCCAAGAGCAATGCAGTGAGGCATGTGAAGCAAAAATTCAAAGGGCACGCCCAGACCCATCGGTGTTTAGGAGCACTATAATGAGGCGAGCACAATGCCATGGGGCATGGCCAACCTCGTTGATAGATAAGAGCAATGCAACGAGGCATGTCAAGCATAATGCCAAGGGCATGGCCAAGTCCCATCAGTGTCTAAGAGCAATGCAAAGAGGCATGCTAAGCAAGCATCATGTGTTTGCCCTAAAGGCTGTGGTGTAAGGGCAGCAGCCTGAAACCCCGGCACTCAACGGGTGTCCTTGGCATACTTACCAGAGGCGATAGGACACACCTTAGGCTTCCTTGGGCCATAGTCGATGTAGGCGGATGATGACAAAGAGCATTGCCAAGAGGTATTAGCAAGCCCCGCGGGCTGCTATGAGCACTGCCGCGAGGAACTGGCAAGGAGTGGGGCTTGCCAAGCACAAAGCCAAGAGGCATGCCCAGCCCCGCTGGTGTCCGAGAGTAATGCAAATGTGTCCAAGGGTAATGCGAAAAGGTATGTCAGTTGAAATACCATGGGGCACGACCAGCCTTGTTGGTGGCCAAGAGCCAATGCAATGAGACCAACCACGCTTATCGCCAAAGGGCAAGGCCAAACCCCATCAGTGTTGAAGAAAAACACAAAGAGGCATGGCAAGCCGTTGGTTTTATCAAGCACAGTGATAAGGGGGCCAAGCCCCATCGATGTCAAAGAGCAACAAAAAAATGCATGCCAAGTCATTGGGCATGTCAAGCACAGTGCCAAGGGGGCCAAGCCGCATCGCCGTCAAAGAGGAACGCAAAGAGGCATGGCAAGTCATTGGACTTGTCAAGCACGAAGCTAAAGGGGTGGTGTGTTTGCTCGAAGGGCCACGGGGCGGGGGCTGTTATGCCCAAAAGCCCATTATGACTTCTCGGCCATCGGTAATGTCCCTTCCTAGCACCTCGAAGAAGGCTCAAAAAGCATATATAGGGGGGTGGGTGTACTCAGCAAGGCAGGCACCGCATGCCGTGCCTCCTGCCACTCGTCGAGTGTCTTTGGCATGCTCTCCTGAGGTGATGGGGTACACCTTGGGCTTCCATCGATATGGGTAAGAGACGACAAAGGGGCATTGCCAAGAGGCATGGCAAGCCCTGTGGGTTGGCACGAGCAACACCATAGGGTGTTGGCAAGCCGCGGGGGCTTGCCAAGCACAAAGCCAAGGGGCATGCCAAGCCCCAAATCGGTGTTAAAGAGGAACGAAAAGAGGCATGGCAAGTCGTTGAGGGCTTGTCTAGCACAGGGATGAGACGGTTGTGTGTTTACCCGAGGGGCTATAAGAAGGGGTCCTTATGCCCAAAAGCCCATTATGACTCCTCGACCATGGGGCAATGTCCCTTCTTAGCACCCCAAAGAAGGCTCGAAATGCGTATATAAGGGGGGGTGGGTGTTCTCAGCAAGGCTGGTACCACATGCCATGACCCCCCAGCACTCATCGAGTGTCCTTGGCATGCTCTCCCAGGGTGATGGGGCACACCTTAGGCTTCTCTCGGGCCACGATTGACGTGGGTTGGGGATGACAAAGGGGCATTACTAAGAGGCAAGGCAAGCCGCGTGGGTTGCTATGTGCAATGCTATGGGGTGCTGGCAAGGCGCAAGGCTTGCCGAACACAAAGCCAAGGGGCACGGCCAGCCCCAATTCGGTATTCGGGTACAATGAAAAGGAATCCAAGAGCAATGCAAAGAAAAATTGAAATGCCGCGGGGCAGAGCCGACCCCGTCGGTGACCGAGGGCAATGCAATGAGGCATGTCATGCTCATTGCCAAGGGGCATGGCCAACCCCAGTTTGGTATTCAAGAACAATGCAAGGGTATCTAAGAGCAATGCAAAGAAAAATCAAAATGCCACCGGCATGGCCAACCCCATCAGCGGCTGAGAATGATGCAATGAGGCATGTCACGCTCATTGCCAAGGGGTATGGCCAGCCCTAATTCGATATTCGAGAGCAATGCAAAGAAAAATGAAAATGCCACGGGGCATGGCCAACCCCGTCGGTGACCAAGAGTAATGCAATGAGGCATGGCCAAGCCCCATCATGTCGAAAAGCAAAGTAAAGAGGCATGGCAAACCATTGGGCCTATTAAGCATAGTGCTACAAACCCACCGGAGATAAGCAAGGGGGTGCCGAGGTGCGAGACGAGGCACACCCCCACGAGAGATAGCAAATGGGGACAAGGCACGAGCTATGATATGCACCCACTGGAGATAACAAGTGCCTTGGCATGCACCCATCGGAGATAACGATATTCGGAATTGATTGTTGCCCTTATGGTTTGGTTGATTGTGAAATTAAGTAAAATGGTAAAAAGTGAATTTTGTTCAAGCCTTAATAGGAAACATAATTCAAGTGGAGTGTGTGATAACTTTGTGCATTTTTGGACTATCATGGTGGAAAGTTTATGTGCTTAGGAGTAGATTTTATTTGATATTAGTTACTTGAGCATCTTTGGACTAGGTAGAGACTTACACCCTTTTATGGTGATCTTTTGAGCCTTATATTCTTTTCTTGAGGGGTTGCATATGCTTATATTTCTTTTGCTCTTCACCTTGGATTTCATTGCATCGATTGCATCACAAACACTTACATGAGTATCTATGTGGCACATTATGAGTTGTTGCAAGCTTTGAAAATGATGCTAGGCTTTCTTTGTCATTTTGAGCCTTTTTGTCATCTCTTGGTTATGAATTACCCTAGGAACCAACTTGAAGCCTTGTCAATAAAGTGTGTGATATATATATATATATATATATATTTTTCATGGTTTCCCTCTCATATATTATCCCCTAACCTTATTCAGACACTTTAAGCCTTACCTTCATATGTCTTGGGTTGTAAAAGTGCCTTAATGTCAATGATGTGAATGGAGGATGAAAACTTGTCGGGTGGAGAATCTAATTGATGATTTGTTTATTTCAAGTATTGAAAAAAAAAAAAAAAAACAAGGAAAAAAAGAAAAGAAAAATTTATCATTTCTTTTGTTTAATAAATTGTGGGACTTATACATTAGTTGCAACATTTGCAATTGTCCCAAAGGTAGTATTTAGTGTGAATAAACTTCTTGTTGGGATCCTTGTTGGGGTTTGGAAAGGAAGTGGGTAGTTTGGGAGTTGTGTGCACTTGAACATCTTTTCTCCCAAGATATGTGTTTTGATTTCCACCCTCCATTGTTAACCACTACCCCTAGCCAAGTTACAACCAAACTAAAGACCTAGTGGATTCTAAGTAAGCAACTCTTATATGGTGTATGTAGTGATCTTGTGTAGGTTATGTGATGTGATTCTTACATATGCATTGAAACATGGTTAGGAGCTGTCCACTTTGAGTTTCATTTTAGTTCATTCAAATATTATGAAGTTATGTGCAACTAGGATAGCATTTTATGCTAATAGGAATGTGTGAACCCTCTATGAGTGAATTTCTTTCTATGAGTGGAATCCTGTGAGCTTTTGAAGTCAAAACTTAGTTCCATTTATGCTCTTGAGACCTTGTTGAATAAATGAAACAATTTTGCACACATGCTTCTTCTACTTTGATAGTCCATGCATTTATGCTTAGCACTTGGAAATTACACATGATATGTAGGTTTTGTAACTTATTGAGCTTGAGCTTAATTCATTTTTGATCTTGATCACTTTTTAACACATTAAGACCATGCTATAGAATTTTGTGGCTAGATTCACTGCAAACCCTCACGAGACCTTACTCGTCCACTAGGGGGAACCTAGGGGTTTAAAGGGCTTGCTACACGTAGCTAAGTGTAGCCGCGTTTCCAACAAAAAGAGAAATAGGATAGTAGTTGCATCTCATTTTAATAAAGAACATCATACATTTCATTTTAATAAAGAGCATTCCTAGGGACTAGCAATGTTTAAGTTGGGGGGTGTGATTACACTTGAAAAGTGTAATTACAAACTCCCTAATTCAATACGTATTAATGCATTTGAATAAGTAAAGTTAAAGTTTTAGTGTTATTTTATTGCTTATACTTTTATTTTTCTAATTGTAGGGAAAAGGGTAAAGAGATCGAAGTTTATGGTTATGGAAATGGCCAAGAAAACGAAGAAAAAGTCATGGTTCAAATCTCGCCTTGGATGGCTAAGACTAGCCCAAAGACCCAACCTAAAGGAGGAAGAAAAGCAAACCAAGAGACACTTGGGGGTCCTGACCACCACATCAAATGGTTGGGACCATAGTGTACATAAATTGAGAAGAAAGCATTCTGTGGTCCCGACCCCCAGACCAGATGGTCGGGACCACCGTGTATCCAGAAATCACGTTGTGAATCACGCCAGTTAGGGTTTTCTTACATCTATATAAAGAACCCAATGCACGGCTGCCAGGGAGAACTTCTTTTACATTTTTTCTGAGATACTTAGAGAGATTAGAGTAGTTTTATATTAATTTTAGAGAGTATTTTACATACTTGCAGATCGTTAATGGAAGTTTTTGAAGCACTTTTCTTCTTCATTGCTGCGCTGTTGAGTGTTTTTTCTTTCTGAAAGATTTCAGTTGTAAGTTATTTTTGTTTCATTCTTTAATATAATGCTCTGTTTATTTCAATTATTGAATCGCATGATTAAGTATTCTTTGATTGTTTTTGTGATGTTTAAACTAGTTGTAGTGTAAAACCTTAATCTTGATTCAACGAATCAAGAAAGGGTAGTTCACGAAAAGCCTTGGGGTGTTTGTAGTCCCTTCGCGTAGTTTGTGAAACCTTTTGCGAAGGGTTCTACCTTTCACAAATCTTGTTTTTTTTTTTTTCTATTTCGAAAACACTCGAATACGAAAACCCTTAACCATATCTATTTGAGATCACTGGTATGGATTTTTGTAACTAATTGTTAAATACTTTTGAATAGATTTAAAAATTAGATTTTTATTAATTTTTTGGTGTTTAATTGAAAAACCCTAAGAAACAAAGGTCTTTAATCATATCCGCTTGAGATCACTGGTACTAACCTTTGATTACAATGTTCCAAATAATTTTCAAATTAAACCCTATTCTTCAAACAAACACACCCCGAGGTAAAGTAGTTAACTGCCCGGACTTGACGTTTAATCAAGATCTTTATTCTTATTGAATTGTAATCCAACTTAGTTTTTGTTATAATTGATTAATTTGAAGTTGAAATTTTTTTGTTGATTTTATTTTAATTTTTCGCCATCTAGCTTAATTCCTTTTAAAATTATGAATGTCCTGTTTATTTTAATTTTAATTAGTTGAAATTGAACTTGTCTTTAATTTTACTGAACCCTAGAACTTAGTAAACATAAATTTCCAAACTTGCTTCCCTTTAGTTTTAGAATTTCTTTCACATCCTAGAAACTAAATAACATTAGGCTCCCTGTGAATTCGACCTCGGACTCACCGAGTTTTAAAACTACGACTGCCCTCTTGCACTTGAGAGGTAGAACCTGAAACACTTTTTAGGGTCGGTCATGATGCATCACAATACACCGAGTAACCGGCTCCCCTCTTTGGGATGACCAGTACTGGTGCAGTAGTCAATCTTCTTTTTATCTCTTGAAATGATCTTTCACATGCATTACTCCATTCAAATTTGATTCCCTTTTGGGTTAATCTATTCAATGGGGTTGCTAATCTGGAAAAATCCAAGACAAACATTCTATAGTACCCTACCAACCCAAGGAAGCTACAGATCTCAAATACGGACTTTGGTTGAGACCATTCCAGAATAGCTTCAACTTTGGATGGGTCCACTGCTACCCCTTCTTCGGATACAACAATCGCCAAAAACTTAACTTTTCTAAACCAGAATTCACATTTACTTAGCTTGGCATACAACTGATGATCCTTTAATCTTTGTAACACGAGCCTCAAATGTTGTTCATGTTCATCTTCTGACTTAGAATACACCAAGACATCATCTATAAATACCACCACAAACTTATCCAAGTAATCTCTAAAGACTCGATTCATCAAGTCCATAAAGACTGTCGGTGCATTTGTCAAGCCAAAAGGCATAACCAGAAACTCGTAATGACCATACTGAGTCCTGAATACCATTTTTGGAATGTCTTCTTCCCTTATCCTCACTTGATGGTACCCAGATCGTAGATCAATCTTTGAAAGCACCAAAGATCCCATTAGTTGATCAAATAAATCGTTGATCCTTGCAGCGGGTATCTATTCTTGATAGTGACCCTATTTAATTTCCTATAATCGATGCACATTCTCAATGTCCCATCTTTCTTGGTGGCAAACAATGCCGGTGCTCCCCAAGGTGATGTACTTGGCCGAATGATCCTTTAGCTGGCAACTCCTCTACTTGTGTTTTCAATTCTGCTAACTCTGCCTGTGCTAACCTGTAGGGCGGAATGGAGATGGGTTCTATGCTTGGAACCAGAACAATACAAAACTCTACTTCACGTTCAAGTGGTAACTCGGATATTTTCTCAGGAAACACTTCGGGAAATTCATCCACAACTCTAGGTAATTCAACTCTCTGTTCTTCGCCCCCTTCTTCCATAACCATGCAAGCAAATAAGCTGCATAATTCATTCATTTCCTGACCTTTCAATAATGACATTTCTTGCATTTCACATTGGTTTGTAAAGAAATGAATCTGATCTCCCTCTGGCGTGGTTAAGGTTACCTTACGCTTATGATAGTCAATCATAGCTTGGTAGAAGATAAGCCAATTCATTCCAATTATGATATCAAAACCCCTTATTTCTAGTACAATTAAATCAAAACTTAAGACAAACTCTCGCCCATAAAAAACATCCATTACCCTTAGTTCACATCCTTTACATACTTGGGTCAAAGAAGAAAATCCTACTATAGGGGTCTCAACACGTAAAAACAAATCCAAGGGGCTAACATCTATTCCCAAGGCATATGCAAAGGATGCAGTGATAAATGAATGAGTTGTTCTCGTGTCTAAGAGTACAATAGCATTTGATGAATAAACACAAAAAATACCTCTAGTCACCATAGGCTCAGCTGGCACCTCCTGCTGTGCCACTGCAAACACCCTACCCTGTGTCTGGACATTCTATCACCGACCAAACCTCTATCCCTGTGGGTTCACCCTCGACTGCTATGATGTCCTAGTTTGCATCGTCCATTACAGGACACTTCTCCGTTGATACTGTTGCTGTACTGACTGAGAAGTCGATGAGCGGGGTCCTTGTAACAACCGTCTAGACGGTACCATCCTTCCCCCTGCACCTCACTAAATCTGAGGGCAAAACCTTTGAATAGGCCCCATCTCTCCACATCCATAACACGCCCTATTTTCTCCAACCTGACCACTTCTTATTTGTCCTACTAATTCAACCTGTTTCTTGCTTTGGGGACACTCTATGCTTTTGTGTCCTTCCTGTCTGTAGTTGAAGCATACAACTACCTTCGAGAGGTCCCCCCTGATCTTCTTATTGGTGCAAGTACTATACTTCCTTGGTAAGACAATTGGATCTGTGGGGCTGACGAACTACCCTTAATCAATTTTCTACTGACTTTTTCCTGTTGAGCCCCTATATTCTTGCCATGTCGATTTTCATAATTGGCTTTGGTTTCACTCAAGTCCCTTTCTACAATCATCACTCGAGTTACCAAAGTCTCATAATCCTCCAAACCCAACATCATCATTTTGTTTCTTAGAGTCGGTCTCAATCCCCTTTTAAATCTCCTGCACTTCAAATGAGTAGTAGAGACCAACTCGGGTGCATACTTTGATAAATCTGAAAATTTGCTTTCATACTCTAACACCGACATAGTCCCTTGTATTAATCCAGCAAATTCCTCCCTCTTAGCATCTCTTAAAGATTGAGGGAAAAAGTGATCCCTGAACCTCTCCTTGAACCTTTCCCAAGTGAGACCCACTAATCCTCCTATGTCCTTTAAACTAGCCCACAAAGCTGATGCCCTGCCCACTAACTGAAATGCAGTCGGCATAATATGAGTAGAAGGATCAGTGATCTCCATTGCTACTAGTATCTTCTAAGATTACTCCAGGAACTGTTCTGCCACATCCGTGTCAACCACGCCATCATAAGTTAGAGGTTTCATCCTCCTAAATTTCTCCAAAGTACTAGGCCTACCTGCATTTGTGACTAGGGTCCAACTCGAGCCCCTCTTGCTATTGTGGCCATAACTGCCACCAATTGTTGCAACACTATCCAGCATCCGTAACTGCTGGTTACTGAATCTCTGGTGCCCTCGATTGCACCTCCTCCTCTCCTAAGTCATTCTGTTGTGCCTCAGCCATTGTACTACGGTGTGTTTCCTGTTCCTATTGAAAAGGTACGCCTCCTCATCCTCTTCCTCTACCTCGGCCTTAGCCTCTAACCCCCATTTCTCGCAGTGGCACTTTATCTAAGGTATAACAAAGCATAAGATAATAAAATTTAATCAACATCTAAGATCATAATGGAACATAAGTTCATTCAGTAGCAAGATAATAGTTCAATACATTTATAAAGGTACCATATAACAACACCATCTTGCATCCATTAATACTACAACAGGAGTTCCAACATTACAAGGTCTCAAATTACTCTACTAGCTAGAATTGAAAGAGTACATAACATAACACTAGTTATTAGACTAATAGCCACTCCGATTACCACCAAGGGAAATGCTTTTCCAAAATTTTCCCCTCATATTTTACATTTTAATTTTTACGATAAGTGCAAAAGCCATGAGTGTGCCCCATCCAGCCACAATAAGTACAACATTTGATGCATTGCCTAGGACATCTGTGACGTATATATCCCTGCCTACGATAGCCTCTACATGCTCCTCATAGATGATCTTCCTCATTACTAGAACTTTCACCTATCTCCCCAATGCTAGTACTACCTTCATGTGAGCTAGTACCTTAACTTCCTGGGTTCAATTCTGTCACTATATCTAGTGTCACGGTTGGATTTGCTGAAGTGGTTGGCACAATCACAGTCACATTCTATACTACTATCACTGGGGGTACAAACTGAAACTGGTAAGGCATCATATATTGATACAGATGAAGTGTTGGATATGAAACCGAGTATGACATCCCATAGTAAAGTACCATCTGATGATCTACTGTTGTTGGCACCAAGTTTATCCCTGCATATCTCCTGACATGTTTTGAGGTTGTGTTTTAACTAAACCCTCGGTGGCTACTTGGGTAAAGATATCATCATTGGGCCACACAATCTCCTCCTCAACTGGTTGGGCTTTGGTATTACTGCTCTTCCCTTTTTCTATCCCCATCTAGAGTTATACAAGACTAATTAGATCCTACAATTAACTTTAAATCCAATACTATCTAAACATCTAATATATGATGCAAGACTTTCCATGTCCCTAGGTATTCTGACCTAGGCTCTGATACCAACCCTGTCACGTCCCAAATCTCGTGACCCAAGGGGTGAGTGATAAACACATATAACATATACTAACATAACCACCCATGATCAGAGCAACGCAACATCAACTAGTGAGCCCAAGACATAAGATAAGAAAACATAAGTAAAACCTTGACTATTGCCAGGTCACATACTCCATACTCCATTCCCATTAATACATAACTTAGGCCTTAAGGCCATTACAACCACGTTGAATAAGTCTAGCATCGTACAATATTACAATTCCAAATGAAATTTATACTAAATGACCAAGAGCTTGCTAAGCATAGTAGGGCTCATGCACATACTTCCAGTCCAACCCATTAGCCCACCTGATTGTTATGGCCTGTTCTTGCATCAAAATCTGTAAGGACATGAGCATGGGTCCACTTGTGCCTATGATATCTCAAACAAACATATATGGTATGCAATCTAATCATGCATGTTGTTCAGGTAATGTTAGCCACTTCAACATTATCTAGAGTCATAACATTACATTAACACAAGAAGTAGCCCATTCAGGTGAAAACATATATTCATTCAACAATGCCAAAATTTAAGATTTGATTCCGGTTAATGTTTATGTTTTGCAATTCAATCCTTAATTCAAATCACATTTCATCAACATTTTATCACCTAACCATTATTCAATCAAATAACCATACCCACATCATCATCTATTCATCATTACATTGCATAACCATAACCACACAAGTCATCGGAGGATGGGTACATACACGTTATCGTCTTTTACAGGATAATACCCAATGGAAATGATAAACTGACGTCGTCATTTAGGATCACCATCCAAGGCCACGAGAAGCCAAAACACACACAATGTTGTGGGCTACTAACCCATAGGCATTAACACCAAACCCTGCGCAGGTTCCGGGACTCTCAACCCGAGCGTAATCTCAAAACCCTTCCTATTTCCGCACCCCACCATGGCCCTCGGCACACAAACAACCGTTCATCACATTCCATTCTCATCTATCACAGGTTCACATTCATCATCATATACTATCCAACAACATATGTCAACGTTTCGGTTCATCCCAAGGCTCGTCAAATATCAACATTGATCATACCTTATAAAACATTTGACATTTATCATCATTATGAATTTGAGTCTCTTTATCAATTCACGATTTTGTTCATTCAATCACATGTTCATATACCTCAACATTTAGTTTACATCAAGGCATAATCACATCTCTACTTGATTAAGACTCTTATCTCAAAGTAATTTTCCAATTCATTTCATTCAAGGTAACATTCATTCACCCTTACAAGTTAAATCCCATTAGCTTAAGATAACCAATCCTTAATCACTTTTTAGAATACATTTCCCTTTTTAAATCCATGCAATTAATCAAATAAAAGTTTCATGTGAAAACATGTTACTAAACTCTTTCATAAACCTAAGGTAGAAGGTCAAGGTAAACAAAGTCAGGAATTATACCGAGGCTCAGTGGGCACCTAAGTTGGCACTCAACCATGCACCCAAAGGCTTGTGTGCCCATAACTTGTACACCCAAGAAGGTTGGTTGCCCATGTTCTAGGCACTTAAGGGGTTGGGCGCCAAACTGTGTCACTCTCTTGTGCCCACAACTTAGTCCAAGTTATGAGTTTCATGCTCTATTTTCTGGTTTTTTCGGTTTTTCACACTTGGGATCTCAAATTGACCAAGTTTAAGTTAAGACACCTAAAATTTCATGTTTCTAACATCACCACAATGCTCTTAGGCATCCAAGGAAATCAACAATTTGGGTTTTCATCAACCAAAAGTCAAGTTATGGATTAAACACCATTTTCACCCTCTCAACCATACATACATATATATGTGCATATAACTTCCAATATCTTCCATAAATGTAACCAACACTTAAAAGGGTTTTTCTAATGGTATTCTAGTCCTTGTTACACATCACATATGTAAGAATGAGGCATTAAATCCCTACCTCAAGTTGTAAGAAGATGGATCAACAAGAAGATGTTTTGTGGTTCCAAGATCTCTAGGCTTTATGGGCTCAATCCTCTCTCTCCTTGATCCAAACTACAAATAAATCACATAGAAGAGTTCCTTGAGGGTCCAATTACACTCTTACAAGATGGATTTGATTTTCATTTAGGTTAGAAGGACCTACCTTGAAATTTTTCACCCGATTTCTTTTTCTTCTTCTTCCTTGTTCTTCCTTTGCTTCTTCACCCGATTCTTCCTCTCCCAACAATACCTCTCTCTCTCTCTCCTACACCATACAAACAAAAATATATATATTTAACCAACATTTTAAGTCCCCAACAATAGATTTCAGATTTTCTCATCACCCCTAGGCTAGATATAGGCTCATAGGTGTGAGGCTCGGCTGAAAATTTCAGAGCAACCCATGCCTGTCAAGTCTACTATTCCTCAGGCACCTAAGCCCTTCTCAGGTGGGCACCCAAGACCTCAGGCGCCCATGCCTTGTGAGCCCAAGGTGTCCTCCTCCTGCATTCTTGCTACAATGCTATATTTTGATAGCTTAGCTCACCCCTTTCAATGTTCTCAACTCTAAAGCACCATTAACGATCCATACTACTAAATTAACATACATTACTTCTAAATTACATCAAAAAACTTAAGTTTAGGTTAATACAAAGTTCAGGGTATTACAGGTGATTACACTTGCAAAGTGTAATTACAAACTCCCTAACTCAACACTTATTCATGCATTTAAATAATTAAAGTTGAAGTTTTAGTGTTACTATATTACTTATACTTTTGTTGTTTATTTGCAGAGAAAAAGGCAAGGATGTCGGAGTTTATAGCTATGGAATTGGCCAAGAAAATGAAGAAAATGTCATGGTTCAAACCCTACCTTAGATGGCCAAGACTAGCCCAAAGACTCAACCTAAAGGAGGAAGAAAAGCAAGAAATCAAGATACTTGGGGGTCGGGACCGTCCATCTAATGGTCGGGACCACAGTGTCGGGATCGTCCATCTAATGGTCGGGACCACAGTGTATAAGATTTGAGAAGAAAGCTTTCTGTGGTCTTGACCCCCAGATTAGACGGTCGGGACCACCGTGTATCCGAAATTCAAGAACTAAAGCACCTCTTTTAGGGTTTCTTGGCATCTATATAAAGAGCTTTTGCATGGCCAAGAAAAGCGAAGAAGCCCCTTTTTATTTTGCACCTTCAATTGAGCGTTGGAATAGAATTTTGAGAGTTTTTAGATTAGTTTTTTTTAAACTTGGATGCGTGGATTCATGGTTTTCGTTGGAGCTTTCATCGTCGTTATCTTTGTAGTGATTCTTCACCTCATCTTTTATATTCGCTTTACGTTGTAAGTTGCACTTTAATCTATTTCGTTTTATTTCGATTTGTTTTGCAATATCATGTTTTGCTTGTTTCAATTCTCTTTTCGTATGATTGAATGCTATTTTATTGTTTTTAAGATGCTTAAAGTAGTTTTAGCGTAAAACCCTAGTTCTTGATTCAACGAATCAAGAAAGGGTAGTTCATGAAAAGCCTTGGGGTGTTCGTAGTCCCTTCGCGTAGGTTGCGAAACCCTTCGCTTAGGTTTCGAAACCCTTCACGTAGGTTTCGAGACCCTTCGCGTAGGTTGCGAAACCTTTCGCGAAGGAATTTACCTTTCACAAATCTATTTTTTTTCTATTTCGAAAACATTCGAATACGAAAACCCTTAACCAAATCCGTGTGAGATCACTGGTATGGATTTTCGTAATCAATCATCAAACACTTTTGAATAGAATTAAAAATCAGATTTTTATTAATATTTTGGCGTTTAATTGAAAAACTCTAGGAAACAAAGGTCTTTAACCATATCCGCTTGAGATCACTGGTACTGACCTTTGATTATAACATCTTCAAAACTTTTCAAATTAAACCCTGTTCTTCAAACAAAAACATCCCAAGGTAAAGTAGTGAACTACCCGGACTTGAAAGTTGGATCAAGAACCTTTTTAGTATTATGCTTGTGATTTAATTTAATTTATGAGTTGATTTATTCGCTTTAGAATTTAGAGTAGATGCTTTGTTTGCATTTTTAAATTAAATTGAATTTCTTTCATTTAGAATCTAAAACAAAAGTTTGAGTTGCTAAAAAAATTAGTTTAAATTAATTTAGGTTCACCTACTAATTAAGAGAACAAGTCTAGAGCTTTTAACAAAGCCCTCCCTGTGGATTCGACCTCGGACTCACCGAGTTTTAAAACTACGACTGCCCTCTTGCACTTGAGAGGTAGAACCCGAAACACTTTTTAGGGTCGGTCAAGTTTTTGGCGCCGTTGCCGGGGAGGGCAACTAAGTGCTAGACTTGGGAGTTAAAAGAGAGTTCACTTGAGAAATTGGGTGAATTTTTCTTTTCTCCATCTCTTTATTAGTAGTTTTCTTTCTTTTGCATATCATATAACCTAGTTTGCATGCTAGTTAACTTAGGTTGCATTTTAGTGTAGTTTTTCTCTTTTTCATTTTATTTTCATTTTTATTTTCTGATCTTAGACATGGAAGTTGGTGATCTTGTACATGGCCCTTTTGATACCCGAGAATACATAGAGTATCTAGGTGGCATGTTTGGATATGCTTTTACATTAGACACCTATAGTATGCTTCCTCAATTCTTTGGGCATGAGGAGGAAGACCCATGTCTTCACCTTGATAGGTTTAAGGCAGCATGTGGTTTATGTGATGATGCTAGAAAGAGTGAGAGACTTAGGTGTATGTTTTTCCCTTTATCATTGCAAAAGTGTGGCTGGTGACTGGTGTTATGCTGTAAGTGAATGGGTCTGTACTTGGGAGCAATTTCATCAAGCTTTTATTGAACATTTCCTCCCTATTCATCAAACCTTCACCCATGGCCTTCAAATCAAAAATTTTTATCAAAAAAATGGTGAAGTATTTTATAAAAGTTGGGAGAGATTTAACAATCTTTTGGAAACATTCCCAAGTCACGGATTAGAGCTAGTGGACATTGTAGCCAATATTATATAATGCTCTACCTAGTAGTTTACACCAGGCATTTGATAAAGTCTTAGATAGGGAATTTCTTGACCTTACCCCAGGTGAGGCATGGTCATTCCTCGAATTTTTCTATGAGCACACCAGGCCACAGGGAAGACTTAAGCCTAGTTTTGAATATCATGCATTTAAAAGCCACACTGAACCTTCCCCATATACTCCTATTTCACTTGATCTTCATGATCCATCCTTTATAAGTAGCACATGCATGGAGACTGATTATTGTGCCTATCCCAATCTTGTTCCACTCACTGAGGGTCAGCATGAGGAACCTCAGGATTATTGGCCTTGTGAACCTAATGATGCCCAATTCGAGGACACTTTTCATCAATTTATGCAACATCAAATGATGATCAATGATAATTTGTCTAGGTCTTTCGATGATTTTAAAGGACAAGTGTCTAGGTCCTTCGATGATTTTAAAGGACAAGTGTCTAGGTCCTTCGATGACTTAAGAGAGCAACTTTCTATGATAACACAAGCTATGAGCACTAATTTAAGTGGTAACATGACTGAGACGTCAACCTCAGACACTATTATAGGCACTGAGTAGGAAAATTGCCCTAACTACACTGGGGATAACACTTGTAATGAGCATCTTTCTCATATTCCTTTAGACACTCCTATTCAGGGTATCCCTCTACCACTTACTAAGAGTCAGGGAGATATGCAATTCTTTCCTACTACCGAGCTTGGCGCTCAACCTACCCCAACTACCCTAGACCTTATTGAGAATCCTTTGACTCCAACTGAGCATTTGAATGCCACATGGCCCGAGGAACATATCATTGAGTCAGTTGACCCTAGTTCACTCATTACACAACCGAGGTTGAGAGTGGGTGCACACCTCTCATCTCCTGACTTAGTCCCATCCAAACATTTTACTATGGGAATTGTGAGTGACTACCATGAGATCGGCCATCATTGGGGAGAGGTAGTAGACACGGGGAAGGCTTACATGGACTTTTTAGGTGTCAAGAGATCATTAGAACCCACCATTTCCACACCTATAGATTTCTTGGGCATTGAAAGACTTATTGAACACACCATTTCCACATCCATAGATTTCTTGGGTATCAAGAGACTAATTGAACCAACCATGTCCACACCTGCACTTACACTTTGGCCACATCCGAGGTTTCAAGAACCTCACCTGGCCTTTCATTCTCCGGTGTGTTTTACACTTGAAAAGCATCCCTATTCAGTGCTTCGTGGGCCCGCAGAGAACATTTTATTTCGTAAACCATTTGTGGATGCATGGGATAGAGAGGGTGTTGGATAACACTTTTGTTTTCATTTCATTTGTACATAGTAGATTAGCTTTTTCATTCTTTTATTTTGATAGTTTTTTTAATTTGATTCTCTTCCTTTATTTTCTTTTCTTTTATTTTTATTTCTTCTTTCGTACTAACCCTTTTTCTTGTCTTATTTTCATTTCAATTTATGTCTAACCTTTTCTATTGAATAGTTTCTTTTGTTTTCTTCAAATAAGGAAGCTCTTGAGGTAATACCTTTCCTCTCCTTCTTATTTAATCTTGCACTTTCAATTTTAGAACTCCATTATATATAATTGCTGTTGTTGGGAGTGCTGTAGAATCTAGGTTGGGGGGTGTTTTAGGTGATGCCTTAAGGGGCTTGAATAATGGGTGCATGCTTGGTTTAATTTGTGCTATGTTCTTATTTGTGCCTTTTGTGGCTATTATTTCATGCTCATCATCATGCTCACTTTGCACACTACAGACCCACTTATGCATTATAGTTTTCACATTGAGGACAATGTTTAGTTTAAGTTGGGGGGTAGAGTTCGCATGATGACACTTTATGCTAAAATTGTCAAAATTTTCAAAATTTGAGCATTTTTTTTAGCTTAAATACATGAATTTAGCACATTTATACTTACATGTCAACCCTTTTGGTTTGGTCAATGGTGAATTTGAGTGAGATAGTGATGAGTGAGTTTTGTTCAAGCCTTAATAGGAAACATAATTCAAGTGGAGTGTGTGATAACTTTGTGCATTTTTGGACTATTATGGTGGAAAGTTTATGTGCTTAGGAGTAGATTTTATTTGATATTGGTTACTTGAGCATCTTTGGACTAGGTAGAGACTTACACCCTTTATGGTGAGCTTTTGAGCCTTATATTCTTTTCTTGAGGGGTTGCACATGCTTACATTTCTTTTGCTCTTCACCTTGGATTTCATTGCATCGATTGCATCACAAACACTTACATGAGTATCTATGTAGCACATTATGAGTTGTTGCAAGTTTTGAAAATGATGCTAGGCTTTCTTTGTCATTTTGAGCCTTTTTGTCCTTTCTTGATTATGAATTACCCTAGGAACCAACTTGAAGCCTTTTAATAAAGTGTGTGATATTTATATATATATATATTTGTTTCTTGGCTCCCACCTCATATATTATCCCATAACCTTGTTCACACACTTTTAAGCCTTACTCTCACATGTTTTGGGTTATGAAAAGTGTCTCAATGTTAGTGATGTGAGTGGGGGTTGGGAATTGAAACTTTTGAGAGCATATTGAGAGAGAATAGTAGGTGGAGAATTTAGCTTATGTTTATTTCATTATTTCAAAAGAAAAAAAAAGAAAAAATAAATAAAAAAAGAAAAAAAGAAAGAAAAAAAAAAAGAAAAAAGAGAGAGAAAAAAAAAGAACAGAAAAAAATGAAAGTCTGTCATTCATTATTGCTTATGTGATTTTGGGACTCGTGCTTTATACTATAATTATTGAGAATGTCCCATGAGTAGTTTGTAAGTTAGTGAATAAGCTTCTTGTTGTAGTCCTTCTTGGGGTTGGAAAGGAAATGGGTAGTTTGGGACTTGTGTGCACTTGAACATCTTTATCCCAAGACATGTGCTTTGATTTCCATATCTTCTATTGTTAACCATTACCCCTGGCCAAGTTACAACCAAAACAAAGACCTCGTGGATTCTAAGCAAGCAACTCTTGTATTGTGCATGTAGTGGCATTGTGTAGGTTATGTGATGTGATTTTTACATATGCATTGAAACATGGTTAGGAGCTATCCACTTTGAGTTTCATTTTAATTCATTCATATATTATGGAGTCATGTGCAACTAGGATAGCATTTTATGCTAATAGGAATGTGTGAACCCTTGAATGAGTGAATTTCTTTCTATGAGTGGAATCCTGTGAGCTTTTGAAGTCAAAACTTAGTTCCAGTTATGCTCTTGAGACCTTGTTGAATGAATGAAACAATTTTGCACACATGCTTCTTCTACTTTAATAGTCCAAGCATTATGCTTAGCACTTGGAAATTACACATGATATGCAGATTTTGTAACTTATTGAGCTTGGACTTAATTTATCTTAGATTCGGATCACTTTTTGACACTTTGAGACCATGCCATAGAATTTTGTGGGTAGATTCACTGCAAACTCTCACGAGACCTCACTCATCCACTAGGGGGAACCTAGGGGTTTAAAGGGCTTGCTACACGTAGCTAAGTGTAGCCGTGTTTCCAACGAAAAGAGAAATAGGATAGTAGTTGCATCTCATTTTAATAAAGAACATCATGCATTTCATTTTAATAAAAAGCATTGCTAGGGACTAGCAATGTTCAAGTTGGGGGGTGTGATTACACTTGAAAAGTGTAATTACAAACTCCCTAACTCAACACTTATTCATGCATTTAAATAATTAAAGTTGAAGTTTTAGTGTTATTATATTACTTATACTTTTATTGTTTATTTGCAGAGAAAAAGGCAAGGATGTCGGAATTTATAGCTATGGAATTGGCCAAGAAAACGAAGGAAATGTCATGGTTCAAACCCCACCTTGGATGGCCAAGACTAGCCCAAAGACTCAACCTAAAGGAGGAAGAAAAGCAAGAAATCAAGATACTTGGGGGTCGGGACCGTCCATCTAATGGTCAGGACCACAGTGTATAGGATTTGAGAAGAAAGCTTTCTGTGGTCCCGACCCCCAAATTAGACGGTCGGGACCACCGTGTATCCGAAATTCAAGAACTAAAGCACCCTTTTTAGGGTTTCTTGGCATCTATATAAAGAGCTTTTGCACGGCCAAGAAAAGCGAAGAAGCCCCTTTTTATTTTGCACCTTCAATTGAGCGTTAGAATAGAATTTTGAGAGTTTTTAGATTAGTTTTTTTAAACTTGGATGCGTGGATTCATGGTTTTCGTTGGAGCTTTCATCGTTATCTTTGTAGTGATTCTTCACCTCGTCTTTTATATTCGCTTTACGTTGTAAGTTGCACTTTAATCTATTTCGTTTTATTTCGATTTGTTTTGCAATATCATGTTTTGCTTGTTTCAATTCTCTTTTCGTATGATTGAATGTTATTTTATTGTTTTTAAGATGCTTAAAGTAGTTTTAGCGTAAAACCCTAGTTCTTGATTCAACGAATCAAGAAAGGGTAGTTCATGAAAAGCCTTGGGGTGTTCGTAGTCCCTTCGCGTAGGTTGCGAAACCCTTCGCTTAGGTTTCGAAACCCTTCACGTAGGTTTCGAGACCCTTCGCGTAGGTTTCGAAACCCTTCGCGTAGGTTGCGAAACCTTTCGCGAAGGAATTTACCTTTCACAAATCTATTTTTTTTCTATTTCGAAAACATTCGAATACGAAAACCCTTAACCAAATCCGTGTGAGATCACTGGTATGGATTTTCGTAATCAATCATCAAACACTTTTGAATAGAATTAAAAATCAGATTTTTATTAATATTTTGGCGTTTAATTGAAAAACTCTAGGAAACAAAGGTCTTTAACCATATCCGCTTGAGATCACTGGTACTGACCTTTGATTATAACATCTTCAAAACTTTTCAAATTAAACCCTGTTCTTCAAACAAAAACATCCCAAGGTAAAGTAGTGAACTACCCGGACTTGAAAGTTGGATCAAGAACCTTTTTAGTATTATGCTTGTGATTTAATTTAATTTATGAGTTGATTTATTCGCTTTAGAATTTAGAGTAGATGCTTTGTTTGCATTTTTAAATTAAATTGAATTTCTTTCATTTAGAATCTAAAACAAAAGTTTGAGTTGCTAAAAAAATTAGTTTAAATTAATTTAGGTTCACCTACTAATTAAGAGAACAAGTCTAGAGCTTTTAACAAAGCCCTCCCTGTGGATTCGGCCTCGAACTCACCGAGTTTTAAAACTACGACTGCCCTCTTGCACTTGAGAGGTAGAACCCGAAACACTTTTAGGGTCGGTCAATTTTTTGGTTGTAAAGTGAGCAAAAATTTCACAATATTTTCATGAAAGGCCACAAGTTGGGTCAACCCACCTCCCACCCTTATGGAGGCATAAGGACCCACGGGTGGGTTCCTGTTTTGACAAAAATTTACTTGCAAGTGAAAAATAGAACCCATGGAAGTATTAATCCCCATTAAAAGCTAGATTTTGAGGAGATTTTAAAGCAAAACCTAAGGAAGAACCCTAGGTGCTCCATTTTTAAGATTAGGGCACCAATGGAGAAGGAAGAAGACTTACGACACTTGAAAATCCAAAGAGTTGGAAGAATCCAAAGAAAGTGCAGCAAAATCCTCAAAATTTCTGCAAAACCGTGGCTTAGGTTGCCTTAAATTGAGGGAGATGATGTTTAGGTTTGGAGGAATCAAGAATTGGGACTTTTGAAATGGAGATAGCTGGCCAAATGAAGAAGAATTTCGGTGATTAGAAGGTTGCAGGGTCTAGACCGGCTGGAGGGGGTCTAGACCGCCCGAGGCTACCATTCCATGTGAACCTACTGTGGTCCGGACTGGCCAGATGGGTTGTTCGGACTGGCAGACTAAATATTTTTTTTTAAACGAAAAAGAAAAATTTATCTAACATCCCTAATAAATAAAACTAATCTCTATCTAATTGCAATTACTATCCTAATTAATTTACAACAAAGATCATTCGATTGTGAACTACTCATATGGAGGGGGATCCAAAAGATCCTATGTCTCAATTGAACCCATGAAATTCTCCAACTACAATTTTAATCTGTGCCCATTCACCTTAAATTGATGTCTATTCTTTGAGTTTTTAATTTCAATGGCCCCATGGTTTGATACATGTGCCACAATGAACGGCCCCGACCACTTAGATTGTAATTTACTCGGGAATAGGTGAAGTCGTGAGCGATAAACAAGTACCTTTTAACCTTCATGGAATGAGCATCGTGCAATGTGCTGGTCATATACTTTCTTCATCATTTCTTTTGAAATTAATTCATTTTTGTATGCATCATTTCGTAACTCTTCCATTTCTGTAATTTGTAGTTTACCGTACAGCCCTGCTTCGTCAATATTGGCATTAAATTTCTTAATTTCCAAATAAGCTTTATGCTCTAATTCAACTGGCAAATGACATGGCTTACAGTAAACTAGCATATAAGGTGACATTCCCAAGGTGGTTTTATATGCAGTACGATATGCCTATAGGGAATCTATAAACCTTAGTGACCAATCCTTGCGGTTTGGATTAACCGTCTTTTCTAAAATTTGCTTGATTTCCCTGTTTGCAAGCTCTACTTGGCCACTTTGTCTGGGGATGATACAAAGTACTTACTTTATGAACTACCCCATATTTGAATAGTAAGGTTCCTACTGGCCAATTGCAGAAATGCTTTCCTCTATCACTAATTATTGCTCACGGTACCCCGAAACACGAAAATATGTTTTCGTGGAGGAATTTGAGCACGACTTTGTGATCATTAGTCCTGGTGGCAACTACTTCCACCCATTTGGACACATAATCAACTCCCACTAGGATGAATTCATAACCAAAAGAGATCGAAAAAGGACATATGAAGTCAATTCCCTAACAGTTAAATACTTTTACCATCTAACTAAATATGCTAATCATGCAGCGCTGGAAAGTAACGGGGGCATTACACAGACCAAAAGACATTCTTTTATACGCAAAGGTGCTAAAGGGACAAGTGAAGGTGGTTTTAGAATGATCCTCTAAAGTTACCTCTATTTGGTTATAGCCCAAATAGCCATCTAAGCCACTCTTTTTAAGACCTGATCTAAAAATGGATGAGGAAAATGGTCTTTTCTAGTAACTGCATTGAGTTTTCTATAATCAATGCAGACTCGCCAACCAGTTTGCACTCTAGTTGGGACTAACTCATTGTTCTCATTCCAAACTACTGTAATGCCTGACTTCTTAGGGACTACTTGTGTAGGGCTTACCCATTGAGAATCAAAAATTGAGTAAATTATCCCCACATCAAGCAATTTAAGTACTTCTGCCCGTACTACTTCTTTCATATTCGAATTGAGCCTTCTTTGCATTTGTCGGACTGGCTTAGAACCCTCTTCTAAATATATATGTGTGTGCAAAGGAGTGGACTGATACCCGTTAAAGCTGCCACTGACCACCCTAATGCTTTCTTATGAGTTTTTAAAAGTTCTACTAACATATGCTCTTGATCAGTGGTTAATTCAAAGGAAATAACGACTGGGTATGTTTCTCTTTCACCTAGAAAAGTGTATTTCAAACTAAAGGGTAAAGGTTTCCTATTAGGGCTTGGGGCTTTCATTTTTTAAGATTGAGCTTTGTTTAATAGTGGACCTAAACTCTCAAACATTGGTACCCAGTTTTCGATAGACATCAGTGGGCAGACATCCAACCATTCATACATTTTCACTCTCTTCGCCTTGGGTCATGGAATCTCCTTTTTCCACTCTACAGCAGAGTGCCCTTTCTAAGGGATCTTCAATAAACTCACAATCGATGTACTCCTGGACTATAGTTTCAACTAAGTCCACTTCTAGTATCTCAGACACCTCTTTGGGTTGTTTGGTAACATGGAAAATATTTGTTCAAACTCTATATTACCAAAAGAGATTTTCATCGACCCATTCCTACAGTTAATCAAAGCATTTTGAGGTTGCTAAGAATGGACGTCCAAGAATTACAGGTGTTTGATCTAGTGCTGATAAACTGGTGAGTGGTTGTGTGTCAAGGATTATAAAATCCACAGGGAAATAGAAATTTTCCACTTGCACCAGTACATCTTCAACTATCCCTCGTGGAACTTTAATCGATCTATCAACAAGCTGCAAAGTCACACGGGTAGGTTTTATCTCTCCCAAACCCAGTTGTTCATACACTGAATAAGGAAGCAAATTCACGCTGGCTTCTAAGTCAAGAAGTGCTTGACTAATAAAGAACTCACCTATATAACACGAAATAGTAAGACATCCAGGGTCCTTGTATTTTGGGGGTGTTCAACATTGAAGGATAGCACTTGCTTGTTCGGTTAGGAATGCCTTTTCTTTTACATTCAATCCCCTCTTTACAATGTATAACTCTCTCAAAAATTTTTCATATATAGGAATTTGCTTAATTGCATCTAAAAGAGGTATGCTAATTTTTACTTGTTTAAAGACCTCCAGCAATTCAGCTGGTTGGGCTTCTTTCTTGGCTTTCCAAAACCTTTGGGGGAATGGTGCCTTAGGAACATATTCCCTAGGTACTATCATATGTTCTCCTCCCTTTTCTTTCCCTTTTTCCTCTTTTTCTCCCTTACCATCCTTTTTTTCCTTTTTCTCAAACTCCTCATCCTCGATGACTATTGATTGTTTTCCTGCCCTCTTATTATCTTCCAACATCCACTTAGGTTCTAACTCTTCCCTAATCTCAGCCATCTTAAGGAGAATGGTTTTATTTATCACTTAAACATTCCTAAGTGTCGTCATGTTTTGCACCTATTCAATGTTTCCAGGCATATTGGAAGACCCTTCAACTTGTTTCACTTGGGCGGTGGGATTTGGATGTGGTTGAGTAAGGAATTGACCCTTTGGTTGTGCAGTTAAAGTTTGGGTTAATAGTGTCAATTGACCCTTGATGTCATCCAAAGTTCTATTGTTTTGAGCCCAAAGTGTGGATTAAGTATTCATGAACTATTGAAGTGTTTCTTCTATGGATATCTTATTTGGAGGGATATATGGATTATGTGAGGGTCCCGCATTCTGAGGCAATCATAAACTAGTGACTGGAACGTGAGGCATTGGAGGAGGTGGAGCATGATAAGGTTGAGGTATTTGAGCTCCTTTGTTTCTCCAACTAAAATTTGGATGGTTTCTCACAACCAGATTATATGTCTCAGAATAAGGATTTCCCCCTAAATTTTGTCCATGATATGGAGGTTGGTATTGATTCACCGCATGGATGGGAAGTTCACTAGATGGCTGACCTTGCACAACCTCTCTACAGATAGGGATTGATTACACTTGAAAAGTGTAATTACAAACTCCACTTTTGCATAGCTATTAATGCGTTTAAGTAGTTTATTTTAACGTTTAATCATTATTATATTACTTATAGTAATTATTTTCTTAATTGTAGGGAAAAGGCCAAAATAAGTGAGATTAGCAGCGATGAAAGTGGCTGCCGAGGAGAGAAAAATGGTCCGAAGTTCAAGATGGTTGAAGTGTTGTGCAGCTGAAGTTCCAGCTTGACACCTTATTAGTATTTTGACCATATCTTTTCACTCACAACTCAGATTGACCTAATTCTTTTTGGGTTGGAAAGAAGACTCAAAGGGCTACAACTTTTGTGTTTTAGCCGAAGCCTGAATCCATCATCTTCAAGGTCAAAATCGCATTGGACGTTGAGGACAGAAAGCCGTTAGAAGCAGAACTTGAAGAGTAAAGTTTCTGTGGTCCGGACCCCCTGCCAAACGGTCCGGACCACAGTGTGTTATGCGTGTGCGGCTTAATTCCGTCTTTTAGGGTTTTCCTTGTAAGTTCTTTATAACATCTGCTACATGGCCGACCCAAGGGGAGCCCTAGTTTAGTTCTACATACTTTAGGAACCTCTTTTTCATATTTTCAGATACTTTGAGAGTTTTAAAATAGTTTTTTTAGAGAGTTTTCAATTACTTGTCTTGTTTATGGAGTTGTTCGATGTTTGGTTGTTCTTCGCTGCATTGCTCTTTCATTATGTAGTTTCAGAGTTGCTTGTCGTGTTAGTTGACTTTCGTTTCATTAATTTAATATATGATTTATTATTTTCTAGTGGTAGATCTAATGTTTATGCTTACGTTTATTGCTTTCGTTTTGTTTAAAATCATGCTAGCGTAGAAACCCTAGTTCTTGATTCAACGAATCAAGAAAGGGTAGTTTACTCTGATCTATGGGATGTACGTAGACCCTTCGCAGAGTTGTGAAAGCTCATGCGTAGGGGTCTACAACTTTGAGACGTTTGCGTAGATCCTTCGCATGGTTTGCGAAAGCTCATGCGTAGGGATCTACACTTTTTAAAACATAATTCAGTTCTTTCAAAAACTTTCGAAAACGAAAACCTTTGACTATATTTTCTGTAATCACTGGTAAAGGTTTTCGATTAAAATTTTCTTAATAATTTTGAAGAACTGAAAATTCAGATTTTGAATCCTAATTTGAATTAGTTTATTTCAGAAACATTCGAAAACGAAAACCTTTGACTATATTCTCTGTAATAACTGGTAAAGGTTTTCGATTAAAATTTTCTTAATAATTTTGGATAAACTAGAAGAATTGGATTTGAATCCGAATTCGAATAGGATTGTTTGAAAACCCTTCAAAAACAGAAGTTTTTGACTATATTCTCTGTAATCACTGGTAAAAGCTTTTGATTAAAACTTTCTCAATAATTTTCGAACAAATCCTAATTTAGGTTTTAACGCAAGTATTACAACTCATCCCATAGTGAAGACGCAAACTACCCGGAATTGATAGTTGGATCAAGGACTTCTCAAATTTATTTGCTTATTAATTGAATTGCCTTTGGTTGATTTAATTTAAGTAATTACATTGCAGTTTTTATATTAGATTATTTTGAAGCGCATTTAAAATAGAAAAAAATCCTTTTAGCTAATATTTAATTCATTGAAATCAAAAATCAAAATTTTAAATTGCTGGACTTTTGGTAATAGGTT
The DNA here is from genome assembly GCA_019916065.1 of Vitellaria paradoxa. Taxonomy (NCBI): domain Eukaryota; kingdom Viridiplantae; phylum Streptophyta; class Magnoliopsida; order Ericales; family Sapotaceae; genus Vitellaria; species Vitellaria paradoxa. The sequence continues at coordinate 52,039,403 of CM034233.1, read as the reverse complement.
GTTAATTTGTTTAGTTTACATTTTGAACTTGCAAAACCCTAGGAATTAGTTTTAATTAATTTTCAAACTTAGTTTACATTCAAATTTAGGATTTCCATTTTAACCTAGAAACTAAATAACGTAGGCTTCCTGTGAATTCGACCTCGGACTCACTGAGTTAAAACTACACCGCACACCCTTGCACTTGGGGGTTAATTTAGACGTACTATTCATTAGCGGTCAGGGATACTAGGACAATCGTCTGTCCTATAAGCTTGACTATAACATACTATGCAATAGACATTTTCTACAGGTTCCTTAGTGGTATGTGCATCTTTTTTAATTTTTAGGGTCTCAATCTCTCGTGTGAATGTTGCTAGCCTTGCCCTAAAATCATCGGTTTCATTTAATTGGTGCAAACCTCGAATAGAGGTGCCATTAGTAGTTTGAGTATTGAGAGATCCCGTGGTATCCCAGTTTTGTGCACTCTCAGCTAAAAATTCAAAATAATCATAAGCTTCCTCAGGTGTTTTATCATAGAACTGCCCATTGCACATTGTCTCCACAAATTGTTTTAATTGTGGCGTCAGTGATCCATAAATGATACTAGCAAGACGCCAAATTTCAAATCCATGATGAGAACAGGAATGTAAGAGAGTTTTGAGCCTCTCCCAACTTTGATAGAATGTCTCACCATGTTGTGGAGCAAAATTCAAAATTTGATGCTAAATTGCATTAGTTCTGTTAGGAGGGAAATTTTCTTCAAAAAATTTCCTTGCATTTCATCTCATGTGCGAATGGAATTTGATGGTAAGAATTCAAACCTTATAGCAGCCTTATCTTGCAATGAAAATGAAAAAAGCTTAAGAAAAACTAATTCTATTGGGCATCCCTGATCCTTAATAGTGACACAAATGTTCCTAAACTGTGTTAAGTGATTGTATAGATTTTTAAAGTCCATACCATCGAAAGTAGGTAGCAATTTATCATTCTTGGTTTGAAGTGGAATGCTTGGTTTTCAGGCCAAACTATATAGGATTCAGGAGTATGCCTATTTAGCTGTAGGATATCCCTCATGGATCACCTAGTAGCAACAGCTTGTTCTTCAGCCATTTCTAAAGGTGGAATAGGAATTCTAGGGTTTTGAATTTCTTCTAAAGGAGATTCAAGTTCTAAAGGAAAAGCCAACGGTTCAGGGCACTGTAATCTACCGTCTTCCCCTCGCATCCAACTATTCATAAGCTAGGAATAGTGTCTAGAAAAGCTCATTGTGGTTCGAACCAGGGGATTGACGGTTGGGCCACAGAACACTATTCTAGGTTTAGGGAGTTTAAAAAATTCCTAATTTGGAGTTTTCTCTCTATATATATTTATTTATTTTTATTTATTATATATATATATTTTTATATATAGAATAAGGAATTACTTTAAAATTAAAAATAACCTAAAAACTAAAATTTGGCTCCCCAGCAACGGCACCAAAAACTTGACTGCTTCTAAATAGTGCGTCTAAACTAACCCCCAAGTGCAAGGGTGTGCGGTGTAGTTTTAACTTGGTGAGTCCAAGGTTGAATCCACAGGGAACCTAAGTTTCAGTTTCTAAGTTTAAGATTTTCTACGCCTAAGTTCGAGAATTGATTTGAAACAAAATCAAACAAGATTTTCAGCAATTGACCTAAATTTGTTCTAGCAAATAAAAGTAACAATAACTACTAGTAACTAATTTCAAGAAAGCAAACAAGATCAATTTATGAATTAAAGATAATGAAGTAAAACCCTTTATTTAACATTCAAGTTCAGGTGGAATAGAATTAAATCATATCAGTGCGTTGATTACCAATTAACGTTTCATGTCAAATGGAAAAATTAATTGGAAAATATCATCATTAAAGATCTTTCAAAAGTCCACAATACTCAATTTCATACTCACGTTTAATGGATTATGAAATTGGAAAGATTGTTTTCTTGATAAAACACTTGTGGGTTCAAACCTAATTTCTTCGTTTCAAGATTTTCAAGAAAGTTCAAGATTTAAAAACCTTTATTAGTGATTACCGGAATATGATCAAAAGTTTTTTGTTTTCGAAGGTTCTTTAAATGCAAAATTAGATTTGAATGACTAATGTAGATTTTTATGCTTTTGCATGTTCATCTACAAAACCCTAGCACATAATATGATTCAAACATTCCACCTTCCTTATGAAGTTAAATCAAGGAAAGTAATCTACGCTAACATTATGTAACAATCCATATGCATGAATCAATACATAAACAAGAAGTAAGAAGATTAAATGAAAAAGAAATCTAGAAAATTTTTATCAACTAAGAAAACCAAGTACCGTACTTCGAAGAATAGAGAGAATGATGAACAATAAACAAAACCGAAACCAATCCACCAGCTGCTACGCAAATCTTGGAAAACATCTTCAAAAATAAATGGAAAAATTCACTTTCTAAATCCTAAAACACTCTCTAAAAGTTTGGAAGAAGATGCCCTAGATGGCTACTCATGGGGTTTTATAACTCATGCACAAAGCCCTAAAAACAGAACAAAAAAAAAGCTCCTGCATCTTCTTGGTGGTCTAGACCACCAAAATGGGGTGTTCGGACCACAGTGTGCTTCCATCTCCAAATTTCGCTACTCTACATTCTATGGTCTTGAACCAGTCCAGACGGCAGCTCCATGTCAGCGCACTGCGAGTTATTCTTCTCCAAATTCTTCATTTACAGCACTCCTAATTGCACTTATTGCATCGTTTTTCCTACATTCAAGAAAAATAAACCAAATTACTATAAAAATTAACAAAATATATGAATAAACTAATGAAATGCATGGTTTCATGTTAAAATTGAGGACTTGTAATTACACTTTTCAAGTGTAATCAGAGCCAAAACACACACAATGTTGTGAACTACTAACCCACTGGCATTGACACCAAACCCTACGCAGGTTCCGGGACTCTCAACCCGAGGGTAATCTTAAAACCCTTCCTATTTCTGCACTCCACCATGGCCCCCAACACGCAAACAACCATTCATCACATTCCATTCTCATCTATCATAGGTTCATATTCATCATCATATACTATCCAACAACACATGTCAATGTTTCAGTTTATCCCAAGGCTCTTCACATATCAACCTTAATCAAACCTTATTAAACATTCAACATTTATCATCATTATGAATTTGAGTCTCTTTGTCAATTCACATTTTTCTTATTCAATCACATGTTCATATTCCTCAACATTTAGTTTACTTCAAGACATAATCACAGTTCTACTTGATTTAGACTCTTATCCCAAGGTAATTTTCCGAGTCATTACATTCAAGGTAACATTCAATCACCCTTACAAGTTAAATCCCATTAGCTTAAGATAACTAATCCTTAATCACTTTTTAGAACACATTTCCATTTTTAAATCCATGCAATTAATCAAATAAAGTTTCATGAGAAAACTTGTTACTAAACTCTTTCATAAACCTATGGTAGAAGGTTAAAGTAAACAAAGTCAGGAATTGGACCTAGGCTCGGTGGGTGCCCAAGCTGGCACTCAGCTCTGTGCCCACACCTTGTGCACCCAAGGAGGCCAGGTGCCCATGTCTTGGGTGCCCAAGGGGGTTGGGTGCCCAACCGTGTCTCTCTTGTGCGCCCACAGCTTGGTCCAAGTTACGGGTTTCATGCTTTGTTTTCGGGTTTCTTGGTTTTTCACTCTTGGGGCCTCAAATTGACTAAGTTTAAGTTAAGATACCTAAAATTTCATGCTTCTAACATCACCACAATTCTCTTAGGCATCAAAAGAAACCAACAATTTGACTTTTCCTCAACCAATAGTCAAGTTATGGATCAAAACACCATTTTCACTCTCTCAACCTACACATACATATATATGTGTATATAACTACCAAAATCTTCCATAAATGTAACCAACACTTAAAATGGTTTCTCTAATGGTATTCTAGCCCTTGTTACACATCACATATGCAGGAATAAGGCATTAAATCCCTACCTCAAGTTGGAAGAAGGTGGATCAACAAGATGGTGTCTCCCGGTTCCAAGCTCTCAAACTTTGATGAGCTCTAACTCTTCATTCCTTGATCCAAACTACGAATAAATCACATAGAAAGGTTCCTTGAGGATCTAATTACACTCTTGCAAGATTAATTTGATTTCCATGCAAGCTAGAAGAACTTACCTTAAATTTTTCTACCCGGTTCCTCTTCTTCTTCTTCCTTGTTCTCTTTTTTTCTTTCCTAGTTTCTCTCTTCTCCCAACAATATCTCTCACTCTCTCTCTTGCATCATACATACAAATTTATATATATAACCAATATTTTAATCCTCAATAGTAGAATTCAGACCTCCCCATCACCCCTAGGCTAGATATAGACTTATAAGTGTAAGGGTTGGCTACAAAATGTAGAGCAACCTATGCCTGTCAAGTCTGCTGTACCTTGGGTGCCCAAGCCCTTCTCAGGTGGGCGCCCATGCCTTGTGTGTCCAAGGTGTCCTCCTCCTACACTCTTGCTAAAATGCCATCTTTTGATAGCTTCGCTCACTCTTTTCAAAGTTCTAAACTCTAGAGTACCATTAATCATCCATACTACTAAATTAACATACATTGCTCCCAAAATGTACCAAAACCATAAGTTTAGGTTAATACAAAAGTCCGGGGTATTACAACCCACCACTATCACAGCATTTGGGATGGCTGTTCAATCTTCCATGGCAGAATCCCCTCAAGCTCCGAGGTCTTCAACAACTTTGAAGGTCCAAAAACTAACAGAATCTACACTTGCGGCCTTTTACAAGCTTCCTTCAGCCATTTAAAGGGAGTTATCTTCTATTATTGCTGCCGCTTATGCATCCATGCTTGCCAGAAATTCTAAAACCCACCTTTGCCTTTCAATTCCTAGCCAAAACGGCCCTCAAATCCATCTTCCCCCTCTGATTTCCAGTTTCTCGGAGAATTCTACACCTTTGGCCACTTTTCCCATCATCGTTGGACCTTCAGTTGGCATCGGTGCCGCCACTATGCCCTCCAGTGGCACCCAACTACCACCTACTTTAGCTGCCACTATTGTATACTCATCCCCTAACCCTAGTTCTTCAACCCTTAACCCTAATGCTCAAACTTACAATAATGCCCTTAATGAAATCCCCAATTCTCTTAACCCTAACCTACTAAATTCCCAACTTCCAATTCAAATCTCCCAATCCCTAGCACTAATAACCCAAATTCCCAATTCCAAAACCCCTAATTCCTACTCCCAAACCCTAATTTCCTAAATCCCTAAGCCCAAAACCCTAAGTCCCAATCTTAAACCTTATTTTCCCAAATTGACACCAATTTGTCAATTCTTAGCTCGGAGTCCCAATTAGAAACCCTAAACCCCCAAATTGAAATTTCCCCTCCAACTGAAAACCCTAATCCGTAATCCAAATCTTTATCTTCTCAATTAGACATCCCTAACATGCTAGATCACCAAATTGAACAATCCAATCCTAAATTAGAATCTTCCAATATCCAAATCGAAACTCCTACCTCCTTAAATGACATTCCTATTTTGGCAGCTTCCAAAAAGGAATTCTGTCCAATTTTGAAAACCTTGCCAAAAAAGGAAACCTTTCCTAAAACCTTTCTCTTCCTAAACCTCATAACCCTAATCATCTTGACACTTCCCAAATTCCCCTAAAATCTAGAAATGATATTCCCAGACCTACTAAATCCTTTATTGATGTCTTGGCCAAAGATAACTCTGTAAACCTACTATTCCTTTTCGAACTGGTGGCAATTATCGTGGCAAGCCAGCTGTTAAATTTATTGCTGAGGAAGTTGAAATTATGGATGCCCCATTCAAACTTTCTTTGGTTGGTAAATTCTCTTATAATCAGCCTAACTTGGAAAATATCAAGAAATTTTTCACGGCACTTGGATTAAGGAAGGAGTTTCAGATTTCCCTGCTTGATCCTTGTCACATTCATATCAGACTAAGTCTTGAGGAGGACTACACACACCTTTGGGTGAGGTAAGCTTGGCAAGTTCAGGGATTTACCATGATGCTTTTCAAGTGATCCCCCACCTTCTATGCTTTGAGGAGTCTCCTGTGGTCCTAGTATGGATTTCCTCGCCATTCCTTCTAGTTTACTTAGTTCAGCAAGTCACTCACCGTTCTGATCGTTTGAGAGTGAAAAAGGCTAAGGGCATTAATGTTGGTTCTACTGTGGCTGGACATAAGAAACACAGATGATCTTGAGTGAGATTAACTTTATTTTCTACCTTCGTTTACTTTTGCCTGTGGTGGTCAGGTCCTTGCCCCCCTCCATTCTCTTCTATGGTGGTGAGTCACCACCCATTCCCACTTTAATTTACTATTTTCCTTTACTTATTTTGGAAGTCAAGTTTAGGTCCCCTCCTTTTATGTATTTCATTTACTTAATATAATATACTGATAGGGGTCCATACCTAACCCCCTCCCACTAAGTAGGTTTTAAAAAAAAAAAACTCTACTTAGTATCATAAGTTGCGTCTAACCTAAACTTAAGATATGACTTGGATACCTTTAATTGACAAATGATTTTTATTTAAAAAATTAAAATTATTCTATTTTAATCATGCAAACAAATTGAATTAAACAATAAAGTAAAAAATTTTCAGAGAAAGAAAATTTTATCGACGCGAGCTTTTTCTAGCGAGACAAATACTAGACTTAAGAGCTTTGGGCGCTGAGGGTGGAAGGAGGATATAAGAAAGGGGAGGCCCCTATTTATAGGATTTTTGGCTAAACAAGGGTTTTGCCCATTCAAATGGGTGAAACAAATTGCTCGTTTCATCAAGTGAACAAGTTGCTTGATAAAATGGGCAAAATTCTTTGCCAGGGCCTCTTAGCAGTCATTTTTTTCCCAACAAAATGGGCAAACATGTCAGCACAGTACTACAAGCAATCAGAATCACAAATAAGTTAGGCAGAACTTCCTACCATTCAAGATAGGTGAGATAACTTTCCATAAGCCTAATTGGCAAGCAAAATGGTGGCTAGGCTTAACTTTTAGGCCATTTGGCCTAAGCTTCTTGCTCAGGCCATGTTTGCCAAAGTTTGGGTTTTGCTCTGATAGGTCTAGATACCTTTCATTGACAAAGAATTATATTCATTGACAAAGGTGTATAATTGTGTAATACTATGTGCTAATCAGTGATGAAGTAGGGGCTAGGTTAGCCACAATACAAAACAAGCTTGATTCACTAGAATTTAAAAACAAGAAGAAACTAGTTGAGGTAGAGGTGATTTGTGCTATTTGCATCCAACCAGGACATGATGCCAATTCATGTCCTAAACTACCATTACTCTGATAGATTACCTATAGGCAAGCATATATCAATGGTCCCCAAAACTAACCCTTTCAGAATATAAATTACCGAAAGACCACCTACCATCAAGGTGGAAGTTCATCATTTTATACTAGGGGTCAAGGGCGAAACAATTTTAATTAAGGTTTTAGGAATTAGCCCAACTTAAGGTGGAAGAATGATAATAACAATCAACAATTTAATCAACCTCCACCACCTTCTCAATATTTCCATCAAGCCCCAATGCTTTCCAGCCACCGAATAAGTAACCTTTAGAGGAGGCTCTTAATCTATTCATGAACCAACAACATGGGGTTAACACCCAAATTTTAAAGTTTTAAGAACAGACAGCTAAAGCAGTAGAAGATATTAGAAATCAACTTTCTAAGTTTGACCTAAAATGTGGGGAACTAAGAGAAGGGTAGATTACCTGGCCAAACCATCCAAAACTTGAAAGGTTAAGTGAACATGACTGAGTCAACAACCTCAGGAACCACTCGACATAAGCAAGTGGAGGCCGTTACCACTTTGAGGAGTGCTGAAGTGATTCAAAAGCCCATAGATCCTAGAGCTAATCCATCTAATGGTAAGTTAAGATCGAAGGGTAGTTGGGGGAATTGAGAGTGACAAAGAGCGAAAAAAGAAAGGAACTGAGGAAGAGAAAAGGGAAGAGGCATGACTGCGTCTAAATATTGCATCCAAACTAACCCTCAATTGCAAGGGTATGCGGTGTAATTTTAACTCGGTGAGACCGGGTCGAATCCATAGGGAACCTAAGTTTAATTTCTAGGTTGTAAAAAGAATTACTAATCCTAAATTCAATGAGGTTCAGAAATTTGATGAATATTAAGTTTCTAGGTTTTGGAAAATAAAACAATTCACTACCAATTATTTAAGTAAAAGGGATTCAAAAAATGTTTTTGAGTTCAATAAAAATTGTGAATATGACAAATAACTCAATCAAAGAATGAACTAAGCAAGAAAATATGTTCAAAAATTTAACACGATAATTAATTAACTACGAGAATAATTCAAATGACAATTAAACTAATAAATGAGATTCTTGATTCAACTCTCAATTTTAGGTGGGATAATTACTTCACAAAGTGATGTGCATGCTACTACAATCTAAAGTTCATGTAAAGAAACAAATAGACTAGAAAGATATTTTCATTAAAACCATTATTTCCCAAAAACTCAGTTTTATACTCTCATTTAGGATTATTACTTGGGTCCAAATCTAACTCTTTTATTTTAAAAGTATCAATCCAAAATTTATTAGTTGAAAACCCTTACTAGTGATTATAGATAATATAGTCAAGGATTTACGTTTTTGAACGTTTTTTAAATAATTAAAATCAAATCTGAAAAGTGTAGATCTCTATGAATATATTTTCACAAAACATGCACAGAATCTACCCACATCACATTGTTTGTAATAACCCACCCTTCCTTGATTCGTTGAATCAAGAAGATTAGGTTTAAGCTAGCATGATTTCAAGATCCATAACAATTAATGAATAAATAGGTCAATCAATCTAAAAGACAATATTATTAAATCAGTAAATAAAAGTATCGTACTTCGAAACCAAAGCTGACATAAAACGATGAACAATAAAAATTGATAGAACTCCTATGAATAATCTGACAAATCATTAAAGCATTCTCCAACGTAAAAACAGTCAAAAATATTTTTAAAAGTCTTAAAAGAATGTAGTGTAGAAGTGCTAATAAGACTGTACAATGTTCATATATATAATGGTACGTAAAAAGCCCTGAAAACTGATGAAGCCGCACCAATTAATCTACAGTGGTCGAGACCACCCGTGGGGGTGTCTGGACCACAGTATCCTGCTCTTTACTTTCTGCTTCAATTCTCTAGCTTGGCTCTTGACCTGGTCCGGACCACTCGTGGGGGTGTCCCACAGTGTCTTTCTCATCATCTGAGTCACTTTTGTCACTACTAATTTCAATTATTTCATCATTTTTTCTACAACTTATAAAATAAACTCATTAAGTGATAAAAAGTAGAAAAACAACCCTTAAATTTATTGACTTAATGTATAAATTAAGGTCAAATTATGGAGTTTGTAATTATACTTTTCAAGTGTAATCACACCCCTAACTTAAGCATTGCTAATCCCTAGCAATGGCTTTATTGAAATGAAATAAGACTACTACCCTATTTCTCTTATCATTGGAAACACTACTACACTTAGCTATGTGTAGCAAGCCTTTTAAACCCCTAGGTTCTCCCTAGTGGACGAGTGAAGTCTCTTGAGGGTTTGTAGTAAATCTATCTACAAAATTCCTAGGCTAATCCAATGGATTGTAATAATCATTTCAATAACTCCTAATTTATTTCAATATGAAATTAGAAAAATTTTAAAAGTTTGAAAAATTTTGCATAAATTCTCCTAATGTATATTGGACTCACCTAACTTTTAAACCATCTTATTTCAAGTGTGCCAATTCATATAATTCATTCAAATTAGCCATCAAACATACTTAAAAGACTGCGGTCTTGACTTCAAATATCACCTAGTTGGTCACTCAAAAATGAAGTCACTCATGAAGGGTTACTCGCGTGGTTCATGCAAGATTACAATATCAAATGAATGCAATGAACCCAATCAAGAGGTGACTGAAAGAATTAAAATGTGGAGTGTTTCATAGTTCATGAATGGAATGTATCAATGCATAAATAGGACAACTACTATCAACCACATCAAATAAATCAATGCTCTTATAAGTGTCTTTGACCTAAAGTCCATTAGGTTTTACTAGATTGTAACTAGGCCATAAGGTATTGGTTGGTTAGATAAACAATGGATATGGAAAATCAAGGTGCAAGTCTAAGGATGGTAGTGATGGTAACACACCCCAAGTTTTCTCTTTTCAGTACCTTGAAAGCCTAACCTTGAAACTCAATTTATTCATCATTTCTCTTCTCTCTCTTTCTCTCTTTATATATATATGTGTGTGTGTGTGTATGGGACCAATAATAATGAACTGATGAAATGTTACACCCCTTTTTTCTTTCAATGACATTTGCCAATCATAAGCTCCTTCCTCATTAACCTTGTTACAAAATTGCACCAGTATCCCAAGACATGCCAGGTTTGGTTTACCTATATATCCAAGGTTAAAGGGGTCATAAATCTGGCTAGACGAGAAAAGCTTTATTTATTAGTTTTATTTCTTTAAAGGCTCCAAAGTGGCTCCAAAGGCTATATAATTAAAAAAAGTTTCAGGCTTTCAAATATAAGAAAAAGGGCTTTCAAATATAATATAAAATCCTCAAGAGCAAAAGGTTAGGCTTAAAAGCTCACACCATATAGGGTTTCAAGTCTCTACCTATGTCTTAGCATACTTGATAACTAAATCTCATAAATTCTAATCCTTGATACACTTTCAATTTAATGGTTCTAAGTGACAAGTTTGTAACACATTGGAAAATTTTATACTCAATTTTAAATTAAGTTCCCCATTCAAATTGAAACCAAGCCATTTATTATTTCCATGAATAAAACCACCATTAGACTAGATGCTAAAACATTCACTAGTCACTAATATATCAAGGGAAACAAAAGGGAAACGATTCCATATGACCAACCCCCAACTAAAAGGAAACATTAACCTTATTGTGTGTCCAATGCAAGAACAAGTGTGAAGCTTAAGGGTAAAATGTGGCGTGCATATTACATGTCCACCTAACTAATGCTGAAATGACTAATGATGCCAAGAAAATAACAAATAAAATAATAAAATATATAGAAAAGAAATAAAAAGAAAGGATAAAGTATTACCTCGTGTTGGCTTCATACTTGGCTAGTGCACTATTAATATCATAAATAATTTCATCTGGAAGCTCAAGGTCATAATGCTGGTCACAATAATCTGACTCGCTGAAAGTTTCATCGCTCTCAGTAGACTCACTGTCAATCTCAGCACTATAAGTGTCAGGCACATCCTCATGTGGTGGCATATCATCATAATCAGAAGGTGAATTCTCCTTAGATCCTACTTCAGTCTCAGTGTCAGTGTTATAAGGGGGGTGCATCAAACCACTCAACAAATATGTCTATCTCAACCCGCTCCATGCGTAATAAAAGTTCTAAGTCAACATCATCCCACCCTTGTCCCTCAAGGAATTGGTAAGGTGTTATATGGACTAGGGGAGGGGAAATAAGTAGGAGAGGTAGGGAATTACTCTCTTCAAAACACTTGTCAGGCCACTTATCTAAGTCAACCTCAAAGCTCTCTGAATCACTCTCATCACTCAACATATCTATTACAGGTTCCCACTTATGTTTGTGACCAATTAAAGTGTTAAGGTTTCTCCTTTTGGTTAGATGTATCCTCACTAAAATCAGATATGATGTACTTGTTCTTAACAAAAATTATATAAAAAATTCAATGATATATCCAACAAAACATTGCCAAGCATGAAGTAAATAGTGAATCAAAGAGATGAGGGAATGTAAATAACAAATAATAAGTAAAAAATAAATACGGTCATGAAAATAAGAATATTACATGCCAACACAGTCATAACTTAAAATAAATGTATAAAGCAAAATTAAAGAGTTTTAGGATTGCATTACATCAAGAAGCACAAATCCTAAACTCTCAAAACTACAAAATGCAAAAATGGAAGGAAAGACAGAAGAAAATAAAGATGAATCACTGGGATGGTAGAGGAGGATGAATGTCCCTCAAGTAATCCAAATGGTCTGTAGAAGACGACGATGCTCTTGCTGAGTCCACTGAAGCTTGTAGAAGAGTTCGTCTATCGTTGGGCTCTGTTCTGTTCCAAATGAGTCAACCACTCTGATAACTCCCCCAATTGAATAGCTAACTCCTTCATTGGATACTGAATGCTCACTGGCCTCATCTTCATGAGAATGGAAACTACTGCCTTCCTCATCATAAGCTGAATTTAGTTCTTCATTTGTTCATTCTAGTTAGAATACCCCTAGACTTAGCGTAAGAGGTGATATTGAACGGTTGGAGACCCATAGCTATGGGTAACTCATGAAGAATAAAAGCACCTCACCTCCTAAAGATCTTAGTAAGTGCTCTCCCAAATGGTAATGCAACTAACCCACCCGAATGCTCAAAAGAATGGACAATCTGATGTAAATGTATGAGGGTAAGTCTATTGTCAACCCATCCCAATAGCACAAATAAGTCTTGCCCTGAGTAGACTGTAATCTGAGTTATGGTTCTGAGGAGAAGATTCGTACAAGAGAACATATGTAAGCCCAGTACGTATCGTTCAATGCATGAACTAGCTTTCTATACTCCCCCCATCCAATCCTGATTTTCTAATAAAATTTTAGTAGGTATGGCAGGTAATGGTGGGGTGCCGTCAGAAGGATAAGTAAATTTGGGATTTGGGTTACAGGGTAGCTAAAAAACTTGGGCAAAGTCATTTGGCGTGAGAATTATCTCAACCCTTCGAACCAAACTAATAATTCATTCCTGACCCCTCCTCCAAACTATAGAATTCACTTTGACATTAGCAAAAACTCTCTAAATCCACTATACATTGAGCATGAAATTTGTAATATGAATCCACTATCATCCCTCAAAATTTTCTAAAGCAAGAATTTCTCAACGTGAAATTGATCAATCTACCAATATCTCTCCATCACTACTGGTTTATATACTCAAATGTCATTGTATTTTGTTTTGCCTTCATTCATCTAAAACTGACACCGATCAAAAGATGTTGACCCCCAATTACCTATTAGCAGCATGTTTGACTCTTGGGCCATGACAAACTATAAAAGAAAAAGAGAATATTTGTTGAATTGACCATAAAACCACAATCTTCTATGTCCACACAAGTTCAGTGGCCCAATTCTAATAATGGAAATATTAAAAGAGTGACATTACACCATGAAGCTTGAATCATCAAAATTGAATGTGCAAAAAGTGGGCCATGGCATGTAGGTAGTCGCTAGGCAATGTTCTATAGAATAATTTGAGAAATGAACTCAAGCAATTAGATTTGGAACAAAAATGAAGGTATAAAATGGACCCACAAAGAAGATTTTCCTTTAGTGTAAATATGAGTATGAGTGAATCCATTAACAAAAAAATGATATTTGGGGCATCATGCATCTCAATTTTGTTTGAAATCAGATTTGCAATGCACAATGTTGTGTTCTTCAAGAAGTTGAAACTTTCTAAGTTAGGGCTTACGAAGGGAAGAGAAACTCACCAATGGATTGATAATGGGGGTGATTGACAGCCAAAACCCAGTGTAAAGGACATAGAAATGCCTGGGTAGAAGAGATTCCTTGAGCAATTTTTACCCCGATGAGAGTTAGGTGAGATATAATTGAAACTAATCTAACAAAATGAGGGATTTGGAGCATTTAACCAGATGTAGGGTCTGAACCACCCCTGGGGTGCTCGGACCATGGTAAGCCTAGGTAGGATTTTTTTAGGGAACTATACACACTATGGTCCAGACGACCTAATTGAGGTGTCCGGACCAAAGGCTTGAAATTCAAATTAAAATTTTTTTCCTAAACCAAAAAGAATTAAACCTAGGTGTTACGACTCGATTCAATGTAAAAACTAAAAACTACTCTAAACCTAATTAATATACAACTAATACAACATTCTAATCATGATATTACTCATAAGGTAGAGGATCCAAAAGATCTTACGATTCGATTAAATTCATGAAATTCTCTAAATAAGGTTTGAGTCTATGCCCATTTACTTTGAATTGATTTCTATTCTTTAGATTTTCTATTTCAATGGCCTCATGTTCAGAAACATGTTTCTTGATAAATTGGCCAAACCATTTAGATTGCAATTTTCCTAGAAATAAGTGAAGTCCTGATCGATAAAGAAGTAATTTCTGACATTCGTGAAATGAACGTCTTACAATATGTTCATCATGTACTTTCTTCATCTTTTTCTTTGAAATTGAGATTCTCATAAGTATCATTCCTCAATTCCTCCATTCTTGCAATCTGGAGTTTATAGTGAAGTCCAACGTCATTGATTTAGCAATTGAATTATTTAGTGGTCCTGTATGCCTTACTTTCTAATTCAATGGGCAGATGGCATGGCTTTCCATAAACCAATCTATAGGGTGACCATCCTTAGGGTGTTTTTTATAAGCTGTACGATATGCCCATAAAGGAGTCAATCAGTTGTAGTGACCATCCTTATGATTTGGGTTAATTATTTTCTCAATAATTTTCTTTATCTTCCTATTAGCAAGTTCTACCTGACCACTTGTCTATGGGTGATATGATGTGCCAACTTTACGGACCACACCATATTTGAACAATAGAGTTCGCGCAGGACGATTGTAGAAGTGTTTACCCCCATCACTAATAATTGCCTGGGACACTTCAAAATGTGAGAAAATATTCTCATGTAGGAATTTAAGCACGACTTTGTGATCATTAGTTCTAATAGCAACTGTTTCAACCCATTTAGAAGCATAGTCAACCCCTATTAGAATGTATTCATATCCAAATGAAATTGGGAAAGGGCCCATGAAATCTATTCTCCAACAATCAAACACCTTTAAAATGAGAATAGGGGATAAAGGCATCATGTTTCTACGCGTTAAACTCCCCAAGCATTGGCATCTACCACAAATGGTGCAAAAGTGATGAACATCTTTGAATAATGAGGGCTAATAGAATCCACATTGGAGGATTTTTGCTATTGTTTTGTTTATGGAAAAATGGCCACCACAAGCTTAGGAATAGCAAAATTCAAGTATGCCTGGCACTTCCGACTTAGGAATACAACGTCGAATCACTTGATCGGGGTAATATTTAAACATGTAGGGATCATCCCGAAAGAAAACTCTAACATTTTGTAAGAATTTCTTTCTATCTTTAGAGCTTCATTTGTTTGGGATTTGTCCTGTCACTAAGTAAATGGCAATATCGGTATACCACGAAGGAGTGGAGGTTGCTGATAGAGGGGATCGGTCGAGATGGTTTGGTCTGATCGATTGATCAGTCAGGTCAGGAACGATCTTGTCCTCCCTGACCGACCGAGCCGAGCTAAACTAGTCACTGCAGTCGTGTAGTTAACTGCTCTCTGACACACTCCGTGATATTCGCCTAAAAATACGCTATTTGCTCAATTACAGATTGTATAGCTAACTATGGAATATCCACATGGGGATCTGTGTGTAAATGTGGCACGATTTGATTCGGTGAGAATTTGGATCCAATATGGCCCACATGTATAGGGACTCATGCAGATCCTTCCCCCCTATATACATACTTACAATGCAAGAAAGAGGTACGGATTCATTCTAACAAAAGTTTTGCTATAACTCTACCAAACTATTCTCTCATATACTCTGGTTTGTTGACTTAATCATCGGAGTATCCTTGGCAGGCACCACACTGGTGTCAATATAGGAATTCGGACCAGGCTCGGATCATCCACACAGTCGGATCTGGTGAGGAGAATCATTAGCTGGCGCCGTCTATGGGAATCGACTTCTTTCATTAATTCCACCATCTTTTACTAATTTTTATGGTCCAGACCAGATCTGGTGCTAATACTTAACCTCCTCCAGCCACGACGATGGAGAACTAAAACGATGAACGTATCACCGTTATGGACAGGCAAATGCAAAAAATGATGATGACCATGCAGGTTCTCGTAGCCCAAAATCAGAGATGTACCCCCTGCCCCAGTTCAACCTCCTGTTGCCCCTCCAACTAATAGGGTACGCAATGGGAATGATGTAGAGTTGAATGGTACATCATATGAAGAGGACCCAACTGGGCCTCGACTGGCTTTTCCCAACGGAGTAGGGATCGTTGGCGAGAGGGAAAGGACCTTTGCAGCTGATATCCCACGTGGGGGTGTCCCCGAGGTCTCACGAATTGAAGACACTAGCACTAGGGGCCTTTCTACAAATCCTTGGGATGAATAGATTAAGGCTATGCAGGCTCAGATGAAAGATGTCTTAGCAGTGATTAGAGCCCCTTATCTGGTGGAGGGCTTAGTTGGAAATACTGATTCCCCATTCTCTCCCAAGGTAATAGCTTGTCCCTTGCCTCCCAAATTTTAAATGCCAGCACTCGACTCTTTCAATGGCTCTCAGGACCCACTTGATCACTTGGAGACCTTTAAAACCCTAATGCTTATTCACGCCTATCCGAACGAGATTATGTGGCGGGTCTTCCCAGCAACACTGAAGGGCCTCGCACGATTATTGTTTTCCAAGCTCAAGGCCGGTAGTATCACCACTTTTTCCCAATTAAGTAAGCCTTTCGTTAGCCACTTCATTGGGTGACAAAGACATAGACGACCGGCCACCCATCTCCTTACAATCAGGCAAGGGAAAGGGGAAGCCCTCAGGGACTATGTCGGCAGATTCAACAAGGAGATTCTGGAAGTAGATGAGGCAGACGATAAGGTTGTCATGACCGCTTTCATAAGTGGACTGGGGTCCCCTAGGTTCTTGGCTTCGATCGTAAAAAAACCTCCTATTGACATGGCGGAACTCATGTTTCGTGCACAAAAATACATTAATGTAGAAGATGCCATGGCAGCCAGAAAAGTAATGACAGGGTCAAAAGTTCACGGATGGAGAAAGGAAAGCCAATTGACCCTGATACTACGAGAGAGAACAGGAGCTTCAAGACCTGGCAAACCGATAGTAGACCCGACAGGGGCCCCAGGTGATTTGATGATCGACAGGACTTTACCCTCCTCAACACCAGGCTGGAAAATGTTCTCTATGACATTCAAAAAGATCCAGCCGTACGTTGGCCGGAGAGATTGAAATCCCCCACTGACAAGCGGTCTCGAACAAAGTATTGCAGGTTCCATTGAGACCACGGCTACGATACTGAAGACTGTTATGATTTAAAGCGACAGGTGGAGCAACTGATCCGCCGGGGTGACTTGGCCAATTCGTGATCGGGCGAACTCGCAGTGGACGAGGAGAACAGAGAGCGCCTGAGCGACCGAACAACAGAAAGAGGAGCCTCGAGAGGCGAAGTCCCGATCAGGAAAGAACGAATGAACAACTGATCAAAGAGATAAGGGTGATTTCTTGGGGTTTTGCCGCAGGAGGGGAATCTTCAATGGCTAGGAAGAAGTACGTACGAGAAACAAGCTGACCTCGAGAGGTATTGATGACTGATCGACCCGCCAAGAAGATGAAGGCGGACAGCCAAATGATCACATTTACAGAGGACGAGGCGAATGACTTGTGCCAACCACATGACGACCCATTGGTGATCTTGGTTGTCATAGCCAATTTCAAAATATGGAGAATACTGGTAGATAGCGGAAGTTCAGTAGACAATCTACTGGGGGGCATTTGAAAAGATGAAGATCGGTCGAGATAAGTTACACGCAGTTTCTTCCCCTCTCGTCGAGTTTACCGGAGACAGGATTGCTCCACTCGAATCAATCACACTGCCAGTTACCTTGGGGCATGAGCAGCACAAAGCGACCAAGATGATTAATTTTTAGTTGTGGACTGCCTATCAGCGTACAATGTGATCCTTGGTAGGACAGCCCTCAATCAATTTCGGGCTGTCACATCCATGTACCATCTTTGTATCAAGTTCCCAACCGAATATGGAGTGGGCTGTGTCAGAGGTGATCAGAAGGTTGCTCGAGAGTGTTACATGTCATCTCTGAAGGAGGACGCCCGAAAGGAGACCTTGGTGATAGATGGACTAGAAGTAAGAGATGACCAGGAGGTAAGAAGAAGAGAGCCGGAAGGTGAAATGGAGGACGTGAACATAGGCTCGCCGAGAAAGAAAGAATAGTAAAGGTGGGTTCCGAGACACTAGAACCCTTAAAAAGCCAAATAAAGGATTTTTTACTGAACAATGTAGATATCTTGCATGGTCCTATGAAGACATGCCAGGGATAGCCACGAGCGTAATTATCGATCGTTTGAGCATACACCCGATGGCCAGACCGGTGAAGCAGAAAATGAGAACTTTCTACCTCGAACGCAGCAAGGCAATCGCTGAAGAGGTAGAAAAATTAATAAAGGTCAATTTCATCAGGGAAGTTCACTACCCTGCTTGGCTATCGAACGTGGTAATGGTGAAAAAGTCCAACGGCAAATGGAGAATGTGTGTAGATTTCACCGACCTCAATAATGCTTGCCCAAAGGATAGTTTCCTGTTACTGAGCATTGACCTCCTGGTTAATTCTACTGCGGGCCATAAACTTTTATCCTTTATGGATGCCTTTTTTGGGTAAAACTAAATTAAGATGGCCGAATAAGATCAAGAACACACGGCATTCATAACCGATCGGGGATTGTATTGCTACAACGTGATGCCATTCAAGTTGAAGAATGCAGAGGTGACATATTAGAGGTTGATGAACAAGATGTTCGGGGGATCAATTGGCAAGAATGTTGAAGTGTATGCCGGTGACATGTTGGTAAAAAGCAAGAAGGCGGGCTCCCACGTTTCTGACTTGCAAAAGACATTTAACACTTTGGGGAAGTACGACATGAAACTCAATCCAGCTAAGTGTGCATTCAGTGTGGCGTTTGGCAAATTTCTCGACTTTATGGTCTCTAGCCGCGGAATAGAAGCAAACCCTAAAAAAGTGCGAGCAATAATGGACTTGAAGCCACTAACAACAACTAAGAAAGTGCAGAAGCTAGCAGGATGTGTAGCCGCGCTCAACAGGTTTATTTCCCGATCGACAGATAAATGTCATCCATTTTTCAAAGTACTCTAGAAAGCCTTTGAGTGAACAACAGAATGTGATGAAGCCTTTCCGTAACTAAAGCAGTATTTGGGATCAGTACCCATCCTCAGCTGAACTGTCCCAAGGGAAGAACTTTCTTGTATCTCTCTGTCTCTGCCACAGCTATGAGTTCCATGCTTGTAAGAGAAGAAGAAGGTGTGCAAAAGCCAGTTTACTACACAAGCAGCGCCCTACGGGGAGCCGAAGAGCGTTACCAAAAATGGAACTGTTAGCTTTCGCTTTGGTAACGGCATCTAGGCGCCTATGAGCCTATTTCCAAGCCCACACCATTGTGGTCCTCACAGATTAGCCCTTAAGGAATGTCCTACACAAACTGAAAACTTCAGGTAGGCTGGTGAAATGGTCCGTCGAGCTAAGCCAGTTTGACATCCAGTACAGACCAAGAGTAGCATTAAAGGGGCAAGCAGCAACAGACTTCATTACCGAATTTACAGCCCATCCTGATGACCCGCCCGAAGTTACAGACAACGATCAACTGTGGACACTCCATGTGGATGGCTCATCTACTCGCTATGCAAGTGGTGTAGGTATCATTCTAACTTCTCCTGATGGTCAGAAATTCAACTACCCTTCGCTTCCAATTCCCTGCATCTAACAATGAAGCAGAATATGAGGCTCTACTAGCAGGACTCCGAATCGCTCAGCGAATGGGGGCACAGCAACTTAAGGTATACAGTGACTCACAGCTTGTCTTAGAACAAATGTAGGGAGCTTATGAGACAAGAGACGCACACATGGTAGAATACTGCTGGAGGGCAATCACTCTTTCTCAAAAGTTCACAAAGTTCCAGCTGCAGCAGATCCCAAGATTACAGAACGAAGATGCCGATCGGCTAGCAAAGATAGCGTCCTCAAAAGAATAAAACCCAGAGGTTCTAGTCGAAGTCCTTAATTCCACGAGCATCTGGAGTCCAGAGATCAATCAGGTAGAGGAGGAAGTAGAATGGGCCCAACCAATCAGGTCTTACCTTGAGTATGGTTAACTTCCCGCTGATAAGAACGAGGCACGAAGAATACAACATCGCGCAAGGAGATACCTCATCATGGATGGAATTCTCTATAAGCAGGGGCATAGCTCCCCACTGTTACGATGCCTAAATAAGTAGGAAGCAAGTTATGTGATGGAAGAAATTCACGAAGAAGTATGTGGCAACCACTCAGGAGGCAGAGCTCTGGCAGGGAAAATCTTGAGAGCTAGCTATTATTGGCCTACCATAGAGTCTGATGCTCGTGAATTTTTTAAGAAATGTGTCAAATGCTAGAGATTTGCTAACATCCCTAGATAGCCAGTTGAGGGAATGACATCTGTCCAAAGCTCGTGGCCGTTCGCACAGTAGGGAATTGACATCGTCGGCCCCTTGCCGTTAGGAAAGGGGTAGAGAAAGTTTGCAGTAGTTGGGATTGATTACTTTACTAAATGGGTTGAAGCTGAAGCCCTAGCCAGCATTACGGAGTAAAATATGAGAAAGTTCCTATGGCAAAACATCGTCTGCAGATTTGGAATTCCGAAGGTAATCATAACTGACAATGGGAAGCAGTTCGAGGGAAGGCAGTTTAACGGGTTGTGTGAGGAACTGGGGATACATCACCATTACTCATCCCCAGAACACCCCTAAGCAAATGGTCAGGTAGAAGTTCCAAACAGATCTCTCCTGAAAATCATCAAGACAAAACTAGACAAAGCTAAAGGCTTTTGGGCAAATGAGCTCCCGAACATCTTATGGGCGTACACAACCAAAGAAAGGGTAGCGACCAGGCACACTCTTTTCTCCTTAGCATATGGTGTGGAGGTTGTGATACCGGTTGAACTCGGGATGCCTAGCCCTAGAATACAGAATTTTGACCCAGAAAGGAATGATGAAAGCTTAGCTGAAGAAATCGATTTAGTTGAAGGAAGAAGGCTACAAGCTGCAATCAGGATGGTTTCCTACCAGCAAAAAATGCGCCAGTATCACAATCGCAGGATTTGACAAAAAGAGTTCGCCATTGGTGATCTGGTATTAAAGAGAGTCAACCAATCCACAAGGAATCCCCAGGAAGGAAAATTAGGACCTAATTGGGAAAGACCTTATGAAGTAACAGGCTACACAAGAAAAGGGACTTATAGATTGAAGACAATCGAGGGCAAAGAACTATCTCACCCTTGGCACGTCGAACATTTAAGGAAATACTATGCCTAATTCATTGTTCTCCCTAACTTGTAACAACCAATTAATTTGTTCCTTCATCAATGATATGATTTATTATTGTTTTATCTTGTTAAATTTCTACTACAGGAATACCCTTACACAAAAAATGATCCTACTTGATTCACGAGATCCAGCAGCGGGAAGATGGCTCACAAGGCCAAAAGTGATCCTGCTCGATTCACGAGATCGAGCAGCACGAAGATGGCTCATAAGACCAAAGTGATCTTGCTCGATTCACGAGATCAAGTAGCGGGAAGATGGCTTACGAGGCCAAAAGTGATCCTGCTCGATTCACGAGATCAAGCAGTACAAAGATGGCTCACGAGGCCAGAGTGATCCTGCTCAATTCACAGGATTGAGCGGCCAGAAGATGGCTCACGAGGCCAAAGTGATCCTGCTCGATTCACGAGATCAAGTAGCGCGAAGATGGCTCACGAGGCCAAAGTGATCCTACTTGATTCATGAGATCAAGCAGGGAAGATGCATGAGGCCAAAAGTGATCCTGCTCGATTCATGAGATCGAGCAGCGTGAAGATGGTTCATGAGGACAAGTGACCCTGCTCAACTCACAAGATCGAGCTGTGCGAAGATAGTTGGAATGACCAAACGTTCCTACCCAATCCACGAGTTCGGACAACATGTGGAATGAAAGAACAAGTAAACAAATATAACAAATGAGAATTCTTGGTAAGTCAACACATTCAAGCATGATCTTGCAAAGAAAAATCAAAGAGGAATTGATATTTGAAAGAGAAATCGTTCATTAGCGGTGTGAACATTACAAAAAAAAAAGGTAATCAGTCTTTCAATCTGTCCAAGTCTAAGCATCCGCATCATCGACTTCCTTTGGCACATTGTCAGTGTGATCAGCCCTGCCGTCAGTGGTTTGAATGGTATACTGTTCAACATTTAGCTCAACATTTTGCTCGGTGACCTCGTCATGCTCTAGAGGAACCTCCCCGACCTGTTGCCCCTCTTGCTTTCTTCACTGGGAGTGGCTTTAATTTCCCCAGGCTCTAAGTGGGAGATGTTTAGATCGGGGAAGTTGAGCTTGAAGTGTGCCTTTGCATTATCGAACCCTTGCATAAAGATGGGAAAAATCATTGCCTGGTAATCATCAGTATCCTTAAATTCCGCTATAGCTCTTTTTCCCACGTCCTCCATATTTGAGGTTAGCTCGGCCACCTCTTGCTCCAAGCTTTGACGGTGCTCGATGGCCTCGTTTAACTCCCTCCACAAGCTGTTCCTTTCTCTATCCAATTTTTTGTTCTCTTCCATAACCTTACGGTTATGGTTGAGAACTTCATCCCGCTTGGCGCGAGCGATGGCAGCGTTATCCTTAGCCTCTTCAAGCTTAGTTAACAACTCCTTTTGCTTTGCCTCAAACTCAGCAATAAGGGCTGCATTCTTCTTTCTTTCTTCATGAAGGGCTTTCTCCGTGCTAGATAATCGGTAATACACGGTCAGAGATTGGACTACAGTCTACAAAAATGGTGAAGGATGAGTTTAAGACAAAAAAAATATATATATATCTATAAGATATGGCTCAGATCGTACCTTGAAGATGTCGTGGTTCAGGTCGTATGCTAGCTCAGAAGTGCGACCTTGCTGAATTGATGAGAGATTAACGTCTGACACGGTGGCGAGTAACTTCTACCAGGCCAGCTCACTGCTAGCCACGAAGGTTTGGTTGGAGGATGCCCCGACCTCTGATCCTGAGCTGGTTGCTATTAACTTGACTGGGGGAGGAGGAATCTCTAGATCCTTAGATGATTGGGATTGAGAGGTGTCCTACTCCTCGGTGACAGCAGCCTTTGGCGGCACGACAGGAACCGGGGGAGTGGGCCGAGGCACAGGAGCAGAAAGCTTAGTCATTCGAGCCTTCTTTGGGGCAGGAGGCTGTTCCCCCAACTCCTTCACCGGAGATGACTCCTTCATCCTCTTCATATATTTAAATTAAACGTCATGTCTAAAGGATCAGGGTCGGGTTGATTGAAGCATTCAGAAGTGAAACTGCCTACAAGATCAAAGCGTAAGGTTCTCAGTTCAGAACAAGTAAACAAGCAATCTAAAAACAAAGACATAACTCATTCCGCTCACATTCGACTTCCAAGGCCTCCTTTGTTGGATCGGGACCGAGCAAGTAGAGCGCGAGATTCTCCACAGTAATCAGAGTGGGAATCTCGAACGAAATGCTTCTTTGCTCGATCGATCAATCCCTTATGTTCCTGATTGATTGAGGGTTGTTTCCTTACTGTTTAGATGTAGAGAAGGGTCACACTCTAGGCTTATGAGAATAGTATTAATAGAAACCAGAGAAGGATCCTAAGTGTACCTTTAATGTAGGCTAACCCCATCGACGAGGAACTCTAATCTTCTTGTCTTCATTAGATTCCCACGGCTGGAATTCCCAAGTTCTCCCCCGGACGAAGAAGGACTTTTCTTTCCATCCTTTGTGGGAACTCGGCATTCCGGTGATGAAGTTGAACTCGCGCCTTGTCACGGAGAAGTACCACCAACCCAAACCCCTCTCCGTTACTTTATAAAAGCATAGGAAGAGATCGGCCGAGAGGTCCTCTCCGGTGGCCGCTTTCTAGAATATTGCACACTTGATCAAGATCCTCCAACTATTCAGGGGAATCTATCTTGGGGCCAAGTTCAGTCGGGACAAAACCTCCTGAACGAATCTTGGCAGAGAAAAGCACAGGTCCCTGACCAAGGTGCTTTCGTACACATCAATTTCTCCCGATCTCGGAGAACACGCATCTTCGTTCCCCGGCTGCCTAAGGGTTATGATAGGTGGGAATTGAAACTCTGAGATTTTTTTGACAGCCTCGTGGTCGAGATATTAGATCTAATCTCTTATGCCTCAAATCCAACCCCCTCTTCCTCCTCGCCAACGATTCAAGCCCTCTTAACGCCCAGCCCGAGCTCGAACGCATCGACTATACGATCTTCCCCTTTTTTCCTACTCGTACCAATAGCAGTGGGGTTTCGTTGATGGCGAAAGACAAGTTCGTCATTGTCAAAGCTGGTGGAGCTCGATAAACTAACCCTTTTGACGTTCTCCATTTCTGAAAATCGAGACAACCGGTATAAACGGATTGAATACGACAGAAATATCAGGCCACTAACAACGGCCCTAATGTACCTAGGGTTATCTACAAATCCTATAAGGTTCGAAAGACTTTGGTTTTTTGAATAAAAATAGGCACTCCTAACCAATAGCCACCACATTGAGACCTAAAATCAAAAAATCGTAAGACAAGAGTTGCACAAAAAGTGCCTTACCTCAAAAGAGCACGGGGAAGTTCACAAAACCCCGAAAATACCACCGCTAATGGTGAAAAAGCAATTGGAGAGAAACACTACGAGGGCACGAAACGACAAGCTCCAATGATCCAAATGCGTAAAAGGGAAGTATGTTCTAAGAACTCTTATTTATAGTGCCATAAGAGTAGATTTTCAAATCTATTTTTTGGAAATTAACAGTTGAGATGAAGGCAAAAAAATCAATCCGACGACCATTCGCTATTGACGCTGCATATTCTCGTATGGCCCAATGTTATGGTGACATGTGGCAGATATACAAAACGACTGTGACCTTTGGCTGTACCGCTACAATAAATGTGCCGTCTTAGTAATTAAGACGCGTCCCATCCACATTCCATAACCTCTTCAAGACTGGGGGCATCCGACCGATTGAAACTGTCAAAGATTGAAGATTCCATTCGGCCTTCTTTGTCGACTGAAGGAATCAGGGGCATCTGATAGAGGGGATCGGTTGGGATGGTTTGGTCCGATCGATTGATCGGTCGAGTCAGGAACGATCTTGTCCTCCCAGACCGATCGAGCCGAGCTAAACTAGTCACACTACAATCATGTAGTTAACTGCTCTCTAACACGCTCCATGATATCCACCTGAAAATACGCTATTTGCTCAATAACGGATTGTATAGCTAATTATGGAATATCCATATAGGGATCTGTGTGTACACGTGGCACGATTTGATTCGGTGAGAATTTGGATCCAATATGGCCCACATGTATAGGGACTCATGCGAATTATTCCCCCCTATATATATACTTACAATGCAAGAAAGAGATATGGATTCATTCTTACAAAAGTTTTGCTATAACTCTGCCAAACTATTCTCTCATATACTCTGGTTTGCTGACTTAATCATTAGAGTATCCTTGGCAGACACACACCGATGTCAAGATAGGAATTTGGACCAGGCTCGGATCATCCACGCAGTCAGATCTGGTGAGGAGAATCATCAGTTGTTATTACTTTTACATTAAATAATTGTTTATCCAGGAAGCTATCATTTATTTGAGTTTCATTATTTGGGTAAGCCTTTACCGGTAAGCGTGACAAGTGATCCGCAACAACACCTTTCTTATCTCTTATTTCAAGGTCAAACTCTTGTAAAAGTAAAATCCAATGAATTAACTATGGTTTGGCTCTTATTTGGTCAATAGGTATTTAAGAGCTGAATAGTCAATGAATACTATAACTATTGAACCAATGGAATAGGAATAAAATTTCTTAAGGGCAAAGACAATTGCTAACAATTTTTTTCATTTGTTATGTAATTTTTCTGTGCATCATTCAGAGTCTTACTTGTATAATAAATAACATGCACCTTTTTGTCTTTCCTTTGTCCTAACACAGCTCCAATGGCATGGTCACTTGTATCACACATAAGTTCAAAGGAAAGTGACCAATCAGGAGATTGAAGTATAAGAGCTGTAGTTAGATAACCCTTGAGTTTATCAAATGCTTTCTAACACTAAGGAGTCCATTCAAATGATATGTCTTGCATTAATAATTGACACAAGGGCCTCGAAATTTCACTGAATGATTGAATGAACCGTTGGTAAAACGTGCCCCAGAAATGATCGAATGTCTTTCACAAATTGAGGTGTAAGAAACTTTTGAATGAATTCTACCTTAGCTTGATCCACTTGGATGCCTTCTTTAGAAACTACATGTCCCAACACAATACCTTGGGTCACCATAAAGTGGCACTTTTCCCAATTTAGAACAAAGTTCTTTTCCTCATATCGTGTCAAAACCAAATCAAGGTTCTTTAAGCACTGCTCAAATGAATCATCTAAACTGAGAAATTGTCCATGAATACCTAAACAAGTTCCTCTACCATTTCACTAAAAATACTAATCATGGAGCGTTGAAAGGTAGCAAAGGCATTAAAGGCCAAAAGGCTTCCTTTTATATGTAAAAGTGTCAAAAGGACATGTACAAGTAGTTTTAACTTGATCCTCTAAGGCAACCTCCACTTGGTTATAGCCTGAATAGCCATTTAAGAAATAATATATGCATGTCCAGCTACTTTTTTTAAAACTTGATCTAAGAATGGAAGAGGAAAGTGATCTTTCCTTATAACTGTGTTGAGTTATCTATAATCAATGCACACTCGCTAACCAATTTGGATTCGAGTTGGAACTAACTCATTCTTCTCATTCTGAACCACTGTAGCTCTTGATTTCTTAGGAACTACTTGTGTAGGACTCACCCATTTAGAATCAGAGATTGGATAAGTTATTCCTACAACTAGTAGTTTCAAAACCTCAGCTCTCACTACTTTTTTCACATTTAAATTGAGTCATCTTTGCACTTGATGAACTGGTTTGGCAACCTCTTCTAGATATATACGGGGTGTGTAAAGGAGAGGACTTATACCTGTTAAGTCTGCCACTTACCATTCCAAAGCTTCCAAAGCTTTCTTATGACTTTTCAAAAGATCAACTAACATATGCTCTTGATGGGTGGTCAATTCTGAAGAAATTACTACTGGGTATGTTTCACCCTCACGTAGAAAAGCGCATTTCAAATTATGAGGTAAGGGTTTTCTATAAGAACTTAGAGCTTTTACTCCTGATGATTCTATTTTATTCAAAAGTGGTTCTAGGTTTTCAAAGGCTGGTACCCATTTTCCTACAGACATGATTGGGAAAATCTCCAACCAATTAACAAATGCTCCTAATTCTTGGTTCTATATCGTGGAATTTAATTTTTCTTCGCTAAAGTAAATTGCTTTTTCTAAAGGATCCTTAGTGAATTCACAATCAATATAATCTTGGATTATAGTTTCTACTAAATCCGTTTCCTGTACATCAGGCACCTCTTTTGGTTGTTTGGTGACATTAAAGATATTTGTTTCAAATTCAATATTACTAAAAGATATTTTCATGGACTCATTTTTCAATCGATAAGCGCATTTGATGTTGCTAAGAATGGTCATCCAAGAATTACAAGTGTCTGATTTGGTGTAGATAAATTGGTAAGTGGTTGAGTATCCAGAATTATAAAGCCCACTGGGAAATAGAAGTTTTCTACTTATACCAGTACATCTTCAACTATACCATGTGGGACTTTAATTAATCCATCTGTAAGCTACAAAGTCACACAGGTAGGTTTTATCTCTCCTAAGCCCAATTGTTCATACACTGAATAGGGGAGTAAATTTACACTTACCCCTAAATCAAGTAGTGCTCAACTAATATAGTACTTACCTATGTAGCAAGAGATAGTAGGACAACCATGGTCCTTATATTTCAGGGGTGTATGACATTGCACTATGGCACTTGCTTGCTCAGTGAGAAATGCTTTTTTTTATATTTAATCCTCTCTTTACAGTACATATCTCTTTTAAGAACTTAGCATATGAAGGGATTTGCTTAATTGCATCAACAAGAGGTATATTGATTTTTACTTGTTTGAATACCTCTAGCAATTCAGTTACTTGGGCTTCCTTCCTAGCTTTCAAAAATCAATGAGCAAATGGTGTTTTGGGAACATATTCCTTAGGCACTAGCATTGGTTCTTCTTTTTTCTTTTCTTTCTCCTCTTCCTCTTCCTTTCAATCTTCTTTTTTAAACTCCCCATCATCGATTACAATTGGCTGTTTTCCTACCTACTTATTATCTCCTAACGTCCGCTTAGGTTCTAACTCTTCCCTAGGGGTGAATGGTTTTATCTATAACTTTACCATTCCTAAGTGTTATGATGTTTTGTACCTATTCAACATTCCTAGGCACATCAGAAGATCCTTTAACTTGTTTAGCTTGAGCCATTGGACTTAGACAAGGTTGAGGAGGAAATTAACCCTTTAGTTATGCAGTCAATGTTTGAGTTAGAAGTGTCAATTGACTCCTGATGTCATCTAAAGTTCTATTATTTTGGGCCCAAAGTGAAGATTGTGTATTCATAAACTCTTGAAGTGTCTCTTCCTGGATCTTTTATTTGGAGGAATGTACGGTGTATGCGATGGTCCCATATTCTAAGACAATCCTGAACTATTGATTGGAACTTGAGGCACTAGAGGAGGAAGAGCATGATAAGGTTGTGGTATTCGGGCTCCCTCATTTCTCCAACTAAGATTAGGATGGTTGATTACACTTGAAAAGTGTAATTACAAACTCCCTAATTCAACACATATTAATGCATTTAAATAAGTAAAGTTGAAGTTTTAGTGTTATTGTATTATTTATACTTTTATTGTTTTATTTGCAAGGAAAAGGGCAAGGATGTTGAAGTTTATAGATATGGAGAGGGCCAAGAAGATGAAGAAAAAGTCATGGTTCAAACCCCACCTTTGATCAAAAAGACTAGCCTAAAGACCTAACTTAAAGGAGGAAGAAAAGCAAACCAAGAGATACCAGGGGGTCCCGACCATCACCTCCAGACAATTGGGACCACAGTGCACTTAAATTGAAGAAATAGCTTTATGTGGTCCCGACCCCCCTCCATACGGTCAGGACCACCGTGACCTTTGCAGCCCGTGTGAGAAGCTCCTCTTTTAGGGTTTCCTTGCATCTTTATAAGGACCGATTGCACGGCCATGAAGTGGGGACACCTCCTTTGAAGATTCCACAACTACATTGAGAGCTAGATTAGATTTAGATTAAGTTTGAGAGTGATTTTTACGTTTTAAAGTTTTGTTGATGGATGCTTTTGGAGTTTTATTCTTCATCTTCGCGTTGTTAGTTCATATCTTCTTTTACGCATAAGTTACATCGTAAGTTGTATTTCGTTTTGCTCTTTAATATGATGTTTCGTTTATTTTAATTATTAAATAGCGTTATTGAATGTTCGTTTATTGTTTTTGTAATGTTTACAATGGTTGTAGCGTAAAACCCTAATCTTGATTCAACGAATCAAGAAAATGTAGTTCACGAAAATGCCTTGGGGTGTTCATAGTTCCTTCACGTAGGTTGCGAAACCTCTTGCGAAGGGATCTACCTTTCACAAATCCATTTTTATCTATTTTGAAAACATTCAAACATGAAAACCATTAACCATATCCATTTGAGATCACTGGTATGGATTTTTATAACTAGTTGTTTAAACACTTTCAAATAGGATTAAAAATCGGATTTAAATTCACGTCTCCTTTGTTTAATTGAAAAACCTTCAGAAACAAAGGTCTTTAACCATATCCACTTGAGATCACTGGTGCTGACCTTTATTTACAATATTCATAATAATTTTCAAACTAAACCCTAATCAAGATTCAAATGAAGACATCCCAAGGCAAAGTAGTGAACTACACGGACTTGACGTTGGATCAAGAACTTTATCATTATGAAATTGCAATCCAATCTAGTTTTAGTTATAATTGATTAGTTTGAAGTTTAAAATTGTTTTGTTGAATTTATTTTAATCTCTCGCCACCTCATTTAATTCACTTTAAAAATCAGAAATTCCTATTAATTTTAACTTTAAGTAGTTGCATTTGAATTTGCCCTTAATTTTACTAAACCCTAGAACTTAGTAAACAAAACTTCAAAATTTGCTTATGTTTGGTTTTAGAATTTCTTTCACATCCTAGAAACTGAATAACATTAGGCTCCCTGTGAATTCGACCTCAGACTCACCGAGTTTAAAACTACGACTGCCCTCTTGCACTTGAGAGGTAGAACCCAAACACTTTTTAGGGTCGGTCAATGGTTCCTCACAGCTAGATTATATGTCTTAGAATAAGGATTTCCCCTAAATTTTGTTCACAGTATGGTGTGCGATATTGATTTACAGCATGGATTAGGAGCTCACTAGATGGCTAACCTTGCACAATCTCTCTACAAATTGGGATACTATGATAATCATTAGTCCTATGAGTTTGGCTATCACGCACTATGCAATAGACATTTGTAACATGTTCCTTTATAGCCTATGTGTCCTTTTTAATTTTTAAGGTCTCAATTTCTCTTGTGAGTGTTGCTAGCTTTGTCTTGAGGTCATCAATTTCACTCAATTGGTGCATACCTCTAGTTGGGGTGATACTAGCAGCTTGGGTGTTTTAAGATCCCGTGATATCCTAGGTTTATACATTCTTAGCTAAGAATTCGAAGTATTCGTAAGCTTCCTCAAATGTTTTGTTATAAAACTACCCATTGCATATGGTTTACACAAACTATTTTAATTGTGGTGCTAGTGATCCATAAAAAACATTGGCAAGATGCCAAACTTCAAATCCATGGTGTGGGTAGGAATGTAAGAGAGTTTTGAATGTCACGCCCCGGATCTCGTGACCCGAGGGGTGAGTGATAAACACACACAACTTGCACTAACATAACTAATCCCCATGTTCAGAGCAACGCAACGTAAGCTAGTGAGCCTGAGATATAAAATAGAATAACATAAGTTTAACCTTGACTATTGCCAGGTCACATACTCCATACACCATTCCCAAACTACATAACTTAGGCCTTAAGGCTATTACAACCAAATTAAAAAAAAGTTTAAAAGTGCACAATATTACAATTCCAAAAAAGGATATTTAAACTAGATGACCAAGAGCTTTGCTAAGCTTAGTTGGGCTCATGCATAACCTCCTAGTCTAACCCCATTAGCCCACCTGATTGTTATTGCCTGTACCTACATCAAAATATGTAGGGAAGTGAGCACGGGTCCACTTGTGCCCACGATGTCTCAAGCAAACATATATGGTATGCAATCTAACCATGTAATGCATCTCAAGTAAGGTTATCCATTTTAACATTTTCTAGAGTCATGACATTTCATTAACATAGCCATGACCAAAATAAGTGGAAATATATGTTCATTCAACAATGCCAAAGTTTAAGATTTTAAATTTTGGTTAATGTTTACGTATTGCAATTCAAACTCCAATTCCATTCACAATTCAATGCCACTTTATCATTTGAATAATATTCAAGCAATTAAACATATTCACATCATCCATTCATCATCACATAGCACACCCACAACCAAACAAATCATCGGGGGATGGGTGCATACACACTATCGTCTTTTATGGGCCAATACCCAACAAAAATGATAAACTGACGTCATCGTTTAGGATTGTCATCCAGGGCCACAAGGAGCCAAACACACACAATGTTGTGGGCTACTAACCTACTGGCATTGACACCAAACCCTACGCAGGTTCCGGGACTCTCAACCCGAGGGTACTCTCTAAACCCTTCCTATTTCTGCACCCCACCATGGCCCCTGACACATACAACCAATCGTTCATCACAAAACATTTCATCATTCATAGGTTCACATTCAATCTCATATACTTTCCCACAACACATTTCCACATTTCGGTTTATCCCATGATCACATAACAACATTGATCAAACATCATTAAACATTCAACATTTTTCAATACTATGAACATGAGTTCCCTTTTGTCAAGTCACATTTTATTTAATCAATCACAAGTTCATATACTTTAACATTAAGTTTACAACAAGACATATTCACAATTCTATTCGATTAAGACTCATACCTCAAAGTAATCTTTCAAGTCATGCAATTCAAGATGACTTTCACTTGCCCTTTCAAGTTAAATCCCATAAGCTTAAGTTAAACACTCCTTAATCACTTTTAAAAGCTCATTTCCCTCTTAAAATCCATATAATTAATCAATTAAAAGTTTCATATAAAAACAAATTGCCAGCACTTTCATAAATCGAAGGTAGGAGGTCAAACTAAGCAAAGATAAGAAAAGTGACCTAGTCTCGGTGGGCACCCCACATAGACCATGGGCGCCCCTTGACGGTCATGAGCACCCCACATAAGCTCACGGGCACCCCTTAAGGGTCATGGACACCCCACATAAGTTCATAGGCGCCCCTCTGTTATCCAGAATGTTACTCTGTTCTGATTCAAGCTCTAAGTCGTGTTTCTAGGTTCCAAACTTTACCAAATCCAATATTTAACCTAATATCTCATTTCTTGGGTTGTTTAGGACCTAGAAGACTCTAAAAAGTCCATCTAAACCAATTTTAATTCATTCATTCTTCAATACAAAAATCTTGATTCAACCTATACATATATATATACACACATCCATTCATCCACACAAATTCCACCTCCACGGTTTCCAATTCTTAAATAAATTTCATAGAAGTATTTACTAGATCAATTACATCTCATATATGCTAAAATGAGGCTAGAAATCCTTGCCTTGAGCTTGAACAAAGTGGATCAAGTGAAGTAGTGAATTCCCAGTTTTGGTTCCCAACTTTGGCTTATTGATCTCCTCACCCTTTGATCCAAACAACAAACAAAATACATGAAAATGTTCCTTAAGAACTCAATTTCAATCCCTTAAAATTAATTTACATTTGGCAAGGGTTTGAGCAACTTACCAACCCTTCAAATTTTTTTGGTTTCCACCTCCTCTCCCGGTTCTCCTTCAAAACCTCCAAAATCTCTCTCCTTCTCTCCTCAAATATATATATATCAAGCTTGGTTTAAACCCCAAGCATTCTACGGGAGCCTAATCCCTTTTTCCCATACCCTATAAACCTAGGGTTTAGGTTAGGTCTCGGCTATCAAACCAAAGGACACCTACTGTTGACTATTTGTAAAAGTGGGGCGCCCCTTATGGACCATGGGCGCCTGTCCTAGAGCCATGGGCACCCCTCTTAACCTCGAGCACCCCTCAGCATGCTACCGAGTCAAAATGTTGACTTTTGAGCTATTGTGCCAATTTCTTCCAAAATTCACACACCTAAGTCATCTTTAATGACTAATATTACTTAATTAACATACTAACATGCCCAAAACATGTTAAAACCATCAAATTATATTAACATGAAAATTCAGGATATTACATTCTCCCCCCTTCAAAAATTTCATCCTTGAAATTTAGTACATAATAACTTTAAGAAAACAAATGTGGATAACGTTCTCGCATCTCGAGCTCACGTTCCCAAGTTGATTCTTCCACTCCATGATGTTTCCATAACACTCGAACCAAAGGAATTGTTTTACCCCGTAGCACTTGGTCTCGAGCATCCAAAATCTGAACCGATTGTACTTCGTACTTCACATCCAAGTCTATTTCCAATTCAGTCCAATTTAGCACATGGGTAGGGTCTGGAATGTACTTATGCAACATAGATGACCGCTATTAGAAAATGCGTCTAAATTAACCCCCAAGTGCAAGGGTGTGCGGTGTAGTTTTAACTCGGTGAGTCCGAGGTCGAATTCACAAGGAGCCTATGATATTTAGTTTCTAGGTTAAATAGAAATCCTAAATTTGATTGTAAACTAAGTTTGAAAATTAATTAAAACTAATTCCTAGGGTTTTGCAAGTTCAAAATTCAACTTAAACTAACTTAACAACCTATTAACAAAATTTCAGCAATTTAATATTGATTGTTGATTCAAGGTATAAAATATTAGCTAAACGAATTTTTCCTAATTTAAATGCGCAGCAAAATAAACTAATCTAAAAACTGCAATGTAAATCAAACAAAGGCAATTCAATTAATAAGCAAATAAATTTAAGAAGTCCTTGATCCAACTATCAATTCCGGGTAGTTTACGTCTTCACTATGGGATGGGTTGCAATACTTGCGTTAAAACCTAAATTAGGATTTGTTTGAAAATTATTGAGAAAGTTTTAATCAAAAGCTTTTACCAGTGATTACAGAGAATATCAAAAACTTCTGTTTTCGAAGGGTTTCCAAACAATCCTATTCGAATTCGGATTCAATTCCAATTCTTCTAGTTTATCCAAAATTATTAAGAAAATTTTAATCGAAAACCTTTACCAGTGATTACAGAGAATATAGTCAAAGATTTTCGTTTTCGAATGTTTCTGAAATAAACTAATTCAAATTAGGATTCAAAATCTGAATTTTCAGTTCTTCAAAATTATTAAGAAAATTTTAATCGAAAACCCTTACCAGTGATTACAGAGAATATAGTCAAAGGTTTTCGTTTTCGAAAGTTTTTGAAAGAACTGAATTAGGTTTTAAAAAGTGTAGATCCCTACGCATGAGCTTTCGCAAACCATGCGAAGGGTCTACGCAGACGTCTCAAAGTTGTAGACCCCTACGCATGAGCTTTCGCAAACTCTGCGAAGGGTCTACGTACATCCCATAGATCAGAGTAAACTACCCTTTCTTGATTCGTTGAATCAAGAACTAGGGTTTCTACGCTAGCATGATTTTAAACAAAACGGATATATTCGTCGAAAACATATTTAAAAGATGTGCTAAATCAAACAATGAAACAAGATTCTTAAACAACTAAATCAAAAATAAAGGTGCGAAATCAGTCAAACTTCTATTTCGAATATTCGAATAATACCATTAATCCAAAGAAAAATTGTAACGTACTCAAAAACAAACTTCGAAACAAAACGCTGAATGGCGACTGCTGAAACGAATGTGATGAAAGCTCCGAAACCAAGTAAGAACATCCACGTAAGTAAAACAAAACCTGAAAAAAATAAAATATCGAAAAGAAGAAGAAGAAGAAGTAGTAGCCGTCCTCCCTAAGTTGGCCCCCAAGCAGTCCTATTTAAACTTGTAAAAGAAACCCTAAAACTTAAATTGCCCGCGCGACGGTCCACCATACTGTGGTCCGGACCGTGCGCCAGGTGGTCCGGACCACAGAAGCCTTTTTTCTACACTTTTGCTCCTCATTTGCCGCTAAGTCCTTGGGGTACTCCGAGCCATCCCTAACGAAGTTGGTTCGATATCCTCCCTTTCATCTCCAAAGTCACTATTTTCTTCGTTTAATTCCCCGTTTTCCCTGCAATTAAGAAAACAAATCTTATAAGTGATAAAATAATGAGAATTCTCCAAAATAGAGTACTCAATTACCTTAATAACCATGAAAACGTGGAGTTTGTAATTACACTTTTCAAGTGTAATCACACCCCCCAACTTGAACGTTGCTAGTCCCTAGCAATGCCCTTTATTAAAATGAAATGCAACTACAATCCTATTTCTCTTTTCGTTGGAAACACGGCTACACTTAGCTACGTGCAGCAAGCCCTTTAAACCCCTAGGTTCCCCCTAGTGGACGAGTAAGGTCTCATGAGGGTTTGCAGTGAATCTACCCACAAAATTCTATGGTATGGTCTCAAAGTGTCAAAAAAAATGATTAAGATCAACAATGAATCAAGTTCAAGCCTAACAAGTCACAAAACCCAAATATCATGTGTAATTCCCAAGTGCTAAGCATTAATGCATGGACTATCAAAGTAGAAAGAGCATGTGTGCAAAATTGTTTCATTCATTCAACAAGGTTGCAAGAGCATAAATGGAGCTAGGTTTTGACTTCAAATACTCACAAGGTACCACTCATAGAAAGAAATTCACTCATCAAGGGTTCACACACACCTATTAGCATATGATGCTGACCTAGTTGCACATAACCCCACAAATAAGTGAGTGAACTGAAATGAAATTCAAAGTGGACAGCTCATAACTATGTTCCAATGCATATGTAAGAGATCACACACACAACCTACATAAGACCACTACATGCAAATATAAGAGTTGCTTGCTTAGAATCCACTAGGTCTTTGTTTTGGTTGTAACTTGGCCAGGGCTAATGGTTAACAATGGAGGATATGGAAATCAAAGCACATGTCTTGGGATAAAGATGCTCAAGTGCGCAAAAGTCCCGAACTACCCATTTCCTTTCCAAACCCCAACAATTCCAATCCCAACAAGAAACTTATTCACAAACTTAGGAACTACCCTTGGGACAATTGCAAATATTGCAAATAATGTACAAGTCCCATAATTTCATAAACAAAAGGAATGATAAATATTTCTCTTTTTTTTTTTTCTTTTTTTTTTTCTCTTTTTTTTTTTTTCTTTTTCTTTTTTTTTCTTTTTTTTTTTCTTTTCACTTTTTTTTTTTTTTTTTTTTTTTTTTTTTTGAAATAATGAAATAAACATAAGCTGAATTTTCCACTCAAAATTTTCTCCCAATATGCTCCCCCATTCACATCATTGACATTGAGGCACTTTTACAACCCAAGACATGTGAGAGTAAGGCTTAAAAGTGTGTGAACAAGGTTAAGGGACAATTATATGAGATGGGAACCAAAAAAAAAAATATATATATATTTATCACACACTTTATTAAAAAGGTTTCAAGTTGGTTCTTAGGGTGATTTCATATCAAAGAAAGGATAAAAGGTCCAAAATAGCAAAGAAGGCCTAGCATCATGTTCAAAGATTGCAACAACTCATAATATGCCAAGTGAAACTAATGCAAGTGTGTGTGATGCAATTGGTGCATTGGAAACCAAAGTGAAGAATAAAAGAGCTGTGATTATGTGCAACCCCTCAAGAAAAGAATAATAGGCTCAAAAGCTCACCATTAAGGGGTATAAGTCTCTACCTAGTCCAAGAATGCTCAATTAACCAATGTCAAATAAAGTCTACTCCTAAGCACATAAACTTTT
The DNA here is from genome assembly GCA_019916065.1 of Vitellaria paradoxa. NCBI lineage: Eukaryota > Viridiplantae > Streptophyta > Magnoliopsida > Ericales > Sapotaceae > Vitellaria > Vitellaria paradoxa. Next base: position 52,002,399 of record CM034233.1, on the reverse strand, counting down.
CACCATGATAGTCAAAGATGCACAAGGTCATTATACAATCAACTTGAACTAAGTTTCCTATTAAAGCTTGAACAAAACTCATTCATCACTTTCTCACTTAATTCCACAATCGACCAACTAGAAAGAAAGGATGACATGTAGGTACAAATGTGCTAAATTCATGTATTTATGCTTAAAGATGCTCATAAATTTTTAAATTTTGCAATTTTGGCACAAAAGGTCATCATGCGAACCCTACCCCCCAACTTAAAATTCACATTGTCCTCAATGTGAGAACCATGATGCATATGTGGGTCTGTAGTGTGCAATAGTGAGCATGATGAGCATGAAACAATAACACAAAGGCACAAATAACAAAGCACAAATTAAACCAAGCATGCACCCATTATTCAAGCCACTTAAGCATCCCCCCAACTTAGATTCTACAGCACTCCCACAAGAACAATTATATATGAAGTACCAATTAGAAGTGCAAAACTAAATAAAAGGGAGAGGAAAGGATATTACCTCAATAGCTTCTTTATTTGAAGAAAATAAAAGAACTTGGGCACTTTATTCCTTTGAATTAAATTGTACTAACAGAAAAATAAAACTTCTACGAGATAAAATGTTAGAATAACAAATAAAAGTAAACTAAAAGAAAATTAAAATTTAATCTAGGCAGAAAGAAAACAAAAATAAATAAATAAATAAAATCTATCTACTATACAAGGGTTAATGCAAAAAATATACTATCCAACTCCTAATCTTTTCCAAGCCTTACCAAATAGCTTTAGGAATAAATATTCTTCTCGAGTCTAGGAGGTGCCGAAAATGAGTGTGCTCCTAGTGTAGAGAACGCTGGAGAATGTATGACCTTGTAGTGATCTTTGAACCACAAATAAGGCCCAAGATTATTTGCATATGTGAACATGGAATGTGTTGAGTGTTTTCTAGTATCCCCTCAACACCTAAAAAATCAATGCAAACTACCTGTTGGTTTGATATCATGGAATTCAAATTCTCCTCACTAAAGCGAATAGCTTTCTCTAAAGGATCCTTGACAAATTCATGGTCCACGTAATCCTGGACTATAGATTCTACTACATCTACCCCCTGTATATCAGGCACCTCTTTTGGTTGTTTGGTAACATGAAATATTTGTTTCAAATTCAATGTTACCAAAAGTCATTTTCATGGATCCATTCCTACAATTAATCAAAGCATTCGAAGTTGCTAAGAATGGTCGTCCTAGAATTACTGGTGTTTGATCAGGTGTAGATAACTGGTAAGTGGTTGAGTATCTAGGATTATGAATCTACTGGAAAATAAAAATTTTCCACTTGTACCAGTACATCTTCAATTATACCTCGTGGGACTTTAATTGATCTATCTGCAAGTTGCAAAGTCACACGGGTAGGCTTCAACTCACCTAAACCCAATTGCTCGTACACTGAGTAAGGGATCAAATTCACACTCGCTCCTAAGTCAAGCAGTGCTCTACTAATATAATACTTCCCTATATAACAAGATATTGTAGGACATCCTGGGTCTTTATATTTAGGGGGAGTACGACATTGTACTATGGCACTTGCTTGCTCAGTGAGAAATGCTTTTTCTTAACATTTAAACCCCTCTTCACAGTGCATAACTCTTTAAGGAATTTGGCATAAGAAGGGAATTGCTTAATTGCATCTAAAAGAGGTATATTGATTTTTACTTGTTTAAAAACCTCTAGCAATTCAGCTGCTTGAGCTTCTCTCTTAGCTTTCAAGAACCTTTGGGAAATGGTGCTTTAGGGATATACTCCCTAGGCACTAAGATAGATTCTTTTTCCTTTGATTCTCCCCTTTTTCTTCCTCACTCTTCTCTTTCTTAGATTCCTCTTCCCTCTTATATTTTTCTTCTTTCCATGCCTATGGGTTGTTTTCCTTCCCTCCTATTATCTTCCGACATCCGCTTAGGTTCTAACTCTTCCCTAACCTCAACCATCCATCTTAGGGTGAATGGTTTTTATCTATAGTTTTACCACTCCTAAGCATCGTGATGTTTTGTACCTGCTCAATATTGCCAGGCATATTGGAAGACCCTTCAACATTTTCACTTGGGCAATTGGATTTGGACGTGGTTGAGCAGGGAATTGACCTTTAGGTGTAGTCAACGTTTGGGTTAAAAGAGTCAACTGTCCCCTAATGTCGTCCAAAGTTCTATTATTTTGAGCCCAAAGTGTGGATTGTGTGTTCATGTATTGTTGAAGTGTTTCTTCTGTGGACCTCTTATTTGGGGGAATATATGGAGTATGAGAAGGTCCCACATTCTGAGGCAATCCTGGATTAGTGACTGAAACCTGAGGATTTGGAGGAGGTGGAGGGTGATAAGATTGTGGCATTTGAGCTGCTCCATCATTTTTCCAACTAAAATTGGATGGTTCCTCACACCCGGATTATATTTTCAGAATAGGGATTTCCTCCCAAATTCTGTCCACGATATGGAGGTCGGTATTGGTTTTATTGCATGGATAGGAAGTTCACTAGATAGCTGATTTTGCACGACTTCTCTACACAGGGGCATACTAGGACCAACCATCCGTTCTATGAGATTGGCTATCACAAGCTACGCAATAGACATTTGCTATGGGTTCTTTAACTATAGGTGTGTCCTTTTTAATCTTAAGGGTCTCTATTTCTCGGGTCAGAGTTTTGCTAGTTTTGCCTTAAGATCATCGGTTTCACTTAAGTGATGCAAACCTCGAATAGGAGTACCATTAATATTCTGAGTATTCTGAGGTCCCGTGGTATCCCAAGTTTGTGCATTTTCAGCTAAGAATTCAAGATATTCATAAGCTTCTTCAGGGGTTTTATCGTAAAACTGCCCATTGCACATTGTTTCCACAAATTGTTTCAATTGTGGTGTCAGGGCTCCGTAGAAGATGCTCGCTAGACGCCAGACTTCAAATCCATGGTGAGGACAGGAATGTAAGAGAGTTTTAAACCTCTCCCAACTTTGGTAGAATGTCTCACCATGTTGTGAAGCGAAGTTTCAGAATCTGATGCTGAATTGCATCAGTTCTATTAGGTGGGAAAAATTTCTTTAAGAATTTGGCTTGCATTTCATCCCAGTGCGAATGGAATTAGATGGTAGGAATTCAAACCATCTAGCAGCCTTATCTTGCAATGAAAATGGGAATAACTTAAGAAATACCAGCTCTATTTGGCATCCTTGATCCTTTATAGTGACACAATGTTCCTAAAGCGAGTTAAGTGGTCATATGGATTCTCAGAATCCATCCCATGGAAAGTAGGTAACAATTGGATCATCCCTGGTTTAAAGTGAAAAGTTTGGTTTACAGGCCAAACTATGCAGGATTCAGGAGTATGCCTATTCTGCTGCAAGATATCTCTCAAGGATTGTCTTGCTGCGACAGCTTGATCGCACCATTTCTAATGGTGGAGTAGGAATTCTAGGAGTTTGAGTTTCTCCTAAAGAGGACTCTAATTCTAAAGGACAGCTAAGGGATCAGGACGCTGTAATCTACCGTCTTCCCCTCGAATCCAATGCTCATAAGCTAGGAAAAGAATCAGAGAAAGGTACTGTGGTCCGGACCAGAGTGTAGACGGTCGGGACCACAGAATACTAATTTGGATCAAAAAGGTTTTTTTTTTTTTTTTAAAAATTTTTTCTTTTTTTAGAGAAAGAAAATTAACTTAAAATAGAAACAACCTAAAAACTAAAATTTGGCTCCCCGCAACGGCGCCAAAAACTTGACCGCTATTAGAAAATGCGTCTAAATTAACCCCCAAGTGCAAGGTGTGTGCGGTGTAGTTTTAACTCGGTGAGTCCGAGGTCGAATTCACAAGGAGCCTATGATATTTAGTTTCTAGGTTAAATAGAAATCCTAAATTTGATTGTAAACTAAGTTTGAAAATTAATTAAAACTAATTCCTAGGGTTTTGCAAGTTCAAAATTCAACTTAAACTAACTTAACAACCTATTAACAAAATTTCAGCAATTTAATATTGATTGTTGATTCAAGGTATAAAATATTAGCTAAACGAATTTTTCCTAATTTAAATGCGCAGCAAAATAAACTAATCTAAAAACTGCAATGTAAATCAAACAAAGGCAATTCAATTAATAAGCAAATAAATTTAAGAAGTCCTTGATCCAACTATCAATTCCGGGTAGTTTACGTCTTCACTATGGGATGGGTTGCAATACTTGCGTTAAAACCTAAATTAGGATTTGTTTGAAAATTATTGAGAAAGTTTTAATCAAAAGCTTTTACCAGTGATTACAGAGAATATAGTCAAAAACTTCTGTTTTCGAAGGGTTTCCAAACAATCCTATTCGAATTCGGATTCAATTCCAATTCTTCTAGTTTATCCAAAATTATTAAGAAAATTTTAATCGAAAACCTTTACCAGTGATTACAGAGAATAGTCAAAGATTTTCGTTTTCGAATGTTTCTGAAATAAACTAATTCAAATTAGGATTCAAAATCTGAATTTTCAGTTCTTCAAAATTATTAAGAAAATTTTAATCGAAAACCCTTACCAGTGATTACAGAGAATATAGTCAAAGGTTTTCGTTTTCGAAAGTTTTTGAAAGAACTGAATTAGGTTTTAAAAAGTGTAGATCCCTACGCATGAGCTTTCGCAAACCATGCGAAGGGTCTACGCAGACGTCTCAAAGTTGTAGACCCCTACGCATGAGCTTTCGCAAACTCTGCGAAGGGTCTACGTACATCCCATAGATCAGAGTAAACTACCCTTTCTTGATTCGTTGAATCAAGAACTAGGGTTTCTACGCTAGCATGATTTTAAACAAAACGGATATATTCGTCGAAAACATATTTAAAAGATGTGCTAAATCAAACAATGAAACAAGATTCTTAAACAACTAAATCAAAAATAAAGGTGCGAAATCAATCAAACTTCTATTTCGAATATTCGAATAATACCATTAATCCAAAGAAAATTGTAACGTACTCAAAAACAAACTTCGAAACAAAACGCTGAATGGCGACTGCTGAAACGTGATGAAAGCTCCGAAACCAAGTAAGAACATCCACGTAAGTAAAACAAAACCTGAAAAAAATAAAAATATCGAAAGAAGAAGAAGAAGAAGTAGTAGCCGTCCTAAGTTGGCCCCCAAGCAGTCCTATTTAAACTTGTAAAAGAAACCCTAAAACTTAAATTGCCCGCGCGACGGTCCACCATACTGTGGTCCGGACCGTGCGCCAGGTGGTCCGGACCACAGAAGCCTTTTTTCTACACTTTTGCTCCTCATTTGCCGCTAAGTCCTTGGGGTACTCCGAGCCATCCCTAACGAAGTTGGTTCGATATCCTCCCTTTCATCTCCAAAGTCACTATTTTCTTCGTTTAATTCCCCGTTTTCCCTGCAATTAAGAAAACAAATCTTATAAGTGATAAAATAATGAGAATTCTCCAAAATAGAGTACTCAATTACCTTAATAACCATGAAAACGTGGAGTTTGTAATTACACTTTTCAAGTGTAATCACACCCCCCAACTTGAACGTTGCTAGTCCCTAGCAATGCCCTTTATTAAAATGAAATGCAACTACAATCCTATTTCTCTTTTCGTTGGAAACACGGCTACACTTAGCTACGTGCAGCAAGCCCTTTAAACCCCTAGGTTCCCCCTAGTGGACGAGTAAGGTCTCATGAGGGTTTGCAGTGAATCTACCCACAAAATTCTATGGTATGGTCTCAAAGTGTCAAAAAAAATGATTAAGATCAACAATGAATCAAGTTCAAGCCTAACAAGTCACAAAACCCAAATATCATGTGTAATTCCCAAGTGCTAAGCATTAATGCATGGACTATCAAAGTAGAAAGAGCATGTGTGCAAAATTGTTTCATTCATTCAACAAGGTTGCAAGAGCATAAATGGAGCTAGGTTTTGACTTCAAATACTCACAAGGTACCACTCATAGAAAGAAATTCACTCATCAAGGGTTCACACACACCTATTAGCATGATGCTGACCTAGTTGCACATAACCCCACAAATAAGTGAGTGAACTGAAATGAAATTCAAAGTGGACAGCTCATAACTATGTTCCAATGCATATGTAAGAGATCACACCACACAACCTACATAAGACCACTACATGCAAAATATAAGAGTTGCTTGCTTAGAATCCACTAGGTCTTTGTTTTGGTTGTAACTTGGCCAGGGCTAATGGTTAACAATGGAGGATATGGAAATCAAAGCACATGTCTTGGGATAAATGCTCAAGTGCGCAAAAGTCCCGAACTACCCATTTCCTTTCCAAACCCCAACAATTCCAATCCCAACAAGAAACTTATTCACAAACTTAGGAACTACCCTTGGGACAATTGCAAATATTGCAAATAATGTACAAGTCCCATAATTTCATAAACAAAAGGAATGATAAATATTTTCTCTTTTTTTTTTTTTTTTTTTTTTTTCTCTTTTTTTTTTTTTCTTTTCTTTTTTTTTTTTTTTTTTTTTTTCTTTTTTACTTTTTTTTTTTCTTTTTTTTTTTTTGAAATAATGAAATAAACATAAGCTGAATTTTCCACTCAAAATTTTCTCCCAATATGCTCCCCCATTCACATCATTGACATTGAGGCACTTTTACAACCCAAGACATGTGAGAGTAAGGCTTAAAATGTGTGAACAAGGTTAAGGGACAATTATATGAGATGGGAACCAAAAAGAAAAAATTATATATATTTATCACACACTTTATTAAAAAGGTTTCAAGTTGGTTCTTAGGGTGATTTCATATCAAAGAAAGGATAAGAAGGTCCAAAATAGCAAAGAAGGCCTAGCATCATGTTCAAAGATTGCAACAACTCATAATATGCCAAGTGAAACTAATGCAAGTGTGTGTGATGCAATTGGTGCATTGGAAACCAAAGTGAAGAATAAAAGAGCTGTGATTATGTGCAACCCCTCAAGAAAAGAATAATAGGCTCAAAAGCTCACCATTAAGGGGTATAAGTCTCTACCTAGTCCAAGAATGCTCAATTAACCAATGTCAAATAAAGTCTACTCCTAAGCACATAAACTTTTCACCATGATAGTCAAAGATGCACAAGGTCATTATACAATCAACTTGAACTAAGTTTCCTATTAAAGCTTGAACAAAACTCATTCATCACTTTCTCACTTAATTCCACAATCGACCAAACTAGAAAGAAAGGATGACATGTAGGTACAATGCTAAATTCATGTATTTATGCTTAAATGCTCATAAATTTTTAAATTTTGCAATTTTGGCACAAAAGGTCATCATGCGAACCCTACCCCCCAACTTAAAATTCACATTGTCCTCAATGTGAGAACCATGATGCATATGTGGGTCTGTAGTGTGCAATAGTGAGCATGATGATGAGCATGAAACAATAACAACAAAGGCACAAATAAGAACAAAGCACAAATTAAACCAAGCATGCACCCATTATTCAAGCCACTTAAGGCATCCCCCCAACTTAGATTCTACAGCACTCCCAACAAGAACAATTATATATGTGAAGTACCAATTAGAAGTGCAAAACTAAATAAAGGGAGAGGAAGGATATTACCTCAATAGCTTCTTTATTTGAAGAAAATAAAAGAACTTGGGCACTTTATTCCTTTGAATTAAATTGTACTAACAGAAAAATAAAACTTCTACGAGATAAAATGTTAGAATAAACAAATAAAAGTAAACTAAAAGAAAATTAAAATTTAATCTAGGCAGAAAGAAAACAAAATAAATAAAATAAAATCTAATCTACTAATATACAAGGGTTAATGCAAAAATATACTATCCAACTCCTAATCTTTTCCAAGCCTTACCAAATAGCTTTAGGAATAAAATATTCTTCTCGAGTCTAGGAGGTGCCGAAAATGAGTGTGCTCCTAGTGTAGAGAACGCTGGAGAATGTATGACCTTGTAGTGATCTTTGAACCACAAATAAGGCCCAAGATTATTTGCATATGTGAACATGGAATGTGGTTGAGTGTTTTCTAGTATCCCCTCAACACCTAAAAAATCAATGCAAACTACCTGTTGGTTTGATATCATGGAATTCAATTCCCTCACTAAAGCGAATAGCTTTCTCTAAAGGATCCTTGACAAATTCATGGTCCACGTAATCCTGGACTATAGATTCTACTACATCTACCCCCTGTATATCAGGCACCTCTTTTGGTTGTTTGGTAACATGAAAGATATTTGTTTCAAATTCAATGTTACCAAAAGTCATTTTCATGGATCCATTCCTACAATTAATCAAAGCATTCGAAGTTGCTAAGAATGGTCGTCCTAGAATTACTGGTGTTTGATCAGGTGTAGATAAACTGGTAAGTGGTTGAGTATCTAGGATTATGAAATCTACTGGAAAATAAAAATTTTCCACTTGTACCAGTACATCTTCAATTATACCTCGTGGGACTTTAATTGATCTATCTGCAAGTTGCAAAGTCACACGGGTAGGCTTCAACTCACCTAAACCCAATTGCTCGTACACTGAGTAAGGGATCAAATTCACACTCGCTCCTAAGTCAAGCAGTGCTCTACTAATATAATACTTCCCTATATAACAATATTGTAGGACATCCTGGGTCTTTATATTTAGGGGAGTACGACATTGTACTATGGCACTTGCTTGCTCAGTGAGAAATGCTTTTTCTTTAACATTTAAACCCCTCTTCACAGTGCATAACTCTTTAAGGAATTTGGCATAAGAAGGGAATTGCTTAATTGCATCTAAAAGAGGTATATTGATTTTTACTTGTTTAAAAACCTCTAGCAATTCAGCTGCTTGAGCTTCTCTCTTAGCTTTCAAGAACCTTTGGGGAAATGGTGCTTTAGGGATATACTCCCTAGGCACTAAGATAGATTCTTTTTCCTTTTGATTCCCCCTTTTCTTCCTCACTCTTCTCTTTCTTAGATTCCTCTTCCCTCTTATTTTTCTTCTTCCATGCCTATGGGTTGTTTTCCTTCCCTCCTATTATCTTCCGACATCCGCTTAGGTTCTAACTCTTCCCTAACCTCAACCATCTTAGGGTGAATGGTTTTATCTATAGTTTTACCACTCCTAAGCATCGTGATGTTTTGTACCTGCTCAATATTGCCAGGCATATTGGAAGACCCTTCAACATTTTTCACTTGGGCAATTGGATTTGGACGTGGTTGAGCAGGGAATTGACCTTTAGGTTGTGTAGTCAACGTTTGGGTTAAAAGAGTCAACTGTCCCCTAATGTCGTCCAAAGTTCTATTATTTGAGCCCAAAGTGTGGATTGTGTTCATGTATTGTTGAAGTGTTTCTTCTGTGGACCTCTTATTTGGGGGAATATATGGAGTATGAGAAGGTCCCACATTCTGAGGCAATCCTGGATTAGTGACTGAAACCTGAGGATTTGGAGGAGGTGGAGGGTGATAAGATTGTGGCATTTGAGCTGCTCCATCATTTTTCCAACTAAAATTTGGATGGTTCCTCACACCCGGATTATGTTTCAGAATAGGGATTTCCTCCCAAATTCTGTCCACGATATGGAGGTCGGTATTGGTTTATTGCATGGATAGGAAGTTCACTAGATAGCTGATTTGCACGACTTCTCTACACAGGGGCATACTAGGACAACCATCCGTTCTATGAGATTGGCTATCACAAGCTACGCAATAGACATTTGCTATGGGTCTTTAACTATAGGTGTCCTTTTTAATCTTAAGGGTCTCTATTTCTCGGGTCAGAGTTGCTAGTTTTGCCTTAAGATCATCGGTTTCACTTAAGTGATGCAAACCTCGAATAGGAGTACCATTAATATTCTGAGTATTCTGAGGTCCCGTGGTATCCCAAGTTTGTGCATTTTCAGCTAAGAATTCAAGATATTCATAAGCTTCTTCAGGGGTTTTATCGTAAAACTGCCCATTGCACATTGTTTCCACAAATTGTTTCAATTGTGGTGTCAGGGCTCCGTAAAGATGCTCGCTAGACGCCAGACTTCAAATCCATGGTGAGGACAGGAATGTAAGAGAGTTTTAAACCTCTCCCAACTTTGGTAGAATGTCTCACCATGTTGTGAAGCGAAGTTCAGAATCTGATGCTGAATTGCATCAGTTCATTAGGTGGGAAAAATTTCTTTAAGAATTTGGCTTGCATTTCATCCCAGGTGCGAATGGAATTAGATGGTAGGAATTCAAACCATCTAGCAGCCTTATCTTGCAATGAAAATGGGAATAACTTAAGAAATACCAGCTCTATTTGGCATCCTTGATCCTTTATAGTGACACATGTTCCTAAAGCGAGTTAAGTGGTCATATGGATTCTCAGAATCCATCCCATGGAAAGTAGGTAACAATTGGATCATCCCTGGTTTAAAGTGAAAAGTTTGGTTTACAGGCCAAACTATGCAGGATTCAGGAGTATGCCTATTCTGCTGCAAGATATCTCTCAAGGATTGTCTTGCTGCGACAGCTTGATCTTCAGCAGCCATTTCTAATGGTGGAGTAGGAATTCTAGGAGTTTGAGTTTCTCCTAAAGAGGACTCTAATTCTAAAGGAACAGCTAAGGGATCAGGACGCTGTAATCTACCGTCTTCCCCTCGAATCCAATTGCTCATAAGCTAGGAAAAGAATCAGAGAAAGGGTACTGTGGTCCGGACCAGAGTGTAGACGGTCGGGACCACAGAATACTAATTTGGATCAAAAGGTTTTTTTTTTTTTTTTAAAAATTTTTTCTTTTTTTAGAGAAAGAAAATTAACTTAAAAAGAAACAACCTAAAAACTAAAATTTGGCTCCCCGGCAACGGCGCCAAAAACTTGACCGCTATTAGAAATGCGTCTAAATTAACCCCCAAGTGCAAGGGTGCGGTGTAGTTTTAACTCGGTGAGTCCGAGGTCGAATTCACAAGGAGCCTATGATATTTAGTTTCTAGGTTAAATAGAAATCCTAAATTTGATTGTAAACTAAGTTTGAAAATTAATTAAAACTAATTCCTAGGGTTTTGCAAGTTCAAAATTCAACTTAAACTAACTTAACAACCTATTAACAAAATTTCAGCAATTTAATATTGATTGTTGATTCAAGGTATAAAATATTAGCTAAACGAATTTTTCCTAATTTAAATGCGCAGCAAAATAAACTAATCTAAAAACTGCAATGTAAATCAAACAAAGGCAATTCAATTAATAAGCAAATAAATTTAAGAAGTCCTTGATCCAACTATCAATTCCGGGTAGTTTACGTCTTCACTATGGGATGGGTTGCAATACTTGCGTTAAAACCTAAATTAGGATTTGTTTGAAAATTATTGAGAAAGTTTTAATCAAAAGCTTTTACCAGTGATTACAGAGAATATAGTCAAAAACTTCTGTTTTCGAAGGGTTTCCAAACAATCCTATTCGAATTCGGATTCAATTCCAATTCTTCTAGTTTATCCAAAATTATTAAGAAAATTTTAATCGAAAACCTTTACCAGTGATTACAGAGAATAGTCAAAGATTTTCGTTTTCGAATGTTTCTGAAATAAACTAATTCAAATTAGGATTCAAATCTGAATTTTCAGTTCTTCAAAATTATTAAGAAAATTTTAATCGAAAACCCTTACCAGTGATTACAGAGAATATAGTCAAAGGTTTTCGTTTTCGAAAGTTTTTGAAAGAACTGAATTAGGTTTTAAAAAGTGTAGATCCCTACGCATGAGCTTTCGCAAACCATGCGAAGGGTCTACGCAGACGTCTCAAAGTTGTAGACCCCTACGCATGAGCTTTCGCAAACTCTGCGAAGGGTCTACGTACATCCCATAGATCAGAGTAAACTACCCTTTCTTGATTCGTTGAATCAAGAACTAGGGTTTCTACGCTAGCATGATTTTAAACAAAACGGATATATTCGTCGAAAACATATTTAAAAGATGTGCTAAATCAAACAATGAACAATTCTTAAACAACTAAATCAAAAATAAAGGTGCGAAATCAATCAAACTTCTATTTCGAATATTCGAATAATACCATTAATCCAAAGAAAATTGTAACGTACTCAAAAACACTTCGAAACAAAACGCTGATGGCGACTGCTGAAACGAATGTGATGAAAGCTCCGAAACCAAGTAAGAACATCCACGTAAGTAAACAAAACCTGAAAAAAATAAAAATATCGAAAAAGAAGAAGAAGAAGTAGTAGCCGTCCTCCCTAAGTTGGCCCCCAAGCAGTCCTATTTAAACTTGTAAAAGAAACCCTAAAACTTAAATTGCCCGCGCGACGGTCCACCATACTGTGGTCCGGACCGTGCGCCAGGTGGTCCGGACCACAGAAGCCTTTTTCTACACTTTTGCTCCTCATTTGCCGCTAAGTCCTTGGGTACTCCGAGCCATCCCTAACGAAGTTGGTTCGATATCCTCCCTTTCATCTCCAAAGTCACTATTTCTTCGTTTAATTCCCCGTTTTCCCTGCAATTAAGAAAACAAATCTTATAAGTGATAAAATAATGAGAATTCTCCAAAATAGAGTACTCAATTACCTTAATAACCATGAAAACGTGGAGTTTGTAATTACACTTTTCAAGTGTAATCACACCCCCCAACTTGAACGTTGCTAGTCCTAGCAATGCCCTTTATTAAAATGAAATGCAACTACAATCCTATTTCTCTTTTCGTTGGAAA